>JAREYC010000001.1:74147500-75347500 GCA_030015325.1 Cryptoblepharus egeriae | reverse complement strand
TCCCTTCCTTTCAAATGCCTGATTGTTACTCAAGTGTTAAAAGGATCCAAATAATAGAGAATTTCATTGAAGGCACCATGTACCTTTGTCATCCTGCTTTTCTGAACATGCCAAAGATCAATTCCATCAGCACGGATGGTACTTCCAGCTCCGGCAATAAATTTTAAATCAGACACTTTGTACTCACTTGTACACTTGCCTGACACTATCCAAAGTTACTAAGGAAACCACTTCCTTGTTATCTGTCTCATTTAAAAACAAAACACAAAACTTCTCTCTTCTCATGCATCCCCTTTTGGAAAAGCTCTCACTCCCATCTCAAAAGTTTGGAGTGGCAACACTGGAAGAGTAAAAGAGTAAAAGTATAGCATATGTGCCTTGTATTAATCTCTCCTGTAGTATTGCTATGAGGGTTTATTTTAATGGAAGCAGTTTAGTTGTAGTTTAAAATGGCAGGCTTTTAAAAATTAGTTCACTTTTCAGGCAACTGAAGATCCCAACCAACTATTTTTTAAAAATTCGTGAACATTTAATAAACATGCAAATAAAAAATAAACATACATATATGGCAAATGATTCTTCATGGAGGCATGTGCAGTCAAGATGGACAGGGGAGGCAGAACCTCACATGACCAGACAAGTTGGTTTTTTAACATGAACCCAACAAGTAAAAAGAAAATGTACCTTGTCATTCTTTGCCACTCCTTTAATTTTTCCAGCAGTCAGTAAGGATGCAGTTCGAACCATGTCTACTCATAAGTAATTCCCATTGTGTTCTAATGGACTTATTCTCAGGAAAGTGTGTATAGGATTGCAGCCTATATTAAAGGGTACAAAAACACTGTAATTGAAGCAGACAGCAGTCTGTACACTTCAAACACGGCAAAGAAGCTGCATCACAATCACTGGGGAGGCATCAGGATGTGTTGCCTCCATTCTGTGCTTAAGAAAGCAAGGAAATAAGCAGGGAGTCTGCACAAAGGAACTGGTTAAGCATAAGGGGAGGCAGCTATTAAGGTGACTCTGGGCAGGTTGCTGAGCTCTGGGCATGTTGCTAAGAGTACTCATGTGGCTATCCCTCCCTGGACCTGAATCCGCCACATCACTATGTTTGTGATTGCTCCGGGCAGGTGCAAGGGACTTTTGCTGGTGCAGGACACCATCAGAATCGCACTCTGAGGTACATAAGTGTGCCTGTACATTGAGATACCTGCAAATATTTCTAGAAGCAGTCAGTAGTTAATAGATCTTGCAACATCTTCAGGCATACCAAACTAGTCATTTGACTCCTTCAGAAAAAGAAAATCCTCTTTAGCTGTTTGACATCCAAATTGATTTCTCTGCTTTTCTCTCCTCAGAGCTGACTAATGATTAAAATAAGTAGCTGACAAACCAACCGCAAGAGGAGCCACCATTATGGGTCATGCTCCCCAGGTACCAGCGCGAGGAAGAGGAGGAGCAGCAACTCTGAGTGGATTTAATAATTTCCAAAAGCTGCATTTTTCACAGACATGCATTCCTGGGTTTTATATCTCACAGTGAGAAAGTCATAAACATAAATACGCCTGAGGGAGGAAGGAGAAAAGGAGGTAAAGGGTTATTGTAGTTTCAAAAAACCTGTAAAATAAGCAAAAACTGGTTGTTTTCTTTGCCCTTTCTCACAATGTCTCTTTCAGCCCCAGCTTCCTTTGTGGTGGAACAGGCAGGATGGTACACTTGCAATGTATCCAGTGCAAGATGAGGGCTGCTGCTGCATTACCAGAGGACAAGGGAAAACTTTTCCTTTATCCAGGTACAGATCCAGAAGTTCCAGATGAGGACCTGAAAGTGTTGACAATCTTTGAAGCTTCTTTTTGTCACTTAAGTAACTCACTTTTGCTTTCATTCAGTGTGCTTTTCTTTATTCCTTTCAAAGCTACCACTAGGCAGAAGTTATGCATATGAACTGTCTTGTATTTTTTTTGTTAAACATAAGGAATCTTGTGTTTTATTATTTCTGTTGGTGTTTCAGTTTGCCAAATTGGGCATCTTGACCATTAGTATTGAGTGAAAGGAGCTGGTTGTGTTGTGGTTGTCCTATTGACTTTCACTGGATGAATAAGCCCGTCAGAAGCATCACTAAATATCTACTTTAGAAAAGCACTTTTACCCATAAAAGAATACATTTTCTCTTACTCCTTAGAAACACAGCCAAGAGCTGAAAAGCAGAGTGAAAAGGCAGTCTGTACAGACTGATATAATTATGAATAAATACTGTGTGGGTGTTAATTACTAATGTTCCTTCACCAGCCTTGGTGTAGTATCTAAAATTGTTTCTTCACAGAGTTCTGTCTGGAGTGTTGCATTCACTGATACTACTTTCTGGTATTTGTTACAATAGCTTGAAAAGGAAAAAAAGGAGAGTAATTCCTAACCAGCCACTGCATTGTGATTTAAGAATTGGGGCCCCAGTTCTTACAAACTGACCTCTTGTATTCCACATTTCATTGTGCCAAAAATTATCAAAGAAATAATTGTATGTGACTTTTGAAGATGACATTAAAAAGTAATGCCAAGAGGTTATGCATTTGAGTCTTTGAACTGTAAGTAATTTAAGTGGTTTGCTCAGAAAATATTTTCTGTTATGTTTCATGGATCTTGTTTTAGCATTTTAAAATTTGGAATAAACAAAATGTATGAGATTTTCTTATTTCAGAAAGGATATCCAGAGAACAAGTCAGTGTGTTTTGATCTTTCATTATGCTTCATGCATTTTAAACCAAAGCACAGTAATGGGAGCTATGAAGTGTTCCAGAATGACAGAATAGGGAAAACATTGGCCTATAACACAGCTAACCAGTTATTACTTGTGCGTAATCCCATGGTTTAGAGGAGGAGGACCCTGTGCAAATTGTCAACAAAAGACGCATGTTGAGTGTGCAGAACCTAAATTAATTACCCAAAAATAATGGGCTGGAAATGAATCAGGCATTGCCTCATTAGTGTTTGCTGCCATCAGATGAAGGTGAGGAGGGAAAAAAATAACAGATAGATGTGCAACCCAATTCTGCACATATTTACGTGACATTAAATCCTACTCAGCTTAATAGTTAGGCTCCTGTGACCTGTGCATGACATGGGCTTAAAGACAACAGCAGGGTTATTCTTCCGTCAGTCTGACACTCTTTGGAAACCAGATATCATGCATTTTTGAACTATAGACTACCATTTCTTTAACTTGAAGGTGGAATCTTGAAGGACAATTTCATTACCAGCCTTTGATTTGCCTTCTTGCAAGGATGTCATTCTTGAAAAGGGAAATGGATGAAAGTATACAAATGAATTTTTCAGCATAGTGATAACATATGCACTGGAACTAACCCTCTAATGACCTAGAAAAGGTAACACAATGACTTTATCAACAACAACTACATGACTATTTAATTGGCAATACTAGTATCTATCATGGTAATTATTGCACAAGAAAACCACAAGTACCAACCACAAAAGCCCTGTGCAGATGCTCCTTTCGAGAACTAAATTACAGTAATAGGTGGAGGGAGGTACAGGATTCCATCTTAATTTCTAAATTTTCAAGTTGCCATATACACAAGCCATTTTACATGTACTCAAACATAGGTAGGCTCCCTCTTCACAGTCCATATTTTGTATTTTTTTCATAGGGAAACTAATGCACACTTGTTGTCTAATGCACACTTGTAATGCAAGTGACATCTTGGATGGATGGAGTCTCAAGCATGGCCAGTGGCCATAACACTGATCCCTCCTACATTTTGTACAATACATGAAAGAACAGGAAACAATTTAAAGCAGCAATAGTGATACTGAAAAATGTACATTACATATGTAAAACAGCAGCACTGTACATCCAGGATTTTGTTTTCATTGTGTGATATATTTTTTACAACTGATGGGCTACTATATTTTTTTCTATGTTTATTAGGGTGAAAATACCCTAACATCTAAGAAGTTTATACGGGTGAAATTCCTACTGAATTCAGTGAGATTTACTTTCTAATAGTGTTTTTAGGACTGCAGCCTGAGTTTATAATCCTGTCTATGTCTACACTGAAGTCCCACAGAGTTAAAGTGGTTTCATTTCCTGGTAAGTAGAGGATTATAGCCTTAGACTTACTAGTTACTTGTAGACACAATCCATAGTAACTATAGGATCTCTTAAGTCATCGTAGTTATGGCGTCACCTATGGGAAATGCATAGAGCAAACTCAGTAGTTAGCTGGTTGTTAATTTTATTTACACAGAAATATAGAACTGGGATTTTCATTACACTGAAGCATAAACACTTCAAGAACATAATCCAAACCTCTAGGAAATGATCTCTTAAGAATTTCAAAAAAATGCTTCGAAAGCCTCTCTTTGAGGACCCCCAGTGAGGGAACCCTTCCATAATCGGTTCCATTATCAAATTACTAGAGATTATGAATTTCTTCCTGATAGCCAGTTGAAATTTCCTTTCCTGTATCTTAAGTCCAATGACACTAATTTGGCTCTGTCAGATATTTCTGTGACAGCCTGTCAGGTATTTGAAGAAGGCTATCATGTCCCTCTTATCATTAATCAGATTAATGATAGCACTATGCCATTTCTTCTTTAGGATATGTAGACCAAGTTCACCTAAACGTTTCTCATTAGACATGTTTTTCCAGACCCCCTATGTGCCATGCCCTTCTCCGAAAGTGATCCAGTTTGGTTGTGTCCTTAAAAACTGGACCAATACTATAAATATGAGGGCAACAGTATGCAGGTCTCTCATTGTCTTGTGTATTCCCTGAAACATCTGACCACTGGAAGATATAAGAAGCTGGACTAGATGGGCCTTTGGCCTGATCCAGAGGGGTTCTTTTTACATTCTTATATAAGATCTGATCAGTGTAGTAAGGATTTGCAGTGTAAATTGCAGACTATGAAAGATATAGCTATACTCAGAGCCTCTTATAGATTTGGAAGCTATAGTTCTACTCAAAGCCAATGAGATGAATTTTATTGGAGTGAGGAGTGTAACACTGATTTCAGACTCCTTTCCTTCTCTCTTCAAATGTGAACTTGGCTTCTGGATATCTTTTATTTTATTTTTTTTGCTCTTTTGGGTCTGCTTTTAGATTTGGGGATCAATACAGTATACCCCCTTCATACCCCTGTCTGCAATGCATGTTCTAAATTGTAACAAAGGCTGCAATCCTAAAGACACTTTCCTGGAAGTAAGATTCACTGAACACAGTGGGGCTTACTTTTGAGTAGACATGGTTAGAATTGTTCTCAAAATTGTGTTAGTTTTCTTCTCAGCTACATCACAGCCAGCATACATTCAGCTTATGATCCACTGCAATACCAATGGAAACATGAGGGAAATAGGAAACCAAATTTACATACTTCTCACTAATCAATTGTTAGCAGTACATGTGGTGTGAATTAATAGTTCACTTTCATTTATTGTAAAACTTTATTGTGACAATTACATTACATAGAGAAGGATATTTTAAAAGCCAGCTATGAGAAATTGCTATAAGAGTGCCATTTTAAATCTGTTTCGGGTCTCTACTATTGCTGCCATATTTTGACAGAAGAGGACCAAAGCTGAGGAATAGTGTAAATAATTCTCAGTTAATGATCTATAACTTCAAGGTCAAATTTGATAAAGGTTTCCTGTGAATCTTTTCTGACAATAATTTATTTCATATTACAAAATAGATTTAAAGAAGCCACAGTTCGATTTAGTTGTTCCATGTGTAATTCAGGGTTTAGTTTTTCTTCAAGTCTTAGTCTTAGGCTGAAGCAGAAAAATCCCATTTGTGGTAGGAGAGGCTACCAGGGCATTTAAATTAGTTTGAAAGAAATCAATTCTGCTAGGTTATACTGGGGAGTTTTTTTTAAATGTGTCTGATAAAAAAGGAAAAAAAAACACTGAAATAACATAGAGTCAAGATATTTCATAAATGAAAATAAATATATTTAACAAATATGATATTTGGAACTTGTAAAATTAATAAGAATTTTAATAGTATATGAAAGAAAATTTAAGGTGTCTTCTGGCATTCTCATAAATACAATCCAAGTGTACAATGTAATTTTTTCCCCTGAATATCAAATTATAGAAATTGGTGCATTGCTTTACATAATTTCCTAGGAGTAAGTGCCATTGAACACAGTAGTGTTTACTTTTGAGTAAGCCTGCATTCTTTATCAAGTAAAGTATAATTTCTAGTGCTTTATGACAACTAAACATACCCTACATTCCAAAGTAACTACAGGAGCACGTAAGAGACATTTACATCAATGCAGTTACGGCACCACCTAGTGAAAACCTATGGAAAATTCATATTGCAATCCAGAGTAAATTGTTCTTACTTGGAGCAAGGACTTCCCATAGTTACTCTGGATTGCGCCCGTAATGTTAGAAAATTTGGAGGCCTTATTGTCAATAAGATGACAACTTATTCAGTCACCATCCATTTATTTCATAAATTTATGTAAAAATATTACACACCTTTTACATTAATTTCCTTAAATAATTCTTGCATGGCATGAGCATTATAGTGTTTTGAACAGTAAAATTCCTCTTCATTGATTTATTTAGTAACTATTCAATATTTTAGTGTAACTCTTGAGTTGGTAGTGGTTCTCATTCAGCTTTAAGTAATTTGTGTTTCACAATAGTTGATAACCAAGCAGAATAATACCAATTGCAGTGTACATAGCTGATTAAATAAGAAGCATAATTTTCTTAGCTATCAACCAAATACATTCAAGAATTGACTTCTGAATATTTCAATATTCTATTTGTTTGTTTGTTTGTAATTTCACCTTGAATGTCTGTAAAATCACCAGTGGCAGCCAATGAAATAGTGTTAGATGTACTGGTACTGGAGCCACTATAAAGTTGACTTCATTTCAAACTGATCCATCTAGCGCAATATTGGCTGTAGTGCCAGGAAGCTGCTGCCAAGAGTTTTGGAAAACCCTTAGACTTTCCCATCCCTTTATGGAGATACCAGGGACAGAACCTGTGACCCTCAGCATGCAAGTAATAAGCCATTGAATTGTGACCCCATCCCCTAATGGTGATTAACTGGTCACCAAAAGGCATGAAGATCCAACACCTAATCTGCAAGCATCACAAATTGGCAACATAGGAATTAAGGCTTCTGTATTCATATTCCACAGATATATGACTGCTGACTATCCAGCCATCACCTATTGATGCTGCAACCCATGTGCACACTGGCTACAGTCATTCAAAAGCTACAAATCAGCAAGCTGTGAACCTACCAGCTCCCATACATCTGTCAAATCCAGAATACCTATGGGAGCACCTAAGAAACATTACATGCACCCATAGTTACTGCACCACCAAGTGAAAACCTATGGGAAATTCATATTGTATCCATATTGGTATCCATATTGGTAAATTATGTTTACACTGGTAAATTGTTTACAATTGGTAAATTGTGTTTACACTGGAGCAAGAACTCCCCATAGTTACTCTGGATTTTGCCTTTAGTCTACATAGCAGTAGCAACCTTTTCCGCCTCAATCTCTGCTGTTGCAAGTATATCCATTGAACCTTAATTGTAACTTGCTGTGAATTTTACCCACTCCCTACCTAAAATGACACTTCTAGAAGGGGGAAAAGTTTTTCTTCCCAGAAATGCTGTTCCTGAATATGCTTAGGATGACATTTGAAAGCCTACTTTATATGATTTTGCATCTCCTCTTTGTCACAGTATTGTGACATCTAGTATTGATCTTACCATGAAACAGGCCATGAAACCTATCTGTATAAACTGAGAGGGTGAGCTGAAGTCTACTGCTTTCAGATGGCTCAGGATACAGAATACAATAAAGATTGCCAATCCAGTCAGAACTCTAAATCCAGTCAGTCACTAAAGATCTTAGCTACGCTCTGTCATTGGGTAATGGTTGTGTTTTTAACTTGCAGTTTGGAAAAAAAAATCCTTTGGCTGAATCCAGCTCACAAGCTCACCTCTTGTAATGAATTGAAATTCCCTTGAGGAAATTGAGATTCCCTTGAGGAAAATGGAATGGCGTCAGCAGTGACCCCTTATGTTGATAGTATAGTGTTAAAAATCTGGCTTGCAATGGATGTGGATGCTGCAATCTTATATGGATAATGAAGACCTTGAGTATAAGGGTGAAAGAATGATTGCTAGAAGGGAGTAGACAGGTAGGAGAGGATCTATGGACAACAACAACAACACTGGAGACTTCTGGAGTTTGGTATGTGACTTCCTTGCCCAGGAGTTTCTAAGCAATCCTACCTCCACTAATTAGTTTAAAACTAATTAGTTTAAAAATCTGTTCCCTCCCTCCAACACACAGCAACTAGCAGCTATTGAGAACCATTAATGCCACCTTTAGCCTCAGGCTGGTGTCATTTACATTTGAATCACCTGTGATCAGATCATACAGGATTCTTCAGCCTTTGCTTAACACCTTGCACATAGCTAGTGTAAATAAGCTAAATTAGTTTTGCCTAAAAAGTTAGGCTGTAAAAATGTTAATGTGAAGAGCATAACCCAAAAGAAAGCTGCTAGTTGCATCACCCAGATACAATTAAGGAATGGTCCAATCCTAAAGTGTATGCAATGCCAGGGCTCTTGTGACAAATGAGGTTCTATTGTTCTAGGAGGAGGTTTTGCCCAGGAAGTGACTGACTAGCCTGATCTCCTGGGCTGGTGACAGTGGATTCAATCTAGCAAGGATTTTCCCAGTGATCTGCATTTTCAAAAAAGGGAAAGAGAGTGGAATGGGATGGGAAGCGAATACTAAGTATCATGGAGATGCTACTGCTCTAGATCAGCATTTGGTTGCTGGTAGTCCCTTTTTGGTAGGGTTGCCATTTCCCTGGAAAAACTGGGCAGTACCCTGTTTCTAGGGTCATAACCCAGCCAGAATCTGGGAACCAGCAACCTTGCACACAGCAACATGCACTGCCCGCAGTTTCCCAGCTCCATGCCGGGCGTAGCCAGCCCAACGCAGAGCTAGGGAACTTCTGTGCATGTGTTTGGCTGGCGCGGGCACAGGAAGCTGTCCTTCCCCTCAGAGTAACGGTGACACTGAGGGGAGGGACCACCTCCTGCATGCACCAGCCGGGCACAAGTGCAGAGGTCTCTCTCTGCCTTCATCATTAGCTGGATGCTGAGGGCAGAGACCATTGCATATGCCCTGATGGCACACACAAGGGGCAGTTCCTCCCTTCAGCTTCACCATGACACTGAAGGGAGGGACAGGTACAGCCTCATGGGAAACAGTGCACATTTTGTTTTGTTGTCCATTCTACTTTTCCTTTTGTCTTCCAACTGCTGCCAGTAGCTCAGATGAGAGTCACTCAGCCTTTCCACTGGCTTCCCTCTTTGGCCACTATCAAACAAACTGCATCTTAATTCCTGACAGTCATCCAGCATCACCAGATTACTTCTAAGATGATACCTAAACTCTAATGTTCATCTTCTATATACAGTGGTGCCTCACGTAACAAATGCCTCACGTAAAGTATGTTCCTCGTAACAAAAAACAATTTTGTAGGATTCTGCTTCACGTAACAAACTGTGCTTCACATAACAAACACACCCGTTGGCAGTTGGGGCAGATGCGCTGGCTGGCAGCCCTTTTAAAAAGCATCAGGGCTGCCTAGTGTGCCTGTCCATAGCGAAAGCAACACTTCTGCACTGTTCCTCCTGTGGCTGGGAGTCCGCTGGGCAGAGGGAGAGACAGCAGTGGAGAAGAGGGAAGCAGCTCAGGGCTAGCCAGAAGGGAGCAGGGGAGAGAGGGACTCAGGATGAAGAGAAGGAGAAAGTGGAGAGACACTTGGAAAGTGTCTTTGATTGCAGTCTCCTAACCATTGTGTTAAATGGGGCTTACTCCCAGGAAAGTGTCGTTGGGATTATAGCCTTAGACTTTGTAGGATCATGCACACTGAATGCATATTTTGAATTCAATTCCAGTGTTTTCTCATGATTTTTACATCCAGTTAAAATTTTTATATGAATATTTTTGGGGTTGTGGAACCAACCGTCTGAGTTTCCATTATTTCCTATCGGAACATCCACTTCACATAAAGAACGTTTCACATAACAAACATGCCTCCAGAATGAATTAAATTTGTTACGAGAGGTGCCACTGTATATAAAAGAGAAAACTCACTCACTCATCAATGCCCAGCCAGAACTGGCGGGCCTAGAAGCGTGAAATTTGGGATGGGACATTGAAGTCTTTGTCCCAGATGCCCATTTTCTTGTCCTGCCCAGTTTAGGGGTAGCCATTTATGGCAGCTATATTCTCTGGTCATTGACACTGTATATCACACAAGGACTGAACATAATTTGTGATTCATAGTGTTTTGCGGGCTCAGAGGGTAATATGGGTGGATGGGGAGGAGTCCCTGGGTGGGAGGAATAAACCTAAAGAGAGATCCTCAGAGAAGGAAGGCCATGGAGATGCTGTTGGAATATTTATAACAGTCTCTTTATTGACATCCACAATTGGAGGTTCGCGACTTCAGGTAAGTTTCAACAGATAAACAAACTGGCACCCATAAACTTGGGGTTCTGTAGGTAACGTCACCAATCACCAACAACACAGTCCCATAAACAACATGAAGGTTTACCCTCTTTTCCCTTTCTTTCCCTCTTCTTCCTTATCTCTCTTTACCTCCTCCTTCTCTTCTCTCTCTCTTTCCCGCCCCCCCTTTCCCGCCTTTCTCCTCCTTTTATTCTCTTCAAATGCCACTCCCCATCCCAGGCTTCCACCAATCAGGTAACGGGGAAGGAGGCTGATTCTGCCACCAGGCTGGCCCAGTGTACAACTCTGGCTTCCAAATACTACCCTGTCTAGGTACTTCCTTGTCTGACCAAGTCCACTTGGGGGGTCTTCTCCTCCTCCTTGGGGTTTCAGGTGCCCCCGTTGGTGTGGGTAGTTCCACGACCTCACTCTCGTCTCCCCATCCCTCCTCAGGAGGTGTTCCTGGATCCTCCGCATGGGGTGCTGTCACTGTATCCACTCTATAGGGCCGGCAATGACATAGTGGCTCACTCTCTTCTTCTCTGGCCATATCCAGCCACATAAAGTCATCCGCCAACTCTTCTTCCTCTGTCTGTCGAGCCCTATCACACATAAACTAGTATCTTTTGTTGTATTCTGCCTGCCTCTTGACTTTTTTACTTAAATAATCATAGAAGAAAGGTTTCAATATCCCAGCTATATATGATGTCCCCTTTGTACTGTGAAAAACTTCTGCTACTTTGGTGTATACAATATTGCTACGAGGAATATTCAATATTGCTCTGTAAGGAAAGGTGTTGAGCCATTTCAATGCCAACATAATTGTATAATATGGTAAGAGAGACACTTGAACAGATTCATTCTGTTCTAGCATCCTGAACAAATTGACTCCCTCAAGGACAACAATGATCATAATGCCACAATACTTTTTTGAAACCACTTTGCAGCTTTCAGGGGCAAATGTCAACATAATGAACAGAGGAAAAGCTTACATGAACAATTATATGACTTCACATTATGAACCACACATCTGATAATGGTAATATCAAGGATCATGTGGATGATCATCCTTAGTCTGATGGATAAGTGAGCCAAACTATGATCACTGCTGGAAGAAAAAAAACATAGCATGATTGCAAGAACTCAGCTCAAAAGCAAAATTTTGGTTTGTAAGAATACAAGAAGAGACTTGCTGGATCAGGCTGAAGGCTCTTCTAGTTCAGCTTCCTGTATTTCACTCTGGTTCAATGGTTCCTCAGGGACCCTACAGGACAACAAGATACTTTCATCATATATGTTCAATGAGTGATTCTGGTCTCTTCCAATCTTAGGCCAGAAGAGCATCCAGGCAATTCCATGAGTGGCCACACCATGCCATGCCATCTATTCAGGCCTGCAAAATAATGCCGCAGTCCTGGGTATATCCTGGTCCCAAGACTTACGTGAACATCTGTGGTTACAAAATAATGGTTCCAACTTCTCTACCAACCTCAGCCAGCAGGGCCTCCTACGATCATCAAATGAGTCATGCCAGCTGTACGGGTCCCTTAAGCTATCAAGAAGCAACTTGATTCAAATGTTTGGCTTATGCTGTCTTCTTGAATGTCAAAAAATTATATTCCCTCCTCTAAACATTAAATGTCCACGGCACAGAAGTTGAAAGGTTGGCCACTGCTGCAACAGAATAGACACTTCTAGGAGAAGCACCTTTTTGGACAGTTGCTTTCTTCTGTTCAACAAGGGGAAAGCAACAGTCTCTTTTTATTCTAGCATCTCCCAAAGGTGGGATGTGCCAATGGCTGTTTGCTTTCAGTAGCTGTTTACTGGTGTCTATTTGTGTACATTGTGTGTCCCTTAGGATAGAGAACCATTTCTTCATTCCTTCAGCTCTGGAAACTATTTAGAGAACTATTGTAAGTGGTATAACAAGTGGGTCTCACCAGCTAAATGTTGCACAATGTTTTGTATTGTATATTTGGGGATGATCCCAGGTACAGAGCAGTCCCATCCATTTGAAATAGATTCTTCACCACATTCTTTCTTGTTCCCCTTTGAAATGTTTTTAGTCCCACCTTCAAATTATCTTTTTCCAGTTTCTTTCAAAGGAGAATTCAAACTAACCCCCAAATCCAGAGTAACTATGTGAGCATGTAAGAGACTTTACATGCACCTATAGTTACTGCACCACCTAGTGAAAACCTATGGGAAATTCATATTGGAATCCAAAGTAAGTTGTTCTTACACGGGAGCAAGGACTCCCCATAGTTACTCTGAATTTTGCCCTAAGCCTGCTGCCCTATTGGTCTTTTCATGGAGGATTCACACAACCCAGTTACAGCTTATGCATATATACTGTACTTGGAAGTAAGGTGGTCATTGAACTCTTTGACACTACTTAGGGTGAAATCCAGAGTAACTACAGGGAGACCTTGCTCTGGAGTAAGAAAAAGTTACTTTGGATTGCAATATGAATTTCCCGTAGGTTTTCACTATGGGTGCATTTAATGTGCTCCCTCAACACAGAGCTCCAGGCAAAGCCTTAAAACCTTTTATTTTAAAAAAGCTTTTTAGGGGGCAGAGGTTGGGGGCTCTTGTTTTATTGTTTTTAATCTATGTTGTTTTTTAGTTTGTATGTTTTAATTGTTTTTATCAAATTGTTCTATTTATGTTTTTAATTATGTTTTATGACAGCTGCCTTGAGTCGGGCTTATTTGCCCAAGAAAGGCAGGATATAAATCTTTAAAATAAATAAATAATAAATAAATGTATCTTATGTGCTCCTGTAGTTACTCTGGATTGTGCCCAGATTCTTTTACTTATTTTAGAATAAACATATCTAGGCTTTCACTGTTAGGAGAAAACAAAGCAAAGATCTCTTAATTCTCTATTCCAGTGATCATGATCTTTTGGCCTCTTGCTTGATGGGGGTGGGTTGGAAGGAGGATTGTGCACGGTTCCTTAGAGATTCTGCTTCATGTGGGAAACTCTGCTACAGCTGAAGCTACAGCAGAAACTCTAGGAACCCAAGGGGTTTGCGTAATCTTGGCTTGACAATCTGCTTGAAAGGAGGTCAAAGAGCTGATTAGAGGGGACACCCTTGCTAAATCTGCAATGCTTGTGCCTCAGAGACATTTTGTGAGGAGAACATGTGTTGTCTTATGAACAATGGACTGAGCTTCTCTGGACATGCCTGGTCTTCTGAATCTTTTAGAACTTATTCTACTACGTAATTTTTCTCTGTTACCATATAGTTCACACCAACTCTCTTCATGCTATTAGGAAATTATCACTGTCCCCAAAAGGTACTTTATTCACCCAGGAGACCGTCAACCAAACGTCTGAAGGAAACATCTTGTCAGGAGTTAGGAGGAGTGGAAGGCAAACAATTTTTATGCCTAGTCTTTGCCAGTAAATCCTGGGAGTCTTTGGGGTTCCACCAACAAGTTTGTTGAGGGGAGACCATGTTGAGAAACTGGTGGCAACTGCCTTAATGTGCCCCAAAACAACACAGGAACACACAGTTCATCAGCAGGGCAAATATATTTTGAGGATATAAGGAACAGGCACAATCAGGTCACAAAGCAGTCCAAGGTCAATACAGCAGTCCAGTAAAAGGCAGCAACTGACAAGTCCCAACTGACAGAACTTCCAGCTATCTCTCCTCTTCCTACCCCACACTAAGTGTTACATTGAGCTGGCTTATATCCCAGCTATCCCAACTGCCCTCCAATCACTGGCATCACTCACAGGTGATTCCTCTCAGGCCAATGTGTTGCCCAGCACATACACATTCCACATCAGTGTACTGCATTGCCCACTCATCTCCCTGTGGTCAGTTATCTTGTACCCAGCATCTTCCAAATGAAAATCCAGGATACAAACCCAAAAGCCTGACAGAGCAGTAGTATGAGAGCTTCTTCATTTCTCTCTTCTTGCTTACACACACACACACACACACACACACAGAGAGAGAGAGAGAGAGAGAGAGAGAGAGAGAGTCCAGGACTAAACAATAATTGTAATAATACCAGTCCAACTTTCACAGGTTGAAGACCTATCAGACTTGAATTCAGAAGGCCATTGGGGAGGTTGTGCAGGGCTGGTCTCTGACTTGCAATGGTTGCATGGAGTAGCAAAGCTGGAGGGCTGGGAAACAACAGATGAGTCCGAGCCCATATGCCTTCCACTTTTTCCAGCCTACCACACCACAGAGCATCCACATCTTGATCCAACACACTGAAAAAGTCAGAAGAGGATTTCAGATGCAGCATCCCCGTTCTCCCAGCTGCCTGCTCACTCACCTGCCCACCTTATCTTGGCAGGTACACACATGCAAGTGCGTGCAAAATTATGAGGCGTATTAGCCTGCACAGGGATCTGAGACTTAGGCTGCAATCCTAAAGACACTTTCCTGGGAGTAAGACCCATTGAGCACAATGGGGCTTACTTTAGAGTAGACATGGTGAGGGTTTGAGTAACCATGTTTACTCAAAAGTAATCCCCATTGTATTCAATGGATCTTACTCCCAGGAAAGTGTTTTTAGGATTGCAGCCATAAAGAGGTCAGTGCAGAGCATCATAAAGCCTAAGCTAACTGGACAAGAGACACTCTTTCAAGTGGGTATTCCTCTTTTATTTAGCAGCGGGAGAGTAACCGGCCCTCCACAACCCAGCAATGTCTGTGCTAGTGGCTTCTGCTGGTGTTCTTTTGCATTTTAGATTGTGAGCCATTTTGGGACAGAGACCCATTACCTATTAATTGGCTAATTTTTTTCATTTTCTTTGTAAACTACTTTGTGAACTCTTCCGTTGAAAAGCAGTATATAAGTAAAAACAGACAGACAGACAGACAGACAGACAGACAGATAGATAGATAGATAGATAGATAGATAGATAGATAGATAGATAGATAGATAGATAGATAGATAGATAGATAGATAAGTGATGGTCAGAACCCCCTCTTCCTTTAGACCGGGATAGATCTAAATAGATAAATAAGAGATCAACTGAACTTCAGATGATAACAAATTGATGTAGCAGAACATCCCAGTTTCTCTGAGAGAGGGCAGGTTATGAAGGAAAAATCATGTTTGCTCTTAGACGTAATGTGGGAAGGGCTATAAGAAGATTTTTTAATATACACATAAGCTTCCCATGTTTGGTAAATGTACTGTTGGCAATTATCAGGAGCACTGGAATAACTGAACCGAGGTAACAAAAATAATAGATAAGGAATTTTGCAAAGGAGAAGAAAAGGCACCTAAAGAGGCCATACCTATGTCTGTAACCCATCAAAACACAGGGAACAGAGAGCTACTTATACTTGAAATCTGAGCAGCTGTGTTAGTTGTTGTGGTTCAGCACCGCTTCATTTGTAACCCTCACTGGATTGGTATTCTACATTTCTTTTCAATTTTGTGATGCTAGGAGACCCTTCTCTCGGGATCATTAGGCTGCTCTCAATTTAGCTTGCCAATAAAAATGTGAAAGTTACAATTTAACAGGGCTGCTACAGTCATAGAAATGGTTTTTGCCCATCCACTCTTGGAGGAGTGCAAGATAAGGCAAAGAAAATGCCAGAGAAATGGAAGAGTTAGAGGGCACAGGAAGGACAGGCTAAGTTCATATCAAACTGGATCAATTGAAAGGAAAGGACATGGTGTGCATCAGTAAAGGCTATTAAAAGGGTTTTTAAAAAAAATATTATTTTACCGTGTCTATATTTCATGCCTTGTAATGAGGTTGGCAACTTGCTCAGTCCAGATACAGGCACAGTGATGCAGACTTGGTTTCGCCTAATCAACTCTCCACAGTGTCTCCGTGCGTTCCCTTTCCAATAAACAAGGCTCAGCATGGAAAAGCTGCCTTAATATTACATAAACATTATAAATAAGTGAATTACAAGGAGCTGTTTATACGTACTTTCAGTATCTTATAAAAGATGTATCAACATTTTTCTTTTAAAGCAAGAAGTTGGTCACAGTGCTTAGCAGACAGAGAAAGGGACAAAATGCTTGAGCTATGCGAAATATTCCAGGCTGTCATGCTTGCTGATCCAATTGAGTGGGCAGTTTTCTTAACTATAAGTGGTGGATATACTATGGAGAAGTTTAACCTTTAATTTGGTTAGGTTTTATATCAGTAACAGACATGGCCAAGTGTAAGACCCTCATGGAATTCCAAAACAGTGTAAAAGAGAAACATTGTTGTTTTCAATGAACAATTTGAATGTCAAGTATTTCCAAAGGAATTGAATGGAAAATGTCCACATTAATTGTGTTTTATTTATGTAACAGTTCTAGTAAATATTAAGATAAAAGCTGCCTTTTTGGACTTTAAACCAGTGCTTAAACAACCAGATCCTCCATGTAATATGCAGATGTTTCTTTTTCATGAATTCATAACTAAAGGGAAATAAAACAGGTCTGCTTAAACTTGCCCAGGAACTACTGATCCAATTATTTCCTACATTTACTGCCAAGATCTTTAAATTATAAAATAAGCTTTGCTTTCCCCACCCCAGTGGACTTATTTTGTAATCCACTATACAGAATACTAGAGAATGAGAATAACTTCAGCATTTTTGAGTCTATTGGCATTGGAACAAAAACTTTGGAACAGAATATTGAAACATTTAATGGATATGCTAATTGATCTCCTAAATTAAAAGCTGTTTAAAAGTCCTGATTTGTGAAGAAGAGAAAAAAAATGGGAAAACAGTAGCTATAATTTTTGAGCTTAGAATAAGCTTCCACAAAAAGCAGGCAGGGTGAAGACAAGAGATAGCAGAGACTGCAGTATTAAGGTACCACATAGCTGTCCCATCCCAGTAATTTCACTTCCTTGCATAGATCTGTTGTACTGTGTTATAGGCTTCATGCTGGTGAAAGGGAAAAATCATTGCATCTAGCAATGCGGATAATGGACGGGCATCAAACCAATTGCGGAATTATACATGTCAGTAAAACATTTTACTGCATTAACTAGAAGAACTGCAATCTCCCTTGGGTAGAAGATATACCCAGGAGGGTATATTCTTATATACATACTTATATAGCTATATACTTATATAAGTAAAAGTACATTAAAATATGCCTTTAAAAGTACTTCAGTCACATATATTGATTAGCAAAAAAAGGAACAACTGGTTTCATTATTGTCTTAATTCTTAAAAATTGCAGATTTAGCAATGTGTGCATATTTTAAAACTGAAGTCATTTGGTGACACATTCATAAACTGGCACAAATTGTGAGGATGACCACTAGCTAACTGGTCTTTAGTAAGAAGCAGGAGTTGATCCCCTCCTTAGATTTTGTACCCAGCAGGGGTACTGCAGGGGGAGAGGAGCATAGTTAGCTATAGAGTTCTGATCTTACGTGGCTCCACCAGTCAGGTTGAAGGGGCAGCTGTGATGTAGAGCAATTTGGCAATGTGGGGGAGAAGACCCTTCTACTGTAAGGCTGACATCATAAAACGTACTTTGAGATTATGTAGTGGTTCTGTTCAGGGTCAGCACTAGGTCCTCGGGCCTTTTTCTCTTGTGGAACTTGGCATGTGAATGAGTAGGACACCATGCTTTCTCAAGGGTCTTCCATCTCCCATCCCCTTATGGTTTCTTTGCACCCATTCACTGATTTTTCTTTCTTGTCATTGTCGATGAGGGTGGAAAAGCTGGCATGGATGTGGTAGAAAGAACTGCTTGTGGATATAAGAATGCTTCATAGCAGAAAGGCACACCCTGAAAATCCTGTGAATCCTCGGCCAGTACATGACTGGCCAATTCCTGATGGTGCCAGTGGTTTGGACCAAAACAGCTCCCTGTATTTATGAATGAGAGTGCTCTGGAAAACCACATCAGTGCACTTATTGGTTTTACTTTGGACTATTTGCAGACCATTCAATTCAAGTGGTTGTATTTTTTCAAAAACCCGTCTTTCATAGCACATGGAGAGGATTCCAAGAATGTCTGGGAGAGTGTAGGGGAATCTTCTCTGTATAACATCAGATACTCGGAGCACCTACAGTCACTGCAGTGGGAGTCCAAAGAACAGAAGCAAAGCACATAATGTTGTGAATGCAGAAATGTTGCTTCTTTGAGCATTAGCATACCACATGCAAAGTGTTACCTACCCATTCGCTGCAGTCTCTCAGTAGCACTCATATCGCTCAAATGCATTCCCGTCCTGTGGCATCTGAAATGCTACGGGTAGCTTAATATCCAATTCCCAGCTGACATCTTCCGGCTTCCTTCTCAGCTCCTTCCTTTGTATTTGTTTACTGTCTGCATCTCTCACTAAAAGAAGACAGGTAGAGTTAATTTAAGGACTGGATCATATCCTCCGGCTTGCAGGTTGTTTTGATGTGTATTGTTTATCAAGTAATTTTTTCCCCCTGTCTCTTTGCTTAAAACAAGAGATATAACCAAGCACTTATTCGAAAGACATTCCAATAAATCAGATGATAAACATTCAGCCTCCTCCTGAATGCCTGAAATAGTTGCTAGGTGCTTTCAACATGAGAGGTGCTTTCTTTTCTGACTTCAATGCTTTGTCTTTTTCCTGTAATGAGAGGATGGTGGAGCTTGGCGTGGCTTTGGGAACACTGGCTAGCACACCACAGGTGGAAATAACCAATGCGCAGGTACTTTAATGTTTAAGAAGGCTCAAGAATACCACTTTTCATATCTTTGAATAGATCCTGAGCACTGTCTGGTTCCATTCATGACAAAGCTCCTGTGCCTTTAGTGCTGTTTCTGTGGATGCCAAATACTATGAAAGGATATCATTAAAAACTGCACATGGCAAAAGTCTCCTTTCATTTGCCAGAGTTCAAAAGTGCAGGAAGTTAGAGATGTGCAAAAAATTGTTGTAAATCATATCAAAAGTGAATAAAGCTGCAATCCTAAAGACACTTTCCTGGGAGTAAGTCCCACTGAACACAATGGGGCTTCCTTTCCTAAGTACAGATGCTTAGGAACGTGGTCCAAGTAAATATCACCTTGAATTTTACTTTAGACATAATTCTTCATCAGCGTTAGAAGAGGTGTGAAATTTTGCTGAGAAATGCTAATATTATTGACATTTTTTGAGGATTCCCCTGACGTTCTTACAGATGTTTTTCCTCAGCAGGAGAGGGTCGGTGGCAGCTTTCCAGTAGTGAAAACTGGCAAGCCTGCAGCCTGATTATATGCACATTTTATCAGAGGGAAGTCTTGTTGGGCATTGCAGCCTTAGGCAGGGAATAAACCCAATGGAAGACAGTGTAACTTAATCTTGATTAAATAAGTACACTAATGCCCCGACCCTATTCTCTGTTATTAGTGCTGATGCAGCTGCGCAAAATAGGCAGCATGGCATTAGATTTGGGGGAAGGCAATAAAAAGTCCTTCACAAAGAACTCTTGTCCCTTTACGTAAAGCTCCCTCTAGTCCTATGGGTCAACATAGCCCTTTAGGTAGCATAAATTTGAGTGAACTAGATATACCCAAGAGTTCACATGGGAGGCACAAGGTATCAACAGCACCTTT
This sequence comes from Cryptoblepharus egeriae, assembly GCA_030015325.1. Taxonomy (NCBI): domain Eukaryota; kingdom Metazoa; phylum Chordata; class Lepidosauria; order Squamata; family Scincidae; genus Cryptoblepharus; species Cryptoblepharus egeriae. The sequence continues at coordinate 75,327,434 of JAREYC010000001.1, read as the reverse complement.
GGTATTAAGAAAAGCCCTTGTGCACTTCCAGCATGTCCCAACCCCTACTGTAATCCTCCCATTTCCACCTCACTGTTCATTGTTCACTCTATGTGCCAACTTACCACCACCAGGAGATTCAGAACAATGCTTCCGCTCAGTTGGCACTACTCGTAATTTGAGGTAGTGGCCTGGCAGCACATAACTTGCACATTGCAGCATTTAGGGATAAAATATTAAACAGAAATTAAAAAGAATCTGTGACAGAGAGCTAACCGTAGGGGTCTTGTAGGGTCATTGTTCTCAGTGATGGTTCACACTCCTTCCATTCTATTTCAGCTTTCATTAGGGAAAGCCCATTGCCTTTCTACTTACAAAGCTGCATGGAAAGAATATGCAAGTAGTATCCTCCTCAATTATTGGATAAGAACACGTTTTGTCCCAGGCCTGTCCAGTGTCAGCACTGTCAGGCAGTGGCCCAGCATCAGTCACCATAAATTTCCAGAGGAATTACTAACTTTGAACAATTCTAACTCCCAGTTATATCAGCATAAAACCCAGCACAAGTCCTGTGAAGACCTGGTGGTATCACCAAAGTGCGGTGAGACACTTCTGCGCTACTTCTGAGGGAGGGTTAGGCAACTGCCTCCCTACACCACCACAGGAACGGGAAGACAGATGAGATGGGCCAGCCTAGGTTAGGATTGCACCCAAAGGAAGATAAGCATAGCATAATTCTAATTCACAGAGCACTGTGAAGAAAAAAATGGCCCTAAAATAAATAGTAGCTGCCATTACAGATAATACTTTGGAATGATGCTAATGTATTGCGCAGATAGTGATATTTATCTAGCATCTCCCTAGTGTGGGGAAGACACTGTGGCTAGCAGCAGGGCTACGATTGCCTGTGCTGACTATGGGAATGTTAAAGAAAGAAAAGGAATGGTCAAGAAAATCTATTGATATTAATTTCTTCCATGCAATATGACCTCATTGGAGAGCACTTTCTTGAAGGCCTCATCAAGCCTAAAGGTAGCTCTGTAACAACTAGTTAATGATATGGGTGTGGCTTGGTATCCATGGGTTGTGTTTCTGCCCCCTCATAATACAAGAACCTCTCAATATGGGGAAACTTTCCCTGTAAAATACTACCTTTCAACAGGACACTGAATAGGACACTTCCTGTTGACCATCTTGATGGTCAAATGGTCCTGCAGCCAGAATACTTATAAAAAACATACTCGGAGGTCAACAAAAAATGCTGTTTTAAATTATTAAATGTGCATGCAAGGGGAGCACATGGGGGTTTCCTATTATGTGTGGATCAGTATAACCATGGATATGGATCCACCTTGAGCGACTTCTGATTGCCCAAGATAGAAAAGTCTAATTTTGCAGATCTCTCTTCCCCTCTGCATTCCCCTATAGCTCTCTGTATAATAATTAGTAATAACAGCAATGATTGTTAGCAATTAGCCACTACTAATGACCTAAATCCAGCTTTGTTTGTTGCAAATGGCTTATTTAGGTCTTTGCAGTTTTTAAACATTTGCATTACCTATAGGAAAATGCACCAGTTCTAGGGGCTTCAATATTTTTATTTATGTGTAGGATCAGCAAGTGACTTCCCGTACTTAAAGTTATAAGAACAAAGTGCTTTTTAAAAAATGGAACTGTCATGGGAAATAAAATGAGTTTCTGCTTTACAGAAGCAAATGTAATAACATATGGCTGAACATCAATTAGGATATTCGTGAGAAATAAATGTAATGCATCAAAAAGCAGTTTACAGCAAGCAAGTTGCTGCCACTTTTATTTCCAATTAGTATGGTATAGTTACCCACACAGGCAAGCTGAGGATGGTTATGAAGAAGTGAGACTGCATTGGGCCTTGTTATTTGCACATTGTAAGATTTCTAAGAAACCAAGTTCATAAACAGAAGGATAGGGAACCCAATCCTAAGACGTTTTAGTCCCTAAACCCTCTGGCTCCCTTCACTGCCTTGCCCAGGCAAAGGAGTTTGCATAACTCAATGTGGCTATGAGCTATGCCATGTAGGGCCACCCAAGATGGACAGGTGACCATGCAGAGTTCAGACAACGGCTACAATCCAGAGTAACTACAGGACCTATTACACTGATATAGTTACTGTGCCACCTATGGAAAACCTATAGGAAATGCATAGAGCAATCCAGAGTAAGTGCCTCTTACGTCTTCCCATAGTTACTCTGGATTGTAGGGTAAATGTGATCCACTGGAGAAGGAAATGGCAACCCACTCCAGTATCTTGCCAAGAAAACCTATGGACTTCAGTTGTTAAAGCTATGGTTTTTCCTGTGGTAATGTACTGTATGGCTGTGAGAACTGGTCTATAAGGAAAGCTGAGATGCCTTTGAATTATGGTGTTGGAGAAGACTCTTGAGAGTTCCTTGGTTTGCAAGATCAAATTAGTCAAATCTTCAGGAAATCAACACTGACAGTTAATTGCAACAACAGATAAAGAAGATGAAGCTCAAATATTTTGGCCACATCATGAGAAGGGAGGACTCTTTAGAAAAGAGCCTGATGCTGGGAAAAACTGAAGGCAAAAGGAACAGGGGATGACAGAGGTTAGATAGTGCTACCGAGGCAATGAACATGAATTTGGACAGACTTTGGAAGCTAGTGGAGGATAGGGTGGCCTAATGTGCAGCAGTTCATGGGGTCATGAAGTATCAGACAGGACTTTACGACTAAACAACAACAACAACAAAAACTCTTACATTTAACTCTTCTATAAATTAATAAGAAAATATATACTGTATTTCTTTTTTGGCATTACTCCTTTCCCTCACCTCTATAATTTGGGAAATTGGTACCAGGACTAGAGCTTAGGTGCTTCCTTTCCAATTTGCCTTCAACATGGCATCTTCCCAGCTGGGTCTGGGATGGGTATTAGGATTCACCTGATACCAAATCTACTGGATCCGTTGTGAACTTTTCTTTGTTGAAAAACAAAGCCATATTTTGAATTTTTTAATTGATAAATAGCAGATAATTTTTTTAAAAAAAATAATGATGATGATGTGCATGGCATGTCCCTTAACTGCAAACTGAACCAGCTTCTTTCCAATTATACTGTCAGACAGGTGTACCTATGGGTCAAAAGCCGACTTATCCATCTGTCTCTCCCCTCATCCATGCATGAAAGGAGCTGTTTGTCTTTATTTTCATTTTCTATGGCACTGCATAAATGATCATGCATCTATATGTTCACTGATAAATTTATAGCTGTAGTCATCTCGAGGGCCAATCAGCACATTACACAACCAGACTCTACCTAGGGGAAGTAGTTAAAAATAGTACTTCTGCTACCTTCATCTAAGTGATACTTTAAATCCTAAAGCAAGAACAACTGGACTGTGTGGGCTGTGTTTATGTTTACTTATAACACATACTTTATTCCATTCCCATTTTGCCAATGGAGTATGTGAGGCAAGAATCCCTACAACAGACTTTGATGAAATTTTTCCTCACTGCAGTTCAATTTAGCACATGTATAGCCAAGGTAAGATTTCACAAGGTATCTGCAGATTTTGGGAATATGTTGTAGCACTGTGTGTACACTTTATGTGGATAAAGTCGTACGTTTAGTCTTTGGTATCTCTAGGGCATGCTATAATATATTGTATCAGTCTGTGTTGAAAAGTGGGCTGGATTTGCATAAGACCCATAAGATGCAATCCTCTAGGGCTTGCGTTACCCAGTTTGAAAAGCTGGCATATCATCCCCATAATGGACCTCCTCCTATCACCCCATGCACAAGTTTTGGGCTATAACTATCAATAAAGTGAGATATTTCAGCATGCTGTATTTTACTGCATGGTTTGTTTTACTGCATTATAAGTGAAATTATACATCAAATGATATATAACATGACAGTTTATTTGATTTGAAAAATACCAAGCTTTTAAAAATTTTGGTCAGTCATGGTGTGATCTTTTGTTCACATCACCTTCACACCCCTTGTGACACCATTGATAAAGCCACTCATAGGGTTTTGGAAGTTCCTTTTCAGAATTCAATACCATAGATGAAGTTTTCCGAAAGCAGAATTGTAACTAGCCCTACAATCCAGAGTAACTATGGGAGCATGTAGGAGACATTACATGTACAGTGGCACCTCACATAATGAATTTAATTCGTTCCGGAGGCATGTTTGTTACGTGAAATGTTCTTGACGTGAAGCGGATTTTCCCATAGGAAACAATGGAAACTCAGTTAATTGGTTCCACAACCCAAAAATATTCATATAAAAATATTAACTGTTTATAAAAATGATGACAAAACACTGGAATTTAATTCAAAACATGCATTCAATGTATATGATCCTATGAAGTCTACTCAGGCTGCTATCCTAAAGACACACACAGCAGGCTGCTATCCTAAAGAAACGTTCCTGGGAGTAAGTCCCACTGAACACTATGGGGCTTACTTCTGAGTAGGCTGCGTCTGGGGGGTTTCCCCATTGCCACAGAGGCTTTCCCCACCTCTGGAGGGTTCCCCTGTCTCTCCAGTTGCAGGGTGAGGGGCTTCCTTTTGCGCACCCCTCTTATTCCCAGCATCAACAGGCACTTCATGGTTGGCGCACAGACTATAGAGCGCCCAGAGTCTATAGTCTGTGGTGTGCACTGTAGACTATAGACTCTAGGCGCTCTATAATCTATGCACACATTAACCAGGAAATGCCTGCTGATGCTGGCAATAGGAGAGGCGCGCAGACAGGGGAAAAGCCTCTGTGGCAATGGGGAAACCCCCAGACACAGCCTGGAGGCAGGGGAAAGCAGGTGAGCCAAGGGCCCCTGCTCTGAGCGCTGGCTGGAAGCCGTTTAAAATTTCAAAGTCTGCCAGCCAGTGTTCGTTACCTGAGTCCAGCTTTGTTACCCAAGGCAGGGGCGCCCTGGAACTCACTGTTCGCTACCTGGAACATACTCTACCCGGGACATTCTTTACCCAAGGTACCACTGTACCTGTCGTTACAGCACCACCTAGTGAAAACCTATGGGAAATTCATATTGCAATCCAGAGCAAATTGTTCTTACACCAGAGCAAAGATTCCCTGTAGTTACTCTGGATTGTGCCCATGGTTGCATATGGATATTTTTTCTTATTTTAGAGAAGGCACAAGGCATACACACAACCGTTGTTTTAAAAATACCTTTAAAGGACAAAAATGAGTATAAACAAATTCAAGACCTCTCCCCAGACTGTCACAAGGTAATGCTGATTTTCAGTACTTAAATCTGGCACTAAGAGCATTCTAGATGAAAAGGAGACTGCATTAGTTTGAATGGATAAAATGAACATGTAATGTTAAAGGACAAAGCAGAAATTGATATGGGGAGAAAGTTCTGACTAACCCTGCAACCCAGAGTAACTACGGGAGCACGTAAGAGACTTTATGTGTACCCATAGTTGCTGCACTACGTAGTGAAAACCTATGGGAAATTCATATTGCAATCCAGAGCAAATTGTTCTTACACCGGAGCAAGGATTCCACGTAGTTACTCTGGATTGCGCCCTTAGTTTTCATGGGAACATTTACTGAAAGCTTTTTCTTTCCCCCATCAAAATAATTACTCAGATATGGAAAGGTGGTAAAAGAAGACAGACAGAAAAAGTGACCTTATGGCTTTTTGTGTATGTATCTCTTCTTCTAATTGATGTCTTTGCTTATCTTATCGCTTTTCATGCAAGGAGAAGGCTCTTCTCCCATTGCTTTTGGGAAGGTGGATATACAGTGCCAAAAAGTATCTCTTGCCCATAGCAATTGGATGCAGCATTTGCTAGCTAATGAGATTCTCTCTCTCTCTCTCTCTCTCTCTCTCTCTCTCTCTCTCTCTCTGTGTGTGTGTGTGTGTTGGGGAGGGGAGTAGAGAGGGAAAGGACTGAATCCATGAAAGGTTTTGTGAAACTGAAGATATAATTCATGTTATTTCCTTGCAAAGCCAGGAGCAGCCCACTAAAAGAAATCCTGGACACAGTGGCAGCAGAAACAGAAATAGCTTCTTCTGTAACTGAGCTCTGGTTGATGAACCAGAAAACCTGTATCTCTTGCAAAGGGACTGCCAGAGTGTCTGGAGCCAATACTCAATTTTGGGTGGTTAAGTTTTACCTTCTCAATTATTCTGGAGATCCGTTGGGGATGAACTTTAGTATAGGCTATTAGTCCGTGGTGTCCAGCTGAGCCGCTGAATTTTCACTAAGAAAAAAGGAGAGCAAAAGGAGGGTGAGCAGTCCAAATGCTGGCTGTGAACGCATGCTAAAAGGCATGGTGCAACACCAGTCGTAGAAATACGGCTCAGTATATGCTGCTACACTTCAGCAGCTATCTAAATCTGGAAAATGGGGCACCACTATCTTTCCCTGTCATTGCCATGGGCACCTACTTAAATCATTTATGTCGGTGTTTCTCAACATGTGGGTCAGGACCCACTAGGTTACCTGAGCCAATTTCAGGTGGGTACCTATGAATGTGCATTTTCTTTTTAATATAGTACACTTGATGCTACTACAGTTTGTGACTGGATTTAGAGAAATGTTGCATAACTGTACACATCTGCACAATCTCCTATGATGTATATGCTAGTAACAATGGTAGTTAGTGGGGCTTACTCCACCTTACTCCCCCCTTAAGTGTTGATAGGATTGCAGTCTTTGGGACTGTGGAGGAATGTTTTTTTAAACAGATCAACAACCACTAAGAAGAGTTAAGTTTTCTTCTATTTTCAATAAATTTTTAAATTTATACTTATTGTAAACTTTTGTTTTACTTAATTTGCCTTACCCCAAAATCCAGAGTAACTACGGAAGCACGTAAGCAGCTATTTATGTGAACCTTTAGTTACTGCACCACCTAGTGAAAACCTATGGGAAATTCATATTGGAATCCAGAGTAAGCTGTTCTTACACCGGAGCAAGGACTCCCCATAGTAACACTGGATTTTGCCCTAATTTAGCCTTATGGCAAAATCCAGAGTAACTATGTGGAGTCCTTGCTCCGGTGTTAAGTACAGTTTGCTCTGGATTGCAATATGAATTTCCCATAGGTTTTCACTAGGTGGTGCAGTAACTATGGGTACACGTAAAGTCTCTTACGTGCTCCCGTAGATACTCTGGATTGTAAGGTTAGGGGGTTGTTAAAAATTTCCTGCTTGATGATGCCACTTGTAGCCATGATATAACTTCTAGTGGATGCTCAAAGATTTTGATTCTAAAAAGTGAGTTCCAGTACTAAAAATGTTGAGAACCTCAAAATTTATGAGAACCCCATAACTTTATAGTATTTCCTCCCACTGAAGAATCCAGAACAGCATTTAATGGTCTTTTTCACTGCAAGTCATCCTCACAAAAAATTTATGGTGGAAGTTACATGAGAGAGTTAAAATGTGAGCATGTTCTGATCTGACGTGCTTGCTACTATGCAATACTGTATTCCCTTTGCACACTTGTTCTGGTCTTTGTGATTAGGTAGCAGCCTTTGATCACTGTTTTTGTTGCTTATTAGGAGTTTTATAAGCTTCCTGCTTGAGAAATGGTGTGCAGTAGTGGTGTCATGGCTTCCAAGAACCACAGCCATACCACACATTCAGCCTATACAAGTATCATGACAGCAGAGTGACCAAATGACCAGAAATTTCCAGATATGTCCTCTTTTTTAGCCTCCTGGCTGGGTGTCCTCCAAAAGGGCTTCATTGTCCTCCAAATTGGCTTCATTTTGGAAAACTGCAGTGGTGTGCAGTACTCAATCATGTCATATATCATTGGATTCATATTGAAGAACAGACTGCGGCATTTTTAAGTATGTACTATCAGGCACTAAGAAAATAATATACAGTAAGTGAGAGCTTTATAACTTACAAAAGAAGACTTTGGCTGATGCGTGTTATTTTAAACAGGCCAGTCCAAAATAAAATCAAAATTATATTTAAAACCATAAAAGTAGGCCAAGGAAACCTAATTTCTGTGACCTGTATTAATTATGCAAATTGGTAAATAGATTTGCATATCTTGCATAATTTAGTTTTGCTTATTTTGCATAATTTATGTTTATTTTGCATAATTAAATGTTTTTGTGCTGGTCACGAGAAGCAAAAAAGCTAGTATGTAAGGCACTGACATCTTGGTTTTGGACTTGTCAGATTTCACTTTCTATTGGCTGCCTGCTTTCATTCCAGTCTTGGCCGTCATAAGGACTAGAAGCTTGCTTCTATTTTGCGTCTATAGAATATATAAATTCTGTATAATGAAGTCTATATCCAGTACTTATTCTTTGTGCACCAATAGTACAGGAATGGACTGTATGAAGTCTTTTGTACATTATAAGTACATATATGATGTCCTTATGATAGAATATGTGTCCCCCTTACAATTTTCCTACGAGCTCATTGTTCATTGAACAAAAATCTGAAACTGAAGAAAGCAACATAAAGAAATTGGGGTGCGATCCTAATCAACTTTACAGCAAATTTATCTTTTTGAGGTAAGGCTAATCCAACTCCAAGGTAAAGGATCAAACATTGCCTATGTTGAGGAGGTGTCCACAACTGTCACCCAACTGCACATTAGAATTGGTTGGTTAGGACTGCACCTGGGGTCAAGTGATGCCAGGGTTGAGCTGAGATTATAACCCATAAAACTATAATGGAACAGAATGATAGGCTGCAATCCTACACTTAGGAAAAAAGACTGCTTAAATTAAATCTCACTGGAAATGGTCTTTGAGCTTTCTAGCTTTGTGAAAGATTGTAGGCACAGTTTTTCTTGGCTACCTGGAAATGTTTAGAAGCTTATTTCATGCATGGAAATGTCATTTTCCTTGGACTAATGACACAGTGTGAGTGTTGTTGCTATTCGTACCCCATACTGAAAGGCAAACATTCTTTTCAATAGATGCCAGGAGTTGAAACATTTACCCCCAAATCCTGAATAACTTCAGGAGCACGTAAGAGACTTTATGTGCACCCATAGTTACTGCACCACCTAGTGAAAACCTATGGGAAATGCATATTGGAATCCAGAGTAAGTTGCTCTTACACTGGAGCAAGGGCTCCCCGTCGTTACTATGGATTTTGCCCTTAGAGGGGAATCATAAGGCATGTAAGTGACCATTTTTGTAATATAGTAACACAATTTGTCTGGAATTTGGGGCACATATAAGGAATTTTGTTGCTTATATCATGAAATGAGGAAATGCCTGCAAGGGAAATCGGAACCTGACACTTGTACGGGACTTCACTTCTAGTGGTTCCTAACAGGCTTTGACTGAAAGATCACTTCACAATTAGGAACTTACCAGTTCCCAAGAGACAGAGCAGATGTGAAAATAATTCTGGCTTTTGAAGATATTGTGCTCACCATCAATGCAATTTGTGACAAAAATGGGCAACAAAAGAAGTACCGAAATATAACGTTTGAGCATATGGAAAGCTTTTTGTGGTGAAGAGGAAGCATTCAAGATCATTGTAATTATCCTCATTTGCTATTTATTAATGATCTTTTCATTTTACGCACATAGTTTTGCTGAGGTGGCATTCATTCTAGCTTCCCACTTGATATGTTTCATAATTATAACTTTCACCTAACAGCCAAGTTTCATGCTTTTTTCTGTTGTCCCACAAAACTAACTTTCTCACAACTGGGGGGGGGGGGAGGCGAGAAGAATAAAGAAAATCTGTTAAGGTATTGAAATTTTCCCTCACCCATGATTTCTCCCACACATGCTGTTATTTGCACATTGATTTGCAGTGTTACGCAGAGATGTTTGCCTCTGGCTAATCTTCATAGTGAGAGCCAAGAATACACTGACTAGGATACTTGCTTTCCTAGCAGGATTTGAAACTTTTTTATAATGACTGTTGGCTGTTGTAAATGAATTTAAAAAAAAAAGCTTGGAGTGGTATAATGTACTAATTGGCCTTTCCTATTAAAGACTGAAATAGCACAAACTCTCCATGGCAAAGCAAGTTGTCATGGCTTAAGGAGATGTTGTTTAAGCTACGATGAACTCTAGAGGGAAAAAAGCCCTATTCAGATGGCTCTGAAATGAATTATAGGGCTCCCGCTGTCATGATGTGACTGAATCACTGGTGCAATAATTATTCATCATACATAGTTTTGTCCTCAGCCAGGACTCAGTTATTTTAAAACTTATTTACCACTCTGCTTCTTAAAAAAGCTAATTGACCAGGGGACATTAATTAATAAATAGTCAAAATACAAGCCTATAACATCACTGAAAGCAATCAAAACATAACATTAGGGTTTTCTCTTTAAAAGAGCAGCAACAGTTCTCCAAATCCTGGTGATACCAATTCTTTCCTCCTTGTACTGGAATCATATACATGTTTATGTGGGAGTAAGTCCCACTGAAGTAATGAACTCCCACTGAACTCAATTAAGAGTCCATATGATTGTGCTATAACTTGGGACCCAATCATATCCAACTTTCCAGTGCTGATGGTATCGTGCCAATGGGACATGTCCTTCAGTGGAGAGCCAGTCATGAAAACTTCTTCAAAGTGAGGGAACATTTCTCTCATCAACTTGGGACAGGGTGACCATAAGTCATAAATGCAAAAGAAGATAACACTCAAAGTGTAGGACACCCAAGAAAAATACAGGATATTAAAGAAATAATACTCATATTGCATTCATGTTGTTAAGCTACACACTATACTACTTTAATATAATATTTTAAATTTAATATGATATTAAATTTAAAACGGCTGTACGAGTTATGTAATTTATTATGTATCTGTTTACAAGAAGGCTACATTCTGTTTGCTCACAAGGAAAAGGGGGACAAGGAAGATTTTATTCCGGGACACTACCTTAAAAAGAGGATATGTCCTGGGGGAAAAAGATGATATACCATGCCTTAGAGCTACATTGTGGGATGCTTTGGTGCTGAAAAGATGGCTAGGATTGGTTTGTTGACTAGCTGGTTAAAGCAGGGCAGCAAACTATTTTGCAGGTCCTCACTTAAAGTACTTTCACTATAAGTAGTTTTGTTTTAAGGTTGATGAGGAAACAAAATCCCAGGTGGAGTCACTGCCTGTGTGGAGTCTGCACTTTCTTTCCATGCACGTGTAGATTTTCTCCAGCTTGGAAAGCTCACATTTAATTCAGTGTTTAATATAAAAGGTGTTCTTGGTCTCTGGTTTGTGACCAGAAATATGCTGTGCTGTAGGAACTTAACTGTGGTTTACATATATCAATTAGCCGACAGTGAAATTGGTTTCATTTTAAGTTTTAGTTTTCAAGCTGCTATTGACCACTTTAAATGAGGACTTACTGTACTGGCTGGCAATTTGTAGCTGTTCCTGAAACTGATGAGGTGAGGAAATGTTCTGCCTGTTTCATTGATGTCCATTTATTTTTAAAGTTTGTGACTATCTGCTCCAGAAGGAATGAACATAATACCCCTTTGAACACAAAACAAAGCCTGGAATTGAGGCTGGCTCACCAGGTTAAATTGAAAACTGCATAAGCTAAATGGGGTTTTCTTTTTTCCCCTGTGTAACTGAAGAGCTGGCAGGAGATTGATTAGGGGTTGTGAAGCTTATGGGGGAGTAAAGGAAAATGTTTTCTCCTTCCCCTCCTGCTCACCCCTCCTCCACTATGGTATACAAAATAAACCCATTTTGGCACAACCCTAATCATGTCTACTCAAAAGTAAGCCCCATTGTGTTTAATGGCTCTTACTCCCAGGAAGGTATCTTTAGTAGGGTTGCCTTAATTCTCTTCCACAAAATTGGGACAGGACCCTCTGTCCCCTTTGCCAGTATGTGAATACAGCCCCCCCAAAATTGGGATTGTCCCTGTTTTTCAGAACACATGGCAACCTTACTCATTAGGTTTGCAGCCTTAGTCTTTGCAATGGGTTGCTAATATGTGGAATTTAAGTGCCTATTTCCTTTCTTGGGTTGCTGTTTGAACCTTAACCTTATACAGCTGCCTCCCCATTTGCTGCTGTTCCTCTGTTTGGGCTGACAGCCAACTTTCCTGAAAGTGACTGCCTGTTGTCTGACACTTACCAAGATATAGAATATGCCACTCATTTGTGTAGATGTGAACATGTGGCTTGTTGAAGAAAATAAAAACAGAAGTTCCTAGAATGTCAAATATTTTGAAGATGATGTGACCCATTCTTATATTCCCACAGTGTAGAAGACACTACAGAGCCAGTTCCTGCTGTACCGTTATGTACTGAGTCCTAACAGAGAGTAATGAACTTGCCTTGTGAATAGAGTAAGAGAGACTTAAAAAGAGGAAAACCTCAAAGGTTCACTGAGAGCATTATATACTATTCACATAGATAAAACAGCATTCACAATTGCTGTAAATGTGTCTAAAGAGAGAGTATTAGCTACTCCAAAGAAGAGTTCTATGATCTGGAACAAATTGGGACTTATTAATTGGGACATTGCACCTTTCAGTACACCTTTGAGGTCTCTTTTTTCTATTGATTTTTTTTACTGGTGTGGCATCTTTCTTTCTTTTTTAAGTATGGTCTATGTTAAGACTATTTTTACATAGCTAGATGTTATTCTTGTATTCTTGACCCGTTCTTGTGATTTCTTCCTTCCCCAAAGGGAGAAACTGAATCATGTCAGTGGGATCCTACAAATACCATTGGGCAGGGCAGAAAGATGGTTAACCTCTACATCACTATCCTAGTATAACAATATATCATCTCAGTAGAGTTTGGAGGCCCAGGATACTTTGTCTGTTCGGGTTTGTCCTTTCCCAAGGATCTGGTTCCAACAGAAAAATTAGCATTAGACTAATTAATCCCAATGTATCACTTCCCTTGTCTTAATTTATCTCCTTGGCAGCTTTGTCTCATTTCCAATGAGCTAGTGTCTGACTCTTTTTCTAGTACTGGCACTCCCTCACTTTTTATTCAATGGTTGCCTTCAAATTGTCCAGACGTGCACAAAAATTCAACCAAGTCCATGAATCCTCCTGATCTGTCCATCTCTTTCACTCACACTCTCAAGCCAGGAAAAGCCTGAAAGAGCAGTCTCACCCTAATATGGACTTATGTATACAAGACTGCTATACCTTAAATAAATATCCACTTTTATAGACATTTATACTATTTTCAGATTGTCTACCCTATCCTACCCCATCATAACACAACCATAATATGTACTTACCTGCTATGAGGGGAACAACCAGACATGACCACTAATGGGTCTCCTTAGACCTGTGCCAACTCTGTTGCTGTCATATCTCCAAGTTGTTACCTAGGTCTGGGCTGGGGAAGGGGGTCTTGGCATATGCTGCTGCCATAGAGGTTCTCCCCCTCTTGTTGGCCCAACTGTCCCTTGAACCAGCCCTTTGCCACACAACCTGATCTAGAGCTGCTGGTATTTATGCTGAGCTCCTAATTGTATCAGTGACACCACTGTAAACAACTGCAGCACACATTCTGTGTGTTCACATTCACATTCAGCACACATCCTCTGTGTAAGAGGAGTTATGACAGTGGATTGCAAGTTTAGTTGGTATTGACCATCCACTGATTGGGGTGAAAGCTCTTCATACTTGACATATAGGATCAGGAAGTAGTATCTTTATATGTCCGTTTTGTCCTTGACCTTCAAGACATTCATTCGATTTTCCCATCTGAACTTCTGCAGAAAAGAAAAAAATATATAAAAATGAACCTGAAGTGAGATTTGTTTGCAAAATTCTGAAGTTCATTAAGATGATGAAAATTTGTGCTCCTTTCAAAACTTCTCAGCAGGAGCAAGAAGCAAGGACATTACTTGGAGCAGCAGAATGCTCTTGTTTGAAAGGTCATAGTTGTCACAAACTTTCACAGTTAGGTAAGAAAACGAATAGACTGTGACAACAACCACAACTTTTTAATCTATGTGGTCTCGAGTTCTTAGAAAACAGTACTGATAATAAGCAATTTTGACTGACTGCAGATAAAAATTCATTTCAGGTTATCATTGAAAAGGACTGTGGGTGGCGCAAGTGGCTAAGACACTGTGCCTGTTAACCAGCAGGCCAGGGTTCGAGACCCGGGTCAGCCCCACAAGACAGGGTGAGCTCCTGTCCTTAGCCCAGCTCTGCGACGCCAGCTGGATCCAATCGTATCAGCTCTGCCTTTCCATTGGACTAATTCAGTGGCGTGGAGAGGGGGATTTGCTGCTTGGGTAACAGCCTATCCTCCATAACAATCCAACCCAGGCTTTCATGCTTCACATGCAGCGTATGCAGCGCCGAGCACGATACCATAGTCTTCCAAGACTGATGGAGGCCTGCTTTTATCATTAAAAATGTTCCCATGTCTCAAATTTGAGGGTCATAAAAGTGTATTAAATAAAATCTTGCATTAAATTATGTTTATGGTTTGCTTGCTTTATGTTGAGGTGTTGGGAGATAATTTGTCCATTTTTTAGTAATTAAGATGTTATGGACAGTGTGTTCTAAATATCAGTTCTCTTTTCTTTAATTGCCAAAAACTTTAATGGTTTTGATACCATTTTGATCCAGTGAGGCCTTTTTTTACAATAATACAAGTAAATCTTGCTTTCTGAAAGTATGAAGACACATCCCTGCATAATACAGAAATCCCAAGAAGGCTGATACACATATATAATGAAGTAATGGAAGTACCAGAATATGCTTTTGCTTATTAGGGAAATATATTTCTTGGGTATAAAAAAATTTCTATTTTCATACTGTAAACCAGGTGAGGAGGAGCCCAAACCTGACCAAAATAGGGCCAAATCATATCCAATTTTCTAGCATTGTTGTAGCTGCAATACAGCCTTGAGATAGGGATACAAATATTTACAAACCTTGAAGAGGCCTCTGTGACTCCCCACCGAAGTGGGCTTCAGGGGGTTCTCACAGGTTCTATAGAACCCCTTGCTAATGAGCGCCTCGTTCTGAGAACCGGTTACTAATGGGACATAAAACCTGTTGTTGATTTAGGTTATTAGGACATAGAACCTGTTGTTAAATTATTTGAATCCCACCACTGGGGATAGATATAGTAGGAGACCTTCAGCAGTTTCTATTTCCACACTGGATCCAGGAAGGCCATTTGGGTACTTCTGCATCACAGCACAAGAATCTCATTAGAACTGGGTCAAGTGTTGTAATATATAGAGAAAAATATAGTGAACGGTTTTAAAAAATCATGAACCTACATCACTGTATGTGTAAGTATAACTGTGATGTTTTAGTCCAGCAATGAGTCTTCTTATATTAATAAGAACTTGCCGTTAGCCATTTTCTTCTGGAAATAAATTCAGACATTATTTAACTATCAGCATTTGGGCGAATAATATTGGGTTTTGAGAACTAAGTGTTTTCATCTGCTGTTGACACAGTCTGAGGGATCAGTTTTATACAATGATGCCAGCCAACCTGTTTCCTTATGACTAATCCATGCAAAAAAAAAAAAGCAGGCCTCTGTCAGTCTTGGACGACTATGGTATCGTGCTCGGCGCTGCATACACTGCATGTGAAGCAATAAAGCCTGGATTGGATTATTATGGAGGCTAGGCTGTTACCCAAGCAGCAAATTCCCCCTCTCCACGCCACTGAATTAGTCCAATGGAAAGGCAGAGCCGATACGATTGGATCCAGCTGGCATCGCAGAGCTGGGCTAAGGACAAGAGCTCACCCTGTCTTGTGGGGCCGACCCGGGAATCGAACCCTGGCCTTCTGGTTAACAGGCACAGCGCCTTAACCACTTGCACCACCCACAGCCCAGACAATCCATGCAAGAAGACTGATCTATAGTCAGATCAGCTATTTTTATAATGGTCTAATTTTTTTAAGCATTTATTTATCATGTGCTTTTTGTATGATGAGAAAAAATTGCACTGAACATGATTTTTTTTCTTAAATTTTTTTTAAAGTAGGTCCATCCAGAGGATTGTTTCCAATTGATCAGGCAAGAAAGAAACTCAGCATGTTCCTAACAGCAGTTTGATCTGCAGGAATAATCAGGGAATGTTGTCTGAATGGCACAGACATAAGCATTTTCTCTAAAATTGCTGTTTTAGGGGTATAGAAGCAGAAGCCAGTAAAAAAAGCTGGAAACCTTTCTACAGACTTCTTAAAGTAGTGTTGTTAAATCTGCAACTCTTAACGCAAGATTTTGCTGTATTTCTCCTGTAAAATAGTGGGTTTCATCTACATCTATACTCTGTTGGAGATACCTCCCCAGATTCATCCTAGAACATGTTGGCTAGCCAGTTCTTCATGCTGATATATTTCCTGCAAAACCCTAGCTGCTCCCCTCCTTGAGAGTCCAAAATCAATGTGATTTATCATCACTCTTCCCACATTCAGTAAAGACTTCAAACCTTATTTGCTGAGTGGCAGGAGCCTGGATAGATAACTGGGATGCCACCTCTAGAGGACTGGATCACCACCACTAGCATCGAGAAGAGTGATAGTCTTAAGATAATATGTAGAAGGCACTGGCAGTGATAAGCTAATTTAATTAAGCATAGACAGCCTTCAGTGCAAAACAGATTCCAGGGTGCACAGAGCCCTGCTGGGGCAGAGAAACAATAATGGCTGTATTCATATTTCCTGGCAGATATAAAATCTAGAAGTTTTGCAATATGTCGTCTGAACTTCGCATAATGTGCAGGGAACAGAAGAAAAGGAAAACGAAATAAATTTTAAAAAATACACTTTTGACCAAGTAACCAAGCTATTGTTTTGTACCCTCCTCTAAGGTAAAGGGTATGAATGTCTCCTTACCTCAAGGAGACTTTCAATAGCAAAAAATCTGCTGTGAGATGCAACAGAAACCACTGCAGGGATTTGGTTGGATCTGGTTTGAAAGCCTCTTTCTGGTTGAAAATGAATGTACCCAAGTCTCTATGTGAAGAGCAGGGGTGTCGAAACTTATTGGCAGGAGGGCTGCATCCGCTCTCTGACACTGTGTTGGGTGACAGAAGAAATTTACATTGCAAATTTGAATAAATTTACATAAATGAATATATTAGAGACCGAACTTATAAATGACTGCGTTCACATCAATTCCTCAGTTCACTTTCTAACACAAAGAGGGAGGCTGATCTTCAAACCAGTTCATAAGTACTTTTCATACACAGAAAAAGGAGGTGCATGTAGCCTCACCAGCTCTAAAAAAAATGTCTCCCAAAAATACAGGGCTTGCCCACATGGATGCTGCATCTCCCCCCCCCCCCCCCACCAATCCAGGGTTTGCAAGCCCCTGAATTAGAGGGAATAAACCATTTTACCCTATAGGAATGGATGTGTGTTCAGACTTTCTCCTTCTGTACATTCATTTGTGCACTAGATAATTTTGCTGCATTGGCAACATAGCATGAGTAACTGCTGCAAAGTCTTCTGACTGTTCTGCACGTATACCATTCCAAACCATGTAATCCAACAAGGAGGTCAAATTCAAAATATGCAGAACAGAAACTCTCAAAAGTAAGAATCGCTTAACTAAAATGATTCTGATTTTGGATTCATATTTCTTCCTGTTGAAGTACTGGCTACAGCTTAAAATACATTTGTTTCTGAGCATCACTTTCTATAATGCTTCTCCTCTATATTCAGTGACTGTTGATCTGCTGTCTCTCAGCCATGCCTTTGTGCTTGAATTTCATTGAAACTTTGTGTTGTTACCGACAAATGGGGCAAGGCAAAACTAGCATGTCATTCTGAATCATGACAAGTAATAGTAGGGAAGAATGAGAATACCTTGTAAACAAACATAAGAGTGGTAGGGATATAGTCAGTGATGGGATTCAAAGAAATTAAGAACCGGTTCTCTGTCCATCTGGCAGCCACTTTTAAATGGCTATTTTTAAACTTTATATGTCCTATCTCTTATTAACAACCGGTTCTATAGAGTAGGTGCGAACCTGCTGGAGCCCACCACTGGATATAGTACTCATCATATTGTTATCCAAGTTGTATGAACGGTGTGACCCAGGCTATATTCGTTTACTTGGAAATAAGCCCCACTGTGTTCAATAGGGCTTATTTTCAAAGAAATGTGCTTTGGGCTGAAGACTTGATAAGTCTTTTCAGTTCACGTACAAGAAAAGTAAATACCGGTAAGTTTTTAAAAAAATTCAGGTGCCATTATCCATTTCTAACCTGTTTTTGTTCACCATTTCTATAGTTCAATATATGCATGCTGCAGCATTAATTATATGGCGGAGAATGGGGGACAAACCAAAAATCAGTTCTAAGTATAAGAACACACCTTCTCACTAAATATGTATTGTGATAACAATAGTTGCCGAAATACAGGAATCACAGATGTTGTCAGTAGATACACTGTATAGGTAAGGTAAGGGCACTTGTGGCAAGATTGTAGAAGAATGTTTCAACAAGGGAAATGTTTTGTGCCCTTCAGAGCACTAAGAGCCATTTTCATTATGTTAATTTATGTGGTATATGGGCTTCCTGATTGACACTAATTGATTGTCCCACCTGGGGGTTAATTGACATCAGTTTGCCTTTATTCACCAGTACTCTTAATCAGCTTTTTACCTGCTTTGAAAAATGTTCCCAGCTGGAGTGGATGTGGGGGTTTATATACTGACAATAGGGTTTGTTTGGAAGTGCTCTGTGGTTTATCTAAGTGTTCTTTATATGAATAAAATTTCTTTATATGAATTTTTTTATTCTATATTGACTAATTGTTTTGGTTTCAATTATGTGGATAAAACAATGACATGTCAGGGCACATTATTGTTACATTTTCAACGTATACACAGATGAATGGATTTCTACAGCATCAAATATCAATTTTCTTCCATGTCAAATACCGTTTTTCCTCTCATTGTTGCTATGTTTCTTTTTTATGAAGATTTTGCCAGCACTATCAAATGTGTTATTCTTCTATCCATAGTCGGAGTCCTTGTATATTTAATCACCAGATGTATGAAGCATGAACAACAATAGCTATTTGTTATACAATGAATGGGAGTTCAAAGTCAACAAGTGAGGATATAGAGAAAGAATAGATGCTTACTCCAGTTTGCAGCCACTTTGTACAGATTGTAGAGGAAAGCGGATTGAAGTTGTATGTAGCATTGTAAGTGTAAACTGCCACAGTTGTAATTCAAATTTCTGCTATTTTGTTGCAGTAGACTTATAAATGCCCTATGTTCAAGGTGCTGGTGGGAGAGGGATAATGATAATAGCAAGATGGTTATTGTTGTTTTCACATTTTTCAGTCTAATTCCCAAAATACTCTGCTATCCTACTGTGAGTTAATGTTAATAAGGGTTGTATGAATTTTAATGCTGACATGGACTATGGGTTAGTGATTAAAAGGAAGATACCTCCTAATATAAGATGCCTCTGGCAGCACACATGCTTATCCAATCACAGGTAGGAAGATACCTGTTACACCCTCCCACCTGTGAGTGGATTCATATATGTGAGTGGATGGGCATGTGTGCTCCTTAAGGCATCTGTGAGATACAGGAAGCTGGACTAGATGTTTCTATGGTTTGATCCAGAAGTTGGACATAGACCTGGATGTTTCAGGTTCAGATCCTTGCTCAGATATGAGGCGTCCTGGGTGTCCTTGGGCCAGTCACTCTCAGCTTCACCTAACCCACAGGATTAAGACAAAGAAGAGTAGGTCCCCTGAGCTCCTCTGAAGAAGAGTGGTATAAAAAGTGATTAAATAAGTAAATATCTATCATACTTCAGTACAATTTTACATTTTACATCTCCATGTAAAATGAACTTAGGGCACAGGTCTGGGGAGGTGATGCGCATGGGGGTTGATGCACATAGGGGTTGATTAGCATAGTGAGATGATGCACATGGCGGTGTTGCGCATGGAAGTTTGTTGCGCATGGGGATATTGTGTATGGAAGGATGTTGTGTATGGGAGGATGTTTGGACACCCAAACATTGCTCATGGGGATGTTGTGTATGCGCATGGGAGGATGTTGTGTATGGGAGGATGTTTGGACAGCCCATGCTGTCTCTAGCAGCAGAAAATTGAGTGGGCTGTAGGTTCTCTCTCTTTTTAGCAAAACTGTGTTGTGTTTTTAGGCCAAGAAAGGGGAATAGGGTGTCTTACCTTGTGGAGGCTTCCATATCTGTCCTCTCCCACTGGATGATAGCAGTATCAGGGCTGGAAAGTTATATAAGATGGGACCCATGCACTTATGGAGTTCATTCTTAAGATTGCAGCAAAAGGAATTATTCTGATTATAGAATTCACTTCATTGAGGTCAGTCCTGCTAAATCTTTCAGAAAATCCATTCACCTTTTGTGATTTTCTGAATGTTTCACCATCTCAGAGCAATTTGAAAGAATAACGCACAATTGGTAAAAAAATAAAAAATCAGGAACTGTAAGACAGCATGACCAGCTCATGACCAGCCATACTATGTATAAAACACCATGGATTGTACCTAGGGCAGGTTGACTGGCAAGGCTATTTCAGATGCCCTAAAAGAGTATTTGTCTTCAGATGCCATTGCAAGTTAAATTACTGAAACGTCAATGCAAAATCCAGGTATATTCAACGGAGCAATTTGAGCTTCCTTTTTTTCTTTCCCCAAAATGCTACTGTCAAGTTGTACCTGATGATAAACCAGAATAAATAAATGGATTTTATTACTGTAGTCAAGTGGAGCTTGTCACTGAAAACAATTCTTATTAAGTACTGTAGTACGACTGAAAGACCTAATTGTGTCATAACAAAGAATGTAGTACTGTGTCTATTGTTTAAATGCCAGAGTGCAGGGAACTCTTTTGAAATGGGTATATTATCTGGTGACAAGTTTAGTCATTTGATTTAAGCCAAAAATATCCAGCTATTAAATGGATAACTATTTCTGAATCCACAAATCAAGTCTTATTTTATTAAGAGCTTAAAAGTTGGAACTGATGAGCAAAACATGGAAGGATATTAAGATATTAATGCAACGCAGTATACTGTATTCTACCATAATCAAGAATATACAATGGCTATAGACAGAATAACATAAGAAAAGCATTCACTGAATCAGGCCAAATGCCCGTCTAGTCCAGCTTCCTGTATCACTCAGCAGCCTACCAGATGCTTTAGAGAGAAAATATGACCCTGAATCCAGGTGCGCTCCCCTGCATCTGGCATTTGGAGGTTGTCCACCTCTACTCACCTCCCTCATGGCTTGTAACCCATGATGGTCCTTTCCTTTAGGAATTTGTCCAATCCCTGCTTAAAGGCATTGAGACTAGATGCCATCACCACATCCTGTGGCAGGGAGTTCCACAGACCAACCACATGCCGGGTAAAGGAATATTTTCTATTGTCTGTCCTAATCCTCCCAACATTCAATTTTAGTTGGTGCCCCCTCGTTCTGGTGTTATGTGAAAGGGAAAAAAGCATCCCTCTATCCACTCTATCCATCCCTTGCATAATTTTGTATGTCTCAATCGTGTCTCCCCTCAAGCACCTCTTTTCTAGACTGAAGAGCCACAAATGCTGAAGCCTTTCCTCATACAGATGGTGTTCCAGAACGTCAATCATGTTAGTCGCCCTCCTCTGAACTTTCTCCATTTACTCTATATTCTTTTTGAGATGTGGTGACCAGAGCTGAACACAGTACTCCAAATGAGGCCTCACAATTGATTTGAACAATGACATCATAATTTTTGCCATTTTATCCTCAATCCCTTATCTAATGACCCCAAGCATGGGATTTTCCTTCTTCACTGCTGCTGCACATTGGGCCGACTTTTATCAAGCTATCCTCCAGCACCCTCGATCTCTCTCTTGCTCTGTCACAGGTAGCTCAGAGCGTATTAATCTATATGCAAAGTTAGGAGTCTTTGCCCTGATGTGCATAACTTTACATTTACTTACATTAAAATGCATCTGCAATTTTTTTGCCCATTCTTCCAGTACAGAGAGATCCTTCTGGAGCACTTCACAGTCTCTTCTACTCCTCACCATTTGGAACAGTTTAGTGTCATCTGTGAACTTGGCTACCTTGCTGCTTAACCTTGTCTCTAGGTTATTTGTGAACAGGTTGAAAGGCACTGGTCCCAGGACAGACCCCTGTGGCACACTGCTTTTCACTTTTCTCCATTGTAAAAATGTCCCATCGACACCCACCCTGTGTGTCCTGCCCTTCAGCCAGTTCCCAATCCAAGAGTGGACCTGCCGTCTAATTCCCTGACTGGAGTTTCCTCAGAAGTTTTTGGTGACGGATTGTATCAAACATCTTCTGAAAGTCCAGATATATGATGTCCACAGGTTCTCCTGCATCCACATGCCTTTGACCTTTTCAAGGAATTCCAAAAGGTTGATGAGGCAAGACTTACCTTTACAGAACCCAGGCTGATTCTCCCTGAGCAAGGCACATATCTATGTATTTTACAACTTTATCTTTAATGAGACTTTCCACCATTTTACCTGGAACCAATGTTAGACTGACCGGCCTAAAGTTTCCTGTATCCACCATCCTGCCCCTTTTTAAAAATTTGTGTGATGTTTGCTGCCCTCCAGTCATCTGGCACAGTAGCCATCATTAGGGACAAGTTGGATATTTTAGTAAGGAGATCAACAATTTTGTTCTTGAGTTCCCTAATCGCTCTTGGGTGGATGCCATATAGGCCTGGTGACTTGTTGACTTTTAAACTGTCAAATAAAGCCATTACATCCTCTCTTGTAACCTCTAGCTATCCTTATTCTTTGGTAAGCAGGGGCTGTTCTGGTTGCAGTATCTGCTCAAGGTCTTCCGTGTGAAGAATGAAGAAATGAGTTTAGATATTAGTTTAAAATTAGTTTAGATATTAGACATTCTGTGGAAAACTTGCCCAGTGTTCACAGGACTTCCTGCAGTGCTAGTGGTATTGCTAGGGGTTGTGTACCATTTTATAATTCCTTTCATTGGTAGGGAATAATTTGCAGGAAAGGACAATAATCCCTTTCATGTGATCCTTAAGAATGAATATTCTTAACTACAGCATAGGCCCATGGCCTATCTATGTAACTTTCCAGTCCTTTCAACCATGTGTGGAGGGGTCACACTGTTAATAGCCAAAAATATTAAAATAAAATCTTTTAATTTTCAAATAATACCATCATATTGTATAGCATATGATACAGACATGGGACAAATTCTGAAGAAGTTGCCTTTTTGTTATATATCTTCTGATTTCATGCAGAATGCAAATAACCATCTTAAAATATCTGTACTCTATCAAATAACCAGAAATAACCAGAAATAACCAAATAGCCAAATAACCAGAAAAAGGAAAACTGCCTTATGTAATGTTTAATTTTGTTTAATGTTTAATGTAATAATGTCTTTAATTCAGAACAGACCAATGATTGTTCTGAGAGTTAATAAGGTAGTACAACACAGTAGGGAACCAACAAGTTGTTAGTATGAGTAAGCTTCATCTATCAGAGTTATTATTAGAAGGGCAGAATCCTAACCAAGTTTCAGCACCCAGGTAAGGGCAATACAACCCTAAAGTAAGGGAATAAACATTGTCCTTACTTTGACAATATCTCCCTAACTACCCCTATCTAAGTGCAGGATGCAACACATGCTCCACTGGCACAGATATACTAGTATTGGTTATTTGTGAGAGTTGCAAACAAACTCTTAATCAGTTGAGTGAGTGTTATCAAGTTGGCCACTGTTTTTGTTATTACTGATTTATTTGCTGACCTGTAATAGTATATATTAAAATAAAGTTATTGGAGGGGTGGTGTAACAACAGCACTAGTGGTGGCCCATCATTGAGGTTGTGTGTATGATATTATTATTTATTCTTTACAGACTTGTCTGGGAGAAGAACCACCCTAGGAATGCCTCTGCCCAGTGCAGAGACATTCTTAAGTCATGCCCTCTTCTCTACATAGTTCCACTGGTCACCTGGGAAAAAAATATGCTGTACTGAGGGAGAGTACCTTCCCATAAGCAGGAATGTGAACCAGGCCTAGTATGTCTTGTTGATTAAAAAATATCTAAGCACAACAACATATAAATCAGAGACTTTCATTGTGATCACTCTAGTGGAAATAACTTGCTTAGTTGCTATGGTTCTTGGTGTGAAGCATGCACAAATTTAATAGCATATGAACACAATGTAATTGAAGCATATGGGAACTTTGCATGCTAGTAGGGTTCACTAAATTTAGAAACCTCCAAATCTGATGATCAATGACCTCTCCATATCGTGGTGTATTCAGTCACATGCATGCCATTAATCTTAATCTATTCTAGACAATAGATCACATTACGATACAACCAAAATCCTTTATAGTCAAGTGGAATCTAGCTACCTAGACTTCCTGCACATAATGGTAGCAAGCAAGTCAAGCATGGTTGAGTTCATCTGCTTTAACAAATTGATGGACAGAAAAGGGAGTGGAAGACAGGGCTTGGACAGGCAGTTATGCCAGATCCGAACCTTGCCTTCCAGGCAGCTCTGGCTGCTCCTGTTTCCTCAAACTCAGACCACCTCCAGATGTGTCCTAAGTATGAGATCCGTAGCAGCCCTACACTAGGGAAGGAGAAGGGGTGGTAGCAAGGCAGCAGTCTCAATACTTGGGCTGGATTCAGCACAGGCTGCCTGTCACTAGCTGTAAGTGACCAGAATTTATTAACCTCCAGTTGCTATGAAGGGTGCTTATGCTTAGACAGGTTATAATATTATAGGTTACGGATGAATATATAAAGTGGTTGCTGAGCAAATTATACACATTTTTGATAATGAAATACTTATTCCAAAGGGAGTTAGATTGCACTATATTATTAAATTAAATGAAGTTAGGTTCATAGATCGTGTTGGAAACCAGTGTTTGAGAAATCAGTTACCTGTCTTTCTTACCAATATGTGTAAGCAAAGTCATGGCAGCTTTTATTTACTTTCTTCAGCAAGCCTATAGTAACAGGACTTTTATTTCATTTTTATTTCTTTTCTTTCTTCTTTTCCTGTTTTTTTTAATTTTCTTCCTTCTCTTTTTCCAACAGCAGAGAGCTCAGCTGAAGGAACAAGCTTATGTTTCACTCTTGAGGCAAGGACATCTGAGTGTCACATATTTATTTCTTCTCATAACAAATCCCTAAGCCTTGACCCTCTGCCTTAAAAGAGTCATGTCCCTTGCATTACCCTGCAGGGAAACACGGCTACAGAGGAAGTTTGTTGTCACCAGCAGAAGGATGCTGAGAGGCACTGTTAGAAGATAGGACTGAAATGCTAACACTGAATTTGTGCACTTGACCTGACATTTTTGGAGGTGCCATTATAATTAAGAGAAGAGTAATATGATGTAAAGTGGAATATCAACCTTGCTGAACTGAAAATTTCATAAAAATTGAGTTATACTACTGAAGCACACTTAATTTTTTTACAGTACAACGGTTGATCAAATGGGGCACTCTCTGGGGCTGTTTTACATACATATCACCTTCATTTCAAGAATCACAGAGCAGTGGTTTACGTTCATGGTGATCCTGGGAGGCTAGACTTGGTTGAGACTAGCCCCCAAATCCAGAGTAACTACGGGAGCACGTAAGAGACTTTACTTGTACCTGTAGTTACTGCACCTAGTGAAAACCTATGGGAAATTCATATTGGAATCCAGAGTAAGTTGTTCTTACACCGGAGCAAGAACTCCCTGTAGTTACTCTGGATTTTGCCCATGGTGATTTGCTTGAATAGCCAATCCTATTCAACTTTCTAGTGCCAATGTGGCTGTGCCAATGATGTGTATGTTTATGTATGCACTCCTGTGGTGGGGAGGAAGTAATGGAGGCCTCACCGAGATAAGGGAAAGTTGGGATTGCATGCAGCTGCCTCAGCTCTAGAAAGTTAGTTCGTATTGGTCTCTAAGTCTAGATATTGAGAACCACTTCCATATACTACAGCATAATAAAAACTTTTGGATAATAACAAAGCAGAACAGCATAATAGCAGCCCACAGCTTCAACATTTTGTGCAAGATGCACCCTGACCTAGACCAGTGATTTGGCCTGGATGAACTGTAAATAGCCAATCTGGATATAGCAATACACACACCCAGAAGTCACATTTTGGGCCGTAGAATTAGAATTGAGGGGCTCTGATAATCAGCATAAGAATGTAACCTCTTCATATTTTATCAGTCTTGATATTCTTATGTAAATATCAGCTTTGCAATTCTTATGTCTTACATTTTCAGCCACAGGTCTGGCAGCAAATTTTAGTTCCTTTGGAAAGCAAACAGAACCCTTTAGGGTGGCAGAAAGAGTAGATTCCACCCTGTTTTTATGTGGTCTTCAATGCAGTATTATGGAGTTCCAATTTTCTTTCTTATCTGTGCAAATAGATGAATAGCTGGATCTTCTTCTCTTCCCTAGAGCTTGGAAAAAATAAATTAGTATTTGGCAATAAAGATGATTTCTTCCCTAGTTATACTCTACGTTTGTTCCTATTCCATAAGAAGGAAATATCACTAATACATAGTCTGAAGATGTCTGCCTAAAATACTTCAATATCTGGCGAGAAGCTCTTTACCTCTATCTCATTTGCTTTTAACGCATCTGCAGGATTAGCCAAGTGGTGACATTCATGAGTGTCAGTGAGTTTGGAATAGTGATTGCTAATCGACTGTTGCTTGATAAATCTACTGCTGAGCCTAAGTGTGTGTGGGTGTGTAGACTTCTTTCTGCTTGCTGAGCCACAAATTGTACAGGCCTGATTTAAATCTGAAAGGATTGCGACTACAACTGCCAATATTATTTTGCCGTTGTACAAATTGATAGTATGACCATGTCTGGAGTGTTGTGTACAGTTCTGATCACCACATCTCAAAGGATATAGTGGAACTGGAAAAAGTCTAGAAGAGAGTAACCACTTGGCTCGGACACTTCCCTTATAAAGAAAACCTACATGTTTGGGGGCTTTTGGTGTAAATAAAAGGCCCCTGGGGAGCGACATGATCGGGAGATATAAGATGGATGTTCTTTTCCCTTATACCAGAATCAGGGGATATCCACTAAAATTGAGTATTGGGAGAATTAGAACAGACCAAAGAAAATATTTCTTTGTCCAGGATGTAATTAATCTGTGGAACTCCTTGGTACAGAACATGGTGATGGTGTCAGGTCTAGATGCCTTTAAAAGGAGATTGGACAGATTTCTGGAGGAAAAGTCAGTCACAGCCCACATTGAATACATGCATCCCACTGGGGTTTTAGAAGGAGGATAATCGAGAATGCCAGAATGGCAACAGCCTGCAACTCTGTATTATGTGTTATCTGAGTCTGAGGTATCTGGTGGGCTACTGTGAGATACAGGAAGCTGGACTGGATGAGTCTTTTGTCTGATCCAGCAGAGTTTTTATCTTATCCTATTTTTTAGACTCTGTACAACTCACAAATCTGTGGTGGAGCTTGTGATCAACAAATCTTCCTGGGGCATTCATAGCCATGTGTGGAAACGTCCATTTGCACCTTCTCCTATTTTTGTGGAGTGACTAAAAGCAATACTGTCGTACATAGATAGGTGACAATAAAACCCTATCTGATTCATTTTCTGCTCTTCCCTCCCCTTCTGCTCCCATAGTTATATTCTTAGCTGATAAATGGCTGTGGATAGGATTTTCTCATTTTTCCAGCAGAATTAGAATTGCATTATTGACTCTTTAACACCTACAAAATAGGTAATTCACATGAGCTGTGCAATATGCTAATATAGGTATTTAATTTATTTAAAATAGTAATGTCTTATTCTTATTTCCAAACTCTGGCGGGTTAGGAAATATCATAAAACCACAAACAGCTGCTAATACCCAAGGGAGACCACACAAGGCATTTTAGCTGTCTACTCTATAGTTCACAGATAAATGTGATGCTGTTCAAATTGACCCAATTTACTTGTGAACGATAATCAAACTATGCATGGGTCAAAGGATCCTCAAAGGGCAAGTGTGACTCTGTGAACATCTTTGCCACAGGTTATGTCCCACAGCTGGCAAAATCCCTTCTGTTTTACTAAGAATGAAGAGGTTTAATCACAAAGCATGTACATATTTTAAAAAAGGCACTGAAGAAGGGACATTCCTGAGATAAGTACATTTATGCATGTGATGGATAGTGGTTAGAGAGCTGCTCTTTTCCTCTCACACAGCTCCAGAACCAGGGAACAGCCAATACAATTGAGGGGCTAGAGAGTTAGAACAGACAAAATAAAGTATTTCTTTAGCAGCTTGTAGTTTGTGGAACTCTTTGCCATGAATGTTATGAAGCCACCAGACCTGGATAAGTTTTAAAAAGTAATAGAGGAAAAGTCTATTGCAGGCGTCTGGTGGGCCATTGTGATATTGAACACTGACAGGGCAAAATCCAGAGTAACAATGGGGAGTCTTTGCTCTGGTGTAAGAACAACTTACTCTGGATTGCAATATGACCCTACAATCCAGAGTAACTACAGGAAGACGTAAAAGGCACTTAATCTGGATTGCTCTATGCATTTCCCATAGGTTTCCCATAGGTGGCACCGTAACTATGTCAGTGAAAACTACGTAGTTTTACTTACCCTACAATCCAGAGTAACTACGGGAGCACGTAAGAGACATTACGTATACCCATAGTTACTGCACCATCTAATGAAAACCTATGGGAAATTCATACTGCAATCCACAGCAAATTGTTCTTACACCAGAGGAAGGACTCCCCGTAGTTACTCTGGATTGTGCCCATAGTTACTCTGAATTGTAGCCTAACCCTACAATTCAGAGTAACTATGGGAGCACGTAAGAGACTTTACGTGCACCCGTAGTTACTGCACCACCTAGTGAAAACCTATGGGAAATTCATATTGCAATCCAGAGCAAATTGTTCTTACACCAGAACAAGGACTCCCCGTAGTTATTCAGGATTGTGCCCTAAGATTTAGTTGGGGAGAGCAATGGTGCTTACATATTCTACCACTATGTTCCACTGGCTGTGCACTGATGTATTTTTTTAAAGACCATGAGCCCTTTGGAACAAAGTACCTTGTCATTCTTTTGTTATATAAACTGTTTAGTGAACCATTTTTGATTCTACATTGGTATTTGAAATGTCACCATCATTGACACCTTGCTGCTAATATTGTGTGTGTGTGTGTGTGAGAGAGAGAGAGAGAGAGAGAGAGATAGAGAGAGAGATATATATATATATATTTCCCTCATAATGAGATTTTTTGAGTCTTGTGAAGCTTTGAGTACCTGTGTTATATCACCTGAGTAGACATAGCAGGTATGACAATTATGAGAGAGAGAGAGAGAGAGAGAGAGAGAGAGAGAGAGAGAGAGAGAGATGTTTTCTACTAACAGCCAGTCATTTTTCATAACAAAAAAGCAACTACTTTATAAACCATGGAGGTACAAATTAGTGTATAAATCTATCATATCAGTTTTATGCTTTATGTACAGCTGTCAGTTACTTTTTGTAATAAATATACATCATAGCTGAACATTTTAATTGAGGTTATTTCTACCTAAAAATATTTTTCTCCCCAGAGAAAAGATATTTACAAAGGGGCAGGTGATAGTATTCACTTTGTGTCAGTCCATTATCTTGAACATAATAATTCTGTATGTCAGAAGGAACTCCATTTAATAGAAGACAGGATAGTCAATCAGTTGCGCTTTTTATAGTCTCAGAAATATGATGAATGCATCAAGAGTTTACAAATTGGACTGAAGAGGGATGGGTAAGATGGCTTGCATAGTGCCTTTATTTTCTAAAAATATATCAGGTTCAGGAGAGGCTTGTGATGTTCCTCTTTCAAAACCTTTAACTATTATCCCTAAATGGCTTTTCAGTGTGTGCTATTTGGTGCTTGGTTCTGAATTTTTTCATGGAATCTGAAGTAATGATCAAAAAAGTGACAAATCAGAAAAATGTAAAACAATTACTGAGTGACAAATTTCTAGAACAGGGTGAGTCACACCCCACTGGTTAATCATAAATTCACAATCTGGATATTCACACCCACGGGATGGAAGGATTTGCCTGAGAGTATAATCCTAACCAATTTAGGCCATCATAATTTACTCATCTCCCTGATCCTGTGGTGGTGTGGCACATGCCTGTCCTCTGGAAGAACCCTCCAGAAGTGTGCAGAACTGCCTTATGTTGCTTTTGCAACATCCCTGTACAGAACTTAATGAGGGTCAGGAATTAGGGTTAGGACTGCACTGTAATGTCAAATCCAGTTCCCAGGCCATGATTCAAGCAACACTGCTTTAGAAGGAAATGAGCAACAATTAATAAATTATTAAGCTTAACACTCTGGATAGGATAGTTATTTTATGGAGCCTATCTTTTTTCTGTCTTTTCCACTCTTGGCTATGAACCGTCAGAAGTCTTGGCTATGAACCTTCAGATGTTCTTGTTGTCACTGGCTTAGAAGCAGAGAATGGGGGCCATAGGATGATTGCCCTGTCTTGTAGAAATGCATGCATTTCTAAACTATGACCAGATGGTGCATCATTTGGTTTGCATTTACAAGCTTTTGCTTTTAAAAAAAGTGATGTAGTGAAAAAGTAATGCTTCCTTCCTATCTCCGTTTTGGCCAATGAAAGAAAAACTGCAAGGCTGACTGACAGCAAAGAACCCTTCGCTCCCCTTTCATGGCTTATGAAAGGGAAAGGGCAGACATTTTTAATTTCCCTTTGCTTGTTAATTACAGCAGTGATTTTGCTTTCATTCACTAGAATCCTAGGAAGCCTGGAATTGGAGGGGGGAGCAAAATTAGTAATGGTAGCCAGACACATGCATCGGCTGAGACCGAAATAGTCTACTGAAGAGTCGGGTCCAACAACAACTTGCTAGGGATCAATAAAACTTCACACATAGGAGATTTTTTTGTTTTTGCTGGGAGTTATAGCTCAGCAGGGTCTAGGGTCTGCAATCTGTTTTATAAGTCAAGGATCAGCTTTGGAACATGCAAGTTAGCAGCATTTTTTTTGCCAAATGTCCTGCAGTAAATGCAGTCTACTTCCAAAATGTGCACTGGGATAGAAGGCACTCCTGAGTGCTTGACCCTTGCATCATCTCTATCTTTGCACCTAGAAGTAACTGGGGGATGGCATGCCTTAAAGTAGGGATGGTAGGACCTTCAACTTCCTCCTGCACTGCATTGTATAAATATACTTCACACCTCCTTCCCCCATGCAATGATACGCACCCCCACACACGTGTGTACTCTTTGTCCTTCCTTTGCTCTTTCCAATCTAGTGTCTCATTTAGTTGTTTAGCCATCCAGTTAGAATTTGTATTTGCAAAGTCACACCTTCCAACCAGTGGAGACTAAAAAAAAAAACACAACTGAGACATGCAAATTTAGTATGTCCAATTTGCACAGTCCTAATTAACATACTACTCACACTTCCCAGATCACCTACTTTAGTGTAGTCATTTATTTGGAATCTAACTCTGTGTCTTCTATTCCTAGCTAAAAAATATTCAATTTATTTTTCAGAAATATTTAGAAGTCTTTTAATCAAGACTTACCTTCAAACTGTCCAGCATATGAAGAGTAAAACTCCACACAAATTAACTCTGTCTTGACTGACCAGATCTCGCCTTTTGCATGACTAGGCAGAATCCTCTTACATAGAGTCTAGTTTGTCAGCTACTTTTTATTCTTTTATTGGGATATACTCCCTGAGCTCTGATACAGACTAACTTAAACCTAATGGATCTCTCCAGGTCAGTTCACATGGATTAAAACTTGGCATCCATCAGTCTTGAAAGACTATCGTGCTTGACGCTGCACGTGAAGCACGAAGGCCTGGGTAGATTGATACAGAGGATAGGCTGTTATCCAAGCAGCAATCCCTCCTCTGATTGATACAGAGGATAGGCTGTTACCCAGTCACTGAAATGGTCCAATGGAATGGCAGAGTCGATACGATTGGTTCCAGCTGCGTCGCAGAGCTGGGCTAAGAACAGGAGCTCACCCTGTCTTGTGGGGACCCGGGTCTCGAACACTGACCTACTGGTTAACCACTTGCGCCACCCACAACTTTAGCCAATAACATGGTGAGAGCTATGTTCATCAGGGTCCAAAGAGGTTTTCTGGTAAGGCATCTTTGTTCAGAGATGCATCAGTTGTTTACGTCAAAATCTGGATTTTGCACAATACAGGATAAGTGTTAAAAGATTAAATCTGGCTTGTTCAGGTGTAAATATTCAACCAGCTTCCTTTTTAGTTCTGCTGTTCCATTATGCCTTAGATTCCTTTCCATTTGTCTTCTAGCAAGAAAGAAGAATTTTGAAATGTTGATAACAGCTTTTGTGAAAGAAAAAAAGTGCTTTATTGATTTCAAAAATTCAAAAACAGCTTTTGTCCTGTTGAAGCATTTTTCTTAATAGTTTCGTTTTTAGCATCAAAAAGTCTTGCTGTAGCATAACAGCATGCCTGTGCAACCCTAAAAGCAACAAATAATAGATCTGCTTAGCTATTTTAATGTTAATATTACTTTTTTTATATTGTGCAATTACTAGAAATACTAAATTACAAATACTAAAACAATACAGTCAATAAAACTAGAAAAAAAAATTCCCAAACCAGTTACAAATCAGCAATCTGTCTACAAAACAATAGAACAGTGATTTTCAATCTTTTTCATCTCATGGCATGCTTAAAAAATATGGAAATTGTCCAGGCACACCATCAGTTGTTTTTACCATAGACAAGGCACACCAGACTATTCAAATCCCCCAATTTTCCTATTAATGGATGTCAATCCCCAAATGCCCATGGCACAGGACAATCCGTGGCACACTAGTATGCCATGGCACACTGGTTGAAAATCACTGCAATA
Source organism: Cryptoblepharus egeriae (assembly GCA_030015325.1). NCBI lineage: Eukaryota > Metazoa > Chordata > Lepidosauria > Squamata > Scincidae > Cryptoblepharus > Cryptoblepharus egeriae. The sequence goes on along the minus strand of JAREYC010000001.1, from coordinate 75,294,606 downwards.
GAAGAACTGTGGTCAGCAAGCATGTTCAAAGCCTTTTTTATTACAATGTTTACATATGTCTATGTAGGAGCCAGGCTTACTGAATTTAATGGGGATTACTCCAAAGTAAATGTGCATGGGGCATGTAGGCAGTGGTGGGCTCCAGCAGGTTCACACCTACTCTATAGAACTGGTTGTTAATTAGAGATAGGACATATAAAGTTTAAAAATAGCCATTTAAAAGTGGCTGCAAGATGGGCACAGAACCTGTTGTTAATTTCTTTGAATCCCATCACTGCGATATGTACAGCCCAATTTTAACTAAGGACTGAAACCCATCAGCCAACAGCACCAGTGCTGAGTTCCAGTGCTGGTGTTTGGTACTTTAAACATGCTTAAAAGAATAGTTATGGCACCATGGGAGGAGAAAGTGCTGGTGCTGGGCTGCTGAGAGTCAGCACTGGGCCCAAGCTATCTAGGCTGAGTGTCTTTATATAGTTTCAGAATGTCAAAAATATTAATTGTGCCCTGCTTCTCCCAGTAGTAAACAGTCAATTGGCTACAAGAGATGGTGATCAGGTATGAAATCAGTTTTATTGACAAATGTGTGAATGAGGTACATGGGAAGAAAATCAGCTTCTAAAGTGGGCAACACAACTGCTCTTGTATCAGATTATTAGAGTAATAGTGTGGACCTCCTATAGTCCCCCCAGTAACAGTGATGGGCTTCAAAGAAATTAACAATCGGTTCTCTGCCCATCTGGCAGCCACTTTTAAATGGGTATTTTTAAACTTTATATGTCCTGTCTCTCATTAACAACCGGTTCTACAGAGTAGGTGCGAACCTGCTGGAGCCCACCACTGCCCCAGTTGATTTCATCCAGCTAAATTCACAGCCCCAAACTCTCCGTTCTCATCCACATTTAAATAACAGCTGCTTCTAAATATATTCCTGTCTCTGCCCCCAAACTCTGATGGACAGCACAGTCCCAAAGGTGGAGAAAGATTTTCAGGCTATGAAGGACTATTAAAGCTTAGTTACATTTCTGATCACCCATCAGCCATTTGTCAGGCAAAACCATAATAGTCATGCCGTTATGCTGATCAAGACAGACAAACACATAACAGATTCCCCTCTTAAGGGGAAAAATATGTTGAAAGCATCTTTCGAGGCAGGAACTTTTAACAGCTTGAAAGCAATTTATCTCACTCATGAATGATACCGATTTAAGGCATTTAATGAAAACATATAATGAAGTCAACTTATTACCTGCTAGGAGCAATGACATTTTCCATGATATCCCCAGAAAGGTCTTCTTTAAATAGCTCAAGTTTATTGACATATTTGACTCATCAAGCATGACTGGGAGGTTAGTCCGATATCGCAGTGAGTGTCTAGAAATAAGCTTTTCATATTTATACACCTACATTATTCAGGCTTTTTAAAGAATAGGTAAGTAGACAGATTTTGGACTGAGATTGTTAAGAATGCAGTGGCAGAAAAAAATCTTTTGCTCGATGGTCCAGATTTTCAGAATACTGAAATAAATGAGTAGAAATACAGGGGGAAAAAAGATATCTCAAATATTCACTTGATAGCTACTGTTATAATTTGATAATGGATTCTAAAGTTACTATGCATTAAATCATCATATGCCGTTCCCCACCTCCCAAAAGAAAGAAAGAAATGCAGCCTGTTACTATTGCAGGCATGTGTTCAACAATGGAAGCCAATATAGGAGATAATTAGACTGTCAGAGTTGGCTGTCATCTGCATTTGATGGCTGTGGTTTAGTTTTGTCTGTTCATGTCACAAGCCAGTGCTACAAGCTGCCACCAGAAGAGGATGATCTCACATTTTGCCAAATGAAAGGGGAAAGTGACAGGGGTGGGAAAGAACTCCAGAAGTACAGGGAATGGAGCCGAGAGGAAAATCTTTCTATTGGGGTTTGAACAGCTGTGACAAGGTTCTGTTGCCCCACTCCACAATGCCCTAAGATGTTGCTTCTAGCTGGAAAAGGATTTATTTATTTATTAGATTTGTATCCTGCCTTTCTTCCTTAACAAAAGGAAACCCAATCCAAAAGAACCCCATTTCTAGGACCTACCGGCTATTTCCCAGCTTATTACATGCACCTGGCCATCAGACGCACCAAAGTTTAGAGGAGCAAAACAAGAAAAAAAAAATTCTGAACCAAATGGTATACTAATATATTTAATAAAATATAGCAGAATAATATTTCAACCATGTAAAGTCAACAGTGGTATTAAGAACTATTATCACTGTCATTAATTAATGAGGAAAGACTTTAAGCTTCAAGCACTCTTCTAATTTTCTGGAGACCCTCAAAACTCATCATCTCAAGTGTCAGTGATTTGTGACTTTTGCACAAATCTCATTGCAAATGATCAGACAACAACATTTTGAACAAATCTCATTGCAAATGGTCTAGGAAGGCAGGTAAGTTGTGGGGGTTTCTTTTGGGGGGAAGGTAGGGAAAGGTGAGGGGATCTAGAGAGATAGGGAAGAGTGAGGGAAGCACAGGCATGGAGCAGGAGAGACCAGGTCTTGTACATATCTACTTTAGAGCAAGTCTCCAAGCCAGGAAAGACTGCTTAGGATTGCAACTGTGCCAGTGATCAGATGCCAAACCCAAAATTCCTTACCCCCAGGACAAAATTCCTACACCCCAAGCCAAAATTCCTACCCACTTAAAAAAATTGCCAAAAATGTATTTTTTTGTTTTTATATTTTTGATTTTTACTTTTTTGGCCATAACCTTTGATAGGAAGGAGATATCTCAAAACTGATTGTTGCATTGGATTCTGTTCAATATACATCCAACGACATATGACATGATGGGTGCTTCAGGATTGGCCCTATCACTCTATAAGACACACAGACATTTCCCTCACCCTTGGGGGGGGGGAAGTGCATCTTATAAGCTGGGAAATACGGAGTCAAATGCCTCTGCCTGTGCAAACCCTATAGCATCCCCCTTTGCAAAAGTGCTAGAAATATATGTGGAATAAATGAACTATCCTCAGCCTAAAGCTCTATAGAGGCTACAGGAGAAAAAAGTTTATAGGACTGAGAAAAGTTGATGAGCAAAATATTAATATCTTTGAAGGAGGATCAGGATACAAATAAAATAAATAAGATTAACAACAGGCAGACCAATTCTGTTGGATACTTCTGAAACTAGGCCACTTAGCAAATTGTCCCCTGTAACTGGGCTACTTGGATTTGCTGGTACAGCTCAATTTAGCTGGTGCAGATCAGTAACCCTTTAGGACTTTCAGGTTAGGATGTGGTGAAGGCCTGCTCTTCTGTCCCTGCCTCCTCTTTAGGGCTTGAACCACCCCATACCCATCCTCCACTATCTCCACTATCTGCCTGTGGAATGGTACAGGTCTTTCCCACTGGTACAGCTTACTCCCTGCAATCGTAATCTCCAGTTGGGCTGACGTAAGCCCTGGCACAAGTCCTTTGCTGAGCTGGTGATGTCACCAAAGGTGCCGTAAGATACTTATGCACCACTATTGAGAGAGGATTTGGCCAGTGCACAAGCATGCGCTTGCCTTCCTACAATGGGAAAGGGAAGACCAATGAGTTGTGCCGGCCTAGGTTAGGACTGTGCCCTTAGTGTCATAAAGTGCTTTATGGACTTTTTGGATACCAAAACTCAACCATCATAAGATTTAACTCTCAGTCTCTGGATTAAAAATTTTGGCACTGTGGTATCCATGGTTTTATGACTTCATAAAATCCAAATCCATAGTTGCTGGTGTGGGTGTACATTTGCTGGTGTACCAGCAACAGCATTCTTGCTAGTCAGGCCTTCCAAGTCTTGCAGTGATTGGAACCCACTCATAGCCCAGTCCTCACACAAGTGGTCTGTATTTGATTGGCCATAGTAGGCATCCCCTAATGAAACTAATCACTCCAATTTGTTCTAGGATTTTTGTCAGGCAACACTGCAGAAAAGGGTTCCTTACTGCTCAAGATATTTCATTATTCAAGCCAGTGTGGTTTCATAATTCTAAAAACATAGTTCATTGCAAAAATAAACTCATAAATAAATAAACCATCCCCAGAAGAAGGCACTGATTTTGAAAGTTTGTTAAATACCCGAGGCATGGGCATGAACCATGAGAGTCCTGGGTTTTTCCTTTAATCCCTATTTCCATTGAATTCTTTTTGCCAACAAAGGCAATCTGCTGCAGGAAAAGTTTCTTTGATATGGTATGTCATGCACCATAAGGTATGCAAATAATATGAGATGGGGTGGTAGTTTTTTATTTTCCCAGTCAAGCACATATGCTTTGTGTATGCTTGCTGTTGATGTTATTTTAAATAAACTTTTTATTTTGGGTTCAGTGAGATTTGCAATGACTTTAACACCTGCACAACGCAGATGTACTTTAGCTCTGCTCAAGTTGGCAGGGTTAGGTTTCTGTATCAGTGGATTATTCACCCCTCTTTCAGATCAGTCCCTACATATATAGAGAATTCAGTGGTTCTCAAACTTTTAGGAAGAATTACTCCCTAAGTTAAGTCTATCGGGGGTAGGCTAGGCAGCGATGCTATCACCATGCCCTGAAGTCATATTGAAAATGATTCAGGCAATTTCATTCAGGACCTCCTAGAGTTGAAAGACCGAATCCTGCTTAATCATCTTGTCCAGAAATGGGGAGATGAAAACAGGCTTATCATTCCTCAACACAGTGAAGTCTAGGGATGATTTCTTCAAAATGGGAGCAGCACCAGGGTGACCATATGGCGTAACCAAAAAAAAAAGAGGACAAGACATCCCCAAAATGTAGGACACTCAAGAAAAATGTAGGACATGATAAAATAAAAGCTTTCGTGTGCTTAATTTAAACACTATGTGCTTATTATTAAATTTAAACACTTAATTTAAACACTATGTGCTTATTATTAAGTTTAAAACTTTTACATATAATTTATTACATGCAATTTATTAATTACAAGAAGGTTGCCTGCTTATGGGAAAAGGAGGACATCAAAGTTTTTTCTTAGGACAGAAGGCTAAAATTCAGGATATGTCGATTGCATCCAGCTACCTGGTGACCACAAATCTGCTTCTGAGGATCTGGAGATTCTATTCATTCAAGGTGTCTCCATCTGATGGTTTTCAGATTCACATTTCACCTGCAGGTATTCTATTTCCACTTGTCATTCTGTTCCAGAGGGACTCTGGCCCTAAGATATGATTTTATGGACACAGATGTTGCCTTCTGCACATGCCTGTTTAGACAAACTTTCACTAAGGGTGAAATCCAGAGTAACTATTGGGAGTCCTTGCTCTGGAATAAGAACAAGTTACTCTGGATTGCAATATAAATTTCCCATAGGTTTTCACTAGGTGGGGGCAGTAACTACAGGTGTATGTAATGTCTCTTATGTGCTCCCGTAGTTACTCTGGATTGTGCCCTAAGTGATTTCTGCTACTTAAAATGTTTGAGAAGCAATTTACTTCTTAATTTCTAGCCACAAAAGCTTTCTGGGAGGAAAAAAAAGATGCTTAAAATATATTCAGATGAAGAAGTGGCAATGAGACACATGCCGTGTTATCATATGTGAACAATTTTTAAGGTGATTGCTATTTTAAAAGATGTCACGCATATGTTTTGCTTGTTTAGTGGGTAATTACTATTGTAAAATGTCAGTTTTTCCTGCTGCAGTTGATTATCTTTTTCCTCCCTCCATATTACAAAAAGGGAAAAAAAATAGTTTTGTATAATTCTTGAAAGATGACAGAATAGTTCTCCATTTTTATCAGGGCTGATTATACAAGTTAATAGTTGACCCAAAGGAAAATTGAATGCTTGAGGGTGCAATGCTAACCTAGGATGGCACAACCCATTGGTATTTCCATTCCCATGGTGATGTAGGGAGGCAAGCGCATGTTGGTACACTGTCCTACCCCTCTCCCAGGGGTGGTGCACAAGTGTGTGTCAATTTTGTGACACTCCCAGGCCAGCATGGGACTTGTGTTAGGACTTATACTGGCCTAACAGGGTTAGAATTGTAGCCTAAGAAAACTTATTTTTGATAATTATGAGTAGTGGTACAAAAACTGGTTGAGTTTTTGTAAAAAGCCCATTAGATGTGTAAAGATTCTCCTTTAGGGAAAGAAGTCTTTGCTATCACTTGTGGAATTTCTAATACAAGAGGGCTGTGCAGGACTCTCCACAATTCCTTGAGTCTCTAGCAGTCTCTAGTTACAAATCTCCCCTTGCCCTCATTAGCAATGTGATCCTGGGGGTTGCATTTCTGCCTTCAACCCTCCCTTGCAAAGATTTACTTTAAGAGTAAAGCTGCAATCCGAATTCCCAGTTAGGCCAGCATAAATACTGGCACAAGTCCTGTGCTGGCCTGTTTGGGAGGTCTCACAAAAGTGCCATAAGACATTTCTGCAACACTCCGGTGGGGAGGGGTTAGGCTGGTGCACAGGCATGTCTGAAAGATTTTATTTTCTTTAGTAGTTTTTAGTGTGTGTTGCAGTTTAGTTTTATCTTTTTACCCAAGATACACCAAACTAACATGTACAAAACCCATACTGCTGTTTCTAATTTTTAGAGAAATTTCAGGCTGAGATAGGAAAATATAGAAAGTATTTCAACAGAGACTTTGCAAACAAAAAATTATTTTGTGTGTAATTTGTTTCATTAGTACAGTTTCTTTTTTGGTCACATCTCTAAATAAAGGGTTGGAGGACAAAATGTATTTGAGAATATACATTCCTGTGGTGTGATGGAAACTGTTGATGATTCCTATTTGCATTTTAGAGCACTACATGACATTTAAAAAAATGTCATGTTGCTTTGTTCTGACCTCATGAACAACAGGGAATGGTGACACTAGAAGATGGATATTAAATACAAATATTGGCTGGAATTATTAAAAGTAAAATGATTTAGGCTACAATCCTAGAGACACTTTCCTGGGAATAAGACCTACTGAACACAATGAGGCTTACTTTTAAGTAAACATTAGGATTGTGCTATAAGACTACACTACATGTTAGTGAGGAGTATGTTAGGAGAATTTGAGAAGAATAAGTAATTGAGGCTGCAAACGTATACCCACTTTCTTGGGAGTAAGCTCTACTGAACTAAATAAGATTTTCTTCTGAGCAGATAGGATCATGCCTTAATTACTAAAGAGGCAGAAATTAAACATGGTAAACTGGAAATACTGAAAATTATTATTACTTTGCCACTGAAGGAGAACATAGAGTTCTGCTGGATCAGGCCAAATCCATATTTTGTATGTGTATCTCTGCCTACCAGATGCCACACAAGACTAACGGTATCTCCATCCTGGTGCTGCTCACTTGCTTTATGAGCTAGCCCATTTCTAAAACCATAAGGTTGCATACACCTGTTATGGTAACCTGAGATGTACCTACTTTTTTTACTAGAAATATGTCCAATCCCCTTTTAAATGCATCTCAGCCAGATGCCATCACCACATCCTATGGCAAGAAGTTCCATAGACTAATTACATGCTGGATAAACGGGGGAGGGGGGATGGGGGAAGTGTACACTTTCTTAACATTTTCTAGTTCCGCTTGTCTAAGTGCTGCTTCTAAAGCAAATTCAATCCTTCAGCTTCTTTTCACATATTAATTTTAAAAAAGTGTTCTAACAGATTGCAAAGGGAACAGATTGCCGAGGAGGTGATGGACTCTCCCTCACTGGGGATCTTCAAGCAGAAGCTCGATGAGCTCCTATCGGGGATGCTCTAGGGGGATTTCCTGCTGCAGGCAGGGGGTTGGACTAGATGACCTACTAGGTCCCTTCCAACTCTAGGATTCTATGATTCTAATATCTTCTTGGGAAGTCCAGATCTGGATATATCAGTGAACTAATTCAAAGTTGGTTGTAGAATGTCTCCATTGTATTACTTTCAGGATTCTCTGGGATGTAATATTTTATTTCACGTATCAGAAAATATAGAGCAGATGGGAGCAGAACAAAATGGGGCAGATTCCAGTAACATTCTTTTGGATGGTTGAACTGGCAGATTGCTGAAAACTGTGAAATGTTGATTGTTATTGCCAGGTGCCAAGTAACCAATCAGTAAGAAACAATTGTCAAACTGGCTTCAAATTTCTGTCAGGCTCCAGGTTCATTTTTTGTGTCCTTCCCCATCTATTTTACTATTTTTAATCAATGACATTATTAAAAAGAAAACAATCTTCTGGAATTTCAGCTGCAGTCTTCCTATTTTTATATACAAACGACTTTGATCTCATATCTATTGATGTGCACAGACTATACAGTGGCAGCTCACATAACAAGTTTAATTTGTTCCGGAGGCATGCTTTTTACATGAAACGCTCTTTATGTGAAGCAGATTTTTCCACAGGAAATAATGTAAACTCAGAAAATTGGTTCCACAACCCAAAAAAATATTCATATAAAATATTGCTGGTAACTGTTTATAGAAATGATTAAAAAACACTGTAATATACAGTAACACACGACACTGCAAGAAAGAAACTAGTGTACAGTACTGTGTACAACCTTCATGGCTGGTGTGAGGTTTACAGAGAGGGGGATGACTTTCACAATCACTAATGGAGTCACTGCTATCCATTGGCTCAATGGAATCTTTGTCTTTTTGTGCAACTTTGACATTCCCATGTTGCTGATGGGGAGCAGCACTAGAACACTGATAAGGCACACCTTCCACGCTGCCACACACAGATCCCACATACAAGCCTGGCTCAGGCTGCTCCTCCCAGACCTCCCATGTGTTCCCTAGCCATGGAAGCCTATTCCAAACTTTGCCCAGGGCCCCACTGTAGCTCAAGCTAGTCCCCTCGTCTCCCCTGTGAGTTCCCTTGCCATGGAATCCTGTTCCAATCTTCCTAAGAAGTGCTCTTTACTCAAGACAGTGCTCTTTACGCAAGCCAAAATTTCTGAGAAAATTTTGCTCTTTACCCAAAACGCTCTTTATTCAAGTTGCTCTTTATTCAAGGTACCACTGTATAACCATATTTACCCACATGCGCGCGCGTGTGCGCACACACACACACACACACACACACACACACACACTTTCGATAGTTTGTATACAACATGTCAAGGTCTTCTTATATTGTATGTTTTGAAGAGGACATTATTAAATTATACCTCTCTTTAACATAAGTTTATTAACCTCTTTACCACAGTATACTTTTTGAAAGGTATTATATATATATATTTTAAAATGACTACAGCTCTGCCAAAAACTGTGCCAGCTTGAAAGCTGTGTATAACCAGGACTTCCTTCACTGTGGTAAGATGCAGCAGCAGCTAACAAGGCAGTTCTTTAGGCAAAAATGTGACCAATGCCTGACAGTCATTCACTGAAGGGTACAGGATATCCATAAAATTTAAGTGTCAGGAGAGTTAGTACAGACACAATAAAATATTCCTTCACCCTTATTCCTTAGTCTGTAGACACAGAATGCAGTAATGGTGTCTGGCCTTGATGCATTTAAAAGGATTGGATAAATTTCTGATGTAAAAGATCATTGAAGGTAACAAGCTATAATAGGCATGTGCAACCTCCTGCTCTTAGAAGCTGTGGACAAAACAAACAAACAGCGGCCCCAGAATGTGGGTCTCTTATTGACTTGAGTGCTTCCAAATTCAACTGATGGGCCACTGGAAAAGACAGAAAGCTGAACTAAATGGGTCTTTGACCTGATCCAGTGGGCACTTCTTATGTTCTCATGGTTACTTCTCATACTGAAAATCCAAGAAACTATAGTGCAGGCCAGGGATACTGCAATCAACTTTATGGAAGCTCCCATAACACATCGGGGTAGCCATAAAGTAATGATGCTGGATGCTGACTATTGCATTCCCTGCCTTTAATGCCACCTTCCAGTGGGACAACTGGATTGGCCAGTCTGGGTGGGTGGAAAAAAGAGGCATTATAGTGCCAGTCTCTATGGTGCCATTGTGATCCTCTTCTTATTCTTACAGCCTATTTATATTTGTTCTCTTGGGACATTAGTCCCTGCAAAGCAAGCAAACAATCTGAAAAGAGGACATAATAGAAAAGCATGATCAGCTAAGTGTATGGCTCCATTACAGCAGTATAAAGGTGGGGTGCTGGGCAGACATACAGGAGTTTGTGGGGCCCTACCCAGCGTCCTATCCTATGCCATGTTTTAATAGCACTCATTAGGATTCAGCTTTTCTTTGGGGCACATTTGAATTGGGAGATGTCTCTTAACAATATTGTTGCTTAGTTGTTTTACAGTTCGTGACCCCCATGGACTGCAGCATGCCAGGCCACCCCATCCTTGACTAGCTTCCAAAGTTTGTCCAAATTTATGTTCATTGCCTCAGTGACATTATCTGATCACCTCAACCTCTGTTACTGCATTCTCCTTTTGGCTTCAGTTTTTTTCCCCAGCATCAGGGGCTTTTCTAAAAAGTGCTCCCTTCTTGTTATATGGCCAGATTATTTGAGTTTCAGCTTCAGTATCTTCCTTCCAGTGAACAGTCGGGGTTGCTTTCCTGGAGGATGGACAGATTTGATCTCCTTACAGTCCAAGAGACTCTCAAGAGTCTTCTCCAGCACCATAATTCAAAGGCATTTATTCTTATTTATTCAGCCTTCTGTATGGTCCAGCTCTCACAGCCATATATTACCATAGGAAAAACCATAGCTTTAACTAGTGGAGTTAACTACAGAAGTTAAAGCTACGTCAGATCTTTGTCAGCAAGGTGACCTCGTGACTTTTAATTAAGTTCTCTAGACCTGCCTTTGATTTCCTCCCTGGAAGCAGGTTTCTTTTAAGTTCTTGGCTGGAATAGCCATCTACAGTGATCTTAGTGCTCAGAAAAATAAACTCTGTCATGACTTCCATTTCCTCCCGCTCAATTTGTCATGAATTGATGGGACCAGAAGCCATGAGCTTGGTTTATTTAATCTTTTGTTTTGGTTTATTTAATGTTTTGTTTATTTAATGCCACATTTTGCACTTTCTTCTTTCACCCTCATCAAGAGTTTCCTTAGTTTCTCCTCAATTTTTGCCATTAGAGTGGTTTTGTCTGCATATATGAGGTTATTATTTCTCCCAGTGATCTTAATTTCAGCCCAGCCTTTTGCATAATGTGCTCTCCATATAAATTAAATAAACAAGGTGAAACAATTCAACCTTTCCCAGTTTTAAACCACTCTGTTGTTCCATTTTGATTATAACTGTTGCTTCTTGACCCACATGCAGGTTTCTCAGGAGATCAAAAAGATATCTGGTACTCCCATCTCTTAACATTATGCATATGTAAAAGGGATAGCTGTATTTCCCATTAATATTGCTGAAGATTAATGAAAAGTTCAAATTGTTTTTCTTATATTTTTCTGCCTTTCTGAACATTGACATCCAATGGGAGTTTTTTATTTTTGTAATTGTGCCCAGCAGTTTCACACATTACTGGACCATTGATCATAAGCTCCCTTTTTGAAATACAAGGAGATCTGGTTATCTGTTGTGCATCATCCCAATCTACTATGGATAACTTTACCTCTTAAAGAACAAAACCCACTGATTACTGTGTACAAGTATTTCTACTTCTCATTCTCCTGGCCCATTGCTCCTTTGTTCCACATTCAAAATGCTCCTTTGTTCCACATTGTCAAATCTGCATTCATAGAATCATAGAATCCTAGAGTTGAAAGGGACCTAGTAGGTCATCTAGTCCAGCCCCCTCTCTGCAGCACGAAATCCTCCTACAGCATCCCCGACAGATGCTCGTCAAGCCTCTGCTTGAAGACCTCCAGCGAGGGAGAGTCCACCACCTCCCTTGGCAATCTGTTCCACTGCCGAACCGCCTGAACCGGCAGGAATTTTTCCGGATTTCCAGCCGGAATCTCTTTTCTTGCAGTTTGTACCCATTGGTTCTAGTTCTGCTTTCAGAAGCAGCTATGAACAAATGAGCCCCTTCCTCCATATGACAGCCCTTCAGGTATCTGAAGAGGGCAATCATGTCTCCCCTCAACCACCTCTTCTCCAGGCTGAACATCCCAAGTTCCCCTAACCTTTCCTCGTAGGGTTTCCCTTCCATCCCACTGATCATTCTTGTCGCTCTCCTCCGGACTTGCTCCAGTTTGGCTGCATCTTTCTTCAAGTGAGGTGCCCAGAACTGAACACAGTACTCAAGGTGAGGTCTGACCAATGCAGAATAAAGAGGAACTAGAACTTCTCATGACTTGGAAGCTACAGTCCTCTTAATGCAACCTAAAATGGCATTTGCCTTCTTTGCAGACACATCACACTGCTGACTCATGTTCAGCTTGTGATCCACGGCGACTCCAAGATCCCGCTCACATGTTGTGCTGCCAAGCCAAGTATCTCCCATTTTTTACATGTGTTTTTTTTTTATTGCCCAAGTGCAGAACTTTGCACTTCTCCCTGTTGAAGTTCACTCTATTTGTTACAGCCCAGTATTCTAGTTTATCCAGATCCTCCTGGAGGTTTCTCATGTCTTCTGTTGTGTTTGCTACTCCTCCCAGCTTGGTGTCATCTGCAAATTTGATCAGACTCCCCTGTATCCCTTCCTCTAAGTCATTAATGAAAATGTAAAAGAGAACCGGACCCAAGACAGAGCCTTGGGGTACCCCACTTGAAACTGATCTCCAGGTTGATGCAGACCCATCTACTAAAACCCTTTGAGTGCAGCCATTGAGCCAGTTGCAGATCCACCTAACAATTGCCTCATCTAGCCCATATTTTTCCAACTTCCCAATTAAAATGTCATGTGGGACCTTGTCAAATGCTTTGCTGAAGTCAAGATAAATGACATCCACAGCATTGCCACTGTCCAGTAAGCTCGTAACCCGATCAAAAAAGGAGATCAGATTTGTCTAGCAAGATTTATTCTTGGTAAATCCATGCTGGGTTGTTTTGATCACCGAGTACTTGTCTAGATGTGCACAAATTGTGTGTTTTATGATTTGCTCTAATATCTTGCCCGGGATTGAAGTCAAACTGACTGGTCTATAATTTCCCAGGTCTTCTTTTTTCCCCTTCTTAAAGATTGGGACTACATTTGCCCTCTTCCAGTCCAGTGGCGCTTCTCCACTCCTCAAGGATTTCTCAAAGATGATCGACAGAGGCTCTGCAAGGACATCTGCCAGTTCCTTAAGAACTCGAGGATGCAGCTCATCTGGTCCAAATGACTTGAATTCATTTAGGCCAGTTAAGTGGTTACGAACCAGTTCTCTGTCAATCTTAATCTGCTGTTCTGCACCATCCATGTTACCATTCCCCCTTTGTGGATGCAAGCACATCCCCACATCAGCTAATGATCCCCCACCCCTATTTGCGCAGCCCTCTGTCCCAGAATAGACAGACACAAAGTAGGTGTTGAGCAGCTCTGCCTTCTGCTGGTTTCCAGACACCTGCTGTCCATCTTTGTCCAGGAGCAGCCCCACCCCCTCGTCTCTCCTCCTTTTCCTTTGGGCATATCTAAAGAGGCTCTTTTTGTTATCCTTGACTCCCCTGGCCAGCCTCAGCTCATACTGAGCTTTAGCATTCCTGTCCCCCTCCCTACAAGACCGGGCTATCTGCCTATACGCCTCCCTGGTGATCTTTCCAGACTTCCACTCCCTATACTTCTCTTTCTTTAACTTCAGCTGATCCCCAAGTTGCTTGTGGAGCCAACCTGGTTTTTTCAGGTTTTTCCCCCCTTTCTTTTTCATGGGAATTGTTTCTGACTGAGCTTTCAGAAGCTGCCTCCTAAGGAGCTCCCACCCATCTTGGGCCCCTTTTCCTGTTAGTTCATCAACCCATGGGATCCCACCTATGACTCCTCTAAACCTGTTGAAATCAGCCTTTCTGAAGTCCAGTATAAGGGTTTTACTGTGTACTCTTTTTATGTCCCACAATATTCTAAATTCCAGCAGCTCATGATCACTTTCCCCTAAAGTTCCCGCCACGTTGACCTGGTCAATCAGCATTTCACGATTTGTTAAGATCAGGTCAAGGATGGCCCCTCTCCTCGTTGTTTCCTCCACCTTCTGGACCATGAAGTTATATTCCAGGCCCATCAGGAATTTATTGGAGCTTCCATGTTTGGCTGAGTTTGTCTCCCAGCAAATATCTGGATAGTTAAAGACCTCATATTTCTTTGCAACGCATTCCAGTTGCTTCAAGAAGACATCGTCCACTCCTTCTCCTTGGCCTGGTGGACTATAGTAGATGCCCACCACAATGTTTTGTTTCTTGCTTTTCCCCCTCACCTTTCCCCAAACGCACTCCACAGAAATATCTGGACCAGTTTCCTGAATTTCAGAGCAGATATATATGTTCTTGACATATAATGCTACTCCGCCTCCTCTTTTGCCACTTCTGTTCCTCCTGAACAGCTGATAGCCTTCCAATTGTGCGTTCCAGTCATGGGAGTCGTCCCACCAAGTTTCAGTTATTCCTATCAAATCAAATTTCCCTTCACTTGCTAAAAGCTCCAGCTCATCTTGTTTATTTCCCAGGCTCTGCGCATTTGTGTAAATGCAACATAAGCCCTGGAGGTTGCAACTCACTGCATTGATATTTCTCAAGTGTCATGCTTTTAAATAAAAATCTTCAGTGTAAATGAAGTCACTACATGTCAACGACAGACGGCACTTACAGGGCAGCTGTCATTATTTGTGGGTGTTCTTTCTGTCATCTTTTGTAGTTATGACATATAGTCATCCCTGGTCATGACCCACAGTTTGAGAATCACTGGTATAGTATTATGACAGTGTGCAAAGTGCTTCACAAAATATCTTCATTTACATTACAGAATATCTTCATTTTCAGAGCAAGGTTAGCCCTGAGATAAGTCTCTGGAATGTCCCCCCCATAAGGCACTGTCACCAGTACTACGTATTCAGGAGTAGGCCAAAGCAGGCCCTCTAATGGGCAAGGACTTTAGTCAGACCAACCTCTTGATATTGACCTTCCAACAACCTTGTAAGAAAGGAAGTATTCTTACAACACTTAGCTGAGATTAAAAGGCCACTTCATGGCAAAGGCAAGTTCCAAATTCCAGAACTTAAGCTCTTTATCTCAGCCACTGTGCTCCAACCGCTCATTTTTCTAGCCAGTTTCCCATGCAAAGTTTGGACCTAGCTACATGAGTAGGAATATTGCAAATGTGCTGGGTCACTGCTCATCAGTCACCCATTCAAAGTGTAGACCCAGCTAGCTACTGCAAGCTGTTCTGGATTGTTACTCATGTTTTCCCTCTTGGATCCAATTATACTATCACAAACCTGTTTGGGACATTTGTCTACAGCAGGAAAAACCAATTTATATTTGCAGCAGGAATGGAAAATCTCGAAGATTTGCATCATCTCATTGGGTTTCTAATGTGAAAAAACAGTTTTCTTCTGAGAGTTTTTTCAGAAGTATTTGTATTTTTTTGCTTCAAAACTAAAAGTAGAACAAATCTTGACATTGTCACTATACCAGCAACATTTCATTTTGATTTTGTAATGTATAAAATTTGAGAACTTTGCAGTTTTCCTTCTGTGCATTTAAGTTAAACCTTTAGTGCGATCTACAGGCTAATCCTAACTAAAGACAGAAAAGCCCCAGGTGATCTCTGTTTGTGCTTATATAACTTTAGAATCATGTCGGCATCTGGAATAGTTTGCCATTAGTTTGGCACTACACCGCCAAAAGGTTGCTGACCTTTGCTGTAGAAGATGCTATATGGTTCTGTAATGAAACTTGCTGTAGAACTTGCTATATGGTTCTGTAATGACACTAGGTGCGGATAGATTTCCAAAGGTATTGCACTGTAACAAGTATCTCTCTCTCTCTCTCTCTCTCTCTCTCTCTCTCTCTCTCTCTCTCTCTCTCTCTGAGATACTGTATCTTGTTTAGGTTCTCATCTATTACTCAGCATAGTAAATGAGAAGAGCTTGAATGGGAAATTTGAGTGACAGTGATAGTAACTCTTAGGAATGATGTAGTTTCTAGAACATCCCAAACTACATATGAAACCAATCACTCAAAATCCATCCAGACAGTATGATACACTGCTATGCAAGTTCTTCTAAGAAATAGGAAAAGACAGATTAATTTGGAGCAACTTAATTCTATCCATGACAGCACTATGAATGTTAAAATGGAGTGGTGATGATTTGCTGCACTACACTGATGTACTGAAATAGGGAAAGCACTGCATTCTTTACTTTAGACAGACTTGGAAAATACCATATGTTTTGTGAAGCAATTACCCCAGCGCTATACTATTATTGTTTTTATGTGATGGAATTTTTGTCTGTGTTTGTATCATATTCATGTGTCATTTATTTTAATGTTGTTACGGTAGCTACCTGGCATGTCTCACGGATGCAAAAGAGCAGGATAATTCTTTAAAAAATAAATGCATTCCTAAATGACCAGCCCTATAGAACCACTGTGTTTCAATAAACCATAACTGTAATCTATAAAATCAGGGGTTTCCAAACTGTGAGCCACAGCTCCCAAGAGAGCAGTGGAATCTAGCCAGGTGAGCCAAAGAATCAATGTACAGGACTGCAGTCCTGGGGAGCCGCAGCCAATGGCCAGTAGATCTAGGAAGCTAGAAAGTCTGGGTCCTATCTCAGAGGTTGACATTTGTGTAAAATAGTTTAGACAGGAGATTGGCTCCTGATTATGGAGCATAATTTTTATCTCTGCTACTCTTTAATAGCAGTGTCGGGGATGGCTTTCCTGCCTTACTTGTGGCTCCCTGCCCGGCAGCAGAGGGAGATCTGGGGCAGCCTCCAGAAGCAGCCTGGATGGAGAAAGGGCGACCTGCTCTGCAGGAGGAAACCCAGGAGCAGCTATGGCAGATGGAAGGGGTTCCCCCAGGAGACCCAAGTGGCAGGGAGACAGCCCCCATGCCAGGGAAGCCCCCACGGAGAGCATGTTGCTCACGTCAGCTAGAGATGGCTGGAGGCAGGACCAGCAAGGCTAAGAGGGCTGAGGAGGCAGTTGAGCAGCTGGAGGTGTCTGCTGGGTTCCTCTACCCTCTGGATATCAGTGGAACAGGACCCACAGATCCTCCCAGGGGGGAACAGGGGATCTGGAGGACAGGGGAGGACCAGGGGAAGACAGGGGGAATGGCCAGTTGGGGGAAGGAAGGAAAAGGCAGGAAGGGAGTGGGGGAAAAGCACACATGCAAAGAGCAGGGGCAACAGTGGTGGCACAAATGGTGGCAAGGGGTTAAGGGTGACCAGAGGGAAGGGGAAGCTCCACCCCAGATAAGCTCAGAGAATAAAGGTGGAAAAAACACCAAGGATGAGGTGGAGCCCCGTTCTGAGCTGGCTGGCATCCTGGTGACGGAGGCTGAAGGGAGTTTGGGGGGAGATCATTCAGAGATCCCTCACTCCCCCATCACTGAGGCAGCAACACACACCTCATTGTGAGCTTTCTGGGGTGGATGGGAACCCGTTCTAGCCAGGCAAGCTGGCAATCAGGAAGTGGGTTAGTACCCCCCTAGCCTATACCCCGCAAGCAGTATCCAGAACTTGATCAATATTCTTTAGGGCTAAATGCACAACATATGTGCATTCAAGAAATCCTCACTGTGAACAAATCCTATTCTTTCCACACACACACTCCATTGCTGCAGTGGAACAAAATGGCATCCTATGTGGGGACAGTTGCAGAGTAATTGTCTCCTACGGTGAGGAGGCAGTTGCAGAACAATTGTTCTCATACACCACAGATGTCAAACACAAGGTCTACAGGCCAAATCCAGCCCGCCTTTCCATTTTATCCTTTCTACACATTCCTAGGAGTAAGTCCTATTAACTATAATGGGACTTACTTCTGAGTCTATAATGGGACATGCCGAAGATTGGACTTCAGCTCTCAGGAGACACCATTAATGCTAACTTTGGCCCTCTGTATGAAATAAGTTTGACACCCTTGCTTTACACTGAGGTAAGCCTCTAAAGCTGTGTTCTTGAACTTTCCTAGAGTTCACAACTGCAGTATCTTGATCTGGGGGAGGGGGAATGCAGCAACACAGAAGACGATCCCTAGGATTTTGCTTCTTTTGAGGGATGCTGGGGCTGTCTTTTACTCACAAAGGGCTTGTGGGGCTATGGGATGTCCAATGCAAGATTCCATAGGGGTCCCCAGAAATGGTCAAAATAATGATTGTGGCTCACTTCCAGTTTCACAACTTCAAACTCATGGTGCTGCTACCAATTCTGCCCCTGCCAATATACCCGCTCCCACCCATGCCCATGTTCCTGCCTCTTCTGTCATCGTATCTTCAATGGCAACCAGGAGAAATGCTGCCAACTGGGGCAGAAAGGTTCATTCTTTCTCACTGACACTCTCAGCCATGCATTAAGTCATGCTGAAGTGCCTTTTGTGACAGGTGTGGACTGATTTATAGGAGTCAACATCATAAATGATCCGAACATGGGCAGCAGTCCATGATAAGTATAAGACTGGGCTTCACAGTCCTATAAGAACTGACATGTGCTAATTGACTCATATTAACAAGGAAAACAATTCATGTCAATAGTTTTATATTGGATTTTGCCAGTTGATCATGCTACTTCATCAGTTTGCCAGTGATCATGCTAGTTCAGAACTCTGTGCAAGGCTTCAGTTGCTGGGTATGACAGATGAATTCTGCAAACACACGAGATGTTTGATCCTGGCATGGATGCCAAATGAAGCCTCAGATATGGAGTTGGTCTAGAGAGTCTTGACCTGTCTTTGCTGTCTCAGTAGCTAATTTCAAAATGTGGAAAGGATATCTGGCTGATTCAATTAGACTTCCAAACAACCTTATTGCATTAAACTTCAGAATGAGAATTGGCCTCTTTCATGTCTAGGTGATATGCTAATTGGTTTCAAACTGCTTAAAATATATTAAAGTTATAGTTGTCAGTTATTTTTCAGGAATAATAATAACTTTTCAAACTGAATTCTCCATTGTCAGAAGCTTTTTAAAAGTTGCAAGAAACCATAAAATGTTAAAAGTGAGAAGTTTCTTTGTTCTGTTTTTATACTTGAATTGGGTTGTCCTTTGACCTGGGTATCTTGTTAATTTTGATCAGTCTTTATTCCCAGTTTAACAATGTAACATGCATTTTGGGTTTTGATGTGTTCAGTATGCTAATACATTTTACATTCTTTGAACACAGGGCAGGAAATGTTGCTTAAGGAGTTATAAAATATATCCATAGTCTACTTTTTTCAAATAAAAAAGTAAAGCTGAAGTTGATTAGTTTTAATGAAATCAGCTTCTTAAATCTGCAGTTTCCTTCAAGTCATACTGTTATTTGATTTTTTTATGTTACATTATATGAAATGATTTAATAACTTTGGACTGGGCAGCTTGTCCAAATTAGAAGCACACCATTATCCCCCACTAGTGAGAATGAAGGTTCCACAAGGCTCCATAGCCACAGAGGCATAGGGCCTGACTGAGGATGAGCTGCGGGGGCAAGTTGCTGGAAACACTCCTCCTGGACCCCCCTCTTGCTCCCCAGAAGCAATAACATCCAATGATCACCACTTCTTCTGAGACTCCTTAGCTCAGGACATCTCTGCAGACCCCTCTGGGTTCCAGCTGTCTTTACTAACTCTCACAGTGGGCAGAATATGATGACCAAAACAGTTGAAATGCATAAGTGCTGGTAGCATCAGATCCCCAAGACCCAATGGGCAGAAAATAGAAATTTTTTTTTTTAATTTTCATTTTTTTTAAGTGGGTGGAGGCAGGTAGCACCTATCCCTAGACCCAAATGGGCAGATATAAGCAGGTTGGACAGATAGCACCTGCTCCCTGATAGCATCTGCTCCCTCCTTGACCATCTTACTGAGCCACAATGCCTCCCAACTGCCAGGAAAACAGGCAGCAGAGCACACAAAATGGCTCTAGCTGCGTCAAGATGGCAGACACTACTGACCAGCGCCTCGAGCATGCCAGTGGGAAGCACCAGCCACCCAAAAAAATCCTGAGAACAGAAAAAAATAAACAATCATAAACATAAGGAGACAAGCATCTGCAAGAGCAAATAGCAGCTACTGGGGGAGAGAAGGTCAGAACAGGACTAATGGGGGGAGCTCAGAATAGGGACAAGAGGGTGTGTTACAAGGTGGTCAGGGGATAGATTAGGCATGGGAGTGGACAGGAATGGGGAAGGATGCCTCCATCATATCTTATCCCCCCCCCCCCCCCGCTTTCTTCCCAACATAGGGCTTTTCAAATCTGTACTGGCAATATCGCTTGCTCTGCATAGAACCCATAGACTTCTGGGTCTTTACTCAGCCTAAGACTTTTGTCCTCTTAACCTAAAGAGATCAGCTGCCTCTAGTCTCCGCTAGTTGCAGAGGAGGCTGCACCTGCACTATTGCATCATAGTATGGCCTCTTATTAAGATTAGGCTATTAGGTTCAGTTACCTACATTTTGATACATGTAACTGTATATTCAGAGGAAAAGGTAACACATAAATAATTTAAATAAAGAAACATACAAGTAAACACTAATGAGTTTATTGCCTGCAGGGACACATTGAGAGAGGAGATGAAGCTCAGTCCAAGCCATACAGAGTCAAGAACTCACCTGTGATGAGATGCATATCATGGGCCACTGTCACTTGTAGAATGTCCTTTGGCTCAGCTTAGACAGCAAGCATGAACAGAAGATTTCTTTAAAGATCCTAATTTGTACATGACTTGGTCTGGTCTACTGCTTTTAGTGTCAGATGCCGCAGTCTTCAACCTGCAGGCTAGATAGGCGTTCTTTATTCTACATCTGCTGCTCAGAGGGTTGACCATATGTTGTTCCTCTGAGGGCATTCTGGAAATTCTCCATTATCCTCATCTCCTAAGAAATCTGGTGACCCTAGAAGACCACATTAGAAACACTGGCTGATCTAAAACACTTGCTGTCGTCTTGCTTGTTGCTTAGAAGGCACCAGCAGCAAAATCCTAACCATATCTACCCAAAAGTAAGCCCCATTGTATACAATGGATCTTACTCCCAGGAAAGTGTCTTTAGGATTTCAGTCTACTTGCTTTGCATATCCAGTTTATGCGAGTAGCCATCCTCTTGCTGGTTCACTTGCTCTCATACCATGCTCTGTGATCCAAAAGTATTTGTTTCTAGCATGTTTGTTACTTGTTTCCTGCTTTGTCTGTTTACATGCCTGGAATGGGTGTTGTACACTTACACAGTTTAAAGTCATTTAAAGGAATTTAAAATCCTAACACTGGAATCAAAGGAATCAGTTCTCCTTCATCGATCCACTAAACTTGGCATCCATCCATCTTGAAATACTATGGTATCGTGCTTGATGCTGCATGCAAAGCACAAAGGCCTGTGCAGATTGATATGTAGGATAGGCTGTTACCCAAGCAGCAAATCCCCCCCTCTCCACACCACTGAATTAGTCCAATGGAATGGCAGAGCCTATATGATTGATTCCAGCTGTGTCACAGAGCTGGGCTAAGGACAAGAGCGCACCCTTTCTTGTGGTGACCCGGGTCTCAAACCCTGGCCTGCTGGTTAACAGGCACAGTGTCTTAACCACTTGTGCCACCCACAGCCACTAAACAGAATTTCAATTTCCTTTAACTTGAGTTGTGCAAGCAGAATATGTTTCCAAATACAAATCTCCATCCAGCTAGGAAACTGCTGTGAGTTTGTGGCCTCTGTCTGGGGAATACATGGCTCACTTATGTCATATGTGTGGTATTTACTCATATCTGGATTAAGTAAAAAAACAAAACCTGCCAGCCAATTTGTCTAACTAGCCCCCCAAAAGATGACAACTTAGGGTACAATCCTAACATAGACCAGCACAAGTCATCAGTCAACCATGGTGATGTCTGGAGGTAAGCACATTTCTATGCACTGGCCCAACCCTTCCCCAGGAGTGGCACACAAGTATCTTATGGCATTTTTTATGACACCTCCAGGTCAGCACAGGACTTATGCCTGGGCTCAGGTCAGCCTAACTGGAGTCTCACACTGCATAGCGAGAGGAAGAGATCTAATCAATGAACAAAATCTTTGTCTTATCATGCCATGCCTGTCTCTCCTCTTGCAGCAACTCAGCCATAAGACTGACAGCTTCTCTGTCCTGCTGCACATGCAAGAGCGGGGCAAAAATGATTGCACATGATAGTGCGCCACCAACATTTTATCTCTCTCAAGGATTTGCTGTGGGGACAGGGAGAAGTTTAAAGCATTCTTTTAACAAACCTTTTTGGTCATATTGACATTCTTGATTTGTTCTTGATTGTTCTGACATGTTCAATCGAATCTATAAAACAATTTCAATTAGAAACTCCTGCTACAAATTAAAGATATGCTGTAAGGGCTTTAACAATTTGGCTCTTACAACAACTACATCTTTCAGTTGTGACTCTGGGAATAGCTGGAACTGTATTATAAATTTAAATTTGTAATCAGCTGTTCTTTTTGCCTCATACAAATGTAGTCTAATGCTCAGTTAAACTGAAAGGTGTGCTGTGGTGCTGTATACATAAAATGATTTCTGTGACCTGAAACTGTCAGGCCTGGACAGAGTTCTCCACAAGTTAAATCTTAAAAACTTTTCTCTGATTGACATGTAAATATATCTACAATTACTTGCATGAGCCTGAAGTGGCATTTCAATGCAAAATATGGTATGATCACAGATGCAGTATGCCATGAATAATGAATTGTTGTGACAGAACAAGCATTTTTAAAATGTATTCCTTTTTTATGAAATAGTGAGCTGAATCCCATCTATGGGATAGACCAAAGGCTATATTTGAGGTCTGGTTTGAGGATGGATCAAAACTAAGCTCAGGCAGGCAAAGAGTTACTGCTTTACAGCACAGATACTTTAATTAGCGCAGATAGCTAATTAAAAAAGGCCATACTTGACAATAATGTATTCTTCATCAATAGTCAGTAGGATTCATTGTCACAAGGTGGGGAGGTGGGCACGAGCTTAGATGGCTTTAGAAGACGATTGGACACCATCTTGGAATAGAGGCATGGAAGGCTAGCAATGGTGGGAGAGAAGCCTGTTTTTTTCTCCTGCTTGTTGACTTCACAGAGGCAGCTTTATTCTGATTCTGAAAACCTTATTGGCATACAAAACAATTGACATCGATGTAGATGTGTATGTGTTCACAATAGGTTCACAATAGGTTTATATGTTTAACTAATTTGGACAGTTAATTAATAACATTCTGTCTAGCTCCCTGACATTCCCCTTTTCAACAAAATCAGGTAGAGGAGACTTGCAACCTGGAAGGTGTGCTGCTTGTCTTTTCTGGTAACAGATGATTTATTACTTGTAACTCTGATCTACAAGCAGAAGGGAGTATTGGGTTAAGTAATTTTTTTTCCTTACATCATTGTAAAGTTTGCATCTCAACAATAGGTGTGGGAGTATCTCTTAATCTGAGTCGTTGCACTTCTGATTTGTGACTCTAGATCCTTATATCTGCCCCATGTGAGATTAGATGGAAAGGCATTGCACTGTGCTAAGAAGAAATCTCTTCTTTGCTTTGGATTGATCAGAAAATATAGATAATCTGGTTGTTTATTTATGGACCAGGAAAGTACCCACTTATTAAGGGGTGAACAAGTTGTGTTAGCAGCTGCAAACAGTTCTTGTCTTTCTATATCTTCCAGTCTAGACTTGAGAGGCAGCTTGTAGGTCTTTTGGATTGGTGAATCTTTTGACCTGATCCAGCAACCTCCTCCCCGCCATCTCTGACACACACACCATGGATGCCAGGTATACAGTCAAAAAAGCAGCCACCAGACCATCTACTGTACCCTGTAGGAAGGGGGAAGTCCTAGATTCCTCTCTGAGCAAAGAACATTTGTTTCCTGCCTGTGATAAGCCTCCAATTTTAGAATGGGGCTACTCCAGGGATGGGAATATCAGGTACGGATTGACTTGTTGAGTCATAATCTCTGCCTGCATGACTTGATTCAAAACAAAATTATAATGGGGGCCCTTTCCAAGACAACCAGAACCCAAAAAGACTTGAGTCACAAAATTAGAGCCACTTCCAGGGTATAATATGTGTATGTGTGTGCAAATTCTCTTTAACAGGGCAGAAGGAGAGGAAGACTGTGTGAGAGCAGGGAAGGAAGTAGCAAAAGAGAGGAGAGTCGCAGCAGCTGGGAGACTTAATGATATGACCCAATCCTTTTCCTCCTTCCAAGAAAAAATGGAGCTTGTAGCAGCCATGCAGTTTGAAAATGTAATTGCTACAAATCTCCCTTCACTTTTGCCTTCTTCTGCCCCTTCCAGTCAATCCAAAGACAAGAAATCCCTTGGACTCCTTCTTCTGCTCTCCCTCATCTAAAGAAATCAAACCTCCCTCCTTGTCTGATGATCAGCTGTTCCTTCGAAGATGGACAGGAGAGCTTGCTCCTGCCTCCCCACTGGCTTGGATGCAAAAGGAAACCCTTCCCTACCTGCTGACCAGAATTTCCCAGTTCCTTATCTGGTCTGAATGATGGTCCAACAAAGTCTATCACATCACATTAAACGTAAGCAAGTACACCCAGTCAAAAAAAGATTTCAGTCTGCATGAGTACTTAATCAGCAGCCCGAGTCATTGGCATATCTGACTCTATACCAGGGTGACCATCCAGAATGGAGGACAGCATGCCTCTACCTTTAAGCACTGCATAGAAGTGGGAATTGAGACAGGTTTAGCTCAACATAGAAAGGTTTAAAAAGCAGCACCTGCCAAAATTCCCTCTTCTATGCAATGCAGGTGGAAGCACATTGTCCTCCATTCTGGATGGTCACCCTGCTCTATACAAACATTTTCACTGAAAACTCTGATTTTCACAACTCAAATTTGAGTCACCCAATTTGAGTTATCATTCCTGGTCTACTCAAACGCATGCCAGAGATTTCACTGTAAGTTCTGTAAGTCAAGGTCTCCTTCTTCCACTTCTTGTTCTGATTCCCATTCCTGATTCCCATTTCTCCTCCCTGTTCCCTTCAGCCCCTTTCCTTCTGCTGATTTACCATTGCTGGGGAACTCCATGGACAGCTGGTGGGCTGTTTCCCTCATTGCATAAAGGCTTGGCTCCTCCAAATGTCATGTTGAGTTTTTTTATTGTGTGCCACCAGAATGCTAATTCCAGTTATTTATGTCCCACAGGGTTGGGCTGAAAGTGTGTTCAATCTGCTATCAATATTCCAAAATCTGAAACAAGTGGAGCAGAACTGTGACAATCTGCTCAACCCTTACTTCTGTTGTACTTCTGAGCATGCTGTGCAATGTTTTTGTTGCTTACACTAATTCCACTGACAAATTTAGATGTTGCACCACAATAGCCTACCATTGCTGATGCCATTTTACGAATTCTTTGAACTGTCTAATTAGTATTTTAATTCAAAGACTGCATGTTCTCCCGCTGAATTATTCAAGAATGGAGGCTCTCGTGGAAGTAGATTGTGATAGTGGTGG
Source organism: Cryptoblepharus egeriae (assembly GCA_030015325.1). Classification (NCBI taxonomy): domain Eukaryota; kingdom Metazoa; phylum Chordata; class Lepidosauria; order Squamata; family Scincidae; genus Cryptoblepharus; species Cryptoblepharus egeriae. The sequence goes on along the minus strand of JAREYC010000001.1, from coordinate 75,269,132 downwards.
AAGTGATGATGATGATTGGCAAACATGAATAAGGAGCTACAACTTTGCACATTTTTATTTATGCATTATTTATCTCTTGGAATAATTTTGCTCAAAGCCCATTGGACCAATTGGTCCCAATAGGGGCCTGCTCCTAACAGGGTCCCTCCATACAAACTTAATCAAGTCTTGTACACAATTTTATATTAAAATGTGCTTAGATCCATTTGGTTCATTAATTCACATGCACTTTAATCCCAACTTAAAAAGATGCTTCTAACATACCACCACAGGTGTACTGCAGAATTGATTATGCTTCAATGCTTGTTAATAATATCCAAGGCTCTTCTTAGATGCCTTTATATTTTCTAAGCTACATCCATAAAAAAAGCAGGCCTCCGTCAGTCTTGGAAGACTATGGTATCGTGCTTGGCGCTGCATACGCTGCATTCGAAGCAAGAAAGTCTGGGTTGGATTGTTATGGAGGATAGGCTGTTACCCAAGCAGCAAATCCCCCCTCTCCACGCCACTGAAATAGGCTGCAATCCTAAAGACACTTTCCTGAGAGTAAGATCCATTGAACACAATGGGGCTTACTTTTGAGTAGACATGGTTAGGATTGTGCTCTTAGTCCAATGGAAAGGCAGAGCCAATACGATTGGATCCAGCTGGCGTCACAGAGCTGGGCTAAGGACAGGAGCTCACACTGTCTTGTGGGGCCAACTTGGGTCTCGAACCCTGGCCTGCTGGTTAACAGGCACAGTGTCTTAGCCACTTGCGCCACCCAGAGCCCATAAGCTACATCCATAGAGCACCCAAAATTCACATTTCAAACTCCCATTGGTTTATTTTGGATTTGATTTTCTTGCAGTAGATTTAATTGTTTTGTTTAATTGTTACTTGTTACAATTTAATTGTTTACTTTAACTGTTTTAACTGTTTACTGGCAGGTATTTAATTGTTACTGGCAGGTATTGGGTTTGGGGTAGCATCCGTTAAAAAAATAAATACAGCATGATATACAAATGTTTTTAAGACACAACTCTTGACATGATGTCTTCTCAGCCTTTTGCCTGTCATGTGTTTATTTGTTGGTTTGAAACCAAAGCCAGGTTTCTTCATCTTTAGGTGCAATTTAATCGGCCTGCCAGCACCGTGCTTGATTTTGCAGTATTGGTGTCTCCCTGATTAATTATTTTACAGGTTTCATAGCAACGGACTAAAGAAGACTACAAGCATTTTGCAATATAAGCAGCATTTTGAATTTCTGCACAGCTCGGATGTTTGGCAGACTTCTTATTTGTCTGCACTCTTTCTTGTCCTGCCTCTTGTCATGACAAATAAAGGTAATGGGAGTTGATCTACAGAGGTATTGTCTCCTGTTGGTTGTCTGGGATAAGAAAAGTGGGCTGGAAGTGGGTGGAAAGAAATATGATGTTGTAGTAATATGGACCACTGATGATGATCTCTTTGCTTTACTGCACTGAATACAACTTTAAAACAGGAAAGATTGACTATTCTAGAATACTTTAGGCATATAAAAAGTACAACACATTATAATGGAAGGGAAAGTGAGAGTGAAAATAGAAAAAAAAATCTTGTTCTAAATGCATTATACAAAGTCGGATCATCCTCTGGAAGTAGTAAAACGTCTATTTTCTTGAAGGTATTTTTTGTCAGGTAAGCAGAGAATTCTTTTAATAGTCCCTTTAGTGATGTGATATAGATATAAAGAAATATAGAGAATGGGCCAACAGTAAGCTTACACTTAGTAGGTATGCACTTTACATCTTTTTTAAAAAAATTTACATTTATATGTAATTGTTACAATCATATTCGTTCAGTACTGTTTATGTACATTTCCAAAACACAGGTAAGGAGTATAGAATACTGTTTTGGAATTATTGTTTGGAAAAATTAGATCTAAACTGCGAAACCAATAGCGAAACAACTGTAAGCCTACTTTTGGCCCACTCTGTAGAATACAATCCAGTTACAGCTAAGCACTTTCAGGTCCCACTTTGTTCAATGGAAAAGTTAAACTTGTTCGTAAATATCCCACTCAGATAAAAATAACTCTTGAAAGCTTGATGAATTTGGATGAATTATGCCCATTATATTTTTATGAGTTGATTTTAAACACTGTAGTGCTTGGAGACAGGTTAGCATAAACGTCAAATTAAATAAGATCACAAAAACAGTTTTAGAAGGATGTTTTCAAAGGAAAATGATAAACATACATACAGTACATGAATAAAACTAATGAGTAGTTTATTATGTATAATGTTAATAAAACTTTATAATGTATAATTTATAGTTTATATGCAGTTTATAATGTATAATGAATAAAATAATGTTTATGACATTTTTCATAGCAAGTAAATGGGGAAGAAATTGAAGTCATGTCAGAATTTATTTGGGAGGCTCTAAGGTCACTGCAGATGGCAACTGCAGCCATGAAATTAAAAGATGTTTGCTTCTTGGGAAGAAAGTATGACAAGCCTAGACAACTTAATTAAAAGTCAACACATTACCTTGCCAACAAAGGTTAGTTTAGTTAAACTATGTTTTTCCTGGGAGTAATGTATGACTGTGAGAGCAGGACAACAAAAAATAGATACCATGAAATTGTGCTGCTGGGGAAGACTCTTAAGAGTACCATGGACTGCAAGGACATCAAAACAGTCAATCCTACAGGAAATCAACCATGACTGTTCACTGGAAGGTCAGATACTGGAGTTAAAGATGCTGTTAAAGCTGGATGTACAGGTTCTATGTAAGGTGAACCACACAAGCCCTACAGAGCCTTGTGCTGTCACAATGAGCATTCTACAGTGCAAAATCTGTTAAGGCATTGTGAAAACTGGCCAGTGTTGTGTGCTGCTGCTGCTGCAAACAGCAAGAGTCACTGAACACATGGCGGTAGCTCCATGATTTTTAATAAGCCTCAGTAAGTTGGCAGCAGAGATGAGCTGTGGGTAGGGACTGGGAACAATGGGTCATGGGTTGCAATCCTAAAGTTACTTTCCTGGGAGTAAGACCCATTGAATACAATGGGCTTACTTTTGAGTAGACATGGTTAGAACTGTGCTCTTGTCGGTGGAGGAACCTGCTGGTATGTTGGCACAGGAAGAGGCAAATCCCGGAGCAATTTTGCATACTGGATCTTATGGTCCCTGGCTCTCCTTGGACTTGCACAAGCTGTTATAGACACTGTTTAGATCCAAGGAGACCCATGGGCAATTATAATCAGACGTCTTTTTGAAGGGGTACACACCCATATGGAGTACTGGCACCCACACACATACACAAGAGTGTGAGTACCACCACCTGTTTCTCCAGAAAATAGCCCTGGTTATAATGTTGTAGGAAATAGGACTGGACAGACAATCTACCCATAGAAACTACATTTTTTCTAAACTACATTTCTTCTAGTTTTCTAAATGTCTTGGTTTAATCTGTTTTTTGGGGGGTGGGGTGGGGGTGTTTTAACTACGCATGGTATCCTTTTGCACAGATGGATTATCCTTGCTGCACCAAAAGTGGTAGATTTTACTCTCAAAGGAGACTTCTAAAAATGTATGCCAAGAAAGCTTGCACATTCCCATTAACAAAAAGCTGCAGATTTCCTCAGAAATGTAAGAGTAACAGCCGAGCTCGTTTGTGACTTGAATTAAAATGATGCAAACAGTCTATTCCACTTGTGCATCCTTCTGGAATGAAAGATGGAGCCTTGATGGTCCTTTTTGTCTTTGTTGTCAAGGAAGCATCCCTTGTGATGTGCGATGAAGAAACAATAGGAGAACAGAAAGTTTTCTAAGAGTATTTGAGCGAGAGAGAGAGAGAGAAATTGGATAATTGCAGGGCATTAAATCCTTAATTAAAGGACAGGCAAAAACGGATATAGCACTGCTGAGGTATTTATCCACACACCAGTTTTAATCAAACAGACATTTCAACCAATTTATTAATTGACTTCAGGCTAGATGCTTCTTTTAAGATGGATGTTCATGCTCTGGAAATAAAAATAACAAAGGAGCTGCATACAGATTTCAAAAGGAAAGCAGCACAAAATTGAGGCATCCTATAGATTTGCAATCTGACAAAGGAAGCAAAAACAATTAATTAAAACCATTTAGCTGGAGAGACAATACAGTGGTATTCCTTCCTCTTTTACCTATGAGGTTTTGACTTTTGCAGCAGGTATGGTACAACCAAGTTGAAGTTGGCAGGATCAAGCCCATCTTAATCAGATTATTAAAACATTTATTGAATGTTAAATGCTTACATAGACACAGAAGCTCTAGTAGGCACTAGGCACATATTTGGCAAGGCAGGACACAGAAAAAAAGTAAATGGTTTTGTTTTTTTAATGTGGCTTCACTGGCAAGGATTTGACAGCATGGTCTCTTGGCATCCTGATGCCTGCCAAGGGAAAGCTCTGTCATCTCTTGGTGTGCACAGCTGGGTTGAGACTTTGTCCCATGCCCAGAACTATAAGATCTCAGCGCTGCTTCCGGCTGAGCTTGTCCTTGGCTCATTGTCATTCTAGGACACAGCCTAGTCAATAGCTTCCCTGTTCTTAGCTCCCAGCTTTTTGGAGTATTGACTGAAAACAGCCTGCCAGCTCTGCTGCGTGCAGTTACAACCATTTTTGAAAGGATATTTAAGAAATGTTGCAGAATGTTATTCCATTCAAATAAGAATTGTAAGGGATCTTTGGCGAGTCCTGGAATAGGTCCAGGAGCTCCTGTCTTGATCACCTTGATACCAAAGCCACATCTCAACATGTCAAGATGTCTCTAAGGGATTGTGAACATTATGAGATGCCTGAGATTTTTCATAAGGCCAGGCTTGAGTGTTGCAAGCTCAGACATGCCCATCCTGAAAGCCCATATTTGATCTTTTGCTCATACACATTTGTAAGAAACTCTCTCCTTCTTCTCCCTCTCCAAAACTAGGACATTGGATAGCTTCCTACACTTCACTGATGCCACTTCATTCCAAGTTTAGTGCTGCTGCAACTGCTTCTAGACAAGTCAATCTAAGTATATTTTGGAGTATATTTTGTGAAGGGAGGAGCTGGGATTGAGTATTAACAGGAAGAAGATGGTAATTTCAGATCCCTGAACTAGCTCAGAAAATAATTCAGTTTCTTCCCGGGGAAGACAATTGTGTAAAACAGAGATAGAGCCAAACCTCGGTCCTTAACATTAATCAGTCTTGGCCCCAGAATTTCCTTTTCTCATCCCTTGTAAGGCCCTGCTTTACATTAAATCTTATGAGCATTGCTTCCAAATAGGTCCTGCTGCTCAAATGACAGATTCATGATATTGTGTTTCTAACCACTGCGTTCTGCTATAAAGAGCACTCTTCTTTATTTTCACCTTTGGATTATCTGAGTGTCCTGTGATCACTCTGGAACTGTACTGAATACATTTCACATGTGATAACAGCTTGGTGGATCTGATATGTCACATTAATTAACCCAAAAGAGTTTTGACCAGTGCAGGAATACCCCAGTTTTAACCCAGGTGCTTAAATTTTTCTGCTCATCAGGTGCTTCAAAAGAATTTATTGCCAAATTTTAACTCTTGCTTTTATCTGTGAAGCATAGAGCATTATTAAGGGCTGACTGTAGGGTAAAGTGTTCATCCCCATTCATCACTGTCCAGAGACATCTCCATGGTCATGTGGCTAAATGTTAAAGCACACAGACACTGTTACCTTCCCACCGAGGTGGTACCTATTTATTTTCTATTTGCATTTCCATGCTTTTGAACTGCTAGGTTGGTGTGCGCTGGGCAAGGGATGGGACATCACACAGTCTATCTGTCTATCTACCGTATTTATATACCGCTTTTCAACTCACAAGTTCACAAAGCGGTTTACAAAGAAAATGAAAAAATAACAATAGGTAATTAAAAGCTAATGGGTCCCTGTCCGAAAAGGGCTCACAATCTAAAATGCGAAAAGAACACCAGCAGAAGCCACTTGAACAGATACTGCTGGGGTGTGTAGGGCCAGTTACTCTCCCCCTGCTAAATAAAAGAGGAACACCCACTTGAAAGAGTGCCTCTTGTTCAGCAGGGGTCTTGCAGTACCCAGGTCTCAAATCCTAGCCTGCTGGTTGACAGCCACTGCACCTTACCTGCTGGTCAACTACAGCCATAAAATACAGTTATTTTGTGGTAGCGTGTAACAAATGCTGGACTTTCAGATTTCCAGGAATTTTACATATTTTACCTCTGATTGTAACAGGGTTGGAGTATGTTTTGTGTGTTTACTGCAGGTCTTCACTGCACTATTGTAGTGCTTAACTTCCAGTTTTACAGTATGTGATGTCCTCCATTCCCTGTCCTGATCCCCTTTCTGTGGCAAGGGGTCTGTGAGGAAAGGAGACTTCAGTATCTGCATCACTGTCAACCTCTTGCATCTTGGAAGTCATCAAAAGAGGAAACACACATAGGTAAGTAACAGAACAGAAGCTGGTTCTGGAGGTTCATAAGCGTATTAGTCAGAGGTGGGCTGACCCTGTCCCAAGATCCTGCTCGCTGGAAGTGGGAGGGGCCAGGCTAGGGTCAGGGGCAGGGCCGGGGTCAGGGGATGGAGCAGGGGCATGGTGAGGGGCAGGCCAACGTTGGCGCCTGTGCAGTGCCTGCCCTGAAGCGGGCCAGCCCGCTTCAGAGCAGGCACTGCGTAAGCGTCAACATTGATGCTTGCGCGGTGGGTACAAAAACATGGCGGACTGAACCGGTCCGCCATGTTTTTGCATTTCCCTGTCGCTGGTGGTTCGCCAGCGGCAGGGAAACAGGAAGATCTGGTTCGGGCGAGTTGGCCCGAACCAGTAAGTGCCCACCCCTGGTATTAGTTTCTCACAGGTCTCTATCTTGGTGACAGGTATAAAACAGTGCAACTGAGCACGCACGCTCCTTGAACAGGTAAACAGGTAAATCAACACCTCTATACTTCTCAAACAAGTGCAAATGAGTCTCTAATGTCCTTCTATTCTCTTTCAGGTCTCTCCAGGATTCACGCCCGGCCCAGCATCCTCTGGCTTGGATGCTTCGGCTTCCACCACCTCTCGCTCCACAGCCTCCGAATCCTGCTGCCTCTCTCTCCAGGGCAACTCCTCCAACTGCCCTTCCCGCTCTTCTTCCTCGCTCAAATTTCCTGCCTGATCTGCCCTCCCCCAATATCCAGGCGTACTCCACGGGAGAATGCGCACTCCTTCCTGGCATACCAGCGAGGGGATGGACCCACAATAATCCTTCTCCTGCGTCCAAAGTTCCCCCTTCCTCTATGTTGCAGTTCCACCACATCCTCCCTAGACCAGACCTCCACTGAGTCGGGGAAGAGGTCTATATCGAGGAGAGTACCTAGGGCTTTGACTCACATAGACTCTCTCCCACATAAGTCCCCAAAGGTTCCAAATTGTATCTCTGATAGTGTTCCCATGTAAACTCACCACACAGTACACTACATTGTCAGTGATGTGCAGTGAGGACTTCCTTAAAGGTTGGAAGTATGGTGGCGGTGTGATGGCTTCATACTGCAAGGCATTCAAGGTGCTATTCCAGAGCCTGCAAAATCACAGTAGAGGTAGAGCTGTCCTGTTTCAGAGAGTATCTTGGACAGGCTAGAGTAGTGGTGTCCAGCTGGAGACACAGGGGCTATCCCAGCGCATGCGTCTCCTGGTGTGGGGATGCACATGTCACCCCAGGATGCATGCGTGCCCCCTTCTGGAACTGTGCAGGTGCCAAAGTTGACACTTGCGCAGTCGCTGCTGAAGCTAACTGGCTTCAGAAGAGTACTGCGCAGACACCAATTTGATGCCTGGGCATTCTCCTCTGAAGCTGGCTGGCTTTAGAGGAGACTTCCTCTGCTTTAAGGAGGAGCAGCTGGCTCCTCCTTACAGTGGAGGAAGTCCACGCCTCTGCATGGCCATTTGGCCTCGCCAGGGAGGCAGAGTGGCAGCCAGGAGATCGTCAGCTCTGCCTCTCTAGCAAGGTTGAATGGCTGCACAGAGACACACACTACGCATGTCCATGCCTTTGGAAATGCACAATGGGTCTGCACAGCCATTGGTCCTTGCTCTGAGGGGTTAGGCATACACAGTGCATCTGTGAGCACAGCACCTCAGCTGGCCCAAATGGGCACACTGATGCCTGGGGCTGGCCAGACGAGTGTCAAACTCCTCTGACATGTCACCCCACAGTGGCATGTCACCTGGAGCGGCCCACACCAGCTGCACCACACTGGTAATGCCACTGTGGAGACTATAGCCTCCCCAGTGCAACAGAGATAACTGTTCAGCTGGAGACTGCCATTGTCACCTTCGATCTTGCCCATATTTGTTTTGCCAAGCCACATCTCTCAGGAAATCCTGGTATGGCGACTCCTGGGTGGAAGAATGTGCAGCAAACATAGTGGAAGGCAGGACAGGTGCTGCTTTGCCTCCCTGATTGCACACCCCAGTACACTACACTAAATCATCCTAGGTCAAGCACACTTCAGAGGCAAGACTAGAGGCATTTATGAAATTATCAAGAGCACATCAATTAATATATTTCCTCTGGTCTAAGCAAGGGTGCTAAAACCGCTCACTTTTGATTCTCCTGCAATACATATAATTTTTTCATTTTAAGATTCGCTCCTTATCTTATTTAATTTCCTCTATAATTACTGTTTTACTACACTCAGTCTCTTTGTCTGTACTTTTGTTATGTGTTTTAAAAATTTAATCAAATAATTACTTTCTCTAACACCTCTGGTTATCACTTCTAATTAAACTTTATTTTTTCTTTAGAAATATTTGAAAGAAGGAAGAAAAATTCTTGTTAGAATCATGAATATCTTTTCCCCTCACCACCGTGCCTGCTTTAAAATTCATGAATTGAATAACTTTTGCAGAAAGCTACATGAAGTGGGTAAAATCTGGTGAGAAAACCTGTATTGTTGATAGACCTATATTACGGAGGGAGGGTAGGTAATGATGAGAAAACTACTATGTTGGAATAATGCGGAAATAGTTGGATGCAGGGTCTTCCAGATTAAATGGTGGCAAACAAGATTATTTTCAGAGGTGTTATACAGGGTGTCAAGATAGCCCAAATTCTTTTTTGCAGCTTTAGAAGATCATAAGTATTTGAACAGATACAGTGGCATTGCTTGGATTTCCATAATGGGAAACCAGTGCATCATCCCTATCATGGGCATCTTTCCATACAGTGGATGGGCCAATGTCCTTGACAGTAGGCATGATTGACAGAAACACCATGACAGAAACACCATTGCCAATTGCTGTTTTTTTGCTATAACTTTTGAAAGTCTAGAGATATTTTAATATTGTCTGTTTCATTGCATTCTACCTTAAATTATGCATTGATTTATCCATAACGTGATGTATTATTTTTTTTCATGAAGATTTTAAAAATTTAGGCCTTAGTGGCATTACCCACCCAGTGCTTATTAGCCAGTGTGGCCCATGATCCCCTAGCATTGCCACAGAGTGAACAATCAGTAGGCAACAGGACAGAAACCATTAATTTTGCACATATGTACAAGTTGGAATGGCAAAGTTGGAATGGTATTGTAGTTCAAGGCCATAACCTGGCACATCACCTCTCGTATTTTCTATTCACAAGTTGTTAAATATCAAAGGAGATTGTTTCGCTATCTGCCTCAATCACAATCTATTGCTCAAATCACTTTGGGAATATTTTGAAATAGGAACAATCTGATCAGGATGCTCGCACCCAGAAGTTACTTCCTCTGCAAGTAAGTTCTAGGCATAAGTTTGAGGAAGTCTCCAATTCTATTTATATTGTACTCCTAAAGCTGAGTCACAGGAGCACCTGTGGCTAAAATGATCATTGAGGAATTGAGATGTGCCTATTCTGTCTGCTGCCATGGGAATCCCTCAGCAAAATCCATGCCTTTGATGAAAGCCACTGGCATGGAGTTGCACTGCATTTCTTCTTTCTCTAGACATTTCATTTCTTTGTAGCATGGACAAGTTAAAGTTTGCACTGAGAGCCTTGATAGCAAAGTCAAGCATGAAAAATGGCATTGTGCAGATGTGGAAGATGTTATTTCAAGCATCATGGTTTGTTTTGGGATGTTAGTAAATGTATTAGACTCATTGAATTTGAAAGAAATGGTTCATTTCATCTTTAACCAAAATAGATAGATTTTGCCGTTTCACTCTGTACAATAACCAGTTTGCATTGGCTTTAGGCAAGAGATACTAACTCTCATGGTGGGTTGCAAGAGATCTTCTGACAGAGACGGAGCTGTTCTTAGCTTATAATATTTCAGTGCAATATCTTCCTAGCAAAGACACAAGACGATGTTTTGTTGAAATAGATAACTTTAAAAAAAAAGCAGGCCTCCGTCAGTCTTGAAAGACTATGGTATCGTGCTCAGCGCTGCATACGCTGCATGCGAAGCATGAAAGCCTGGGTGGCACCACATAGATAACTAAAGGATGCTAATACTGACAGCCTTGTATTTTGGAACAACTGTACTTATAGCCTTGATTAATGCTTCTGATTGCAGTTCAGAGCATGTTGGATCTGTTTGCACCATGTTATATGGTGTGATATGCTATGATGTTCTAATCCAGAAGACTCCAAACTGTAAGCTGCTGTGTCCTGAAAAGTCCTCCCCATCTGAGGTGGTACTTACTGTTCTGCTGTGGTACCACTTTTTCTTTCAAGCTGATCTGGGTACAATCAGAATGGGAGTGGGCATGGAAAGGCTCTTTACAAACCCCAAATCCAGCCTGTGCTTCAGGGTTTGGAGAGCCCTGCTCTAAACAAACACAGTAGTCTCAAAATTATGAGATACACAATTAAAACTCTGACATAGGCTTACTGTTCAGATTTCTAACTAATATTTCTAAGGCAAGAACAATCCCAATAGAACCACTCAGATCTAAGCCACCCCTTGGGTGCCTGGGGATCAAGGCTTGGATCTGGAAAAACTGGCATGGGAATCTGGCATGGGAAAGCTGGCACATATCCATGCACTGGCCAAACCCCTCCAGAATGATGCAGGAGTGCTTTACAGCTCTTTTGCAACATCTCCAAGCCAACATAAAGGTTTTGCATCTGCCTAAATGGAGGTTAGGATTGCGCCACAAGGCTCCCAGCGGTTTTCATGATGGCTCGACACCCTAAAAGCAATTAAACATCCTCACATTGTAGTCTTTTGTTTTTCTGGCCATTTTACTCATATGTAGCCTGTGAAGAGGCTATTCATTCAATTGCTGTTGGCACAGGCATGTATTTTTGGGATTGCCAGTCCATCAACATCAGAATGAAAGTGAATCAGAGATTTAAAAATATTTTTGCTGAGTTGTGACCAGGGCCACTTATATTTTGCAATGGTCTTATCACTAAAAGGACTGATACATGCTAAAGTAGGCAGAAACGAAGTGAAGATACATCAAGAGTAGAAGAGATTTTATCCCATTGCTAGCATTTGCAAAAAATTAGCTATCCTGTGAATGCTGCAAGAAAAACTGAGTGGAAAACTGTCCCCAGATCAGCCCATATGCTGACTCCCATTTCCAAAGCAAGCAAAAGATGGGAAGTTAAAAGCAGAAGGAGATGGATGGTGGTGATTTATTGCTCCGTAAGAATTACAAATCTACAGAGGCAGGAACAAACATCTCAAACTGTGACAATTTAACTGTGTGAAATTTCAAAGAATTAGAAGTACCATTTGAAACATTTCAGTGAAACACTATGTAAATTTTATTCTCTCGCAAGAGTTGAGTTATTTAATTTCAAAGCAATTTTAAAATCACATAGACCGATTCTCTTCAAATGAGTAAGATTTGTCAGGCCCTGTAGGCAGTCATTGGGGGGAAAACCACAAGTAGTCAAAACCGACAGGAACGAAACTACGGAGGGATAAAACCTTGACACACTATTGCCAAGGAAAAATCAAGAGAGTCATTGGTGTGGGAATTTTTCCTCTCTAGATCAAGAGGCGAGCAGTGCTGCAATCTGCTGTTTGTGTAGAAAAGAATTCTGTAGAGCAGGAAAGGGGAAAAAAGCAAACACATGGGAACATTTGCTGTAGGAAGTCAATGAAAAATAAGTATTCATTACTGAAGAAGAAATATTTGCAGAGTTCAGCAAAGCATCACCCATGCTACAGATGGAGAATGTTAGAAGAGTTGGAGGGCATAAGAAATGCTGATCATCATGCCCCCTCCATACTATCCAAGGCAAAAAGTTTTAAAAACAATCTTTAGCTCATGTTAACTCATTCATAGCTGTTAGATGGAATGGACAGACAAGGCACTATAACATGCTTTGCATAAAGGAGAAATGGAAATACTGAGTATTTGTGCTGAAGATAATCTTATCTGGTGTAGTGTCTTCTGTACTAGCTGCATTCTCCTAAATGAGCATCCTGTGGGGAATTTTTCATGTGCGATTGTTGTGATGCAACTTTGCAATCAAATGATGTGCTGTATATGAGAAGCACATGCTTTGTCATTATAGCTTTGTTCAGACGTTTACTGAAAATGTGGATAACATCCTTGGTTATGAATGCAGTTATACATCCTTTTCTGGTGTCAATATCCTGATAATATAGCCATGCCTCCTCTTCATGTTTGTCTTCATGTAAATCCAATCTGATTGTCTTCTGCCTTACTGGGAGATGTGGATGCATACCACAAAGTCCTATTAGAAGTCTGGTATTAGCTTTAAATTTCTGTCCGGCATATGGGAAAGACCACAGAAAGTGTACTAAACAATTAATCATGTTGCTAAACTTGTATAACAAGAGATAAAATCTTAAGGAAAAGATGTACTTTTGCTAACAGAAACAGATGGAAACCCATATGATTTCTTCATTGAATTCTTTAGCTTTGGAAGATGAGTGATATGTGACTTTTTTCTTAAATGACCATAAAACTGTGAATTTTAAAAAAAATGTTCAGTGTCTGAAAAAATTTCAGTGTCGCAAGCCGAACCACTTTCACATACATATTTCTTCTTAATCAATGTATTCTGAAGAACTGTATAAGATGGATTTTATTGTGTATACATTTTAACTAAGTATCTTGTTGAACATGTCAGTTAGGTAAGGTAAAGTCCCTGGTTGATGGTACCAGAACTGAGAGGTAGGCAGGAGCTGGGATAAGGACAAGGAGCTAACTTTGTCTTGCAGCATCAGGTCTTGAACCCCAGCCTCTTGGATGACAGGCACAGTATCATTTTTACTGATTATCATTTATCTTTGTTACATTTCTCTTTTGTTCTGAATTACAGAATTACTAATTACAAAAAGATCCAAGTAAAACATATACATATGCTCTGTGGTGTCACAAAAACCCGAGGGATGCCACTGATTCAAAGGGAGATTGCATCAAGAAGAAAATTGGAGTGTACAGTGAGGCTTACTCACCATCATAGGAACGAGTCTGAATTGTGACGTGGGCTTTTTATCAAGCATGTAGACCTCAAACCTTTATAAGCTTGACAAAATGGATACTTTCATCATCACATCACAAATCAGTGACCTCCAATATCACTTCTAACATTGATATTTTATGTTTGATGATGCCAGGAGATCAGTAATCAATGTGGCTGCAACCCTATACACATTTCCTGGGAGTAAGCCCCGTTACTTCTGAGTCGACAAGTATAAGATTGCAGTGTAAGTCAAAGAAACATATTTATAAGTAAAGAGCACAGCATTTGGACTGCTCCTCAGGTGCCACAGGGTCTTCGGTTGGCCCCAGCAGTGGGATTCAAATAAATTAATAACAAGTTCTATGTCCTAATAACCTAAATTAACAACAGGTTCTATATCTCATTAGTAATGGGTTCTCAGAAGGCAATCAGTAGCAAAGGGTTCTATAGAACCTGTGAGAACCCCCTGAAGCCCACCATTGCGTATACTATATACATATACGATCATTTAAATTTTATTCATTCATTTATAAAACTGATTCTTTTCAGTCCACTAAAAATGTGTAAAGGACACAATGTGGTGATTACACTGAAATGTTTGGAGGACCCTGCCCTAAATAATAATAATGTATAACACAGTCACAGACACAAAATGTAGTGGCATAGCTGAGGGGGTACAGGAGGTGAAGTTGCACTGGGCTAGAAGCTTTAGGGGGGTTATTTATTTATTTAACCTATTTCATTTAACATACACGATGTGGACCCAAGGCAGCTACAACAAATAAAAACATTATAATACATAGTATGATAAAAGTATACATATACAAAAATTTAAAAAATATTTAAAATTTAAAATGCAAAACAATAAAAAATCTACCTACCTAGCTCTAGCCCTAGTACAAACTGAGCCAGACACTAATGACTAAAACTGTGGAAAACAAGGTATGTATGAAGGATAATACCATCATGTTATATATTGGAAAGGTAATGCAGAATGCAATGAAACAAACTGCATTGGAATATCTATATACTATCAAACGTTAGGGCCAACTAAAAAGAAAATGAAAACACAAAAATATACGGAACAAAAAGTGGATTTTGTTAACTCAAACATTCCCATGATACTTATTTCTCTGAAAGTCAATGTGATGCAATTCTGATAATGTATGGAACAAATGAGGTTTTAATATGAATCAGCTCTCATAATACAGTTTCCAAATGAAGTTTATAGATCCAGTAACTATATTCCCCTCATGATAAAGAACATCTGGAGCTACTTGGCCCTGTTAGATATCATCCATTGGGGGAGACTATTTTTTTCCTATGGTCACCATAGATCATCTGAAGAATAGCATTTGAACAGCCATGGCGGCTGCAGCAGAATAAACATCTGATGTTAGAGAATGGGGTGTTCTGTCATCTTCCCCCCTCTGTGAGCTTTTTATCAGTCATCGTTTCTTCATATCATTTTATTGTTCTGCCAGAAACCTTGGTTGCCTATTTCAGGCAAAAAAGATACGATGGAAATACATTAAACAAACAAGTATTCTGGGCTTAAATTCTTATAGAGTCTCACCAGTCACATATGATGTCTAAACACTGATGGTGACCCACTGAATTTATGCTCAGATTGAGAAAGAAAAATGTTAGAAATAATGTTTCCATCAATTCAGTGCTGGAAAAACAATGAAAGTGGAAACAGCTCATAATACATGGGAAGCAATTTTCAGAAAGTTTTTATATAACTCACATGCAAGTCCTAAGCTTCCCTAATACACAGGGCTCTAGCAGTGCCAAAATGGCACCCTCTATATCCTGTAGATAGAACAACAAAGAATCAAATCCAAAATTATTTATTGGGATGGTGTGAGAAGATGTGGTGTTGCTCAATCTCTTCAATAATGATTTGTCCACATGGGGTACCCCAATTCCACCTCTGGCTTGTTTGGACATGTTCATATCCTGCTGGTCGTTGTGAGAGAAGCTACAGCATCAAGTGAAGTTAGCTCCATGAAATTGGGCATTTCTGAGTCCCATTAAAATCAAATGAGCCAAGGAGGCAGCCAGGGAGGATTTAAGGAAAGTATGAACAGAAAGTGGGGTGGAGGCTGCAAGGGTAGCTAGAAACAGACAGCAAGGCAGAGCAATTCACTATAATCACTGGGAAACACCTGTGTAATTTTCCCAAGATCTCTTGGTTGGATACCCGTTGGGGTCCCTATGCACCTCTTTTAGGATACTATGCTCTGAAGACCCTCTGTACCAAAATGGCCAAATGGAAAGTTGAAGTTATATGTGCTTATTGGAAAACTTTTTTTAAAAAAAATGACACAATTATCACAAAATAACACCAAAAGACTTCTGAATATGAACTAAGCAGATATCTGGAAACTGAATTATGTCAAAGAGAATGGCTTAGCCAAGCAAATATACTCAGGATGAAACTTTGAACAGTCATGAATTAGATATCAAATCCTTAGACATAAAATCCAAAAAAAGGAACTGTGCCTTTTATGAAAATTGACTGTGAAAACCTGCAACTGTGCCTGAGCCACACATGACCCCAAGATGATATTTGGTTAAGACTGATGATATAGCTGTCTACAGGAGTTCAACACACAAAAAAGATCTGAAGAACACTACTAGTCGTGAGCTAATGATGGATGAAACCAGGGAGACTGCAGTTGTTCCCACAAGAGATGCAGATGTTGTAAAAGTTTCCAGGCAGAGCAAGTAAAACTGCTGCAGCGTAAAGTGAGTGAGACTTCAGAGAAGATTTTGGATGCTGAAGTGCCTGTAAACACAATGAGAGACACACTGATATGCAAATCTATTCAGTTCAAGTGAGACTTTAAAAACGAGGTATGATATTATGGTAAAAATAAACATGATCTATGAGTGGGTGGCTGGAAGGAAGCAGTTCTGGGGAACACCAACATTCCCATGCTTTTGAATGGGAAACCTTCCCATGCCTTTGAATTATATCACTCTCACCTTACCCCACTAACTTTCTTCTTAAAGTTGCCTCTGGTATTTGCCTCTGGACAAAGAGGTACATTTTAATGTGATGTTTCTCTCATATATTTAGCAGCTGGATTTCAACTGTCATTCATCTAAGCAAAGGAATGGTTGGTAACTCTGGTATGGTTACATTTATTTAAAGATTATATGAGCTAATTTGGGACATGGAACCAGTTTTTCATTCCTTTTGTGAAGGAATGTTGTGAACTAAGCAAGTTTAAATCTGAAAAGTATTTGCTTAAAATCAGACAAGCAAGCCATCTTCCACAACATGAAATCTTACAGACATACACAGAGGGAGAAAGAGGGGAGCTGGGTTCAAAAGTTGGTATTCTCTTGAAAGACATACACCATATGCAGAACTAGAAGTGCAATCCAAAGGCTCTTTCGTGCTGGTGTGAGTCCTTTTTGTCAGCCTGAGAGTGTTTCAGATGTGCTGTACGGCACGTTTTCATTGACTTATGAGTTCCCAGGCAGCCCAGGATAGTTCTGGAATTTGCAGAATTTGCAAACTTCTTCCTGCCTTAGATCTTTCTTCTCCAGATTCCTTCCCCACACATTTTAACTTGTCCTTCTATCACGTCTTCCTTGCACTGTCCAGCTTCTCGCTATTCTTTTACTATTCCCTGCTACTCCTTCTCTTACTACCTTTTTCTTCCCCTTCTCTCCATGGCTGCCTCGATGGAAGACTTAGAGCACAATCCTAACCATGTCTACTCAAAAGTAAGACCCATTTTGTTCAATGAGTCTTACTCCCAGGAAAGTGTCTTTAGGATTGCAGCCTTAGGCTACAATCCAGAGTAACTACAGGACCTTTTACACTGATGTAGTTACAGTGCCACCTATGGGAAACCTATGGGAATACATATAGCAATTCAGAGTAAGTGCCTCTTATTTCTTGCTATAGTTACTCTGGATTGAAGGGTTAGTAGCCTCATTCCATGGTGGTTTTGCACAGCTGATTGTCGTTTGACAAAAAATCATCTGTTTTGGCTGGTATCATATAACAGTCAACTGATGTCAGACAGAGTCTTCAATAGACTTGAGGAAGACAGGGAAGAAGTGATCTTATGCAATGTGATGCTAATTAATGTGTAAACATTGTGGATTTATAAAGCAGTGTAACCTATATACCAAAAGCTGTGGGTGGTGTAAGTGGTTAAGACACTGTGCCTGTTAACCAGCAGGACAGGGTTCAAGACCTGGGTCAGCCCCACAAGACAGGGTGAGCTTCTGTCCTTAGCCCAGCTCTGCGACGCCAGCTGGATCCAATCATATTGGCTCTGGCTTTCCATGGACTAATTCAGTGGCACAGAGAGGGGGGATTTGCTGCTTGGGTAACAGCCTATCCTCCATAACACGCTAACCCAGGCTTTCGTGCTGTGTATGCAGCGCCAAGCATGATACCATAGTCTTTCAAGGCCTGCTGACGGAGGCCTGCTGCTTCCTTGTTTTAGGGATATCTTGAAAATAGCACCCTTTCACGCTCATCTGATTGGTGTTCTTAAGGTTGCAGCCCACGTAATTAATCCACATGAACCAGTATTGATCCCACAAAGGTGGATGGGTGGAAGAGTAAGTGCTGTTGTATCCCCCAGAATAGGATAAGAAATTGCCTTCTGGCATGTCCATCACCCATCACTGTGAGCTCGCTCTGAGCTTCTTCAGCAGAACAGAAACGGGTTCCTCAACATAAGTGGCACATGCAATTTATTTCTTGCTTGGAGAAAAAGATGAAGAATGATTGTTGGTGTTATCATCCCATTACATATAATGAACAAAAATTATTTGAAGGGAGCTTATCAGCAACACTCAGAACTAAATTCAAACCAGGGATTGCTTCCTCACTAGGGATGCCCATGCCCTTGGAAGCCCCTTCAGAAAGAAAAAAAAAAATCTTAAATTTTTCCTGTCAGTTTTAGAACAACAGTTAGAGGTAACAGTTTTCTGCTTGCTTCCTGCATGTGGCCTTTTCAATTAGAGCCCTGATAATACAACACCTTTTCCTGTATTCAGCCAAAGCCTTGTTCTTTTCAGTCAAAGTGCAGACACGCAACCATCACTGACTTGTCACTGCTATATTGTCACTTGCTGTATGTGATATATTTTGTGGCAACATCATCTCTGTGGACATATTGTCATGGGCAAATCTTTCAAATCGAGTGTAAAGGTTAAAAGCATGTAATTCGAGTTTTAGCTCCAGACGTTCTACTGCTTCCCAAAAGTCGCCTAATACCAAGTTTAGGGACTTGAGGGTTTTGATTGCGTTGCAAGCTGTTTATGTGTTACTGGGCAAAGTAACCTAAGCAACAATACCCTAGCAAGCTGAGGTGAGCATGCTTTATGTTATAAAACCATAATTTAAATAAAATGTAAAAAACACCGGCTAATTTCAGTGATGAGAAATTAGCTGCTGTGGGGCCATGCAGAAATGAAGAAACAAAGCATTATTGACTCAGTTCTGTGTTAAGTGAAACTCTTTATATAAATCTGAGCTCTGCTGTTTTTTCAACCCAGAGGTCAAGGCTACTTAGCAATACAAAAAAAAAAAATTAACAGGACAATCCAGAGCAACTAATTTGTCCACATAAGAGCCCTTAGGTTGCCCTATCTAACACTAGGTTGGAGCAACTGCAAGATGCTCCAGCCCAGTTACTCTGGAAGAGGCTTAGGGCAGAGCAAAGCAAGATAGGGTGCCCTAAGAGAGGTGGACCTGCTCTGCCCTAACTGGGGCAGCCTAAGCAGCTTAGGAGAGGCAAGTTGAGGGCATGTTTAGCATTGCCTAGGGCAGAGCAGTTACTCTGTATCCAAAGCCTGTTTCCAAGGCAGAAATGCCCTCTTCCAGCCCTCAGAGTTATACCACCTCAGGAGCAGGTATAGTAATGAGTAGACCCATAGAGGTCCATGATAAGGCCCGAGTAAGAATGGCAGTGCTGACCAAAAATCTGAGTTCTTGGCCATGCTAGCTGCAACCCCTTCCTCTCAATCTCAGGATATGGAACAAACTACGGCTGCCCACAAACCTCAGGATGCAGCAGGCCACTCCAAGAAGCCCCTTGTATTCACTGTAGAATGTACTGGCATCTCATCAGGGACTCCTTATAAGGCAGGCACCCAGTGGTGTCACCAGACTGGTGCGGCTGGTCTGGGCTGCATTGGGGATGCGCTCCGTATGGGGTGATCTGCCGGAGGAGTTTGACTGTCCTTTGGCAGGCCCCGGGCGTCAGCACACCCATTTAGGCCTGCTCCAAGGCGGAGCAGCAGCCAGAAGCTGCCACTTGTCGGAGGAGCTGGCCTGAACGGCCATCTGAGATGCACTGTGCAGAAACACACTGAGCATGCCGAACAGCTTCAGAGGAGACTTCCTTAGAGCAGAGAAAGTCCGCGCCTCTGCACAGCCATTTGGCCTCACTCAGGAGGCGGAGCGGCAGCCGAATGGCTTCAGAAAGAGTACTGCACAGGCACCAACTCTGACGCCTGCACAGTCTCCCCCGAAGCCAAAAGGCTTCAGAAAATACTGTGCAGGTGTCAGAGATGGTGCCTGCACAGTACTCTTTCTGAAGCCAGTTGGCTTCAGAAAAAACTGCGTAGGCGCCAACTTTGGTGACTGCGCAGTCCAGGTGGGGGGGCGCGCATCCCAGGGATGACGCACAGACTTCCGCACCAGGTGATGTGCAGAGTCATGTCACCACTGTAGGCACCACAGCTGTTCCTTGTTCAGTGTGATCTGAGGGGTGTCTCCTCAGGAGCAAGTCTTCCCCTTGTGTCAATTACTTGGCATGCTCTGGAGCAGTTAGGGCAGCCCAGGCTTCCTGACTCTCTGGATTCAGCATAACTTTCTGCTCTGGATACAGAATAGTTAGGAGAGTGCAGTTAGGTCAGAGCAGGCTGAATTTGCTCTGGATTGTGTCCTAAGTAGAATTTATGCTTTGCTTTCAATGGCTGCTGTTTACAAAAATATGATGAGTATCTTCCACTTAAAGTAACACCTTTTTCTAATCACAGACTGTGCAGATAAAGTACCTGTGTAAGAGATGCTGAATATAGGGCACTGCCAAGTATGATATAGAGTGCCAAGGATAAGTTCCTTATTCAAGATTGTTACCAATCTCTGTCTTTCTGAAAGGCTGGAAACGAGAGGAGAGTTAACATTGGCCTCCACTGTTACAGGACCTAAGGGAAGGGAAGGCAACATAGAAGAAAAGTGGAGAACTGTGGTGGTGGAATAACTTATTACAATAACTGGTGGTGGAATCAGAAAGAAGAAATAAGGGGATCAAGTTTGAAGGGAGAAAACGAAGGGATTAGTATTAGTTGAGGATGGCACCTCAAGCCCCGAAAGATGTGGCCGATGTCAGTGAACCTCAGCATTATCTCTACTTCTTATATACATGTTTACTACCCAAAACCTTATTTTCACATAGCAGCTGAGGTGGTAATACTGTTTTCCAAACTAGCCTTCAAAAGCTCCAAACTGAATGCTACTTCATGCCATAAAGGTATGTAGGCATAAAAAGAAACAATTAGAACAAAGGTGTTCTAATTAGCCTTCTTTCTAGATGTCCGCTAATTATGCAAAGACATTTATTTTGTATGGAGGGACATTCAGCCATAGGTACCATGAAGTGATGCAGTCCACAGACAAGTTAACCTCCCCATCTGTTCTTTGTGGAAATGAAGCCAGATATTTTTGGGCCACTTTGCCCTCCTGCATAATCACAGCAAGTCACCAAAGTCATTCAAACAACCACAGAGCAAAGTGATATCTGCATAAACAGAAATAAGTATTGAGTCAATTAGCCATGTACCACTATATATATCATCCTTTAAAATACAAATATATTTCGCATATACAACCTTCCAGCTTGGCTTTTCCCCCTTTAGGAAAAGATTAACAGTTCACAGCTGTCACTTAACAACAGCACAATGTAACAACATTCATCAGCTCTACTCAATGGCTGTACTCAGTTGCCCCTCCTCAGAATAGAGAATCCTCAGAAGGTGTGGACACCCCAACACACTGGTTAAATCTTTCTTGTTAAGAAGGCATCCTTAGAACAGAAAGCAAGAACTCTAAACTGGACCAGTGTTATGTCCACAGTTCTTTGCTGTGAGTTATGCAACCTCATTGAAATAACTAGAGCTGTACTATGATGAAGCAGCAGACTGAATATTATTCCTTCAGAATTCATTTCTTTGAAATGGCAGTCTAGAGCAGTCTAGAGCGGCAGCAGTAAGGAATCTACAGCCATTGGTTTGATCTGGTCCACCACCTAAAAGCACCTAAACTTTATTCCCCCAAAGGTATATCCATCCAGCCCACAGTGGTCCTAAAAAGAATTCCACTCTCGTAATTCTGGCTGCAATCCTAATCTTAAATTAGGCTGGCATAAGTCCTGGCACATGTCCCATCCTGGTTTGTGAATGTCACAAAAGTGCCATTCCTGGGGAAGGGGTGGGGTTGATTAGGCCAGTGCACAGACATGCACTGGCCTCCACATACCACCATGGGAACTTGGAGAGTGGTGAGTTATACCAGCCTAAATTGTTTAGGATTGTGCCTTCTATCTTGATAAGGCTTACAGTGTAAGCAGATTAAGAACCTTCTAGAGTCTCTCTCTCTCTCTCTCTCTCTCTCTCTCTCTCTCTCTCTCTGCCTGCCTGTGTCTCTGCACTGTGTCCACCACCACTTTTATCTCAGATCTATGGCCTCTTCAGGAGGTTTGCTCATGTGTATTGAACATACCGATCCTATCGTTGACTGAGTCAGTCTGGACTCTTTGTGGAAGAAGGCCACTAGACAACTTGGGAGACATAAAAATTTGTATACCTATACTTATTTGTATAAAAATTTGTATACTATACCTTGTAAGTCCAAGGAGGATTGGAGGCATGGGTCAAGATCTTCCCATTCCATCCACTGCTGTGTCAGAGTGCCTGGCTGCCATCCCATGGCAAGGTTTGTTTAGAGGCCCTTTCATGGATCTGGGATCTCAGCTAGTGCCCAGTTTGGCCAACCCATAATGCTCTGGTTCAGAGCTAACTGGATAAAGAGTCAAATGCAAATACACAAAGGAGGCAATCCTAACCAATTTAAGCTAGCCCAGCTCACCCATTTCCCATTCCCACTGTGGCATGGGGAAGCTGGTGCATGGATGTGTGTTGTGTGTAGGATTGCATGGTAATTAAAACAGAACCTTATTACACCTAGGCTTTTTTAAAAAAAAATATTAGAATACCTTTCATGGGGCAGGAGGAGTGTTTCTTGGCATAATCTAATTCTCATCTTCACTTTTGGCAAGTCACATTATGTACTGCATTTGAACTGACTCTGGTCCTTAAATCGTGTGTATGTGAATATTAGAATATGATAGTATCTAACTGTTAGAGGAGTTCAGAAAAAGCTCACTTAAAGAATTTGCTGAGAAAACCACTTGTGCATATCTGTGTATAAAAAGAGTCTGAGTTCCCTCCTTGTACCTCGAGGATCAATGAGATATATTCCTACTGAGGGTAGCAAAGATTATTCTGCTTTCCATCTGTTCCAGTGAAATGTCATTCCGCATAACTGCAGCCTGCTGCTTTTCAGAGAATTGGTACGTTTAAGCAGTAATATTTTGCCATCTTGTTTCTGCATACTTTATACGAAAGTAGTATGAAAACAGCATTGACAAACAGTAATTCCATTAAAAGCACACACTTTATGTACTGCTGTTAAACACTGGAGTGGAGGCTGCCTTTCTCAGAGTTGCTGTAATATGTTGAATAATAGTTATAGTAATCAGGCTCAAACATTTTTAAATTGTTACCCTTGAACACACTGCGTTCACTGTGCAGTAAAGGACTTAATGCCTTCACTGAGCTTTCCTAGACAATCAAAGTGTGATCTAATCTTGCATCTCGTTTGTGCAAAATTGCAACTTGGAAACTGCAAAAAAACAGGAAGGAGCAGAGAGTCTGGCAGTTCATGGGTTGGAGTTGGATAATGCTATGCATTTGGTCTGGTCTCCCGCCTCCACCCCCAACAATCCACCGCTTCTTAATAACAATCCATAATGTTCTAAAAATAATCAAGCCACGGTGGCCTGGAAAAATAGTAAATGGAAATCCTGTCACATTCTATCCAAGGGGAATTGATACATTTTTTGTTTTAGCTCTATTCCCTGCAGGGAAGAGCAGATGTACAGGTGCTAGGCTAGAAACTGTTATAATTACAAAACCTGGATTCAATTCCTTGGAGAGCTTTGAAATTTTCCACATACAATAGAAATTTAGGCTTTGAAGGAGGAAAAAATCCATATGCCTGAAGAACAATAGAGTACAAGTTGATTTCCTGAATTATTTACTGCAGCAAATTGTTCTTTAAGAAAAGCAGCGCAGTAAACAAAATTCAAAAGAAACACTCCAAATCTAACAAATTTCAATAGCGGTATTACTGTTACATGCCAAGAGTTAAAAGGAAGAAAGAAAAAAAGGAAGAATATTAACTCATTCTGCACTTAGGGCTTTGGGCAAAATAAAGAGTGCAGGGAGAAAAATCACACCTTCTTCCCACCCTTTCTGTTTAACTTCCTTGATTAGAATAGGCAGACTGTTTACTGAAGAATTGATAATATAATAATTCTTTAATATAAGACTTTAACTAAAGGAGAGTGATTTCTGTATGAAATCCAGTGGCATAAACAACACTGTCAATTATATACTATTGGAATAATTGAATTACTGAACCTTCAAAACGTGGCAGGTGAATCCTCTGCTTCCCCCCCCCCCAAAAAAAAAAACAGTTTGTGGTGCACCCAGTGGGTATTTTATGGGGTTCCAAAGGTCGCATTTATTCCCTTTCCTGGGGGTAAGCCTCCACAGTGGAGAGGGGTCTACTTGGAATTCCTGGCACATATGAACATGGTCCAGGGCCATAGGATCAGGTCTAGGCATGAGGTTAGGATCTGAGGGACACTGGTGCCACTTCCTGGACCTTTTTTTTGCCCACCTGTCCCTCTGTCACTCTGTCCAATCTACAGCACCTACCTACCTTGGTTGGGGTACTGACATTTTGGCATAATCACACTTGAGGCTGTTGCAGCCTCCCTTCCAAAGCTCACCAGCACATTACTTTGCATGCTGTTCAGTGTCATTTTGTGATTGCCATAAGTCACCACTTGTAGTATGTTTGTTCTGCCAGTGTTAGGACCAAAAAAGAATAGGAATATTAGCCAAAGAAATAAAACACTATTGAATGTTTTAGACTTGTAAACACTTTGAATAAATGAATTGTATGATAAACCTAACCGGCAATTTCATCTACATTACAATGAGGTAATGTTTTCCATTGGCCTTAATGACATTTACCCTACAATCCAGAGTAACTATGGGAGCACGTAAGAGACATTACGTGTATCCGTAGTTACTGCACCATCTAGTGAAAACCTATGGGGAATTCATACTGCAATCCACAGCAAATTGTTCTTACACCGGAGCAAGGACTCCCCGTAGTTACTCTGGATTGTGCCCTTAGTCAAACAGCACCCGATCTTCATTAATAGAAGCATTTTCAGGTAATTTGATAATAACCTCTGATATTTGGCAAAAGCTTTTCAAAATTACCGAGTTCCACATGTTTATCTACAGGTTGTGATTTTGGTAATATTTAATATTCATACTTCTAGAGAGTATGTCAAACCAGGATGCATAGAAAGGTCAGGTAATCCAGTCACCTTCCATAACAAATGCCCCCAATAGTGTTAATCTTCTCTGTCCCAAGGTTTAATGCCAAACACGATGCACCACACTAATACTGGAAGACTTGTCATGACTCACCCACCTCAAAAATGCACAATGTGATAAAAATGTTATGACACAAGCATGCACACAAACACACTCACAAACACACACACACTTACTTTCACATCCTCACTTCATCATCTATTTTCATTATTAAAAGTTGCATCAATTTTGATACTCATTCATTCAAAGGTGTTACCAATTCAGAACTAATTCACTGACTTGTATAACTCATGAGTTCTTTTTTTTCCTACTACATTGGCTCTGTGTAGCCAAGGAGTGACCTAGAACAGGATTCTTCTGGCTGTGCAGCATTAGATAGCCAGGGATTGGGGAAGTATTGCAATCCCTCAGTTCTTGGGAGGTACTGACAACTGAGCATTTCCACCATATCCAGCTGCAACTTCTGCCTATACTAATCTGCAAAATAAATTTTTTGTGCCCAAATTTTAACTTAAATGTCTCTAGGGTGCTGGAAGCCCTCATGCCATTAGTAGAAGATTCCCAGTTGGGGGCAAAAAATGAAGAAAATGAAAGTACACCCTTTCCATATCATCTAATAGAAGTTGAAGTCATTGAAAGGTATGAATGTGCTCTGTGAAAAAATAATACAATTTCCTGCCTCCTGGAAGCAAGGCACTGCATTTAGTCAGCCCTAATTATAATGAAGATGTCTCTAGAGGTCATCTCCAGACTTGCTCATGATAGATCTTTTCACTGTATACTTGTGTACAATGACAATAAAGTATTATTAAAATATAAAGTATTATTATTAAATTATTAAATCTTCCTATAGCTTGTGTATCCACCAAGTTGCTATGGTTTGGGACCAACCCAATGGGTGGACTATAGAAAGAACAAGACTATAGAAAGAACAAGACTATAGAAAGAACAAACAGGATGACTTTTGGTTTGGAATTTTCCCCTTTACACAGTGTTAAACTGAAATACTGATACCAACATATTAACTAGAGAAGTAAGCATTTGACATAGAAATATTACTATATTGTGAATTGCTGTTACATAACAAATTCTTATTGTTAAATAACAAAGGTTATTTGTGCTCTTCAAAGCTTTGGCCACTTCAATCAGAAGTTATAGAAAGCAATGAGGTGCATTTTCTGTGGGTTTCTGAAGAATGAAGGAGAACTAATAGCACAATTCTAAACATGTCAACTTAAAAGTAAAAGTAAAAAGTAAACCTGATTACTTCAATGGATCTTACTTCTAGGAAAGTATCTTTAGGATTGCAGTCTGATTCTGTGTCATTCCCATCATGGGATTATAAATTTGGACAAAAAATATTTCATTTCCATGAGGTTTACTTGTCTAGATTGCCATCAAATGATAGGTTTTCTTGGGAAGAGATACAAAGGCACTGCAAGGCTGCAATCCTGTACACACTTACCTAGGAGTAACCTTTACTTAAATCAGTAATACTCAGAGCACAATCCTAACCATGTCTCCTCAAAAGTAAGCCCCACTGTGTTCAATGTGTCTTACTCATAGGAAAATGTCTTTAGGATTGCAGGCTTTGAGTAAAGATACACAGGATTGCACTATTACTGAACTTTGTAGTGCCCTGTTCTAAATATCTGTTCAAGGTAGACTTTTTCAATACATAGACATTTACAATGAACACTGTATGTGTCTTAACCTTTAAGCAGCATGTTTTGTTAAAGGCACTGGATAGTTAAGCCATATCATTTTAATATGATTGTTTCAATTTAATTCTCATCACTAGAGACCCCTAATTTACTTACAGATTTTTTTTATTCCCAAAAAACTGCAGTGCTTCATTCTTCATGACTCTGGGAATGAAGCCAAATGAAATGGGGGGGGGGGGGGTGACTAGAACTTTAATTCACATCCTAGATTGGTTTGATTTGTGTGTGTGTGTGTGTGTGTGTGTGTTGGCACCAATTGGCAAAGCTGGAATGGGCTAAGGGAAAACATAAGAAAAGCTGTTGAGAATCCTAATGTGACCTTGATGCAGAATCATTAAGCTCATCTTAATATTATTTGGTGGAGTTTATCTTCTGCTACCTGTGGAGCAGAACCATGAGGGAGAGAAATGCAGGGAGTAAATTGTACCCAGCCCCAGAGTCAAAAAGTGGACCCAGGAGACCAAGGAAGGGCCTGAAAATATCTTAATGCTTACATTTCTGTATCTCAACAGGGCCCATGAAACAGATGTGCAGGGGGAACATTGTACCCAGATCTAAAGCAAAATATGGGGCCTGGCGTTAAAGGAAAGGAGATGGGAATTTCCAGAGATCTCAGAAAATGGCTGCATATATTTTGTGAAGACTAACACTCATGTTTTGTGTAAGCCTACATAGTTTTAAATATCATAATTAATATAAATCATGATCCAAAGATGGTACAAAATGAATGATCCAACTTGCTGAATTTACCCAATGTAGCAGGAATAAAATTTTAAAAAATATTTGTGGGCACTGGCACTGGGTACTGGCACTAGTGGTCATTGGGTACTGGCAGAGAAAGGCAGGCAGTGGGGATTGGCAGGCCCTGAGCACCATTGGGCACTTACAGGCACTGGGAACAGTGGGCACATCGGGGGGAACCAGTGGGCACCAGTGGGCATAGGGCACAGCAGGATACCGGTGAGCAATGGGCACCACTGAGCAGTGAGCAGTGGTCACCCCCACTAGGCACTGGGCACACTTCCTGGGCACCACTGTTCACCACTAGGCAGTGGGTAGAGGGTTTCACCAGGCACTGGACACCACTGGGCATATCTACTGGCCACAGGCACCACTGAACACCAGCACCACTGGACACTTGGCACAATCGGAGCTGAGCATGCCTACTGCACACCACCAGGCAACACCGAGCACGACTGGGCCAGACAATATTAGGCACCATGCACCAGACATCAAATCGGTTCTTAGTACTTCCTAACATCACAAATATGCTCCCCAAATTTCAAGTTTTATGCCCAGGGGTTTGGGCTGGGCAAAAATGAATTAGTGAATCAGTCAATCTTCAATGTAAAGTACAGCATGGGGACAAAAACACATTGTACCCCTTTTCACCCCCTTAGAGTTTGAATTTTAAAAAACCAGGTCTTAGAGGGTGCTCACATCATGGAAGGAATACTCTTTCCAAATTTCATGCTTCTAGGTACAGGGGTTGGGGCAGGGCATTGGTGAGTGAGTGAGCGAGTCAGTCATTCAGTTTTCAATTTTATATATACATAGAAGATAGAGAAGAGGCCTGAAAGAAACTTTGTACTCTAAAAGTGGTCCAGAGACCCCCAAAACTTTGAACTTTCTTATAAATTTCTTCTCAGATGCCAAGCCTAGAAGTCAGCATATAAATAGGATCAGGCATGAAGCTTGGACTGCCCTTGACTGGCCCATGCAAAACAGAGGTTTCCTCTAGGAAATAAAAATGGCATAGTAACAAGATTCCAACTTCTCTAATCTTGACCTCAATGCTCTACTGAGTAGTTCCTGTTTTTTATCCTCCCTGAGGAGCATAAGGATATTGCCAGCCACTGAGGTCTGATGGGGTCAAAGAAAAAGGTAAGAACAGCAAGCAGGAGATTAATAGAGCGAGCAAGAGAGATCAAGCTGCAAGAGACAATGCTAACAGTGCAATCCTACACATGTCCCCTGCTAACTGGGCAAGAGACACTCTTTCAAGTGGTGTTCCCCCTTTAATTGGCAGGGGAAGATTAACTGGCCCTCCACAGCCCAGCAATGTCTGTTCTAGTGGCTTCTGCTGGGGTTCTTTTTGCATTTTAGATTGTGAGCCCTTTTGAGACAGGGACCCTTTAGCTATTAATTAGCTATTATTTTTTCATTTTCTTGTAAACCACTTTGTGAACTTTTTACTTGAAAAGCAGTATATAAATACTGTTGATGAGGTTGATGTCTACTAAAAAGTAATTCTCACTGAGTTCAGTGGGACTTACTCTGAGGTAAGTGTGTACAGGATTGGAGACAAAGAAACAGATTATTAAACATGGCTGGTAATCTATTGCTTGTACCCCTTAAATCTTGCAAATCAGAAGAGTGCAAAATCAATGGTGACTTGTAGCTGACAGTGACATGAGCCAAGTGGAGTATCTGGGGGTAGTCTATGGATACAGATGATCCCAGGTGGAATGGCTGGAGGGCACTGCTGTCACCCTGAAGGAGTACCACAAGGTATTCAGTTTTAGGGGGAAAGGATATTGCCTTTAAGTGATGTTTAAGTCCCTCTGGAAGCCTTAGAAGGGATGGCACCTCCAGGCATGTCCCCAGATACCACACTGTCCAGAACTGCCACTGGTGTGTGCAGTGTGGAAAGTTTCCATCTGGCATTGTTCTCTTTCGATAGCAGAGATGGAAGTCAGTGAAGACAAGAAAGTTCAGTTCAAGGTCATCCTCATTATCCTCTGAAAACACACACAGTCGCAGACAAGGCAGGAAAGAAAACCTCCAGGAAAAAAGTAAAGCAAGTTATGCATCCCTTAATAGAAGCAGGAGGAAAGAAACAGGACAGAAAGAATTGGTGACAATTAATTTTCCTGTCACCCTCAGGGAACTGCTGCGCTGAAACATGTTGCACCTTAGTTTGGGCAAACTTTAAAGTTGCAATCTGGGATTTATTAATAATTTCACATATTCTTACTACTTTAACGGTGAGGAACGTATCCAAATTGTAAAGTTATTGCAAATCACCTGATACCCTTGAACCCACAAAGGCAGTGTGGGATTCATTACTCGGCATGCTAAGCATCCAATTAAAGACACTAAGGAAAGGTGTTTAATAGAGCACAGCTGTTTATTGCTTGGTACCAAAGCAAGTCAACGATGTACCTCAAATCATGGACAGAGCACAAACAAAATGCAGACAGGGTGCAATACTAACCAATTTAGGCCAACAATTCACGCACCTCCCCATTCCTGCGGTGTCGTGGGGAGGCCAGGACATGTCTGTGCACTGGCATAACCCCCCCCCCCCAGGAGTTGTACACTTACTGCACTTTTGCAACACCCACCAGGCCAGCATAGGACTTGTGCCAAGACTTATGCTGGCTTACCCTACAATCCAGAGTAACTACGGGAGCACGTAAGAGACATTGCGTGTACCTGTAGTTACCACACCAATCTAGTGAAAACCTATGGGAAATTCATTTTGCAATCCAGAGCAAATTGTTCTTACACCGGAGCAAGGACTCCCCATAGTTACTCTGGATTGTACCCTTAGACAAGGAATTAGGATTGCACTACCAGTCTTTTATATACATTTCAAAGCATAGGTAATTAGGCAAGAATGTTTGGGCACAATTACACATGACTCTGTCTAATCCCACACATCTTTTTGTCCTTCATTCTTCACATGTCCTTCACCTTCACATGATCAGTCTAAACTGCATGGAAAAATAACAGAGCTAGTGGGCCAACTGAGGAAAGGACACTGTTTTAGGTTGTTTTCTTGCTATGTGGACTTCTGAAGGCTTCTTATCTCTAGAACTTTGTGTTAAGGAGTGGCTTCCTACCCTTTGTTAAGAAGCCTTTGAAGGCCAGAAGCCAGTCAAAATTGAATTACCCTGGCTATATTTTAATGAACGCTCATCTTATTTTAATATCTGTGGTTTTTCTAAGCAAGGGGTTTGCTTAAAAACAATAAGATCTCTTACTGTTTGACTCAGTGGCAACTTTGTTCTTTTGTCAGATTCTGTTCAACCTAAAAAAAAAAAGATATTTATCATTCTGGTGCTTCTGTCACTTCTGAGGGACCTTATAGATTTTGAACAGCCTCAGAACTTTTCTATTGAATTTGTGCAGGGAGGGGAGGAGGTTGGAGAGACAGACTTGCATGTTTGTTTTCTGTTTTGTCCTTCAGATATGGCAAATACCTAAATGGACTTCACAAATACATATTAATCAAGAACAAGGGAATAGATACATTGTTGAGTAACAGGCTTGTGCGCTTTGTATTTCTTGAGCTACATTCTGTTATGGCAGTGCAATTTTTAAATCCTTATGGTCCTGCATTTCCCAAAATATCCTTTTTGTGCATACCAGAATACATTCTTTTGCATATGAGAAGGCTTCTCTTGGGAAAACAATCAAAATGTGCAATCTCTACATATCTACATTAAAGAAGCTTTTCAGGTGAGAAGGACTTCTTTCACTAGCTCCAGCCTCAGTATGCACAACTGGTAAACAAAACAACTTACAATTTTGCATTTTCGAATTCAGGAAGAAAGAAAATACACTCTTGCCAATTATGGAAAAAACATGCTGCTGCTTCAACTTCTGAACATTTAAATGACTTAAGATCAGAACTTTAGCATCATTTTCTCTACAAAATGTTGCTCTTTCTACTCTCTACTAAGAAAAAGTAAAAGCAAGTTGAATGTAAAATATAGCTTTACCATCAGTTGTTATTTCTGCTAACTACAAAGCACGTATGTTACTTGGCAACAACTTTTAAAAATGGCACGGATGCTCACTAGCATACTGAAATGATTTATGAATTTGTGGCGAGCTTGTTTACCACAGCAGCTAGTCCATCCACTGCACATGACTTTTCCATCAATGAGAAAATAGGCAAAACACAGTTTGACATCCATCCAACTTGCCATAGAAACCTCTGCATCCTGCACTCTGACCATTGATGCTTTCGACTTGGACACTTGTTCTTTGGTGCAATATGATGATTTCATTCATCAAAATACATTTGGAGTAATGTTCATTATTTCTTGTAATAACAAAGATGTAGGAGATATTTATAAGGGCAGATACCATCTTCTGACATGTTTTGCTCAAAAATATTGCAGAGGATAGAATAGTCTTAAAAGTAAAAAAGCAAGAGATTATGGGCCAAAAATGTCATTTGGAATTACCTGAGATTAGTGCAAAAAGTGTGTCAAGTTCCATCTCACTGCATCGCAGGCCAGAATTAAGTTCGCTGGGAGAAATATCAATAACCTCAGATATGCAGATCAGTGGCATAGCTAATGATCATGTAGCCTGGTACAAAGCTCAAAATATTGCCCCAGAAATGATGTCACAACCAGAAGTGACTTCATCCCCAGGTATTTTAAAAAATAAAATTGGGGGAAATGGTGGCATAGCTAAAGCACCTATTTTCTATCTGGAGTCAAAGAAGATTTTGGCTGCAATCCAGAGTTAGGGCAGTGAGGAGAGCCCCAGCTGGGCTACCCCAATTATTCTGAATCCAGAGAAGAAAGTTATGCTGCATCCAGAGAGTCAGGAAGCCTGGGCTGCCCTCACTGCTCCAGAGCATGCTTGGTAAGCACCAAGTCAGTGACACTTGGGGAGGGCTTGCTCCTGAGGAGACCCCTCCTCAGATCACACTGAACAAGGAACAGCTAAGGACCTCTGGTGGTGTGAGTGGTTAAGACACTTTGCCTGTTAACCAGCAGGCCAGGGTTCAAGACCCCACAAGATGAAGATTTCCTGCTACAGGCAGGGGGTTGGACTAGATGACCCACTGGATGCCTTTGTCTCACCTTTGTCTCACTTACACAAACACACTGTATTCAACTTTCTTTGAGTAGAGCAGTGGCATAAATGCAGTTTCTTTGGAAGATGGCAGCCATGTGAAACAAGCACACATTTCTCAATGGCAAAGTTTTTAGTATTATGATGGAATTAGTATTGTATGATGGAAATTCGGGATCAATTATATATTATGAAAATGTATTATTTATCTAGGGTTAAAAATAATGTAATTTTAATTAATTTTTTTAAAAAAAGAAATGTTAAAAAAAGTTAATTTTAAAAATGGCCAAATTTTTTATGTTAAAAAAACTTCTGCGTGCTATTTTTATTACTTTTTTATTTTTAAAAAAGCTTCTCATCATATTGCTCTTACAAATCTAAGATCAAAATAATTCAAAGCCAAGCCAAGTTTAGTTCAGTTTGATGGAGACTTTAACAAGCTTTGTTTATACACAACACTTGATGGGATGGTAGATAAGAGTTCTCAAGAGATTTTAGCTTTTGTTAGTTACTGAGCATATTTTGTGTGTTCTGTTGTGTGGCTTATGACAGTTAATTTTGTGCCAAGTTTAAAAGAGAGGTGTTATTACTTGTTCTAATTTTGATACTTATGTTATTGTGTGTGTTCTTTAAGAAAAATGGGATTTAATTTCATGCTGTTTGATTTTGATCTTAACATATATTTGCATGAATAGAAGACGCTCTGTTTGCATAATGGGTGGGCAATTTTTGTCATTGCCTTTGCAGCCAATTCTGGCTTCTGAAGAAACATCCTTAAGAGAGTGGTTTCCAAATTTTATCAACTAGCAGCTCCCTTGACCAGCTGGGTCATTGGATATGGGATCCCTATCCATGGCTATTCTATACATTGTATAGCAGTGGGTTTTCAGTGAGGGCTCCACTACTGTTGTGGTTTGTTTCCACAGCTCCACCAGGAAGCCATGGTTCACAGTTTGGAAACCACTGCTGGATTGGAGATTAGAGATTCTCAGATTTTTGGAGGCATAGGGGACAACAGAGTGGGACCTGTGTGGCATCAATGCAGTAATGTAGCTAGTTCATCTGACACCCAGGGCCCCCAAATTGTTTGACAAAAAACTTCTTCAGCATTTATACTGATGGTCCGCTTGTTGTGGATTGGAGTATCATCCAGTCCATGATGGACGCAACGTGGGGAAACCTGGTTGGCCTGTCACAGGGGATGGTAGCCAGGATGTTGCCTTTCCCACAGAAGTGGTACCTATTGATCTACTTGCATTTGCATGCTTTTGAACTGCTAGGTTGACAGGAGCTGGTCTAAGGATGGGAGCTCACCCCATCTGGAAGTACTCAGGTCTTGAAGTGCTGTCCTGCTCAGCGGAAATTCAGTCAAGCAGTGTTCTAACTCCAGCCTCCTAACCACTGAGCCACTGCAGTCCTCCTTAAAAAATCTGACAAAATTATTTATTTATTATCAGTATTAATTAATTATTAAAATAATATTTGCATATCTTATACACTTCTTGTAAGGAACTCAGGGTGGTGTGCATAGTTCCCCCCTTCATTTATCCTTACAACAACCCTGTGAGATAGGTGACACTGAGATACATACATATTCTTAAAAACTGCAATTTCCACAATTTTTGTTATTAGTGGTGCCCTCCCAGGATGTCACCTTAACACCTAATCACAGGATGAGAATCCACTTTTTAGAATGACAATCTGTCTGCAACCCATCAGAAGTGAAGACATGAATGATGTCACATCAAGAAGGAAATTAAAATTAAAAATTTTGAATTAAATTTTAAAAATTGAAAATTAAATTAAAAAATATTTTATTTAAAAATTAATTAAAATAAAAATTTGCTAAACTCCACTTTTGCTAGATTAGGCAGTGGGAGAGAAGGAGGGAAGCAGGGGATGGGGGTGGGAGACAACCTTAGGTTATACCCCAAGCCCATTCCAAGGGCAGACCTGAGTGGCTAATGGCTGCACAGATATACTCACATTTAGACCACATCCAGAAATGGTCTAAATGTGAGTAGATCCATTGAGGCTGCTGCAGCCTTACCTTGTGGTAGGGAAGTTTTACCCCAGGGCAGAGCAGCAGACTCCCAAACTTGTTCTGGAAACAGAGCAGGCACAACCACCTGCATGCTGCAGCACATGTCTGGATGGCACTGATAGAGAGGTGGCTTTCTATTGTGCACATATGGTGTATGTCCAGTCTATGAAAATTAAGTCAACTTAGGGAAGTGGTCAGTGTAGAGTGGTGGTCAACTATGGAGGTTTTACTGTATTTGGTATCCAGCCTACTAGTGCATTTTCATTTATTCTATTTGCCCTAGTGGATAGGTTATGCTTTATGAACTTCTTATGAGCCACTAAAACAAGTGCATCCTACCAGTCATTTATGTCAGTCCACCCAGGATATGATAAACTTCCTGTTATTACTGCCTACTTGACACTGCACAAACAGATGGAGAGGTGCAACCCCCACAGGCATAATTTCATCTCATTCTGGCAAAATCAAAACATATTAATCAAGCCATAGTCTATGTATCAGTTTTCCATAAGCATATATTCTATAAAACACACACACAATATTTTATTGCACTTTTTGAACAGGAGAATAATTTTGCATAACCAGCATTCCAAGGGTTTCTAAATAACTCAGTATAAGAGGATAACATAGCATCTATATCTTTTCATGTCAGGCTGATACATAATGACAGGATTGCACAAACTTTGGAACACAAGTTCTAAAGTTATCCTGGCAGCTCTCACACTTTGTCGCCTGTCATGCACGGAGGTGCAAACTGCAATAATTTTAAGAATGACACATTTTTGTTCTATACATATCGTTGATGCAGAAAGACTAAAGATAAACTTTGGTGATGAGGAAGCTTCTCAATATTCTTGAAAAATCCTTTCTTTCCTATTCAAGGTAATTATGTAAGTTATCAATAATTTATTATATTATGCTGCTCCCAACAACACTGATAACTCATCATTATGGCAACCTATTGTAAGGCCGTTTTCCAAGTCATAAAAATGCCTTTACAAAAGTTCTTTTTTAAAAGTATCTTGGACCTGATGTTAGTGACGGTGTTTCATAAGAAGCAATTTTTTTCCTTGAGAGTGCTTGAAAATGAACTTATGTTCACTGTTAGGGACTTTTTGTAAGATTTTTTTCATAAGCAAGATATGGTGCTATAAATATTTTTTCTAATTTTTCTTCTTAGAAAGGGATCATCTTCATCTTCAGTTGACTCCTTTGTGATGGAGAGAAGTGTAGAGTGAAGCAATTACTAAGACTTGCTTAGGTCAAATTTTCATGAGAAACAGGTCATGAATAAAGTACTTCTCTTTAAAAGAAGCATGCATTCTTTTGCTTCTCCTTAGGATTCATTTAAACATATACTTCTGAGGTGACCTTACAGCACAGCGAGATACTCATTAATGTTTGTGTTAAATTAGAAAGAGATTTTTTTAGTGGTATTAGAGAAAAGACAGAAGTCGAGAACTTAAACTTGCCTTATAGTGTTAGAGCATCCTCCATTAACAATATGTTCAAAAGCAGGAAAGTATCACAACTAAAGTGGTAGGAAATGATTTCATTGAAAGGCCTTTCAATTCTTTGGACAATTTGTGACAGTGTATGTGATATATAGAACGAAAAACCTACACATAGGCTGCAATCCAGAAGTGCACTTGGGCTACCCTAACTATTACTGGGCTGGCCCAATTCCAAGACAGAGCAACCCAGTTACACCAGAAAGTCTTGGGCCAGCATAAGTCAACATAGTCTGGCCAAAGACAGATGGACCTGAGCTGGCCTTGCTGTGCCAGCCTAGGCAGTTCAAGAGAGGCATGTTGAAGGCATGTTCAGCATGGTCTAGAACAGTGCAGTTGGCTGTATCCAGAGCCTGTTTCCAGGGTAGAAATGCCCTCTTCCAGTGTCTCAGAGTTATACCACCAGAAGCTTCCTGGGCAAAACCCCACTTTGAGAAAAATACTGAATACCAATTCTAGAAAAGGCAAGTCTCTATCAAAATCTATCACTTCTACTCAGTGCTTTTTGGGGGAATAATTCATTATAAGTACTCACCACAATGATGTAGCTAGTCATCCCCATATGGCTAAGCTGGTGGGTGGGGGCAGTTGGAAAAATTTGCTGGTACTGAGTACTAGTTAGTACCCCCAGAAAAAGTCCTGCTTGTACTGAGCCAGCCCCATTCCAGAATCTGATCTGCACTCATTGCTCTCCACAATGATCTGCTCACCCATTGCTCTCCCCTCTTACTTTCTGGCTGCTTGCCACCCTCCCCCAGTCTTATCCTCACCACTGTCTTACCTGTACTGGAGGGGCTTCACTGGTCAATTGACATGGGAGTGGGGTTAGTGGCTATAGTCACCTTACCAACAGCATGAGATCCTATGCACTGCTGAAATGTACCTTATGATTGCCATAAGTCAGTCAACCTTTGGGGAATGCTAGTTCCACCACAAGGCAGTTCAATAAGATTGGACTGCTAGCAGAGGAGGTCAGGCCATTTTACACCATTTACACCGTTTACACCATTTACACCGTTACCACCATTTAGGTTGTATTTGAAGGAATTTTGCACTAACATTACAGAACATCTCTAACACCAAACTTGGAATTGTAAAAGAACAAACTGAATTCAAATATTGTCCCAGCACCAATATTAAAGCATTTTGTACTGTCAAAATAATTTACCATTGCAAGCTGTTAAAGTGAGACTAGATCTTTTCTCCCAAGAGAAGATATTTAATTGCTTTCAGAGCCATTTCTTTTTTACCCTCCTGTATATCAGTGCCCATTTTCTTTTGCTTTGACTAGAATGTGGATTGACGTGATCAATATGCATACCAAGATGAACGTTTCTATAGTCATATAGTCTGCAAAGGAAGAGAAAGTTAGGGAAATATTAAATAATTTTTCATAGAATGTAAGCTAATCTATGTGTATTGGAACAGTCACAGCATTCAGTAAAAGGAATGAGAAAACAAAGACTGGGCTAGTAAATGTTGTACCACAGAAATGATAGCAAATCACCACGAAACTCAACATGCCTATAAATATCCGACAAGAGACTGTTTTTAATGCAACAAAAAATCATCTAAATGTTCAGCCCAATAAATCTGTGCACAAAACAAGAAGACAGGAGCATCCAGTACTCATGAACAATATATCCTAGCTACAAGAAATAAAAATCTGTCGGGAGAACAGCAAGAAAAGTCATTTTAAGAACTAAACTAGCAATTCAATGTATAGTACTCTGTCCATTTCAATGTCTTTCTATTAGAGGTGGGAAACATGTACCACATGAAATCAGCCAGTATTTAGAATAAATATGTGCATGTACTCGTCTTTAAGTACATCAGTTTCTCTGACTCATCAGCAGTTGGGAAATCTTCTAAATACTGCACCAAAACAGGAACATTGGATAGGATTGGACCCTCAGGCTGCAATCCTATCCACAGTTTCTGAGGAGTAAGGACCATTAACTCTCATATGGCTTACTTCTGAGTAGACATGCCTAAGATAGGGCTCACAATCTGCAGTTATTTCATTTAACAGGAGTTGGTGGCAAATTGTTTATATTTTTACTAACAAGGACAAGGCAGGTATTGATCTCACATAGCTTGAGTACTTCTAGCAAAGTCAGTTGACTGCCATAGCTACTCATCTGAAGTGAAGAAACAAAGAAAGCCAGAATTCTGGTTTATGGCAAAACCCTACAGACTCTTAGGGTCATCTTGGATTGTGATCGAGATTTTATCAAATACACTATCAAGTGCAAACAGCAGAGTGGTTTGGCGGATTCAGATGTACAATAAACAAGTCTTGCTTCCACTTTCATGTTCAGACTTCGGAAACTCATTTCTAGCAAGACATTTTGAGGAAATTTACCATAAGACTCTTGGTTCAGCAAATTCTTGGTTTGGCCTGAAACACTAGCCAAATGTTGAAATCTAATATCATTATCAGAGGAGTTGCCCATAGATAGAAATGCCTGGGTCTCAACTGGGCCACATTTCCTAACCCTCAATTGGGCTAACCATTTGTCCATATTTCTCTGGACAGCTCCTGTAAAATTGAGGGGGTACTCGGGGAGTAGGGAAGCCCCCCAGCCTCTCCGGGATTTGGCCCTGACCCTGGCAGCCACTTTAAGAGTTGCGCACACAGCGTACTGCTCTGGGAGTTCCCCAGAGCCAGACACTACTGAGGCAGGCCAGGACTGTAGCTTCCAAGTCCCGAGAAGTTCTAGTTCCTCTTTATTCAGCATTGGTCAGACCTCCCCTTGAGTACTGTGGTCAGTTCTGGGCACCTCACTTGAAGAAAGATGCAGCCAAACTGGAGCAAGTCCAGAGGAGAGCGACAAGAATGATCAGTGGGATGGAAGGGAAGCCCTACGAGGAAAGGTTGGGGGAACTTGGGATGTTCAGCCTGGAGAAGAGGAGGCTGAGGGGAGACATGATTGCCCTCTTCAGGTACCTGAAGGGCTGTCATAGGGAGGAAGGGGCTCATTTCTTCATAGCTGCTACTGAAAGCAGAACCAGAACCAATGGGTACAAACTGCAAGAGAGGAGATTCCGGTTGGATATCCGGAAAAAATTCCTGAAGGTTCGGGTGGTTTGGCAGTAGAACAGATTGCCAAGGGAGGTGGTGGACTCTTCCTTACTGGGGATCTTCAAACAGAGGCTCGATGAGCACCTGTCGGGGATGCTCTAGGGGGATTTCCTGCTGCAGGCAGGGGGTTGGACTAGATGACCTACTAGGTCCCTTCCAACTCTATGATTCTATGATTCTATGACAAAGTTATTTCCCCTGTTTCATGGCCAGCAGCCTTCTCATGGCCTTCTTCAGGGCCTCCACATCCCCTGCAGTGCCTTGCGCACTGCACCACAGCCTCACTGACCAGACCTCCCTCTCCCTTGGCTGCTGCATGCCCCTGTGTCCCATGCCTTCTCTCCTCCCTTTCAGCCAGGCCACCTGGCTGTGCCTCTGGGGGCTCAGCAGCTGGTGCCAGTCTCCTGTGGCCACCATGCTGCTTCTGCCCCCTTTGCGGCCAAGCCTTGCTGCCTCTGCAGCCTTGGTGGCTGGCCTCCATGATGCTTCTTGTCCCCTCTGGCCACCTGAAGGTGAGAGAGAGAGAGAGAGTGTATGTGTGTTCTTGTGTGTGTGTATGAGTGTGTCCTTGTATGTGTGTGTCTGGGTCTGAATCACATATGTTGAAGTCATTGGCATGGCTTGGGCTGCTGCAGAATGCTTTCAGGGCATCTTACATGTCTGGGTCAGACATGTAAGAAACAAGTAAGACATGTAAGACATGTCAGAAACAAGCATGTTAAAAAGTTTTTAATTTTTAAAGTGTTGAAATTAAGTACAGGAAACCAATACAAGTTGTTTTATTTTAACATGTCCTATATTTGCCCTACATTTGTTGGGGTGTCCTACATTTTTTTAAATTGGGTAGGAATTTTGGCTTGGGGGGTAGGAATTTTAGGGGGCTTGGCAGGGAATTTTGGGTTCAGCATCTGGTCACTCTGGGTGAAAGTATGTTAAGAAAAGGAGGGTATATGCTCTTGATGCTCTAACTAAACAGTACAGCTTAGGAGGAGAGCTGAGGGAACTTGTCAGATTTATCCCAGGAAAGTTATTAGCCTTGATTGCTCACCACCTTTGCCCACAACAAGATGCACTGTACATAGATTTCCAAAGCTCTTTAAATTTCCCTGGAGGAAAGAATTTTATTAGGTAATATTATCCCCTTTGCTGCATGCATATGTTTGGCTGATGACTCATGACTGTTACACCTGTGTTTATAAATAGACACATAGTGATGGCCTGTTTCACTTGCCCCTTAGGTAAATGTCGATGGTGAGTAATAAAGAAGAAGAACTACGCCTTGCTCTCATGAGAGCACAACAATTTGTTTTTGGTTAAGAAAGGATATTTCTGTTTTAAGTACTCAGAAGAAGTTTCATTGCCATATTGGTGGAATGATGAAGGGGAAGTTCTCTATCTAAAATTGCTTATTAAATGACATGCATTAAAGCAACAATAAACATAAAAGAGAAGTTAAAGTGGCTGTTTAATACCATTTGCTATCAGAATCTGTTGAAGAGTTGGATAAAAGTTCCGTCTTTGTTAATTTTGTTTGTTCTAATTTCTAATAAATTCACACGTTTTCACAGAAAGAAGTTCCAAGAAGTTCAATACGGCTTTTTCCTAAGTAAGTGAGCAGCCAGATTGGTTGTAGCTAGATGCCCAAAAGTGAGCAAAAATTAGATGTTCTCGTTAAAGCCAGACATGGTGGAAATAAATCAGCAAGAAATCAGTTTGGTGATCAATGAGGAGGGAGGGTCCCTCTGCTGGTTGGGTACTATGAGATCTAAGGCAAAGAAGACAGCAATATGTTATGTGATCACTACTCTCAGTCATCACGCTGTGAGAACCAAGACACAGTAATTATTTTAGTCCTTGTAGGGAAACTTTTAGAACAACAGGAAATTGGAGGGGAGGCTTGTTATTGCATGAACAGGTGGCAAAAGCAGATTTGGAAGAATCTCATTGCTTCCTTGAAAATTCCACTATAGAGCAGAGCAATCAGCTTACAGAAAGTGTGATTAGATATCATAATTAAACTCCAGGCTTTGCCTGGATTAGGCATTGAGTAATGCATTCAGGCCAATTTAAATATTTCACTTTAATTAACTATTTCCAATATTTTTGTTCTGACCCTTCAGTTGCATTTTTCCTACAGACATTAGGAGTCCTCCACTTTCAGGCAATCACTTCAACTGGCAGATCAGCTTGAAAGAAAGATTAACCAGGATGATAATTACATACAGTCCACTACCTTATCCTCTCAATACAACAGTGTATTCTACATAGCACCATTGCATGAGGGTGAGCCTTCTTTGTAGTAGCATCAAAAATATGGAATTTCCTCATGGAAGGATTAACTACTCCTTTCCTTATGACTTTTTGGTGAAAAGTCAAAACACATCTGTTTTGTCTGGCATTTGGTTGATGGGTTAATTCTGCACCTCTGTAATAGTGCTGTAGTTTGACTGCTTCTTCATGGACCAAAACAGGTACTCTTCATCTAATGGCTCTACATTATGTG
This sequence comes from Cryptoblepharus egeriae, assembly GCA_030015325.1. Lineage (NCBI taxonomy): Eukaryota > Metazoa > Chordata > Lepidosauria > Squamata > Scincidae > Cryptoblepharus > Cryptoblepharus egeriae. The sequence goes on along the minus strand of JAREYC010000001.1, from coordinate 75,227,279 downwards.
TGTTTTTGTGTTACTTTTTTCTAGATCATTTAACATATTGATGTTTTAAATAGTACATTTTATTATGACACACTGTAAGTCACCTTGGGTGTTTACTTGTGTATGGGAAAGGCAGGATAAATAATCAGGGTGCAATCCTAACCAATTTAGGCCAGTACAACTCACCCATCTTTTGGTTCCAAGGGTGGTGTGGGGAGGTCAGTGCATGTCTGGGCACTGGCCTAACTCCCCGCCCCCAAGAGTGGCACAGAAGTGTTACACCTTCATGTCAGCATACACCCTATTGTTAAACCCTCAGGGCAGCATACAGCACTTGTTCCTGGATTTGTGTTGGCCTAACCAAAGGTTAGTATTGTGCTATCAATCAGTTCAATCAATAAATCAATAACTATTATTGTCATTATTGTACATTTAACACTTTTTTGGTGAACATGTTATCCCATTTATTCTGGCTGATGACAATCTCCAAGATGGTGACTTGTCTCAGGTTTTGTGATGATCTTCATTGCTGAGCAAGGTTGTGTAGCTAGCCCTGCAATCCAGAGTAACTATGGGAAGACGTTAAGAGGAACTTACTCCTCTTTTGATGCATTTCCCATAGGTTTCCCATAGGTGGCACCGTAACTATTTCGGTGTAAGGGTCCTATAATTACTCTGGATTGTAGCCTATGTCTTTCTCAAGTGAACATATTCCACCATCACTACAGATACTAAAAACCAATTTTCTTCTTGTGCTTGCTACAGCCAGCTTCATATCTCTCATGACCGGACTGGCCCCTGCATTTACTACCAGTGTGGGGTTAGATAAGAGGTTATGAGCTTTTGCACATCTTAGTAACACCATATCAGAACCAGACATCTGTTACAGAGCTATCACCTCAAAGGGTGTCTTTAAGTTTTTTGGCAGTAGCACCACACAGATTGTATTTCTCACATTCATGGCGAGTGATTTCCACTCTGAGTGGTAAGCTCTTGCCACCCTAAGAGAAATAAAAATAAATCAGGCTGTTGGGATACATCAGATGGAACAGAATAATAGCAGAACTTTAGCATCCAATCTTATGGCTCTCTTGTTCAATGTATAACTGTCACGCTAAAATAGGTTGTGGTAAGATCTCTGAGATGCATTGTACTGAGGAGGAAGGATAGTACTGGATAGTCTAGGTGTATCATGTATTTCTTATGTTTTATGATTATTTTCCAAGATTCTACATTTTTATGCAGAATGAGGTGGTGAACGCATTGGTGGAATTCTCTCTGGGCTGTTATGTTTGAGGCTGTTGCTGGGAAATCGGGTTTTTGAGGGAAGAGAGAGGGGGAGTTTTGGGAGGTGGGATGAATGTGTGATCAAATACACTCCCTCTCCATTTCCACTGCATTTATATGTCTTGGTTGGGAGGAATCTCATGTGCATGGAAGGAAAGGGGGATTTAGGTTTGAATAAGCTATCAGCTTGCTTGTATGCCCACTGTCCCTCCTTCCCTCCCTCTCTCCTTTGGGAATCAGATCTGCAGATGGAATAGACCAGCCTAAAATTCCACCTCCTCAATTTACTCCATGTAGTGTGGATACAACTATTAATCTATGCTACTGAGCACTGTTCTCAGTGTGTCAAAATATTCTTCTCACAAAAAATTTGCTCAACTACTTTTGCACACTAACCATGATTTTTTAATGTTCTCATTTCTTCTGAACTTCTCTTCTTATAATCCCATATACCACAAGCAATAAGCAGAATTATGATGGGGACAAACATTTTCTTAAATAAGAAGAAAAGAGCTCTACATGTTCACATACTAGAACTCTCCTTGATACTGATTACAGTAACATTTACAACCTTTTAGGTTGTACTTGAAAGAGTTTTGCACTAAAATTACAGAACATCTCTTAACACCGAACTTGAAATGATAAAAGAACAAACAGCATTTTTGAAAATCATCCCTCTGCTGTATATTTTATCTTACTCCTTTCCCTCCTCTGAGTTTTTCTCCCTGAGTTTTTCTCCAAATCCCTTAGTTCTCCAAGCAAATGAAGGTATAACACCTGATACAGCTTTACAAGAGGAAATTGGGAATAACAACACTTGTTTCTCAGGGTTATGCGTTTGTTGCTTCTTTAATAGTTTCACACCCTCTGAGCTATGTTCCATCTTTGTGCTATGTGTAACTGTAGCCACCAGCTCTCTGCTTATGCTTTGCTTCTTCAAATATATCAGAACTTCACTCCTCGTACATGCTTATTTATTTACTAGTAACAGCCCATATCTGTTGCTTGCGGAAATACAATATAACAACATTTGTGAGCAAAAAACCACATGCTGGTTTTCTAGAAATAGAAGTGGGGGTACTCACCATGAAGATGTTATAAATGTGGGTTAGTCACCATGAAGATGTTGTTTGCAGTCATACGCTTGTTTACTGGGGTGGGGGACACAGAGGTACCGGTACTCAGTACCAATGAGAAACCCCTCAAAAAAAAAAAAAAAAAAGAACAACCCTGCCTAATGCCTTATAATACCAGGATGACCATATGTCATAACTGCAAAATAAGACAAGGCCCCAGAAAATGTAAGACACCCAAGAAATATGTACGGGATTACAAAATAAAACAAAACATTCATATATATTGATTCAGTTAGTTAATTTAAACACTATGGGTGCAATCCTGAATTGCACTTGGGCCACCTTATCTAGCACTGAGCCGGTATAAGTCAACTTAGGCTGGCATAAGTCAACTTACACCAGTGCAAGGCAGATGGATCTGGGCCGCCCCAGCAAGGCTAGCCTAGGCAGCTCAGCAGGGAAATATGGAGCATGGCTTACAACAGTCCCAATCCAGAGCTCCCTAAATTACCTATCAAACTTAAAATCATTACATACAATTTATTACACACACACAGTCACACATTTTTTATTAATTACAAGAAGGCTATATACTATCTATTCACAAGGAAAAGGAAGACAAGTCTAAAAAAGAGGACATGTCCTAGAAAAAGACGGAGTATGATCACCTGTATAAGGCATTAGGAGGACCGGGCATTAGGAAGTCCATGCTTCTACAGGCTTGGAGGAACCTAGCACCCTGAGGAGTCTTGCACAGAGGGAATGGGGAGGTGGTGGATACAGATACTGTCAATATAGGATCTGCGAATATGGGGGTCCCACATACACTGATATGTTGCATACAGAATATCATATTTAGAAGTTGCAAGTCAAAATTAATAATCCTCCTTGAGTGGTTGAGTTGTAGGGTGCAATTCTAACCTAGGTCTGCACAACTCTTGGACCTTCCTATTTCTCTGCTGATGTAGGGAGCCAAACGCATGTCTATGAACTGCCCTAACCCTCTCCCTAGAGTGGTGGAGAAGTGTCTTATGGCACTTTGGTGACACCCATAGGCTAACATGTAATTTGTGCTGGGGCTTAGGCTGGCCTAACTGGGGATTATGATTGCAGTTGTAATCTTTTACAAATGTTAAAAAATATAAAAATATATCTTTGAAATCAGCAGAGGTGAAATAGCACACATAAACACAAATGAATGAAATACCAGACTTTATCTTGAAACTATCTACTGCTGTTTTGGGTTAGCCTTGGGCAACAGTTTATATTTAAGGTCACCTTTTCAGAAACTACAATTTCAGATGTTTTGAGCTTGCTTGCTTGCTTGCTTGCTTGCTTATTTATTTATTTATTTATTTATTTATTTATTTCATCCCTTAGTGTGTTCTTGGAATTTTTGTATAGCTGGTGCTATTGGACTGTGTCAATTATATAACACTTTTTGGGGTGGTGATTTTAACATCCCACTCAGTCCCTCGTAGCACAGATACATTCAAATTACGTACACTTTTAAAAACAGAAATGGCTCTTTTCCTTTCTAGTCTACAACTCTGTGTAAGTATAACCCATTAAACTGACCACACAAGCACCCCTGTGACTCCAATTTTCTACAGAACCAGGAGGCAATTTAAATATTTTGACAGCCGCACTCCAATCTATGGATGAGGAAACACAAGTAAAAATTCAACAGGCAGACTTGAAGCATTTATCTCTCACTAGACATGAAAACAGTGGTATGAAATTGATTAGGCATTAAAAAAACATTTCTGTTTATCAGAAAGGCAGACTAAATGGTGAAACTGAAATGTTCTTGAATCCTAATCTCTCTCTCTCTCTCTCTCTCTCTCTCTCTCTCTCTGGCATTTAATGGTGATGGAGAGCACAATCCTAACCATGTCTTCTCAAAAGTAAGCCCCATTGTGTTCAGTGGAACTTACTCCCAGGAAACCATCTTTAGGATCAGAGTCTAAGGCTGCAATCCAGAGCAAATTCAGCCTGCTCGGACCTAACTGCACTCTACTAACTATTCTGTATCCAGAGCAGAAAGTTATGCTGAATCCAGAGAGTCAGGAAGCCTGGGCTACCCTAACTGCTCCAGAGCATGCTAAGTAATTGACACAAGGGGAAGACTTGCTCCTGAGGAGACACCTCTTAGATCACACTGAACAAGGAACAGCTGTGGTGCCTACAGTGGTGACATGACTCTACACATCACCTGGTGCGGAAGTCTGTGCGTCATCCCTGGGATGCGCCCCCCCCCACCTGGACTGCACAGTCACCAAAGTTGGCGCCTACGCAGTTGTTTCTGAAGCCAACTGGCTTCAGAAAGAGTACTGCACAGGCACCATCTCTGACACCTGCGCAGTACTTTTCTGAAGCCTTTTGGCTTCGGGGGAGACTGTGCAGGCGTCAGAGTTGGTGCCTGTGCAGTACTCTTTCTGAAGCCATTCAGCTGCCGCTCCGCCTCCTGAGTGAGGCCGAATGGCTGTGCAGAGGCGCGGACTTTCTCTGCTCTAAGGAAGTCTCCTCTGAAGCTGTTTGGCATGCTCAGTGTGTTTCTGCGCAGTGCATCTCAGATGGCCGTTCAGGCCAGCTCCTCAGACAAGTGGCAGCTTCTGGCTGATTCTCCGCCTTGGAGCAGGCCTGAATGGGGGTGCTGACGCCTGGGGCCTGCCAAAGGACAGTCAAACTCCTCCAGCACATCACCCCATACGGAGCGCATCCCCAATGCAGCCCACACCAGCCGCACCAGTCTGGTGACGCCACTGGATGCCTGCCTTATAAGGAGTCCCTGATGAGATGCCAGTTCATTCTACAGTGAATACAAGGGGCTTCTTGGAGTGGCCTGCTGTATCCTGAGGTTTGTGGGCAGCCGTACTTTGTTCCATATCCTGAGGTTGAGAGGAAGGGGTTGCAGCTAGGCTGGCCAAGAACTCAGATTTTTGGTCAGCACTGCCATTCTTACTCAGGCCTTATCATGGACCCCTATGGGTCTACTCATTACTATACCTGCTCCTGAGGTGGTATAACTCTGAGGGCTGGAAGAGGGCATTCCTGCCTTGGAAACAGGCTTTGGATACAGAGTAACTGCTCTGCCCTAGGCAATGCTAAACATGCCCTCAACTTGCCTCTCCTGAGCTGCTTAGGCTGCCCCAGTTAGGGCAGAGCAGGTCCACCTCTCTTTGGGCACCCTATCTTGCCTTGCTCTGCCCTAAGCCTCTTTCAGAGTAACTGGGCTGGAGCATCTTGCAGTTGCTCCAACCTAGTGTTAGATAGGGCAACCTAAGGGCTCTTATGTGGACAGATTAGTTGCTCTGGATTGGGCTGTAAGACTATGTGTTGCCTTACTGATGGAGATTGCTGTTATAGGCTGTTAAGTGGCAGGTCTTTAAGTTTCCTGATAACATTAACTTCTATTTTTTGGTTTAATTTTTTGTGTTTTGATTTGTGATTGATTTTTATGAGTATGAGCCAGTTCAGTTCATATAAATTGCCTGATAGGCCCCATATGCAGAATGATTGTGCTGGTCCTGTTTCCTCCTATCATTACCTGGGAGGAGACAGGATATGCACATATCTTTAACACTTGGAACACATGGCTCAGATCCCATGGGTCACAAAGAGCCCATGGGATCTTTCACGAGAAATCTTAATTGCATGGGGGGCATACAAACATATACTGATAAACCTACTTGAAAAGTAAACTAATTTAAAAGAGTCCATAATGAAACATCATCACATCAGTAAACAAGTATGAGCTACTTTAGATCATTTAATGAGACAGACAGGATATAAATGTTTTAAAATACAAACAGCAGCATAGCAAAAAAGATTGTGCAATTTAGGGTGAGGGTTTTATGATAAACTTGGTACCAGTAAATAAGGGGGAAAAATTGGAATGCATCCTCCTGCAATTGCTCAAGGAGCAAGTGTTACTTTCACAGATTTCTTTTCACTTCAATCTCATGCAGCCTTCAAAATCTACTGCTAGGAACTGAGAAACCCCGGGGTTTGGATTAGGCTGCCCAGTCACTTGAAAAGAACTCTTCGGGTATAGCTCATCATAAAAAAAATATATGGCACTTCTGTTAAAACTAGAGGAACCGTGTTTTGCCTTAAAGCTTAGGCATTTCTTCTAACCTCTAATATGCTCTGCTATCACTTGTATTCATCTTCTGTGTGCAGAACAGTAATAATTTTCCCAGGAGATCTCTGACTTTGTTTTCAAATTCACAAATCTGGCAAATGTTAGGGTTTAGAACCAGAGTATAAACTGACCCCTAGCCAATCTTTCAGTCCAAATTTATCAGGATTTTCTTAGTTATATCCCTATCAAACCTGCTAATAAGTCAGCAAAATCCTAACCCCTGGTTAACCAGCACAAACTGGCCTGGGGGTGACAGAAAAGTGATGTAAGGCACTTCTGTGCTGCTATTAGGGGTGTTGGGGAAGTAATACTTGTAGTTCCTATTAATAGTACTGTTATTATTGGGGGTGGGTAGGCCAGGGCACAGACATGCACAAGCCTCCTCACAACACTGCTGGATGAGGGAGATGGGTGAGTTGTGCTGACCTAAATTGGTTGGGATTGCACCTTAGGGCTCTTTAATATGTATCTCTTTGAAGTGAAGTGGCTGTTAGTATATTAGGATATTTCCATCCTTGGAAATATATTAGTAGTTATATTAGTATATTGTAGTATAGTATATTAGTATTAGTATGGTATAGTGTGGGCTATGGTGGTGCAAATGGGTAAGATATTGTGTCTGTCAAACAGCAGGCCAGGGTTCAAGACCTGCGTCCTACAAGACAAGGTGAGCTCTGTCCTTAGCCCAGTTCCTGCAGTTCGAGCAGTTCGAAAGCATGTAAATGCAAGTAGATTAGTAGGTACCATAGATAAATAGGTACTAGGGTTGCCATAATTCATCAGGATTGTCCCTGTCTTGGGACATATGGCCACCCTAAAGTAAGGGAACCTATACTCTCTTACTGTGGAGCTGCATTATGGCTGCATCAGCACTGCAAAGTTGGAAAAATGTGGCCCTTTCTGAGTAGTAAATCATTTTTACTGATGGAAACTATGGCTGCAATCCAGAGCAAATTCAGCCTGTTCTGACCTAACTGCACTCTCCTAACTGTTCTGTATCCAGAGCAGAAAGTTATGCTGAATCCAGAGAGTCAGGAAGCCTGGGCTGCCCTAACTGCTCCAGAGCATGCTAAGTAATTGACACATGGGGAGGACTTGCTCCTGAGGAGACACCCCTCAGATCACACTGAACAAGGAACAGCTGTGGTGCCTACAGTGGTGACATGACTCTGCACATCACCTGGTGTGGAAGTCTGTGCGTCATCCCTGGGATGCGCCCCCCCCACCTGGACTGCGCAGTCACCAAAGTTGGCGCCTGCGCAGTTGTTTCTGAAGCCAACTGGCTTCAGAAAGAGTACTGCGCAGGCACCATCTCTGACACCTGCGCAGTACTTTTCTGAAGCCTTTCGGCTTCGGGGGAGACTGTGCAGGCGTCAGAGTTGGTGCCTGTGCAGTACTCTTTCTGAAGCCATTCGGCTGCCGCTCCGCCTCCTGAGTGAGGCCGAATGGCTGTGCAGAGGCGCGGACTTTCTCTGCTCTAAGAAAGTCTCCTCTGAAGCTGTTCGGCATGCTCAGTGTGTTTCTGCGCAGTGCATCTCAGATGGCCGTTCAGGCCAGCTCCTCAGACAAGTGTCAGCTTCTGGCTGATTCTCCACCTTGGAGCAGGCCTGAATGGGGGTGCTGACGCCCGGGGCTTGCCAAAGGACAGTCAAACTCCTCCGGCAGATCACCCCATACGGAGCGCATCCCCAATGCAGCCCACACCAGCCGCACTAGTCTGGTGACGCCACTGGGTGCCTGCCTTCTAAGGAGTCCCTGATGAGATGCCAGTACATTCTACACTGAATACAAGGGGCTTCTTGGAGTGGCCTGCTGTATCCTGAGGTTTGTGGGCAGCCGTACTTTGTTCCATATCCTGAGGTTGAGAGGAAGGGGTTGCAGCTAGGCTGGCCAAGAACTCAGATTTTTGGTCAACACTGCCATTCTTACTCGGGCCTTATCATGGACCCCTATGGGTCTACTCATTACTATACCTGCTCCTGAGGTGGTATAACTCTGAGGGCTGGAAGAGGGCATTTCTGCCTTGGAAACAGGCTTTGGATACAGAGTAACTGCTCTGCCCTAGGCAATGCTAAACATGCCCTCAACTTGCCTCTCCTGAGCTGCTTAGGCTGCCCCAGTTAGGGCAGAGCAGGTCCACCTCTCTTAGGGCACCCTATCTTGCCTTGCTCTGCCCTAAGCCTCCTTCAGAGTAACTGGGCTGGAGCATCTTGCAGTTGCTCCAACCTAGTGTTAGATAGGGCAACCTAAGGGCTCTTATGTGGACAGATTAGTTGCTCTGGATTGGGCTGTAAGCCTCCCAGTCTTTGCGATATGAACCATGAAAGGGATATAACAGGAGATTACGGGATCTAGTTCTAGTCAGTTCTAGGTATACACCTGGTTTCATCCCTATGAGTATTTCATCGTTAGTAACCACTTGGCTCACCAAAAACCACTGTCTTACTCTCTGCGCTGAATATATTTGCCACTTAAAATAATTTGTAGCATTAAAAAAATTAACCCAGTGTCGCAATGTAAAGGCTTAATGGCATTTGTAAGACTGCCACTTACAAAATGAATGCCTGCATTGATTACAGCGTGTCCTCTTCTGAATTCCTAATCCAGAGAGTCTAGTCTTGCTCCAAACAACAGCTGGGATTACCTTCTGGATGTGGTGGATGTAACATTTGCAGCTTTCCATCAACAGGGTGTTCTTTGCCAACAGATTCATCATTATGGTTACCCGTTTCTCTTTGTTTCAGGGCTTCACCTCCTAAAATGGTAAGTGCCTGTGTGAATGTCAGAGCAACCCTGTTGGGATGAAAATCCTCAGCAAAGAGAGGATGATTATAGGCTCATTAGGCAGACCCAAAGTGAAAGTGCTGTGGCCAAATGTTCAGTACTTACTGTGCAATAAATTTTCCTAAATGGAAATGCAGTATTTTAAACAGCTCATCACTTCTTCTGGGATGGGAGGTGGAAGAACACATTCCTACCTCCGATATCACATAAGGGCTGCCAGCTTTAAGTATTCAGGTTTGAGGAGGTGGACATTTATTTTAAAACTACAGTCTAATGCCTGAAACTCAGGAGCCCTGTTTTTGATGCGTTTCAGAGATTTGAAGCTATCACGGTGACCCTAACCACAAACTGTTGTTGGCAAATTTATCATGGAAATCTCCGTGGGTTGGAATATCAAGAATGATTGACTGCAAAGGTTCAGCTTTGATAGAGGTTTAACACTCACAAAAGCAAGTGGACTGTGTGTAGACTCATAATTAATTCAGTTACAACAAACTACATTTTAAGTTCAAGCTTTTGTATCTATAAGTAGGATTTCTTTTTCTTGGTGTTCCAAATTAGCTGGGGTTTGGCCCAATCCTATCCTGTACCATTCAAAATGATCCAACTGCTCCAAACTACTACCAATGATAGGAAGCATCAGGAGACCTTCAGATTTGATCTTCCCCTTCCAGTTAAGTGTACATAGGATTGCATCCTAAAAAAGAAGCTAGTTCTATTTATCTTTATTTCCAATACCTTGACATTGTTGTACACATTTGTAGTCATTTGCACATTTGTATGCAATTGACAAAAAGTAACTCACCAATTTTTTTTAAATAAAATGGAAATAGGTATCTAGGCAGGTTGTTGCAAAGACATTATAATCAATAATCATTCTGTAGCAGACTTAAGGAATAGACCCAAAGGATCAAAACCGATTTTTAAAAGTCCTTCTGGCTGACCTTTTCTCTAATGAGTCATGTAGAGGAGGTTACCTCATGTCTACTACTCAAGGACAGAAATATCTCTGTGGAGGAACACGTGATAAGAGACACAGACCACATTTCTGTGCACAGTGACAAAATGTGCAATCTTAACCTAGGCCAACACAACTCATTGATCTTCCCATTCCCGTGGAGGAGGGAGGCAAGCACAAGCACATACACTGGCCTAACCCTCCCCCGGGAGTGGCACTGAAAGTGGCTTACAGCACTTTTTTGACACTCCCAGGACAGCACAGGACTAGTGCCAGGGCTAGACTTAAAATGATCTAACTCAGAGTTAGGATTGCAGCCATACTCCTCACCTTGAGTACTGTGTTCAGTTCTGAGCACCTCACTTTAAGAAAGATGCAGCCAAACTGGAGCAAGTCCAGAGGAGAGCGACAAGAATGACCAGTGGGATGGAAGGGAAGCCCTACGAGGAAAGGTTGGGGGAACTTGGGATGTTCAGCCTGGAGAAGAGGAGGCTGAGAGGAGACATGATTGCCCTCTTCAGATACCTGAAGGGCTGTCATATGGAGGAAGGGGCTCATTTGTTCAAAGCCTCTTCTGAAAGCAGAACTAGAACCAATGGGTACAAACTGCAAGAAAGGAGATTCCGGTTGGATATCCGGAAAAAATTCCTGACGGTGAGGGCGGTTCAGCAGTGGAACAGATTGCCAAGGGAGGTGGTGGACTCTTCCTCACAGCGGATCTTCAAGCAGAGGCTCGACGAGCACCTGTCGGGGATGCTCCTCTTCTTGCTGCAGGCAGAGGGATGGACTAGATGACCTACTAGGTCCCTTCCAACTCTATGATTCTATGATTCTATACTCTCAAAACTCTTAAGAACTCTGAAGAAAAAGAAGAATTTCAGATGGGTAAAAACTGTCATGCATTCTGCCTGTTTGCTGCACAGCCATTAGATTGGATTATTACATGCTGTTACCCATTAGACTGCAGAGGTGGCCAAAGTTTTTGGAAGGAGGGCCACATCATCTTTCTGAAATTGTGTGTCCAGAAAAAATGATTTACAGTTCAAATTTGAATAAATTTACTTAAATTTACATATAAGATTTTATTGGAGACCTTACAAGGCTTGCCCACAGCCCAATAGAGGGGTCTTGCCGTGGGCCACATTGAGGCTTGCCGAGAGCCACATTCAGCCCCATGGCTGGGGTTTGGACACCCCTACATTAGAGTATCTAATAGGGGAGTAGATTTTTTAAGCCGCTTGTTGGTGTTTCATGGGCAGTCGTGTTTCCAGATACTTTGAGATCAGTTAACAAGTAGAATCTGGAAATACCGCCTCCCAAGAGGCACCAACTCTAACAACATCTGGGAAGGAACTGTAAAATATTTTCTCTTTCTAGGGCAGTGATTTTCAACCAGTGTGCCATGGCATCCTGGTGTGCCACAGATCGTCCACAGGTGTGCCAATGGATTTGGGGGAAATTCATTTATTAATAGGAAAATTAGGGGATTTGAACAGTCTGGTGTGCTTTGTCTATGGTAAAAAAAAAAACTGGTGGTGTGCCTTGACAATTTCAGTGCCTTGTTAAGTGTGTCATGAGATGGAAAAGGTTGAAAATCACTGTTCTAGGGGGTTCCTTCAGGTATTCCTTGTCCATGGAACCAAACTAGCCTAGCCATTTACTGGCACCATTCAACATTAAACATTATTAATGTTTCTTTTTACCCCCACTAACCTTCGATTTGGCTGCTTCAGTTGGTCATCTTTGGAATCACTGATGCTTGTTTTCTTATCTGCCCTGCAATCAACCAATTAGTCAGTCAGTCAGTCACTAGCCTATTTGTCATGTTTGGAGATACTGAGAATAGAACCTGGTTCCGATTTCATGCAGAGCAAATCCTCTGTCACTAAGGATAAATCATTGCTCCTCCCTTAAGCTTAGCAAGGAACTTTCTAAAAAGAAGCTGAACTGAATCAGAACTTGGTAGCTGAACACACAGAACATCTGGACACTGTCCAGTATATCAGTATTTAAGTAAAATACCCACCGATAGATAGTACCTTTTCATGGTGATGGGATTGTGTGCTCCAGTGATACAAAGGGCTATGCTGGCAGCAGCGTAGCTACTGGGAGAGACTCCCATGCCAGACAGGCCTTTGTTGAGGAGCCAGACTAAACCTGTCCAAAATCCCACTGAACATGGGTTGTCTTGAGAAGGAAAACTCCCACTTCAAACCTCCACTGCCTTGTGGCTAAACCCATCTATGGGAAAGGCTTCAGGAGTCAACCTTGAGGCAAAATCCACAGCCAGAGTCCCAGAAGCAGTTTGTGACTGTGTACAATCACATTCTGGTAACTCCTGCAATGCAGCAAGAACCGATCGTATTGGCTCTGCCATTCCATTGGACTATTTCAGTGTTGTGGAGATGGGGATTTGCTGCTTGGGTAACAGTCTATCCTCCATATTAATCTACCCAGGCCATTGTGCTCTGGAGAGTACACTCAAAGCACAATACCATAGTCTTTCGAGACTGAAAAATGCCAATGCCATGCCAAGTAATGTTTGTTCAATTTTTTAAAACGGCTTTCAAACAAATTCGTTGCTTTGTCTAAACAGATCTGACATACTAGATACACTTTTGTCCCATGTGCAGCATATTTCAGCCCCTTACAAGTGCATGATGTAATTGTAACACATTTCATACTTAATGAAACAACTCAGAAGTGAGTTTTCCCTAGCAGGTTATTATCAAGGCCCCCTGGTTGAGAGTATTTAACTAAGATGCTTGACTTCAACACTGCTCTTCATTGCCCTGCTGTGAGCTTAGTCATATGGTCTCAAATTTTCCTCTGAGGGCTCCTCCGAAATTGGAAAGTGTGAAATGCATGGAGAAATTTTACATCATAGAAAGAAATTTTCCAAGCTGTCTGTATCCATTTCCTTCTATCACACTCACTGAAGTTTAATTGCTCAGTTTTCACTGATATTCCTAACAAGAATCAATTGATGGGGTTGTCATGATGCAGTGAAAAGTTAGTATTACCTCTAAGAAATTATATGCAAATCCCTGCTCTGCTCCAGAGTTCCCTGACTGGCTTGTTACCCCTTTAATAAGAGTTTTCACAGGCCAACATACATTTTGCTGTCTTCATTGTTAGACCTATTCCTGTATATTTCTCTTTCTTTTCCCATATAATTCAAATAGATTATCTTTGATGCCTGGAGTTGACTACTATATAAGGTCAGTGTCTCACATAGTACACAATCTGTTGCTGAATAGACATGTTATATGTGCATTTTCTTCTGTACATGTAAGAATTCATGACCCAGGCCAGACTTGTGTTGTCCTGAAGCAAGCTGATGCTACGGCAGTATTGGGTTCAAAAGGGAAAATGTTAGTTAGAGAAATTCTATGGATGTAAGAAGGCCTTTTGAAAATTCCACATTTTGCCACAGTATCCTATTCATACCTGAAAACAATGTCACAAACTTGGGATTGTTCAGACTTTAAGATAAACAAAACCATCTGTGATCTCAAAAGAAGTTGATCACTATCAGAAATATGCTTCTGATGGCAGTGGGAGTTTATAGCCATTGCATTTGTGCTGCTGAAACAAGGCCAGAGTAGCCATGTCAGTAGACAGCCAAGGATGGTAAGACAATAGGGGAGGCAGAACTGGGTGGGATTTGGAGGAATGAGGGTGGAACAGAACTGAGGGCAGAAGGGCAGACTAAGGCAGGGGCAGATAGGGCCTGTGATGAGGGCATGGTAGGAGTTAAGATCATGAAGATGATGGGTTTGGCAGCAACAATGGCTGTCAAATTCACACTCCCTTCTCTGACCTGATTGCATTTATGAGTCCACACAAACCTGAGTCAGTGATTTTGCTGGTGTGCGTTCAAATGAATAACGGAAGCTTCCATGCCATGGAAGCTTACCCATTGGGAAACCTCCAGGACTGACCCCTACAGGATTTTGGTACACGTGCAATAGTGGGGGGAAGCACAGGGAGTTGTAAAGGGGGGAAGCACAGTGGGTGTTGCAAAGGGAGCACATATCTCCTAAGCAATAGGAGATGTCCATGTCTGCTGGGGAAGGGTAGTGGAAGACCATCAAGGACTATCTAAAGCAGTGGTCTTTGGCCACTAGGATCACCCAGCCAACCTCACCATTGCTCTTCTGGGGCTCCGTTTGGCACACACTGCTGGAGCTTTTCAAGGCATTTTATAAAAGTGCCTTGCAGGCCCTCCAGTGTTCATAACCCCCCTGGAAGGCGGTTGTAACTCCCGCTTTGAAGAACACTGATCTAATGGTACCCAATCCAAATTCCAGATTTAATGAATTAACAACAGGTTGGTAACATGTTATAGATATTTTGTTGCCCTGGAAGCATCTGGTGGGTTACTATAAGATACTGATAGCTGAATTATGTGGACCTTTGGCCTGATCCTGTGACACTCTATATCTCCCAATCCTATTCAGTAAGAAAGAAGGCAGGGAATGAGGTTGTGATCTGGAGCAAGGGTCTCCAAACCCCAGCAGAGGGGCCAGATGCAGCCCGCAATGAGTCTCAGTGCAGCCCAGCGCAAGATTTCTTAGTCCAGTAAAGCCTTGTAATCCTCCAGATCTGTCACTATTGCACTCTTATTTGTGAATTTATTCAAATTTGAAATGTAAATCATTTTTCTGGCCCTTGACATAGAGTCAGAGAGATGATGTGGCCCTCCAGACAAAAAGTTTGAACACCCCTGATCTGGATGCTATTTCCACCGTGCCCATCAGCATCTCTGTTTCAAATACTTGGGGAGCGAATGTAGCTTTTACTGCTGTTAACAGCATGGAATAACCATGGTTACAGTAGTAACAATATTGTTCCAAAAATAATGCAGAAGGAAGGCCTTCTCCAGACTGATCTAACTTGCCAGGTAGTTTGAAATTAAATTGTGCAAGGATTGAATTGTGTTTTCTATGCTGAAAAGAGCAGAAGAACTAGTAGAAGCACAAAATGAAACAAACTGATAAAAAGTACAATTCAGACTTAGGCCAAGAGAGAATGGCCTAGCCATGGCAGCCTAAAGTAGGCATATCCAGAGCTGACACTTAGGCCAAATCCACAGGACTAGGAAGCCTCTAGACTGACCTAACTGCTGCTTAGGACCAAGCAAGTGGCACCTGGGAAAAGCTTGTTTTTTGAGAACCACATCAAATCACACTGAACAAGAACAGCTCTTTTTCCTGCACCCTGCTTGCCGTAATAAGGAAGCCCAGGAGTCCTTGGCATGGGGTGGGGGTGTTGTGCATGGGGGGCTGATGTGCAGTGGGGGATGATGTGCAGTGGGAGGATGGCATACAGGGGAATGTTACTCCTGCATTGCGGGTATGCGCATTGGGGAGGTGATGCTCATGGAGGATGTTGCACATGGGGGTTGATGCATATGGGGAGATGATGCACATGGGGGTTGATGTGCATGGGGGTTGATATGCATAGGGGTTGATGCACAAAGGGAGACTGATGCACATGGGGATGTTGCACATGGAGAATGATGTGCATGGGGGTTTGATTCGCATGGGGGTTGATGCACATGGGGGTTGATGCACATGGAGTTGATGCATATGGGGGTTGATGCATATGGGGGATGATGCACAGGGGGCGATGTTGTGCATGGGGGTTGATGCGCATCGGGAGATGATATGCATGGGAATCATACGCATAGGGGGATGTTGCGGCATTGGGGTTGATGCATACGGGGGGGATGATGTGCATGGGGTGATGTTGCACATGGGGGTTGATGCACATCGGGAGATGACCGGGGGATGTTGCGGCATTGGGGTTTATGCACAGGGGGTTGATGCACAGGAATGCTGCACAGGGGGGTGATGCACATGGGCTTATATTGTGCATAGGGGTTGATGTGCATCAGGAGATGATGTGCATGGGGATAATGCACATAGGGGGATGTGGTAGCATTGGGGTTGATGCGCAGGGGGTTGATACACATGGCGGTTGATGCACATGGTGGTTGATGTGTATGGGGGGTTTATGTGCAGGGGAATGCTGCACAGGGGGATGTTGCACATGGGGGATGATGCGCACGGGGGGTTGGTGCGCATGGGGAGATGATTTGCATGGAGGGATGTTGCACATGGTGGATGTTGTTCATGGGGTGGATGTGCATGGGGGAATGATGCGCATGGGGCTGATGCGCATGGGAGGTTATTGCACATGGGGATGTTTCGCATGGGTGGTTGATGTGCATGGGGTTTGATGTGCATGGAGGGATGCTGCGCAAGGGGGATGTTGCACATGGGGGGTTGATGAGCATGGGAGGTTGATGCGCAGTGGGGGTTGATGAGCATTGGGGGGATGATGTGCATAGGGGGAATGATGTGCATAGGGTGGATGAACATGTTGGATGTTGCGAATGGGGGTGGATGCGCATGTGGGGTAGATGCACATGTGGGGTTGATGTGCATGGGGGATTGATGCATAGTGGGGGGATGGCGTAGGGGGAATTTTACTCCTGTTTTCTCTAGTATCTCATAAAGGTTACTCTGAGTTGCAATTTATTAATGTAACGTAAGAACAGTATCTTTTCCCTGACTTTTTTAGAAACCAACCTTACATATAAGGTGAAGTGGAGTGATGACTAAACACACCAGCTGCTTTTTCACCCAAGAGGCAATAAAAAGGAGCTACACCTTCGGGTCAAAAAGTTGGAACATGGGATTTTTTTTGAGAAAACATATGGTTGAAAATAAAAGTACCGAGTTGTTCTTTCTGCTGATTGTTATGTTTCTTCCAAACTCTCAGGTTTGCAAGTCTGCTTTGAATTTTTTTAATAAATAGGAAAAAGTTGAAAAAGTGATGAACAGTGATGCACATGACTACCCATCCAGTTCAGCTTTCTATACGTGTATATAATGTTGCCTGCAACATTTCATTCTCTTTTATATGAAGGAAACCCAGTACTGTATGTATAATTCCCTCTTTCTCTTTTGAAAGTCCCCAAATCTTTTCTTTTGGGTTTTGTTGTTATTAGATTATTTTTATTTAAAAATCAAGAAGGGAGAAAAATGAAGGAGATCCAGTAATCCTGAGACTAGGGATGAAGTTTGGCCTGTACCAGTTGTATGCTGACAGCAATAACTTATGGGGAAATAACCCAAGGGATGCTGTACAAAAATTATTTCCTACTTTGATATAATTTCAGCAAAGGAACTCATTAAGTGTGATGAGTACAGATGTGTCTGTTTAGTTTCATGTACAAATAGCATCAGGGTTGGCTTGTGAAGCAAAACAGCCTTTAATTACTGCATTGCAATTGGAGGTGTAAGTAGCATAGTTGGAGAAGGTAAAAAGCACTAAGATTTGCACAGCAGGCCACTATAAAATACAAGAAGATATACTAATGGGCTCTTGGCTTGATTCACCAGGGCTCTTCTTATGTTCTTAGGTAAATTCTTTATATCTATCCAATAGTAACCAGATGTTTGCCTTTTGAACCTCCTCAATACCCACCACTGAGTAGCAAAGGAATGTTGATGAGCAGTCCATTCCCTCTGGTTGTACATGTAGGGAAATAATCATATTTGTCTTTGATTACAGCGTACCATGTCGGAAAGTATCCAGAGATAGCATAATAATTTCTTGATACTTGACAGACCAGTGAAGTGTTTCATATTTGAACAGAGCCAGAAAATGCACAAATATTATCTGATGCTGCTGTCAGTGTTGCCAACTATGACTGAAATTACTGGAGATGGTTTTACTGACATGGTATAAGGCTAGAAACACCTGGAGATCCTGTTAAAAACCCAGAGATTGCCTTCAATAATCACTTGAAAATTGACTCTGATTGCTGGAGATCTCAGGCTAACCCCGGCTATTGAGCATATTCATTTTTTGATTCAATTATAAGTTGCCTCAATAGTTAATTTCGCATTACACCTTTGTCAAACTTCAGCAGTTTAGCTTAATGCTTTGTTGAATTTATCGCGCAGCAAGTAGCTGAAAGTCATAAATTGCCAGTGAACATTTATAGAGTGAATTTCATGTTTATCAGGACTTCTACTGCTGTATGTTCTATGGCAGAAGATTGATACCCATTAGAATTCAGAAACATTCTTTATAAATGACAATTTATTTTTGTAGTTATTTAAATCTATGCTGCTATAATGTGTGTGTGGGTTTATAATACCAGTGCTCAAGGTTTTTTGATTTTTTTAAAAAGGATGGCTAAGCCAATTTACATTCTACCGGAAAGGAAAACATTCCTATGCTGAGACTTGTCTTCCAAATTTGATCTCAGAGGGGTTTTTAATGGACAACTTACATCTTCCCCTCCCTCTGGAATCGTGCCTGTAATGGAAATTCTGACAGCAGCACCTTCTGTAGAGCAGCAAAAATAGCACCTGTATAATGACAAAGAAATGATGATAAACAGAATACATTAGAAAATAGACTCTCACAAATTTGTAGCCTTTACATTTGGCAGAAACATAGTAAAAGTCATTGCAAAAAATGCCATTTTAAGCTTTTAAATAAAAAGTAACCAATTTCTTTCAAAGCCAAAGTTGCAAACACACACAAGTAGTGCATTAAAGAAATACAGTCTTTTATTCTGTTTTCCATGCCTTGTTTAGACATAAAAAACAAAATAATTTATGGAATAGCATCTAGAATTGGTAAAATTATACATGTTCTCAATGACTCAATGATCATGTTCTCAATGACTTTTGCTGGGAAAGAAAGCCTAACTGATCAAGTGAAACCATTTTTTTCACTGGTTATATTTATCATTATTTTAATTATTCAAAGTCAGTGCTGGTTTTCATTAGGCAATGATACTGATATAGGAAGTGGAAAGGGATCATAGAAGGATCTCGAGATATTTTAGCAGAACACCATCAGGGCTTCGGAGGTGAGGAAGAGAGTCCATGGAGTATGCAACTCTGCACTTTTAACATACCAAATTAATTTTGGGGTTAAGTACTCACTCCTCCAACCTATT
Source organism: Cryptoblepharus egeriae (assembly GCA_030015325.1). Classification (NCBI taxonomy): domain Eukaryota; kingdom Metazoa; phylum Chordata; class Lepidosauria; order Squamata; family Scincidae; genus Cryptoblepharus; species Cryptoblepharus egeriae. The sequence continues at coordinate 75,208,056 of JAREYC010000001.1, read as the reverse complement.
CACTACCTATGAGTCCAATCCTGGTGTTTGGGTAGCACTGCACTGCAAAACATGACATGCTATTGCATGCAACTCAAACACTTTCACAAATGTTGAGATGTTCCTGCTATGAGTTTATAAGCTGGCAAGTGAATGTATAGTGGACAAATCCATTTATTAGAATTTATTAGAATTTTTTTAGAATTTACTGAGCACATTCTAAGCCTTGGAAATGCTCCTGGAAGAAGCAGGCACCTTGCTGCAAGACCAGAAATCATCAATAGACTCCCCCTCCCCAGAGGGATTATGACATCACAAAGCACAGGCTCCTTTGATGTGGTTAGAGTGTGAATGGCCCACTTGACTCCAATAAACTTTCCCCAGCTCCCTGCTGTCCATCAAGCCGTTGTTGTAGTCTAGCACTGATAAACTCAATCAAGCATAGCCTCCAGCAGTGAAAGGATCCATGACGTCACAGTAGGTCCCAGGAGGTTTGTGGTTTTGAGATGATTAGCCTACTCAACTTCCTATCTAGCCAGGAAGTCTTCTATTGTCCTGAGTTGACCTTCCAGCTGTCAAAGAGCGCTAGATATTAGAAAAATAAAGAAACCAGCACACAGAAAGAGGAAGGGAGATTGCGATAGGGATTTTTATTGTCAGAAAAACCGGATAGGCTTACCTGAAGCCCCAAGGTTATAAAATTTAAATAAATTTTCAATTCTTTTCACGTGTGAACGGAAGCTTAGGTGGATCAACTGAATGTCAAAAACCTATACGTGCTTGATGACAACGGATGTCCTTCATTGTTGTAATGTGTAGTCATGGATCTTACCATGTCCTGTTCCAGGAAACCACCTGAGATAAGATTCTTCCTGTATGAAGTTCTCTTGTTATGAACAGAATAATCTCTTTATGTAAAGTTTTGACTACGTGACAGCTCAACTATAAGAACCGTGTCCAAGGTGTACAACTTGCTCAGTCCTTTTGGGAGGCAGTTACTCTGTCCGACTGAAGTCCGGAGCTCTGAATAAAGAGATCTTTTGCTTGCATCATCGTCTCGTGGGTTTTTCCTGCTGGTACCAATCTCATTTCCCATTACAAATGGATGGTTGGTGGAGCGGAGGAGTAAGAAGACAGACAGGATGGGAAATGGGTCATGAAGAGACATGTTTGGATGAGAAGGGGTGATTATTGATGGCAAAGGTATCATCAATATCTAGTGACCTGGCGTAGCCTGGACTGGACATACCTGCCTGATTCCACTTGGAGTTGCAGCAGCAAACATCTGGATCCAATTCAAATAGACACATAGGGAGGGACCTGTAAAAGGTGAGGTTATTTTTCTTGACAAAAGGGTATTATCAGCATTTAAATAATGCTGGAAGGATCCAGCATCTAAATAATGCTGGAAGAACTATCCAGATATTTTATTACCCAGATATTATTTATTATGTTATATTGTATTATTATTTTATTAAGTTTTTTAATGGATTTAAACTCTTTGATTTTATTATATAAATTTACGTAATGTTTGGCTACCCAAAGCCCTTCTGGAGCAAAAAGAGTTAAAATGTAAAGGGATTTTTTTTAACTCCAATGTGTGATATCAGCACCAGCTACAGAGAAATCTTTGTTTAAGAATCTGCTTATTTAAAAGCTGCAAAGTTTTTCTAAATCCTTCTGGAGACACATGAGAGACCTCTTAAATGCATTGCCTCCTTGCAGTTTATCTTTCAGCAGCCATCTCTGATATATTTCTATGTCAGCTTCCCTACTGAAGATGGGATCATCTTAAAAGCCATTGACATAAATTGTTGTGGGAAGATCGATTAGTTTAAAAGGTTTTTCCTTTTAACAGATCAGATAGTCATTATATTTCACCATTTGGTACATGGAATTTTCATTGAACTCTTTCAGCATTTAATCACATATTTAAAGACTCATCCCACCGATGAATTTCACCAAAATCACTGCATCATTGAGTATCTGAATGTGTGTTCTAATGGCTGCCTTACAATCTCAATTCTGCATGTTGTATTTAATCTGAATTTCCACAATTTGCTGCCCATATTCAGCTTTACTAATGCCATATTTTGCTCCTGGATTGATTATTAGTAGGGATGTAACATCTCATTATTAGCAGACCATCAAAGTATAGGAAATTGTACCAGCACCAAAAGATGCGTTGAGCCTTCGTCTTGAGCAATGTCAAGATACTCATACCACTGAGGCTTAAATTGATGCAGTGATGGGAAATGTCATGGGAGTGCAGATGCAAGTGAAATCTAGAGTCATCAGACCAGTAGCACTTGACTCAAGTCGAATTACTCTCACATTTCACCATGAGTCCGGCGTTTCTGAATCAGGCCTTTTTGAATTTAAAGTATTCTTATCAACTTTACATTTGACTTGAGTGCTTCCGATCATAATAAGCAGGGATGCCCACTCAGACACATGAGACTTGGTGATGCAGGCAGGTAAAAGACTCAAGTCTGGGGGATTTGACTTGGGTCTTTTAAATTTCCAAACTGTTTTGTAACTCTAACACTACAATCCAGAGTAACTACAGGAGCACGTAAGAGACATAACGCATACCTGTAGTTACTGCACCACTTAGTGAAAACCTATGAGAAATTCATATTGCAATCCAGAGCAAATTGTTCTTAGACCGGAGCAAGGACTCCCCATAGTTACTCTGGATTTTTCCCTAAGAGTCATTGAATGACTTAAAAAAATAGAATTTTGTGACTTGAATCTGACCTTTTGACTCAAGTTTCCATTTCTGATTTGATGAAAGCCCTGATTCCCAAAAAGAAAGACAGAACCATGACTTTTCTTGACTGACAAATTTGTACAATGGTACCTTAGTTTACAAGTGACCCAGATTGCAAGTATTTCACAAGACGAGCAAATATTTCCCAGAAATCTTTACATAGTTTGCGAGCAATACCTTGCAAAGTGAGCAAGGCATTGCTGGCAATCCAGGTCAAGAACCAGGTTGCCTCAGTGTGCATGCACTGAGGTACCCTGGCATTTCCATTTGGCCCCCAAACAGGAGGAGAAGTTGCTTGGGGTGAAAGAACTCTTTGAAGGATGGAGATGTGCACCTCCATCCCACCTCCATCCCACATCCCTCAGACAGGTTCTGAGCCTTCTTTGCAGACCCCTGCAAGTTGCAGGAACCAGGGGAGAAGGTCTTCTTTCTGTCAGCACAAGTGAATCTCCACTTGTGTGGATGGCGAGGGACCTCTGGACCTTCTCCCCCACCCCATGCAAGTTGCAGGGAGTGGCAGAGGAGGTGTCCTCACTGCCAGCACAAGTGGTGTTCTGCTGATTGTGTTGGCAGTGAGACTGTAACTCCTGCAACTCCACAGTGCACAGTGAAGGACTGCAGAACAAATTGTCTGAGTTCCATTATTTCTTATGAGAAAGTTTGCTTTGATATGTGAGAATTTTGGTTTACAAGCATGGTTCTGGAATGGATTATGCTCATAAACCAATATACTACTGTGTATCTCAAATTCCTATTTTTACTACAATTTCAGAATGGATCAAATGGTTTGAATTGGACTGTTTGGATTTAACCTGCCAGGATCAGAAGCAGCTGGACCAATACTCCCTGCACTGGTAAGGCAGGCTCCCAGGAGAAGTTGTCAGTCTGATTTCAAATGCACTAACATCCTCATCTACTTATTTAGTGCTCTGTCCTCCCTCAACAACCATGGAATCTGATTGCAGTACTGATTGCAGTACGACAAACATTGGCTTTGCATGCTCTTGCGCACTGCTCTGGGAATCCCGCAGAGCATAAATGAGGAAGGCATGACTTCCCCCTGGTGGCCAGAAGCAGCAGGGGAAGGCACACCTCTGACCAGGCCTCCACAGCCCCTGCAGCACTCTTGGCATTCACTGCTGCATTTGCCAGCCATCCATCCCTCTCCTCTAGCGAGCACATGGAGGAGCATGGAGGGTGCTGGCACCTCTCCTCCTTCTCCAACCAGTGCTCTGCCTATGCTAGCCAGGCTGTGGGGTGGGCACCTAAGAGCGCCGGTTGGAGGAGAAAAGGAGGCGCTGAGACCCAGGCTGGGCTTGCCAAAGAGCCAGCGGCCTCTGTGCACTTCTATGCACTCACTGGAGGAGAGATATGGATGGCCAGCAAATGCAGCAGTGAGCACACGTCTCCCACGCTGCCTCCCTCCCCAGCCAGTCTGCGCAGTCACTTCCTCTCCAGCCAAAGCCTCAGCAGCTGGCTGTGCTGTCCCCTCTCACTGGCCAACCAGGTCTCCCACTGCCACCCCCACCTGCAGCCACAAGCGGAGCCTGCTGCCACATCGCTACTTCACCTCCAGCAGGTAAAGAGGAGGAGAATTAACTTTAAATGATCCCCTGTCTGCACCCACTACCCCCAGCCACCCCCCACCAGCCACCCTTGCCTGCACCCACTACCCGAAGAAAAACCCCACCAGACAGCCCTGGCCCTGCCTGTGCCCACTACCTCCTAGAAAACCCCCACCAACCCCCCTAGCCCTGCCTGTGCCCAGTACCCCCATGTTTGGTGCAAAAGCCTTAGTGTCTGGTCATTAAAAGAAATATCTCCTGTTTAATTTTCCAGAATGTCAAAACACAAGTGCCAATTCTCCACCCAATTTGGCTAGCCATTTCAAATCATTCAAACCTGGATGGAACCCACACAAAGCGGAATGCCTCATTTGGCAAAGTCATTTGGACTGGGAGGGGGGTGAGTAGAGAGTTCCATCCATTTTCAATTTAAAAAGAAGTAATATTGCATTGAAATTAAGTACAGGAAAGCAATAAGAGTGTTTTAAACTTGTTTTAACATGTCCTACATTTGTCCTACATTTTTGGGGTGTCCTACAATTTTTTGGGAGGGTGTGGGAATTTTGGCTTGGGAGTAGGAATTTTGATGAGCTTGGCAGGGAATTTTGGGTTCAGCATCTGGTCACCTTGGCCTTATGGCTGTTATAAAAATGATTCTTTGAAGTAGGAAATGTAATAGGGAAAGAATAGGAAAGGATATGTAGTGGGGAGGGATATGATCAAATGCATGAATGTGGAAGTATTGGGCAGAGGTGGTCAGAATGAGGAGGCAATAGGGTGAGGGAAGTACAGATGGAGTTTGGGAAGTTAGTGGGTTGAGTGGCCTAAGCACCCACCAAAACCTTGTCCCTTTCCTAGACCCAATCCCTTTGCAAGATTTATGCGGACCTGAGCCAGCAAATTTGCTAGAGCAGGTCCAGATACACCCCTCCTGGGTAATGAATGCTACCCTGGCTAACCTTGGGTGATGAATGTTCCTTTAGCAACCTGCAACTCATCAGATTTTTTTCAGGCAGTGTTTTATTTTTTTCTTCAAGGGACAATTAGATATGAGCACTGTTGTCTACTTTGCAAATTATATCTTTTTCAAATGACAGTTGCAGAGATGAAATCAGGATTGTGGTGGAAAGTAGGGTGCTTGAACCTTTACCTCTCCCTACCATTTTCTCTCCAAAAATAATTCCTGAAACTACTATGGCCCAGGAGGAAACATTTTGCTTGAATTTGCAAAGTGTCAGAAACAATGTAAGCATAGTACGTAACTGAAACCAAGTCAAACAACAGCAAACATAATGCAAATCCATTATTTAGGATGTTACAAAAGCAACTACCAGTCCTGAAAGTAGTTGCATTGGGCAGAAGGCAGGAAAGGAACAGTTTCCAATGGTCCCTTTGTGGTTCTTTGCAGATATTTCAGCAACATGAGAGCCCCTATGTACTCCTGAAGTGGATCAATAGGCTGCCCAGGAGAAGTCATAAACCAGATGAGTTTTATTGACTGCAGTAAACTGTCTTAGGCTGGAATCCAGGAATGCACTTGGACTGCTCTATCTATCACTGGGGTGGCCCAGTTCCAAGATGGGGCAGCCCATATATACTAAAGAAGGCTTGGGGCAGCCTAAGGCAACATAGGCTGCCCTGAAACAGGTGGACCTGGACTGCCCTAGCTATGCCAGCCTAAGCAGTTCAGGACAGACTGTGTTCCATAACAGCCAAGACCCCAATATATTTGTCCAACTTTTAGGTGCCAAAAGGCTGTGTGGTTTTCACATTTACATAGGGCACAATTCAGAGTGAGGGCAGTGAGGAGTGCCCTAACTGTAAACATAGTAAACATGTTGAAGGCATGTTCAGCATTGCCATAGGCAGAGCCTGTTTCCAGGGCAGAAATTCACTCTTCCAGCTCCTCAGACTTATACCACCTCAGGAGCAGGTATAGTTATGAGTAAACCCATAGGGGTCCATGATAAGCCAGAGTAAGAATGGCAGTATTGACCAAAAATCTGAGTTCTTGGCCAGCCTAGCTGCAACCTCAACTTAGCTGCCTCAGCCTCAACCTCAACCTAGCTGCCTCTCAACTTCAGAATATGGCACAACTACGGCAGCCCCCTAACCTGTGGATACAGCAGGCCACTCCAAGAAGCCCCTTGTATTCACTATAGACTGTACTGGCATCTCATCAGGGACTCATTATAATGCAGGCACCACAGCTGTTACTTGCTCAGTGTGATCTGAGGTGGGTCTCCTCAGGAGCAAGCCCTCCCCAGGTGACACTGACTTGGTGCCTACTAAGCATGCTCTGGAGCAGGCAGGGCAGCCCAGGCTTCCTGACTCTCTGGACGCAGCATAACTTTCTGCTCTGGATTCAGAATAGTTGGGGGCAGCCCAGTTAGGGCACTCCTCACTGCCCTCACTCTGAATTGTGCCCTATGTAAATGTGAAAACCACACAGCCTTTTGGCACCTAAAAGTTGGACAAATATATTGGGGTCTTGGCTGTTATGGAACACAGTCTGTTTTGACAGATTCATCTCAGGAGGTTTTGTGTGTGTGTGTGTGTGTGTGTGTGTGTGTGTGTGTGTGTGTGTGAAAGAGAGAGGGGGGGGTTAAAAACAAGGGTATCAGATAACAACAAAACCTAGAAAGTTCACCAAATGCTTCCTTTATTGGTAATACAATTTTCAGATGTCACCTGTCTACATTTCTGTTGCAATAAATTACAAAAAGAGATTTGAACAAAACAAGCAAAGAACCAAACACTGTTACACATCTTCCTCTGTTGTTTTTGTTGACATAGACAAACCCAGTCATTTTTTTTTAAAAAAAGTTTTATGGACCTGCCTTACTCTACAACTGCTGTTCTAATGATAGCAAGACAAATATATAGTGTAGTTTTTTTCAGTAATCTCTCATTTGGAGTGTGTTTTCCTTTCTTCACATTTGTAATTAATCAAAGAAAATAACAGCTCAACATTTGAACTTACCAATAAGGAAAAGGAAACAAGAGGCAAGAGGCAAGAAAAAAGGATAAACTAATAATAGAACCAAATGAATTATATTTGCTTGTGCTCTAATTAGTCACTTATTCAGAAGAGAAATGTTTTCAGCTGTATATAAATTTTAAGGAATATTAATCACCCAGACCTTGTAACAACTGTGGAGTTGTTACAACAGGAATCCATCAGTGAGTGGTGAAGCTGATCCAGTGCATTCTGGATACGGGCATTGGAGTGGAGCCAAACCTTCATTGCTGTGGGAAGACCTGCTGATAAGTTCAAAGCTTTACTGCTTTAATTCGAGTAACTGGAACATGGAGTGAATTGTAGGCCTTTTCTAGTAAATAATGACTTGTAACTAGTCTATATATTTCAAAGAAGGGGCACTATTACTAACTAGATCAAGAACAAACATTGAAGCATATTAGATCAGAACTCCTGATGTCCAGATAGTGATGTCTACTACTTGAGGTTAAAAAGTTGTTTTTATAATGTGCTAGTAAATCCCATATTCTGTCTTGTTCAACCAGAAGAAGGTAATTGAGTTCACTCATTCAGATGCAGCTTGCTGTGGTTCTCTGCAGATTTCTGGGAAACAGTAGGTGATCAGAAAGGAAGCTACATACCCTCTATTCCACCATTCTTGTTATATATACTCTATACATATGTACTGTACTGGGTTTTGCAAGCATAAACATCTTTTTCAATTTCACCTCAATTTTTACTGGTAGTGCAATACAGGCCAATCCAATTCAGAGCCGACATTAGCAAAACACATTGAAAAAAATGCCATAATACACTCTGAAACAGTGTTCCAGGGGGGAGACCACATCATCTCGGCACATTCTACATACATATATATATATATATATATATAAAAAATGTCAATGTGATATTCTCATCTTTTTGGTGATGAGTGAGTTATCTGCCAACTAGATATATTTGTACCCCTAGCTTGATCAACAAGCCAATCAGGAGAAAGGTCATTTAAGCCCTGAGGCCACATAGAAAGGTCAAAACACTAACCGTACAATCCAGAGTAACTAAGGGAAGACATTAGAGGCACTTACTCTGGATTGCTCTATGCATTTCCCATAGTTTTCCCATAGGTGGCACCGTAACTGTGGGCACAATCCAGAGCAAGTTCAGCCTGCTCTGCCCTAACTGCTCTCTCCTAACTATTCTGTATCCAGAATATAAAGTTATGCTGCATCCAGAGAGTCAGGAAGCCTGGGCTGCCCTAACTGCTCCAGAGCATGCTAAGTAATTGACACATGGGGAGGACTTGCTCCTGAGGAGACACCCCTCAGAGCACACTGAACAAGGAACAGCTGTGGTGTCTGCCTTATAAGAAAGCCCAGGAGTTCCTGACAACAAGTTACAGCTGCAGTTCCTCTAGTGGAGGGTGGATGTTTGGAGTGGCCTGCTGTATCCCCAGGTTAGTGGGCTGCCGTAGTTGTTCCATATCCTGAGGTTGAGAGGCAGGGGTTGCAGCTAGGCTGGCTCAAAACTCAGATTTTTGGTCAACACTACCATTCTTACTCAGGCCTTATCATGGACCCCTATGGGTTTACTCATTACTATACCTGCTCCTGAGGTGGTATAACTCTGAGGGCTGGAAGAGGGCATTTCTGCCTTGGAAACAGGCTCTGGATACAGAATAACTGCTCTGCCCTAGGCAATGCTAAACATGCCCTCAACATGCCTCTCCTGAGCTGCCTAGGCTGCACCAGGGCAGAGCAGGTCCACCTCTCTTAGGGCACCCTATCTTGCCTTGCTCTGCCCTAAGTCTCTTCCAGAATAACTGGGCTGGAGCATCTTGCAGTTGCTCCACCCTAGTGATAGATAGGGCAACCCAAGGGCTCTTATGTGGACAGATTAGTTGCTCTGGATTGTGCTGCCTGTCAGTGTAAAAGGTCCCATATTTACTCTGGATTGTAGCCTTAGGCCAAGTGGGTTAAACCACTGGGGTTTCCCCAGATGTTAAATCAGCACTGCTGTGTTTTAATACAGTGATTTTCAATCAGTGTTCTATATCACAATAGTGTGCCATGGATAGTCCTCAGGTGTGCCACAGGAATTTGGGGAGAGTCATTAATTAATAGGAAAATTGGAGAATTTCAACAGCCTGGTGTGCCTGGTCAATGGTAAAAACAACTGATGGTGGGCCTTGACAATTTCAGTGTCTTGTTACTGTGCAGTGAGATGAAAAAGATTTAAAAATAATTTTTTAATATGCATTTAGGTTTCTACTATGCTAGCAAAATCCAGAAAAATAGCTCACGAGGGTTAAAGAACCTTTTGTAGCATGATGTATGCCTTATCCTGTTGTCACATCAAGCTGTTTAGAATTACAAACTAATCAGGTGCTTTAGCAACCACCATAAAAGAAAGCACATCATCCTTCTTGTATATATTCATTTATTAATAATAAATTCTACTTTAAAATTCTTGTATTTCTTGTAATTTCCATGCATGAGTACCCAAACTACCATAGCACTTTCGCAGGCCATTTTTAAGGGATCATCTCATCTCCATGTGCCTCTCAAAAAGTATGATGCGCACAGCCAACCCACAGTTGATACGATGGACTGAAATTGCAAACACTTGCGTTATATGGGACCATCTGTAGTCAAATTCAGTGGAAAGAACAGGACTTATAATGAGGCAACTGGAGGTGGCCATTTCCAAAGGCATACTGTTAAGGGCAAGGCAGATGGCAACTGCCCATTGCTACCTCACCTATTTGTGGCATCAGAAGCCAATCTGAGTCTTCCTTTTCCTCAAGCCACAGGGTGTGATTGAGAAGGAGGGAAAATATGAAGAGAACGGCAGTGGGTCAGAGTATTGGGATGAAGCAAATGGTGGGCAGATGGCATTTGTCCTGGGCAAGTGTTTAGATGGGTGACCTATTACTGCTGAATACTTTCAGATGTTTGCTCTTGCAGGTTAGCTGTGACAGAAAGAAATCCAAAATATTCACCTTATCCACTAAAGGATTCTGGAAGTCACTGACAGAAAATTCTCCATTGCTTACAGGGGAAAAATAATATAGTCTAAACTGAATACATCAGCATGACACTTTCAATTTTCCTTAAATCTGAACTACCTTTTTGTGATATTCTAATTATCTGTCTCCATTCATGTGCCAACTGTAGTCAAACTGCTTTTGTAGATAATTTTTTTTTAAAAAGAAAAGACATGTACATATGGATAAACCAGAAGGCTGTTTGCAAATTGACAGAGATAACACAGTCTTTGTCAACAACCTTAGTGGCAAAAGTGTGTAAACATCCTTCACAAGAGGCATCACTGGCAGGAGAACTACTGAGCACAATGGGGGAAAAAAATCCCAATGCATTTTAATGAGATCCTGAACTGGATGAAAGATTCAGAAAGATACTTTGCACTGAAACGATGGCTGAAGAGAAGACAGAGAAAACAGCTCAGGCACTTGTGATGGAATAATTGAAGTGAGTGAAACATAACAAAAATAATAGACAGGGCCCTAAAGACATCTAAATGCAACAGACCAACCTCTGCGAAAGTCTCTGAGAAGCACTGTTCATTAATGGGAGACGTGTGCTATCAGTGCATATTTATTCTCCCCCCACAGATAGATGGATGCATTAACTTAACGCTATTCATTGTCAGAAACCCATCAAAAATATACAGCCCATAATTGTTTCTGGCTTGAGTTCATATGACCCCATATTACAGCTTGCATTTTAAATAAGGAGGGAGGCCTGGGAGAAAGTGAAGGTCTTTTTTATTAGAGCATCTCCTGTAGCATCCATAAGCATGTTGGATTAATGAACTTTCTATAGTGTTCAAGATCGTGCTGTTCGTTATGTCCCAGACATCCTCTGCCCAAAAAACAGGATTTGTATTGAATTTGTATCAACAGAATTTGGTGTAATAAACCCACAATGCATTAACAAGACATAATGGGCGCAATCCTTTCCATGTCTACTCAGAAGTAAGCCCTTTAAATTCAATGGATCTTACTCCCAGGGAAGTGTACTTAGGATTGCAACTATAGTCTGGTGGCAGCTTGCAAAAATAGCAGAAAGGGAAAACTTATTGGCTAGACTAGGGGTCAGCCAATAACTTTTAATTAGGTATTATTTTTCCATTTTCTTTGTAAACCGCTTTGTGAACTTTTCAGTTGAAAAGCGGTATATAAATACTGTAGAAGATAGCAACCTTTCAGACCATCTCCTGGGACTTTTCTGACCTCCAGCCAGCACATGGCTCCCTCTACATCCCCCCAAGGGACTTCTCCATTGCTATTTTGCTGTGGGATCTGGAGATGCTGAAGAACAGCCTGATCCTGTCCTTGCCATGCCTCTTGCAAAAAAAGTTACTTTTGAGCAGAGATGCTCAGGATTGGGTTCTGCACTTTACTCCACCCGTTCCTGGGTGTAGGCTCCATTGTGTGCAAAGGGGCACACTTCTGAGTAGAAAAGTGCAGGATGGAGCTCTATGTATGCACTCTTCCCTACCCCTTCCATTCTGATCATGGCAGGGTGGGGTGAGGGTGGGGAGAGACGGTGCTGTTCTGGGCACCAGTAATGGTGACAGGCAGCTTCCTGTGGGCAATTGAGACAAGAGCTGTGGCAACACCTCCTAGTTGTGTGTGCTGGGATGCCTTAGTGTGCCACTAAGCACTATTCCGAGTGCTGAGCTTAGCACTAGTGCCAGGGGTTGCCTACCCCTGGAATAGACCAGCATTTTTTGTACCTGCTGTTGAATGTTTTTAATGATGTTTAATGGTTTATTTTTATGAGCCATCTTAACTTTTATGGAAAAGGTAGGATATAAATGAGGTTCATCATCATCATCATCGTGTCCTCTTGGGGAGAAAGGGATGGTAAAATAAAGTGATGAACGAACAGACAAACAGATAGACAGATATGAGATAGATAGATGATTTACCTCTTTTTCAAAATTCGTATTTATGAGCTCTATAAAATTCTTTGTTTCCTGCACAAAATGAAACAGATTGAATGTTGTCGCATATCTCCATTTGAAGCTTTGTCATGTCATCATTGAAAGTAAAAATTAGAGCAAGATGAAAACTATTAAACAGCAGATCATTTAGAGTGGTCCATTAGTGAGATAGCAATATCATCCAGTGCTTGATTTCTGTGTTCTTGAAATAAGTTATGAAAGAAGTTATGTAATAGCATGCTGGATGAGATCAGTGTTTTGTTTAGGTTAATCTTTTGGGCTGCAAACAATGGCCAACCAGATATTTTTGAGAAGCACACAAGAAGGATGTGATAAGAAGCCAATTTGGACAATATCCTTCTGTTCATACAATTAGGGGTCTGTTACCAAGTCATACATCCGACCCTTACTCTTAATGAAAGGATCATGGAACATTTGTTCTTAGCACATTCTTACTTTGTTGCCACATATAAAGTGCACCAAAGGGAAAAGAATAAGAAGTAAAAGAAATGAGAAATTCTGGATTACTGAGGGATTGTTTACAATAAAACAGTAGGAGGAAAGCAAAAAAATGCAACAGAAATAACTTTGGGCCAATCCTATCCAACGTTTCAGCAGAGGCGCAGCTGCAATGCATAACTGCAATGAACATTTTCCATACCCTGATGCATGGCTGCATCTGTGCAGGAAGGCTGGGTAGGATTGGACACTCAGTTTTGCAGCTGAACAAGTGGAAGCATAATGCTTTAAAATGTTTTCTTGCAAAAAGCCATGTCACATGCCCTGCTAGAGAAGGCAGGTCAGAAGTAAGACAATTTGTGGAAGGATGATAGGTGGTTCAGCCTTAGGATCAGACAAGAAAAGGGGCAGTTCAGGGGTGGAGAGGAAATCCACCTTTCGAGATCCTATCCCTTTTTCCACACCCTGAGTACCCTCAAATTTATTACAGCAAAATAGCTGCTCTGAGGACACTTATTTGAGGCTACATGGCTTATATGGGTTGCAGCTCACACTCCATAAGTGCTGCTGTGTGCCATGGGTTGGCAGGATTAGATCCTCTGAGCCTGAAGGAAGAAAAAATAAAAAAGAAAGAACAGTGATTGAGTCTCATCAGTATTGTTTGTGTAGGCTGAGTGTCTCTACAGATCCATGGGAAAGCATATGGTGAAACAGAAGAAGCCAGATGAGCATAAATACACCAGAAGTTATAAATACAGTTGAATGCATGCTAGGACTGATTTCCTGTGTCAACTCTATGAAGAGCTTCATTTGAGTATTAATTAATTGCCTACTCACTTCATTGTTATAAACCATTTTGTGGCATATGCTAAATTAATTTGATATTTATTGTGAGCTCAAATTTATGTAATAATAAATGCAGGTCTTGGTTTTTGTACGTTTTAGATAACATTTTGATTTCATTTATCATGGCTGACTTTGTATCTCCTCTGCTCCAAAAGCTGTTTGCTAATCTAGCTTGATTTGAGCCTTGTCAGTAACATAATCTAACAGTCTAAACCAAGCCTAAACCACAATCTGAACCAAACTTATTCAATTGAGGCACTGAGATGGCAAGAGCACAGAATGTGTTTCTGTCCTTCTACATGCTACCATTCAGTGCCTGAATGGATCTCTAATGTGTACAGCGACAGTGAACATGAGTAATAATTGATTCTCTGTAATATTTATACAGTATATCACATTTATTATCATGGTGTTATCCTCACAACAACTCTGTAAAGTAAATATGCCATCACATACACTGTCAAAAAAAAGATATGATGCTTATTTCTAAGTTAGGGAAGCATCACTGATTAACTTCTGCAGGAAGACATCATAGCAAACTAAGGCAATTTTTCTGATTTAAAAAATAAACAAACCTACACATACAACTATATGTATTAGTTCACTGATTGATGAAGCTGGTATGATATGGCAGCTCACATCCCAATCCTACCCCCCTCTACTCTACTACATAGCATGCAGCTGCGCCAATGTAGCATACTGCTTGCTGTGTGTGTGTGGTGGGGGGAAGGCTAGGGAGTGCTTGACCAGAAAAACCAAGAGAGAAAAACAAAACACATTTTGGTAAGCTTTTGGTCATCCATACATCTCTTCGGACCCCCACCAGCTATGTAGAGATGGGAAGGATGGAAAATTGGAGATGGAAGCTTAATGGACTGCCACTGGAGTCCTTATCCTCCATCACCCAAATGACTCCCTGCCCTCCCCTTCCCTACTCTGAATATCCCTCAAGACTCCCATGACCTGCTTCCTCTACCACCATACCCGATTTGGCACAGGAAAGCATGCATAAATTTTTCAAGCCACTCAATTCCAAGCCACCCAGTAGCAGTGCACCATTTACAGCAGTGGAACACCACTTACAAAGTGAACTGAGTTGCTCTGTCATACACTGATGATACAATTGGGCCATAAGAGACTGAGGGTGCAGTCCAAACCTAGGCTGGCACAACTCACCTGTCTCCCCATTCCCATGATAATGTAGGGAGGCAAGTGCATGTTTGTGCACAGGCCTAAGCCTCCCTCAGGAGTGGCACAGAAGTGTCTTGCAGCACTTTTGTGACACTTCCAGGCCAGCATGGGACTTGTGCTGGGGCTAAGGCCAATCAAAATGGGCGTTAAGATTGCAGCCTGACCTACAGATCTGGAAATTCATATCTCCCCTGCCATCAGAAATTCATAACTCCCCTACCATATCTCCCCTGCCATATCTCCCCATGCCTGAACCCCAAAAAGACTACAAGGTCACCCAAAATTCCTGATATCCAAGCAAAATTCCTGACATGTTAAAACATGCAGGACACCTGCCACCCCAAAATGTAGGACAAATGTTAAAATCAAAGCTAAAAACACTCGTAATGCTTTCCTGTACTTAATTTCAACACTATATTATTTATTGTTAGCACCCTCTGCAAGACCTGTTCCCCAAACCAAAAAGACCCAAGTTTAGGTGATCCAAGCAGCCAACCTTTCTCAGGGAGGCATGCAGAGATGTGGTCTTTCAGCCCCCTTTCCTTTGCCCCCTTACACAATAAAAGCTCCACTGACTATAATACTTTTGAGTGGCCACAACTGGCTTAAAACGTAAAAATCCATGTGTTATCCCACCATCCCTACCCTAAGAAGTTTGCCAGCTTTACACCCAGCCCCTGCTCCTCTACTTTAACAACAGCTGGATGAAAGGCCACAAATCTGAATTTTGAAATCTGAAAGCCCTTGTTGTGAATTACATGCTTTTTTGTGCAAAGATGGTGGATCCATCTACAAAGTCATAGGAGCAGAAGAGGCTGGGGTTTCTCTGGTCAGTTGGCAACACTGCTTTTAAAAAATTAATTCTTCTCCCTCTTTTCTCTCCAAAGCCAAACTCACTGCAAAGTTTCAGAGCAGTAGCAGCTCCATTTCCTATGCTCCCTCCTTCCCCTGCTCTCCAACAGCCTCAGTTCAGCTCCCTCCTTTCCTCCTTCCCTCCCTTCCTTTGCAGCAAGCGGAGTCTCTCTCTCTCTCTCTCTCTCTCTCTCTCTCTCTCTCTCTGTGGCCAGTGCAGGGACTGGGAGCTCTGCTGGCCACAGCCATTTCCCCAGTCACACATTCTGTGGCTGGGGGCCCTGGGGAGCACTCTGTAAACTCTGGTGTGATACATGCTGAGAGATCCACTGGTGGCTTGGAAAGGGGCTTTAGCATGAGGAGGGAGGAATACTACAATTCCTTTCCCTCAGTCCTCTGACCAGCAGCTTCAGCAGCTCACTTGGCCTGCAGCAGGCCTCAAATGCCCCAAATCCCAGGTATAGGTATAGAAAGGCCCCCAATTTCCTGA
Organism: Cryptoblepharus egeriae; assembly: GCA_030015325.1. Classification (NCBI taxonomy): domain Eukaryota; kingdom Metazoa; phylum Chordata; class Lepidosauria; order Squamata; family Scincidae; genus Cryptoblepharus; species Cryptoblepharus egeriae. The sequence goes on along the minus strand of JAREYC010000001.1, from coordinate 75,191,953 downwards.
AAGAGTTCCTAAAACCAGACTTTCAGATTTAGGGCCTCATTTCCGGTTCTGTCCAGAAATTTCTGCTCGTGTGATCACCCTGCCTGCCATGAACTCACTAACCTTACAATATGGAGTAACTACAGGAAGACATAAGAGGCACTTAGGATTGCTCTATGCATTTCCCATAGGTTTCCCATAGGTGGCACCATAACTACGTCAGTGTAAAAGGTCCTGTAGTTACTCTGGATTGTATCCTAAGTGGACCTGAGCATGCCATTTTTTTCTCTCTGGCTCAATTTTCCATCTGTGACATGAGGATAAAAATATGAACCCACCTAATGTGATTATTTTAATGATTACAGCAAATAATATATACAAATTTATTTGAACACCATGCAGTGGATTATTGTTAATATTCATAATAAGGTATGTTAATAAATTTCATTCCTTATTATTACACATAGCTGTGGCATATACACATAAGTGGCATAGCTGCTACTGAAATAATCCACTTTGAAATGTGATGGGTTGCATGTAGTTCCCATTATGCATGCAAGTAGTTCATCATACAATCACACTCACTGCAATAAAAAAACAATACTCTTCATAACTGTGTTGAATTTCCCAGGAACTTCTCGTATCAGCACCAAGCTCCATGCAGTAATTGGGTTGATTGATGTGGCCAGACACATAGATTTACTATAGCCACTGCATCTGTGAATTATGACATGAGCAGTATTGATACTTTCTTTATACATAATGAAAAGGTATGCTGTAAAGATATCGTTCGTAAAATCTTTCATGTAAGATATGCTGTCAAAAGCAGCTAGTTATGAAATGATTATGTACAGCCCACGTTTTTACTTGCCTCGCTTGGCAGCCTACATGGATTTCTTTAGACCTATGCCAATTGTGTCCAGATTTCTTTGGACCTATGCCAACTGGCCACCAATGGATTTCTTTGGGCCTATGCCAATCTTTTGACCAATCCAATTGTGCACTTAATGTGGTGGATCTCATAATTGGATCTGCTAAGTACGGCATTGTAAAAGGTACGCTGCGGGACTGCTAGTGGAAATAGCTGGAGGATCCATACATGTGCTAGTGGCTTGCAGAAGACCTGCTGAAGAATGACAGGAAGGTAGCAGCAAAGATGGTTTGTGGTTGTTTTGGCAGAAGTCTGGGACGTGGAGAAGGCAGGCATAAGGTCTGGGGACGAGAGGGAGAGGATCTCAGCAGCACATGTCTAAAGCCTATCCCCCTTTTCCTGGCCCAACATGGTCTCTATCTTTGGACCTACCCCAGCTAAATAGCTGGCGTAGGTCCAAAGAAATCCATAGGTGGCCAGGCTGCCTATAGATAGGCAAGTCAAAATATTTTAATGCTTCCAAGCTCTCTGATGTTCCCCACCATAGGACACAGCATGTGTTCCTACAGTGCAGCCACATTGTGTAAACAGGTGGGGATAGAATTGAGGCATTCATATATAATTGGCGCCAAATACCCATTCCAGGATTCAGTATACCAGCAGAAGTCAGACATCAAGGAGGCTTAACAGACTCCCATTCGAAGGAGAGATCCTTTGACAGAGGTCTTAGACTAATGAATGATTCTACAAAAGCAAACGCTGGAAGAAAACAAATAGTTGAGCCAGCCGTAAAAGGAGCTTTGCATAAGCATGTGATGAGCAAACCAATGCATACTCAAATTACATAGGAGCAGTATAACACTGGTGTTTCAAGAAGTAATTTTATGATGATCGGAATAGCAAAAACATTGGCAGGATAACAGTGATTCAAGGCTGGAGCCATGAACCTTGTGTGCAGCTCCTCAAGTAAGAGGCTCATCATAGTTTGAATAATGTATCTAACAGAACAGAAGGATAGAAACGACCCTTATCAGGGAAGAGAGCTATACTTCTCTGAATCTAGTTTCAATAAATATTTATGATATGCATTGAGTATCATAAATGCAATAGAATGTTGTGTCAGTCCTCCCTTTTCCTTTGACGTTTCTATCTGAATCAAACCCTTCTTCAGAGAGTAACAACACCAGTCTCAGTTCTGGGAGATATTTAGCCAATAGAAGAATTCAGCCAGGCATATACATTCCACAGAGGATTTCCATTCATTGAGCTGCCCAGCTATTTCAACATGCTACGGACAGATTGAAAACACATAGATAAGAAAGTGCCATATTTAATCATCTCCTGTTATCACTGTTGTATGCAAGCCTGCAAAATATGAAAAACTGTTCATTGGGAAGATAGCCAATACCTCAGTGTATATGCATAAAATATAGGCACATTTAACAAACAAGTGCAGCTCATGTATTATACTGATGCAGGGGTCTCCAAACCCTGGACCTGGGGCCAGATGCGGCCCTCGGCAAGCCTCAAGATCCCTCTATCCATACCCTGGGCAAGCCTTGTAATCCACTCCAATACAGTCTAATAATAATAATAATAATAATAATAATAATAATAATAATAATAATAATAATAATAATAATAATCTGGGCTAATAAGCGAATCTGGGCTACCAAACTGCCAAAAATTCACAGAAAATTTCACATCTATTGTACATGAATGATTTGAAGCTCTACGGAAAGTCAGAAGCAGAAATCCAGTCACTCACCAATACAGTCCGAGTCTTTAGTACCAACATCAACATGGAGTTTGGCCTGGACAAATGTGCCACAGTGGCACTAAAGAAAGGGAAGATCACGGAAAGTGATGGCATTGAAATGCCGAATGGTCAAACCATTAAATGCCACCAGCCTGAAGCCTACAAATATCTAGGCATACTGCAGCTGGACAATATCAAGCACAGGCGTGTAAAAACTGTAGTCAGCAAAGAATACATACAAAGGGTTAGAAAAATTTTGAAGAGCAAATTGAATGGCGGCAACATTATAAAGGCTATAAATACCTGGGCCATACCTGTAGTTAGGTATACAGCTGGCATTGTGAACTGGACACAAAAGGAACTGGATGACTTGGACAGGAAAACAAGGAAATTAATGACCATTCACTATGCTTTACATCCACGTAGTGATGTTGACAGGCTGTACCTGCCTAGAAGATCAGGGGGCAGAGGACTTTTGCAAGTGAAGCAGTCGGTGGAAGAAGAAAAACATGCCCTAGCAGATTATGTGCTAGAGAGACAGGAATCTGCTTTGATTTAAGTCAGCAAGAGAAAGTTGTTGAAAGTGCATGTAAAGTGCAATAAGGTATTGCATGGCCAATTCCTTGCCAAGATCGAAGGAAAAGTGGATCAGGATAAGACCTGGTTGTGGCTCACGAGTGGAAAACTGAAGAAGGAGAGGGAAGGCCTGATACTTGCTGCCCAAGAACAGGCAATCAGGACAAATGCCATCAAGGTCAGAATTGAAAAATCAGCCCATGACACAAAATGCCAGCTCTGCAAAGAAGTGGATGAAACCATCGACCACATTCTAAGTGGCTGCAAGAAGATCGCGCAGACAGACTACAAACCGAGGCACAACTCTGTTGCCCAGATGATCCACTGGAATCTATGCCAAAAGTATCATCTGCCAGTGGCAAAAAACTGGTGGGACCACATGCCTGAAAAAGTGGTTGCAAATGAGCAGGTCAAGCTTTTGTGGGACTTCAGGATACAGATGGACAAGGTCTTGGAACACAGTACTCCAGATATCACCATCATAGAAAGCAGTCAGGTGTGGCTTGTTGACATCGCCATACCGGGTGACAGCAGAATTGAGGAGAAACAACTGGAAAAGACCTAAGAATCGAATTACAGCGTATCTGGTGTAAGCCAGTCGAGGTGGTTTCAGTGGTAATTGGCACACTGGGTGCAGTGCCCAAAGACCTTGGCAGGCACCTGAAAACTATTGGCATTGACAAAATATCACTCTGCCAACTGCAGAAAGCCGCCAAACTGCAGAATTATACGCCGCTGCACCACACAGTCCTAGACTCTTGGGAAGGGTCCGACTGGTGATGTGAACGAAACCAGCACAAAATTGTTCGCTGTGTATTTATGGATAACAACAACAACAACAACAACAACAACAACAACAACAACAACAACAACAACAACAACAACAACAACAGTGGAACACAGCACCTGCAGCTGCAAAAAGATCGCCCAAATGAACTATCTGGAAAGACGCAACAAAGCAACTGCCATGATACATTGGAATCTGTGCCACAGTGTCAGAAAGTTGATGTGGCCCTCCTGCCAAAAAGTTTGGAGACCACTGCACTAATAAGTAATATCATTGTTTTATAATCTACCATAAAATAAAATCAATATTAACAATAATATTTGAAGTTAAATCTGATGAAGATACAAATTATACCTTGTTTGCTTGAAGGAAAGTTCCCAAGTAGTTATGTTTACCATAGTATCCCCCAAGGAAACGTACACAGTAGTGTAGCTTTATAGGTATATTCTAAGTTTACTTGGATGTTGATCTCACTGAGTTTGTTGAGACATTGCCAAATAAATGTGCATATCCTTACAGCATTGAATATGTTACTGTATAGTCCTATGTGGGCCTACTCAACAGTAAAAACTTTACCACTGAATTCATATGTGTTTACTCCAAGTAAGTGTACACAACATTGCAACATTACAGCAAAATCATATGCTGATGCAGCAGTAAACAAATAGTCTCATCCTTCAACCTGTTGGGGAGGAATAATCTCATATGTTTCCATCAGTAATCTGAACCCATCCTCTTCTTGGAGCTAAACTATTCTCCTCCGTCTTCATCATTCTGTTCCTCCTTCCCCGTTTTGTCCTACTTCCCCTGCTGACTTACCATATATACTCGCATATAAGCCGAGTTTTTTTAACCCTTTTCTGGAGCTTAATGTAGATGCTTTATGTTTATTGTTTTTAAGATGCCTGTTCTAACAGTTTTAAAGCAGCACTCCTCCGTCATTTTATTGTTGGTGTTTTTATGGATTGTTTTGTAAGCTGCCTTGAGTCCCTCTGGGAGAAAGGCGGGATATAAAGTTGTTTATTATTATGATTAATAATACATTTTCACATCTGCTGGATATTTCAGTATATGATAAAGGGATGTTTGAATTGCTGAAGTGTGTTTCATTGTGCCGCTGCAGAATCTCATATATGTGTTGGGAGATTTTGGCCTTGGACAGTTGTTGGAATGAGGGTGGCTTATTGCAGCACCAACAGGTTTCCCAAAAGCCCAGCAGCAAGGCAGAGGAGAAAGAAAAGCAGGAGGAAACTCTGGGTTTTAGTTTTTTTAAAAAACAGATTTTGTCCCTTTGAACTGTATAGGACCCTGTTGAAAGAGTGACAGCATTCAAGCTGAGCCATTCACTATGTATATGGTTAGCAACTATGTTTATGCTGGTTTCCACTGAGAGGGGATGTTGGATCCAAGTTTAAGGGATCGTGGGTTGTTCCCATGTGTACCAGATGGTTGGCATGTGTACCACAGAGATTTGGGGAGGGTCATTTGGGAGAAGGTTATTAGGGCAATTGGGAGATTTGAGTCCCCTACCAGTAGCGTGGTGTGCCTTGTCAATGGCCAAAAATCCATTTTCAGTGCCTTGTCAGTGTGCCATGAGCTTTAAAGAACTGAAAATCTAGGGCTGGCCTAGATTAAGCCTGACTTCATGAGACTGGCAGGAAAAAGTCATCGGTTCAAAGCATTCGAGCAGATGTAATTATTTCATTTACTGTATTTAGTTTCCACCATTCTTCCATCAAGGACTTCACAAGTGCTTACATATCCATTTACATGTTGTGGTTACATATTCAACCATATCTAAACTTGAATAATGTCAAGGGCTGCAAGATATATCTTTAGCCCATGCCTAGGATTGTTAATAGAAAATGTTTACATGAATCATCAGGGACTCCAAAATTGGTCATGCAGTGGCCTATTATCATTGACCATTGAAAGAGAGAGGACATCACAACAGAATGATTCTCAGTAAGAACAAAAATACCTGACATTCATCTTGTTTTCAATAAAAATAAATGCTCCTAAGAAAAGAATGCTTTAATAATAATGATGGTGCAAAGAGAAGTGGAGGCAAAACTAAATGCAAACCAGGAGGGCTGATTTTGAAAGGAAGAGAAATATGTCAATATGAAAAGTGAATGTTCAGGACCTCCCTAAGTGGGTTAGCAGATGTTCCAAGGCCTTGCATAACTTGACAAATGTATAGTTCACGCTGCAGTAGAGGCTGTTTACTTTGTGGGGGATTCGATAGTGGGAGGTGTTATGAATTGATTTTAATAATTAGTTTTCTCTTTCTCCAGCCTCTGAAGCTGCTGCTTGCAGCACAAGACAGTGTTGGTGATGCTGTTTTTGTCTATTTTTTGCTTAATTCACACTTCTGCTCGGATCAGAGTTTCTTTTGCTTCTGGGTATTTTATTCCTTTCTTCTCTCCTTTGTGCACAACACAAATGTGCAGAGACCATTTCAATGGCAAAGAAACACATTTCAGATTTCATGATTTTACTGTATTTAATTGCTCACTTTTGACTCAAGTTCAGTTTATTTTGCTCATGAAATGCAGTGGCCTTTCGAACGGGGTTCGTCAAAACCAAAGCATCAAGCCGAATATGCATCTGGAATGTGCATCTTCAAACACTTTGACATTTTTCTTGCCATGTAGATGCAGTGATTTGCATAATCTCCCTACCTATTCCTCTTGCACACTATATGCACATTCAGTGGAGACCTGTATGAAAATCCCACAACTTTCCCAGCTTTTTCTCTCCTCCCCAGGAACTCAGCTTGCAAGTTACACACACAGCTGCTTGAGAAACCTCGGAGAAAGTGCCCTGCTGAGAAAAGCAAAAGATGGGAAGAGAATAGAGGAGATGTGCACAGGTTTCCTCTTATATTTAATGGCTGATGTAAATGCACATCAAAAGCTGATGAGGAAGAAAGGAAGACAGCTCCATATGGCTACTGTTGTGTAGGAGTTAGGAAAGATCCTGTGATTGAGGTTGGGGCATAATTATAAAATTGTGCATGATGTGTATAGATTAAATAGATGGAAATGTTTCTATATTAGTAACAATGTTTACCAGGGGTCATTAAATGAAGGCTGCAATCCTAACCAGGTCTGCTCAAAATTAAACCCCATTGTGTCCAATGGGTCTTATTCCCAGGAAAGTGTCTTTAGAGTTATAGCTGAAATGTATTGGTAAGATATTTAGGATGGGCAAAATGAGACCCTTACATATAAATAGTCTAAAGGTATTCTTTGCTACAAGTTATTAAAGCTTGAATGGCTTTACCAGATGAAAAGGTTCATCAGTGGTGACTAATCTGGATGCTTACAATTTCAGTGGCAATGTATTTCCATTACAGCTGCAGGAGAGCAATAGCAGAGGTCCACTTTCTATTATGTCAGGGCACCACTGTACCACTGTCACCACAGGGCACCACTGTCAGGGCACCACTGTAAGTAATGGGATTAGATCTATCAAATATTTTCTAATATTCTTACATTCATGTCATCAGTGAAGAGGCATCACCATGATTGTGTCATTGGGTGCAAGAGTCCATCAATTCACACCCATTGGGGACCTCCTCCCATACCAGCATACAAAATAAATTACAATATCATATGTGTAGCCTAAATGAAGTGTCATCACTAAGTTTGATGTTACCCCCAATACATTGCATTAGCATCCTTCAGTCTCGAAAGACTATGGTGTCATGCATCTCTAGAGCATGATGGCCTGGGTAGATTAATATGGAGGATAGACTGTTACCCAAGCAGCAAATCTCCCCTCTCTATGCCACTGAAATAGTCCAATGGAACAGCAGAACCGATACGATTGGTTCCAGCTCCCAGAAGTTACCAGAATATGATCACGTACTGCTTCTGGGATACCGGCTCTGGATTTTGCCTTTAGATTGACTCCTGAAGCCTTTCCCATAGATGGGAATAGCCACAAGGCAGTGGAGGTTGGAGGAGGGAGTTTTCCTTCTCCAGACAACTCACATTCAGTGGGATTTTGGACAGGTTTAGTCTGGCTCCTCAACAAAGGCCTGTTGAGTCCCTGCCAGTAGCTACGCTGCTGCCAGCATAGCCCTTTGTATCACTGGAGCACACAATCCCACCACCATGAAAATCCCACCCCCACCACCACGCACCCCAATAACATAGGCTGCAATCCCAATCTCTGCTTAGGTTGGCATAACCCCAAGCACAAGTACCATGATGGCCTGGGAATGTCACAAATGTCACTTCTGCACCAATCCTTGAGGAGGGTTTGGCCAGTGCTCAAATATGCATTTGGCTCCCTACATTACCACAAGAATGGGAAGATCGATGAGTTGTGCCACTCTAAGTTAGGATTGCTCATAAGGTCACCAAAGAAAATTGTTAACATACAAAAAACCAGTGACCGACTTGATAATACTCACAAAACTGAATAAGAGCTCTAGTACTAGCTCTGATACATTGAAATGAGATCTGTTTCATTGGTTGTATCATTGTCAGACCTTATTGGTTCCCTGCTGTGTCATCAGAGTACCTAATTTGGTCTCAGAAGAATCCATTGCATTTATCAATTTTGAGTTAAGAAAAACTCAGAATCATTTTTGTTACCCACTGCAATTGGGTTTTTTCCCTTTTCTAGTTATTTAGCCACATTTGATAAATTTGATAGAATTCAACACAGTTTGCTTCATGGAATTCTGCTTGATATTCCATATCTAATGGTGTATATAATATGATCGTTGTTAATGTTGAGTCATTCGACTCTTCGTGACCCTATGGACTGCGCAGCACTCCAGTCCACCTATCCTCCAACAGCTCCCTATGCTCCACTTCTATTTGCCACAAATTGATGGACCAGAAGCCATGATCTTGTTTTCTTAATGTTTAGTTTTAAGCCACATTTTCACTTTCTTCTATCACCCTCATCAAGAGGTTTCTTAGTTACTCCTCACTTTCTGCCATTAGAGGGTTATCATCTGCATATCTGAGGTTATTGATTTCTCCCATCCACCTTAATTCTGGCTTGTGATTCATCCAGTCAAGCTTTTCACATAATGTGCTCTCCATATAAATTAAATAAACAAGGTGACAATATACAGCCTTGTCACACTCCTTTCCCAATTTTAAACCACTCATTTGTTCCATATTTGGTTCTGATGATGATGGTATTATTCAATTAGTATTATTAAAAAATATCAAGGGTTCACAACTCTGCCCAGGAGTATTGATGTTTTCCTCCAGACTGAGCATGCCATCCTATGCAAACCACATTCCTTTTACCTTTCTAGCAATACGCCTGCTTGAGTAGCAAATTTATCTGTTGAAAATAATTTAAGCTTCAGTAGTGCAAGTCAGAACAACTGTAGGATAGTAGAGAGTCACCTAGACAGGACTGATTTAACCTGAATAAATTGTACACAACAGGCCTGTAAACCACCGCAACAAGAACATAATCCTTTCCGGTAAAATCATAAGTGCAGAATTTTTGAACCCAATAAAATGAAACTTTGATAAATGAACTGTTTTCTAGTGAGGGAAAGCAGTTCAATTAAATACTGTTGCCCTGTTCTTGGGGAGATAAAAAGGTTGACATATGCATTATGTTTTGATGTCTTGTGCCACACTTGAAAATTTTGCTTTGGTTAACATTATAGAACAGGTCATTCATCATGTTGACATTCATGTTATTTCAGAAAGTAGCATTTTGGCGCAGCTGTGGATACTCCTATCCAAAAATGTGCTGTACCAAAGCATGAGGTCATGGAGGCACTATTGATGGGCCATGTTAATTCTGATTTGGAATGCTAGGTTAGGTCGTGAGTTTATTTGTGATTGTCTACTAGCATGACTTTATGTTGTCAAAATACAGAAGTTTGAGGAAAGCTCACTGAGGAAAGCTCCTTCAATACAGAGCTTCCGGCAGAGCCTTAAAACCTTTTATTTTAAAAAAGCTTTTTAAATGGGGCAGAGGTGGGGGGGCAGTTGTTTTATTGTTTTATTGTTTTTAACCAATGTTTTTTAGTCTGCATGTTTTAATTGTTCTCAGTTTTTTATTCAATCTAATTGTGTTTTATTTGTATTTTAATTGTGTTCTAATCTGTATTTATGATCTATTTTAATGGTGTTTTATTGTTTTCCTGATGTTAGCCACCTTGAGCTCCCTCTTGCAGGGGAGAACAGGCGGGATATAAATCAATCAATCAATCAATCAATCAATCAATCAATCAATCAAAGAAAGAAAGAAAGAAAGAAAGAAAGAAAGAAAGAAAGAAAGAAAGAAAGAAAGAAAGAAAGAAAGAAAGTTGGATTTAAAGGTACTCTATTTGCTGGGCAGTGCTACAGAAGAAGAGAAAATGAAGCAAGAAGGTATCCATACTTAATAGTTTAAAATGGCATTATGAGTACAGTCATCTACAGTCATAAATCATATCAATTTGCTCATACAGATCTTTGCAATGATTTGCAGGTCAAAACAATGATTCTTGGATATCTGTTGATTGCAATGGATTTTGTAATCATGTTGATTCCTACCAGTAGTGGTTGTTCCCAGCCCTATTCATTAGCAGAATGCACTCACTATTAAAAGAGTAAAATGTCCAGAATATTTGTGTGCTCTGGGCACAGCTGGGCACTGACAGGCCCCAGAGGGTACCTGGTATCAGTGGCAGACAGCAGCAGACACTGTTGGGAATCAAGCATCCCTACCAGGCACCACTGAGCAGTAGGCAGCAGGCAGGGCACCACCTGGCAGAGGACACAACCATGCAGTGGGCAGCAAGCACCAGTGGGCAGTGGACTCCACCAGGCACCCAGTGGGCACCACTGTTGGAGGAAAAAGACAACACCGACCTGTATGTGTCAGAAGGAACAGTGAACCGCCCCCTGCCATGAATGACCTCTCTGTCTGTCCCCTCTCAGTGACCATTGCAGGAGGTGAGGCTTGGACCATTTTCCTCTCTCTCTCTCTCTCTCTCTCTTCCTCTCTCCAGATTTGAGCACATGTGTCTCCATCAGGCCGCAAACCCACATGCAAGCAGGGGCAGCTATAGAGCTTCTGGCCAATTAATAGGAACTTTGGTTATAATCAGATGTTGTAAATATGAGCCTTTGTGATTTGTAAGTTTACCTGTTCTAAAGTTCTGGTCTCAGTCTTGATTTTTGCATGCGCCTAAGCAAACAGCCAGGGTGGAGGGAAAGGCTTCTGAACCACAGAAGGGGATGCTCTGTGGTTGTCACTCGGCTGAGTTGATTCACCTTCCAACCACCAGTGAGCATTGGGCACCAATGGGCACAACTGCGCAATGGGAAGTAGGCACCACCAGGCAGCAGGCATCAATGGGCACCAGGCATCCTTAGTGGTCACCACAAGGCAATGGGCACCACCTCACCCCTATGGGCACCATTTAGCACCACTTGGCAACAAGCACCACCAGACACCATCCAGCAGTGGACACCACTAGGCACTGGGCATCATTATTGAGCACTGGGCACCACTAGACATTGGGAACCACTGGGTAACATCACACAGTGGGCAACAGGCACCAGCGGGAATCTCTACTGGGCACCAGCAGGCAGCAGTGTGCACTGAGCTTCACCAGGCACCAGCGGGCAGTGGGCACCACTGGGAACTAGTGGGCACCACATGGTACCCCATTTAGCCCTGCCGGGTACCAGGCACCGAGCACCACCAGGCACTGTACATCACAGAAGGAATACACTCCCAAACCTCATGTTTCCAGATCCAGTGGTTGGGGCTAGATGTGTTACATATAAGAAGAAATGTTACGTATAAGACGAAAATGTCTTGCACCTCTTTTCAGCCTAACCACCCCTTAGTGGTTAAATTTCTAAAAAGTCAGTTATTGGTGATCACAGAAGAAATACCCTCCCCAAATTTCTAGGTCTGGCAGTTTTGACTGGGCATTGATTAATGAGTGAGTCAGTCAGTCAGTGAATCAGTGCGTCAGTGATTTTTCAATTTTATGTAATGTATATAGATTAGGATGAACATGAGGAGAAGCAAGAACTTAAAAAATGCATGGTTTACATTTTGTATTGCAAAATTATTCCAAAGTAATAGTGAATTGCTGTAGGGGATGATTCTGTGCATCATTCACAATATGCTTCCATTCTTTGCAATTGATGGCAATGTTTTTAGCCTCATCAGTGGTCAGTCACTGGTTCTGTAGGTCTTCCTCAACCAGCTTCAGCCCTGTCTTTTTGGGGGCTCCTCGTAGAACTCTTTTTACTACAACTGAATCTATACCAGTTGACAGCAAGAGAGTCAGAACATTGTGAACAATGTGTAAGGAATTTTTAAAATTCACGGATGCAAGTAATCAACAGTTAGCTGCCTAGCTTAAACTATTTTGTAAAGATGAATAGACAAATTCAGGAGGTCAATCAACAGATATTAGCCAAGATGGGGATAAAGATCTTTTGTGTTCAGTGACACAGATCCTCACTCCAGAGGCTCATCCTCCCCGGTGAAGCAATTTGGTTACCACTGTCAGAAACAGGACACTGTTCCACAGTGGAAAAGTTGTTGATCTTAAGTATCACAACTGCTGTGCCTGTCACAGATCCCAAGGTCAATTGCCAGTGGGGCACGGAAACTACACTACACGGCACTACACTACATGGTAAACCAGGATTAGATGGACCAAAATTTGACTCAGTATAAGGCAGCTTTATATGATTAGTGGGGCATATACACATATATAGTGTATATATATGTGTATATATATAAGCAAGACAGTATATAAGCAAGACAGTTGGGTCCAAGGCAATTACATCAACTCTGGAAGACATGTGCTGAGCATATTGTATGTGTCATATCTCATGTTCTGGGATTTGACAAGAGAATCCAAGCATGCCAACTTCTTTGGGTTGACAGTTGAGTGAGCCATGCTGTGTGCCAACAACACTGTCCTATTAGGCAGTTCTGGTTTAGCTTGACTCTAGTTGTAGTTGAACAAATGACTTAAGCTTTTCCCATAGGAAATAATGGAAACTCAGACGATTGGTTCCACAAACCCCCAAATATTCATATAAAAATATTAACTGGATGTAAAAATGATGGCAAAACACTGGAATTGAATTCAAAACATGCATTCAATGTGCATGATCCTATGAAGTTTACTTAGGCTGCAAACTTAAAGACACTTTCCTAGGAGTAAGCCCCATTGAACACAATGGGGCTTACTTCTGGGTAGACATGGTTAGGAGGCTGCAATTAAGACACTTTCTTCTGCAATCAAAGATACTTTCAAAGCTTCTCCCTACTTGCTCCTTCTCTTCATCCTGAGCCTCTCTCTCCCCTGCTCCCTTCTGGCTAGCCCTGAGCTGCTTCCCTCTTCTCCCCTGCTCTTCTCTCCCTTTGCCCAGCGAATGCCCTGTGACGGGAGGAACAGCATGGATGTGTTGCTTTCGCAATGGGCAGGCGTGCTAGGCAGCCCTAATGCTTTTTAAAAGTGCTGCCGGCCAGCGCATCTGCCCCAACTGCCAACGACTGTGTTTGTTACGTGAAGCACAGTTTGTTACATGAAGCAGAATCCTAGAGAAATTTTTGTTTGTTACATGAAATATACTTTACTTGAGGCATTTGTTGCATGAGGCGCCACTGTATTTTGCTTTCTTCTGATTAATTTATATTATTATATTAATTTATTTTTAATTACTTATTATATAAATTATTACCATAATTATTATTAAATTATTACATTATATTATTATTAAATTTAAAATGATTGCATATAATTTATTTAATTTATTAATTATGGGAAGGCTACATACTGCCTGCTCACAAGGAAAAGGAGGATAATGAAGATTTTTTTTTTCCAAGACACAAGGCTAAAAAGAGGATATGTCCTGGAAAAAGATGACATATGTTCACCCTGCTCACAGAACATATTTCTTGAGCAAATACAAGCACATCAGGACTAATAATGGAAATATATAGCTTGGGATAAAGATACATTTCACATCCCATACGTTCCAACATCAGCCCTGGCCTCTAAACAGACTCAGCAGCCCTCAGACACCTACCCCACATTTGGCTGCAGGAGTCTTGGTGGTGACTTTCTCAGGACTGAGGAAAGGTTTGGAATGGGGATTTTTGCCAGTCTCTGCAGCTTGAGCGTGCTGAGCCTCCTGCTGCTCCTGGTGTCTTTGGGGCAGTGGTTCTCAAGCATTTCAACCCAGCCGGGACCCCCTTCTGAGATTGACAAATCTGTCCAGGACTCTACAGAAGTGGGTCATGGATAGAAGAGGAAGGAAGAGACATCACTATGATGCCAGAGCTCCTCATCCATGACTACACCGAGAAATACATTGTGTTCAATGAGACATACTCTAAGGAAAGCATCCAAGTTGGTGACACCCAGTGCAGATTACAAAATGGCGACACCCAACTTTGTGTGGCTCCCTGAAATGAAGTGGAAACCCCCCAGGGGGTCCCATCCCCCACTTTGAGAACCACTGCCTAGAGCTTGATGATAGAGACCCAGAGCCAGGAAGGGGCTCTCTGAGTCCTGCTCCAGAGGACCCTCCTGCCCAGCCCTCCCTCACCCCGGGCAGCCCAGGTTCCCTGTCCTGCCTGCCTCCAGGGTGCCCAGGAAAGCATGACTCATGCAGTGCCCACCCGAGTTCCCTGTGCCTGTACAGAGGCCGCCCCACTCTGCATGAGGCCACACAGGCAGCAGGGAAGTCCGGCTACCCCGCACCTCAGAGCCTGGACTGGGCGGGCAGAGCCGCGGGCAGTGGCCGGAAAAGCAGGTCCATGGCTGAGCATGCCAGGCATGCTGGAGCTCCTATCTATCTATCTATCTATCTATCTATCTATCTATCTATCTATCTATCTATCTATCTATCTATCTATCTATCTGTCTGTCTGTCTGTCTGTCTGTCTGTCTATCTATATCTACGTACCTCCCTCCCTACCTACCTACCGTAATTCCCGCTTGGAGAGACGCACTTTTTTCCCCCAAAAGAATGGGGAGAAATGTTGGTGCACCTCTTAAAGTGATGGTCCTTTTAACACTCAATTATCCACTCTGCAGGATGCCTGCAGTTTGAAGAGAAATGTTTGCCTGGTTGCCATAGAGGTTAATCCCTGACTTCATAGAAGTTAAATAGCCTTTTAACCCTCTCAGTTCAGGTTTCTCTGGCTCTGAACAACCTTTAAAGCCCTTTAAAGTGAAGAAATTAAGTGCAGGAAAACAATGAGTATTTCTCCTTTATTTTAATGTGTCTCCCCTTCCCAACTACCCACTGCACCCACTAGTCCCAGCCATCCCCACCAGTCACCCCTAAATGCTCCCCCCAGAAACCCTCTGCTTACTAGTTTCCCCTCCCTCCAATAACCCCCAGAAGCCACCCCTACATGCACACACTCCCCCTTCTCCAAGAGAATGAAAATATATACATATATAATATGAAATATATATAATACACTCAAACACACATACACATATATGTATGTGTGAGTATGTATTTTTATAATATATATTATATTATATTCACTTGAGTGTGTGTGTATCTCATAGAATCTAGATTGGCAGGCACCCAGGCTTAAGCCAATCCAGGACTGACTTGGCCTGCACAGAGTGTCCATCTGTCCCCCTTTTCCCCAGGACATGTGCTCTTTTTCAGCCTTTGGGCACAATCCTTTCCAGGTCTACTTAGAAGTAAGTGGTATTTGATTCAGAGAAGCCACCAGGGGATCTATTCTTTTTTCAACCTCTATGCTCTCTTTCAACCCTGGAGTTCATGACAGTGATGATGGCTCTAAATACAGTACATGGTAATTTATGGTACATGTTAATTGTATTTCTATGGTTGAATGTTTACATAGTTGAATGTATTATTATTAAATTTATTTATTATTTATTTATTTAATTTATATCCCGCCTTTCCTCACCTGCAAGAGGGAGTTCAAGGTGGCTAACATCAATCATAATAAAACACCATTAAAATTATCATAAATAGAGATTAAAACATAATTAAAATACAATTAAAATACAATTAGATTTAAAAAACTAAGAACAATTTAAACAATTAAAAAATGTTAAAGAAGGTTCTTAATACCACTGTTGACTTTACATGGTTGAAATATTAATTCTGCTACATTTTATTAAATATATTAGTACACCATTTGGTTCAGAATTTTTTTTTTGTTTTTCTCCTCTAAATTTTGGTGCGTCTCATGGTCCAGTGCGTCTCATGGTCCGGGAAATACGGTATCTATCTATTTATCTATCGTATGCATGTGTGTGTATGTATGTATGTATGTTTGTTTGTTTGTTTGTATGTATGTATGTATGTATGTATGTATGTATGTATGTATGTATGTATGTATGTACCCCTCTATCTACCTACCTAATGTATGTGTCTATCTACCTACCTATTTACCTACCTACCTAACTACCTATCTTCCGTATGTATGTATGTATGTATGTATGTATGTATGTATCTATCTATCTATCTATCTATCTATCTATCTATCTATCTATCTATCTATCTATCTATCTATCTATCTACTGTATTTATGTATGTATGTACCTATCTACCTACCTATCTGTCTACCTACCTATCTTTCTATCTATCATCTATCTACCTACCTACCTACCTACTACCACCACAGGAGCCCCAACCGCCTGGAGCCACTCCCCCGACCAGTCCCACAGCCCTGCCCAGCCCAGGCCAGGCTCCGAGGCACAGTGCACCGGAGCTCCCTGCTGCCTGCATGGCCTCACGTGGAGTGGGGAGCCTCTCGAAGGGTGCAGGGAGCTTGGGGGGGGGGTGCTGTGTGGACCATGCTGCCTGGATACCCTGGGGGCAGGGAAGGCAGGGAAGCTGGGTGTCTGGAGTAGGGTCCTCCAGAGAGGGCTCGGGAAGTCCCTGCCTGGCTGTGGGTCTCCCTCATGGGGGCTCAGCACAATGAGGAGGCAGAGGCTGGAGAGATAGGCAGAAAGGGCAGTCGGGGAGGATTGGGAGCCTCTGCCTGGTTGCCTGATGGGAGCCACCTGGGAGTGCCTGGCTCAGCTCAGCTCAGCTCAGCTCTGCCTGCCTGGCTACTCTCAACGGCCAGGCTTAGCAGTTAAGGGTTCTGAACCATTGCCTTGACAACCACACAACAACACTCTCAGGGGAGGGGCCTTTGTTGTGTCATCGCACTGCAGGGAGGGGTGGGGAGAGCACTGCTGATTGGCTGGGAGGCTGCCTTAGACATCTTCTCCTCCTGGGGTCTCCAAACCCCAGATGTGGTCCTCAGTGATTGTCCATCCAGCCCTCAGGCAAGCCCTACAATCCTTAAGGAGGTCTGCTCCCCACACCTCAGGAGGGCATTTTGAGGACTGGAGAGGCTGCACACTCCTCTCTGTATGTGTATGAATGTGCTTATGAACATGTTTGAACATCACCCTCTCATTGTTCTGGAAAGTCTTTATGAACTGATTTGAATTCATTCATTCATTCACAAGTGTCAACCAATTATTTTTCTTCTGGCCCCGACACAGTATCAGAAAGATGATGTAGCCCTCCTGCCAAAAAAAGTTTAGAGACCCCTGTAATAGTATAGTACAGTATATGGAGAGGAATAGTTGTTTCATGTTAGCACATTTAGGGTGCAGTCCTAATCATGTCTACTCAGAAGTGAGTCCCATTGTACTTTTATCAAGGGTAAATCCCATTCTGATTTTTTTTATCTCTTTGCTTTTTGGAGACTGTATAGACAGTGGAGGAAACCAATCCTCATAGGAATCAATGTCTAATTGGGTGCATGGATGGGGGTGGATGTCTAATTGGGTGGGTGGGATGTGGCTCAGGTGATGATCCTTCTTATCAGACAGACACATGTGCTGTTATGTGAAATCTTGAGTATGCTGATAAAGGATTGCTGACTGTTGTATTCTTGATAGCACTCTCAGAAGTGGATTTTGCTGCACACCTGATCCTGTCACAGTTGTACACCTGTAATGATGTTCTCACCACCCACAAATAAAGTTATGAAGTAAGTGATAAGTTCGAATTAGTGCTTACTGGGTAGAAGGAGACATTGGGCAAGGTTACTTCCTTTTAGCCTAATGTATCTTTGCAAGGTTATAAGTTTTAAATAGGCTATAACTTATCATACGTTGTCTTCAGCTCCTTAAAGGAAATGCAGGCTTTGAATATGATATATTAACAGCTTATTAGTTCCATACAATATCAGAATTACATCTTCCAATACATTAAAACCCCAGAGGGAAGAGGGCAGGAGATGAGGCTAGAGAGGCGGGAGAAGGTAGGACTCTCACCAAGCTCTACAAAGAAATTTGTTTTAAGTTCCCATTACTTGCTGAGCCAGTTTCAGCCTTCTGGAGCACTTTCAAGCTCCAGGTGCCTGCCCTTCCACACCAGACAATGTGTTTGCTTACTGATCTAAGAACTACAATCTCCACAAATCCCCCTGGAGGAAGTTCCCTTCCGCAGTCTTACGCTCTGCCTTGAAGCCCATTGAAAATGAACAGACAAAAGCAGGATATGCAGATTTTGGGGCTTTCGGACTTTTTGGTCATAACTTTGGCTAAGAAGGTGCTATCTCAAAACAGATTGTTGCATTGAACTCTGCTCTTCAATCCAAATCCAATGACTTATGTCATTGGGGGTAGCACACACATCTTTGTGAACTTCATTATGCGGGTCCCACAAGCCCCCACTGCGCATCACCTCCCCAGGCGTGTCACCTAGTGAGGGCTGCACCACCCTGGTGATGCCACTGCCTCTCTGACATCTTATTTTCCTGACAAATAAACAAACAGGACTATAAATATATAAACATAAATGTTCCTCATGTAATGATATCATGCAATAAGACAAAGCTGTTGATAATTCCTCTTTTACTCTGACTTGTTTACAATGGAGATTAGTAAAAAGGAATTAGGACAGATGCACAAATAAGAAATAAACTCTGGAAACATCTTCATGCATTTTAATTTCAACGCAGTTTATTAAATGGAAAATGATGAAGTAGTTGTTTGTCTCTGTAAAACAAATCTCATGGACTATGGATGGCTCCTGCTGTAAAAACGGTAAGGATCATTCGAGTGAGGCCTCAGCAAATTGTCTTCATTATGCATCTTAATATTTCTCATCGTTTCTTGGGAAAGCTATTTTCTCTGAAGGTTAAAGCTGAGTCAGGATTGCTTCCCCACTGTGACTCTCTCTGAAATATATCAAAATTGGGAAATGCAAAGATCAGGAAAGTAAATATAAGTATGTAGAATACATTCTTTTGTCCAGTGGTCTAGGAATTGTAGGACCCCATGTGCAGTGGGTTATGGCTGATCATTACCAGGTGCCACTGCATGCTATTGGCTGACTGCAAACAGAATTAGCTACAAAACTTCATAACTTATTGGAGATTGGCTGTAGAGACTTGTCTATTCATTAACCATGCAGTCCGGACTGGCCAGTTTGGCCAGCACATGATATCTCATACATGCCTTAAAGTATGTTTACAACACCCTTTGAGGAAGAGGGGTCAGCATAGGGTGTTGCATCAGCTTCTCCACACAACCTTAAGCATTCCTTAATAATATTATGCTTAATAATATTATGCTTATCCTTATAATATTATCCAATAATATTATCCTTAATAATATTATGCTTAATAACCTTAAGCATTCCTGGGAGCAGCGGATGGTTGGAGAGTGGGAGGCAGAGCTGGGACACAGCACTTGTTCTGGATTCAAGCTCCATTCCATGGGCAATGCAGATCTTCACCACTGCACTGATCTTCACCACTTTCTGAGGTGGCTCAAATCCAAGTTGGTGCTGCTACTGTATTACCCAGGAGAAAGGGAATAAAATTTTCCCCTCAGTAGAGCCACAGAACTGACCACAAAATTGTCCTGGATCCAGGGACACACAAGCCAATCTGCCTGCTCCAGTGCAAGTAAGGATTGTGCTGTAGTTCAGCCATACCTCATATAAAGTTCTTTTTTGTCACACACTGGCCAATGCAGGAATGATGCTATAGGTAACAGAGGTACAGGCAGCAATGATACTAGAAGTAGCAGAGATACAAGCAGGAGTGATGCTAGAGGTAGCACCTTAATCTGATCATTTCCTAAATGTCAGTTATGGCATCTGCAGCAAGTGGTATTTGCTAGACTCCAGGCACAATCCAGAAGTGCAGTTGGGTTACCCTATTTTTCACTGGGCTAGCCCAAATGCAAGATGGGCCACCCTAGTTATTCTGGAAAAGGCTTGGGGCAGCCTAAGGCAACATACCCTGCAATCCAGAGTAACTACGGGAGCATGTAAGAGAAAGAGACATTTATGTCGACCTAGTTACGGCACCACCTAGTGAAAACCTATGGGAAATTCATATTGCAATCCAGAGTAAATTGTTCTTATGTTGCAGCAAGGACTCCCCATAGTTACTCTGGATTGCACCCATAGTCTGCCTGAAGACAGGTGGATCTGGGCTGCCCTAGCTGGGACAGCCTGGGCAGTTCAGGAGAGGCCTGTTGAGGGCATGGTTAGCATTGCCTAAGGCAATGCTGTATCCAGAGCCTGATTCCAGGGCAGAAATGCCTTCTTTATCTCCTCAGAGTTATGCCATCTCAAGAGCTGGTATAGTAATGAGTAGACCCATAGTGGTCCAAGATAAGGCAGAGTAAGAATGACAGCGTTGACCAAAAATCTGAGTTCTTGGCCAGCCTATCTGCAACCCCTGCCTCTCAACTTCAGGGTATGGCACAACTACAGCAGCCCACTAACCTGGGGGTACCACTCCAAGAAGCCCCTTATGCTCACTGTTGACTGTACTGGCATCTCATCAGGGACTCCTTACAAGGCAAGCACCACAGCTGTTCCTTGTTCAGTGTGATCTGAGGGTGATCTCCTCTGAAGCAAGCTCACCTCAGGTGTCACTAACTTGGTGCCTACTGATCATGCTCTTGCGCAGTTAGTGCAGCCCAGGCTTCCTCACTCTCTGGATGCAGCATAAGTTTCTGCTCTGGATTCAGAATAGTTGGGGCATAGCTACAGCCCAGCTACAGCACGTCCTCACTGCCCTCACTCTGGACTGTGCCCTCAGAGAATGTTGAGGAATCTACCATCGATTCCAGCTGCTGCTAGTGAGCAGTGAATACTACCAGTAAGCATTTTAGATGTATAGAATCATATGTTTGCGATATGAAAGGTGATGCCTGCAAGTAAGTCAAAGCCTTGGACCCAAAAACAACTTGCTTCCCCATGATCTCAGATACTTTGGATTTAGCTATGGTTATGCAATAGTAAAAGAAAGTACTCTGTACATTCTCAAAGACACTTCTTTTTTCACATTTCATTCTGAACTGGGAGGACCCAGAAAACCTGGAACCAGCTCAGATGCTGGCTGTTTTTCTCCCCCACATTTGCTGAATCACAAACTAATATACAATGCAGAAGAAGTTTTGCTCTGTCTTCACGGACAACTTATTTTTCAAGCGTGTCTCAAAGTTTATCCAAGAGTCAGCAGTTATGTAACCTCATTGACCATGAAGAAACCATAACACAAAAGAAAAATGCACACCAGCTGAATAACAACACCACTCCTCATTTATGGATGCAGTCTTAAAACTATTTAATAAGCACCAATTGATTTAGCATCACTGGGCTCTGACAATTAACTGTTGAAGACGCAGATAAATTGGTCCATATAGTTGCCCAGAGCCAAAAAAACCCCCTCAGGAAATTAGCCTGCCTTGGTAAGCAAAACAATGGGATTTAAGGCTAGGAGCTTACCCATTTAGAAGGCAACATTTTGAGTGTGTGGCTGTACTGGGGCTAGTGGCATCTGCACAACCCTACAGTTTTCTCCAGCTTTACTTGTCATTTGAGGAAACGTCACTATCATTCTTGCTCTGGCTGTAAAGCATCACATCAGGACAGTAAGAACCCTGGTAGGAGCATCAGGATGTCACAACCACTTCCTCAATCACAGCGTGCGCTCCCTAAATTGTGCCCAGCACCCAAGGCTGGTGCCCCCTTGCTAAAGGGGCTCTTAAGCCTCTTGGGATATCTCAGAGAGCTCAGGAAGGCTTCTCTGGAGGTTCAGATGGCTTTCCAAGTATTCTGGAATACTGCATAACAGCTCCTTAACTTGTACCACATGATTCCCTGGATCTAATACCAAGGACATCATTGCACTAGAACCAATGTCAGTCATAATGGCTGACTTTTCAGGGCCATATAAGTAACCTGATTACGGCTGCAATCTTTAAGACACATTTCTGGGAGCAAGACCCATAATGGGACTTGCTTTTGAGTTGACATGGTTAGGATTGTGCTCTAAGGCTACAGTCCTAAGCACACTTCCCTGGGAGTAGGTCCTATTGAATACAATAGGACTTACTTCTGAGTAGAGAGGCTTGGGATTGGACTGTATCTCTCTTACATTAGTCTCCTTTTCATATATTTAATGGATGTATGAAATATTTTATATATATATCTATTCACTCATGCATACAGGTTTAAGCTCCTGTCTTGCTTCATTTTCTACTTAACATACTTTATCCATCCTGGAGTATGCAAAAACTATAAGAAATTTCACTTGTCCTACAGAAACTTATTTGCCCTTGAAAATTCTCAAATTTTCTTCTTTGGCATGGGGGACAGGACTTTTAAATTTCTTTCCAGTGTCACTTTGGCAACATTTGGGTGCCGACTAAGAAAATTAGCCTATGCATACTTACTCAGATGTAAGTCCCATTGAACACAATGGAACTTCTGAGGAAGCAAACATAAGACTGAAACTGAATATAATGGAATTTGCTTCCAGGCAAGTTTACATAAGATTGCTGCCTAGTGACACAATTCTAACCATGTCTACTCAGAAGTAAGCCCCGTTGTGTTCAGTGGGTCTTACTTCTAGGAAAGTGTATTTAGGATTGCAGCTAAACCTTTTTCCTCCTTTGGCTTTGCAGGGTTGGACAATCTCTCCTAATTCCAGTACATGTTTCACATCCAAGAAGATCCAGTTTTGATCCTACACAGGATCCTACACACAGCTTCAGGGCAATAGTGGTTGGAATTGGTCACAGTAGGCATGGTCAGAATTGCTTATTAAACATGGACATTCTGAAGCAAACATTGGACAAAAATGCATCCCGCAAAGTGCATCATAAACATTTTTTTTGAAAAAGTAAGGAATTAGTCTGTATCAAGACTAATTTGACAGACATAGGCTAAGTTTGAAAAAAATACAGATGGCACCATAGCAAAAGCACAGGTGGAGAGGAAACATATCCCTCCCCCATATCCTTTCCTCATCCTTCTGCCAACCAAGGAAGTATAAAAAATTGTTCTCCTCTATTCACTATTATGCAGTTTGTTGTTTGCACATAATCAGTTCTGTTATAACCAGAAAAGCCTATTAAACTCAAAAATTAATACTGAAAGGTTTCTAATTAAATGCTCTCCTCTTACTTGTTTTTGAGATACTGGAGTGCAAGTTGCTGGTACTGATATTGGATTAGTAATTGTATCTCTCATATCATGACGCTGTAATCAGCTCTTGGTAATATACATGAAGAACCCAAGTGCTAAGATCTGCATTTGGAGTTCTAATTGGAAATTTCATTGGATGATAGGTAATTCATGCACTGTCTCGCCTCTTGTCATACAGTTGATGTTGTATGAATGATAATTGAGCCATTGTTAAATATAGAAGAGAATAGTGTGGCTCAGAACGTCTGCCCTAGACCTCTGGAAGGATAAAATTATCCATTGGGTTCATGTTCAAACTTCCAACGCTTTGTAAGTTTGGAGGTTTAGAATGGATATAATCCTTCTAAATTTGAGGGTTTTTTTTTAAAAAAATCAGATTGATTTTAACTGACAATGTTTAATATCACTGTTATAATTACAGTCCTATCCTATCCTTCCAACAAGGTCTTCAGAGTGGCATACTTATTACCCTCTTTGATATTCACAACAACTTTGTGAGGCTGCCCAAAACCAGCCAGTTAGGCTGCAATCCTAACCCCTAGTTTAAACTGGCATAAGTCCAGGCACAAGTCCTCTGCTGGCCTGGTGGTATCACAAAAGTATCATAAGGCAATTTTGTGCCACTCCAGGAGGAAGTTGTGTTAGACCAATACACAGACATGTACTGGCTTACCCACATCACCATAGGAATGGGACAACAGGTGAATTATGCCAGGCTAAATAGGTTAGGATTGGGCCCTAATTTCATCTGGCTGAGAGGTAATTCAAACTCGGTTCTTCCTGTCTGGTGCAATAATCCAGCTGCAATTCTCCATATGAGCCCAAGCATCATGTACAGTTAATCAGGGTGACCATATGACTTGAAAAACCCAGATTTGTCTGGTTTTTTAGCCTCCTGTCCAGGCGTCCTAAATTTTGGCTTCGTTGTCCTACATTTTGGCTTCATTTTTGAACTTTGCGATGGTATACAGTACACCATCATGTCATATGTCACTGCATTTGTATTGAAGAGTAGAATTCAATGCAAAAATCAGTTCTGAGATATCTCCTTCCTATCAAACATTATGGCCAAAAAACTGAAAAACAAAAAAATATAAAAACAAAAAAATACATTTTTTGGTAATTTTTTTAAGCGGGTAGGAATTTTGGCTTGGGGGGTAGGAAGTTTCACCTAGAGGTAGGAATTTTGGCCTTGGGGTTCAGGAATTTTGGGTTTGGCATCTGGTCACCCTGAGTTAAGTGTTCACTTGAAATACGAGCTGCTTCCCACGTACATATCATTCCCAGAAGCAATATGCCTAAAAATGATGAGGTCTTTCCACTCCCAGCAGTTGTCCTCTCCTTGTCCCCCACTTAAACATAGGGAATTCTGAGACTGAGGTCCTAATCCTATCAAATTTTTCATCTCTGGTGTACGCACAATTCACCTCCATGGTAAGAAAACTCATGTTCTCATAACTTAAGAAGGTCCTGGTGACTTGCCCTCCACCACAGAGCATATCTCACTTGGACAACTCCATCAGCTCTGGAAAACTGAATAGGCTTGGACCCTAGTAGTTCTTGAGAGAACATAATACATGAGGAATCACAAAGCTGTCTCTCAAACTATGGATTGTTGTTTAACTGCTTGACAACCACACATCCTTTGTTCTAAATGAGGACCAGTCACTTGTGGAAAACGGAGCACCAGAATTAGAGAAAGCTCAATGCGGACTAGATTTTTTCTGCAAATTTACCCTCTCCTGAACAAATCTGTTAATTTATTTGTATGGCAATTCCAACTGCTGCAAGATCCTTGTGAGGTCCCGCAACCAATATGTGCAGATTATTTATGTCTCCCACCGAAGGATCACAAAAGTTTATTCCTGCTTAGTTTTCATTGGCAGGCTTTCTCTTAACCATCAGATCACGCCTGACGAAACTTAAAAAGTTGCTCAAACAATGAAGGAGTGAGAACAAAGTTGTGTGCAATTTCAGAGTGCAAAAATGATTGGCTGTAATCAACAGACACTCCAAATGGGTGGAGTGGCTGGCATGAAATGATGAGAGTTCACAGCAAGCCTAAGAAGACTGTAATGTTATCATTTGTAGGGCACTGGGCTGATTTGGGGATGTCTCCCAAGTCTCTCATCTGGTGCCTCATAGAAGCTGATAACCTATTTGTAGGGCGGGGGGGGGGGGGGGGAATGCAGCCATAACAAATAAGGCACTTCTGTGGACATCTTAATAGTAGCACTTCTGTTTTCATGAATTTTATGTTATTGTTTGAGGAATGCTTTTTACCCTTTTGGCCGTTGCTGCAGCTGCTGAAGTTCTACAACCTACCTGTAGATAGGATAAAAAAAAATCCATTTGTTTATCATAAAGCTTACACATGCTAGTTTCTCTTTGTGCTTGCTGATTTTCATATTCTGTGCAAGGTTAAAGAACCATTTCCTATTCATTTTCCTCCCCATCTTCTCTTGATGTTATGTACTCCAGTCCATTCCCTCTTATCTCTCTGCAATCAACAAGCCAATTGCTTTGAAGTAGTGCCTGAGTAGTCGCTTGGCCTCTCAAGAATATCTGGCCTGATGATTACTCCTGTCTGGGCCTCGGAGTATCTTGGTGGTGCATTTGAAAAGGTGGCACGAATATTACACGTGAAAAGTATTGTATATAGTCTGTCTTGGATAAATTTTTTTCTCTTTGTAATAGAAGAATGTATAATATTGGCAAGTTTTGCTCTTTGTTTCAGTGGTGCACAGTTTGGATGGAAGAAAATAAATGAAGCCGGGGTCTTTTAAGCAATAGAAGATCAACCGAATTCCCTGCTCTTTGAGAACCAGGGCATATAAAACTTTGGTGAGTTTAGCACTTGAGGGAGAGATTTCTAACATCCGATTCTCTTTTTCCCCCCAAGAAGTCTTTAAAGTAACATCATTGAGTCTGTCAGTTTCCCTGACAGAATAACTTGAAAGTGGAATTGTGCAAACCACAGGATACTGCAGTTCACCTCAGGCTTGGAGACTGGTTCGAAAGGCTTCCTAGTCTGCAGGGTTTCCAAACCTATCACAAAGAGAAGGGAAGACAGTCCTTTTTACAGCTGCCTGACAAAGCCGCAAGACCCTCCTGGTCTCAGCTCAATCAAAAGGCTCACATCTCTGCTTTTGCTTATTGTCCTGTGTTAAAGGGCATTGAAGTCAGTGGGAGGTTTACCTTTGACTTCCAAGCAAGGAAGAGAGATTCCTCACATGCCTTTTCTTAAGATGCCGTGGGAATGAGCTTGTCATACCAATTTTCTGTCAATATTTTGTCACCGCACATTAATGAATAAACCCACTGCTCTGAGAAAAACCATGCTCCACAGCTGTATTTGATTGCACAGGTATACTTCATTCACATTATGTCTTCCAAAGAGGTTGGTGCAGTGAAAAGGGATGAAGGAAGAAAATTATATTCAATCATAAAGGTACCGTGCCTGTTCACTCGCTGTGTAGACAAATGGTCCGTGGGCAGGCAAAGCTCTATAGACATGGGTCTCTGTGATCAAGATGGAAATTTTGCAAATTGTTGAACTTCTGGATAGTTTGCATATGTTTTGCAAAACACTGGATATTAATCATTAAGGATATAAACCGAATTGCCAACTTTTGAACTAGACCCTGTGGCTGTGCCTTTAACTGACAAATAATATGACAAGTAATAAGAACATAAGAGTCCTATTGGATCAGGCTCCAAATCCATTTAATCCAGCTTTTTGTACCTCATGATGGTCCACCAGATGTCTCTGGGAGCACACAAGATGATGATACCTGTATTTCTTTGCATTTGGATTCAGAGACAGGCTACCTAGAGACATTTCTAGACTAGGGCAAAACACTGTCTTCAGGTGCCCTGACACCCATGTAAAATGCCTTCTCCTCCTCTGCTTTCAAGCCATTAGAGAAGGCAGGAGAAAGCAGAGGAGACACTTCCATTCTGCTTTCTTAGACATGACTAGTCCAATTATTGGCTCAGAGAGGGGGGGAAAGATGCTTTATATGGATGTCACAGCACTTGAAGACCCATTGTTTCGCCCCATTCAGGGAATGCCTCTAAGATTACCCTTAAACCCCAGAGATTTTATATAGTAATCTGAGTTTTTAACGTGTGATAGACCTTTCCCTGATAAATCTATCCAGTCTCTTTTAAGCCAAGAGTCATCACAACAATCTGTGGCAAGGAATGCCACAGTTTAATTACGCACTGGGTCAGTGATTTTCAACCTTTTTCATCACATGGCATACTAACAAGGTACTAAAGTTCCCTCCAGTCATTCTAACTATCCTATACATAATTTTATATGTCTCAGTCCCACCTCAGGTGCTCCCCTTTATGTTTCCTCCCTGGGGCACCTTCTGTTTAGATTGTGCCTTTCCTCATAAGGGTGGTGCCTTGCCCAGTAATAGTTTTGGTTGTTGAACTTCTTTAATGCTTCTTTTAAAGTTCCACTATTTCCTTTCAAAAAATAATAATGTTTGTCTCTATGCTTTTGAAAAGCTGCTGATTTCTGCAGTTCAAGCTGCGGTTAAAAGCAGAAGAGTTGATGAAGGTGTTCTTTTTTCTGGTCAGTTGTCAGTCTCATAGCTTGAGGCATGAATTTTGACGAGCCCATACAAGTATGAAAACTACTTCTGTGGATGCTCCATCAGCAATAGTTGTAAAAGGTACAGAAGTCCCGTACATCTTTGCATCTGCACACCTTTACAACAACCTTTAGGTGGATTTTGTGTCATGGACATGGAGAGTAAAGCAGCTCTGACTATGAAGAAGTGATTTTGATTCAGCTCTGGCTTTGGAGTAATCTCCTGCCCTTTTAGTTTTAGTCCACCTTTTTATCCAACCACCCACCTCTCACTACAACAAACAAGTTCTAAGGTCAGTCACTAGCAAAATAAGTTTATTTGATCCTTTTGTGACTTACAGAGGTTAAACAGGACTGGAAAATATTTGGGAGACATGAAGAGTGACGGTTGGTCGAAAGAATATATTCCAGAATGTTGAATATATTCTGGCAGAGAATAATTTTGTTTCCACATAGTGGTAGGTACACATAGAGCTCAAGGAGGTCAATAGTAAATTGGATTTTGATCACAGGAAAGGATATATTTATCAATCAATCAACAGTATTTATATACCACTTTTCAATCTCTTAGTCTTGGAAGTTCTTGGAAGTTCTGGAATTTTGCTGAGATACATTTTAATTTTCTCTTCACTTCAGTTATTGTAGGATAAAAAATTTGTGTACTCTCAGTCAATGAATTGGAAGGAGATATAAAACTTTGGTGATATAAAACTCTCTCTTACTCTGGCTTCAAGAGAAAAAAACATACAGGGGACCCCTGAAGAGGGTTCAACAGGTTCTTTACACCCCTCGGACCCTGGAAGAAGGTAGAGGACATTAGCTAAAGCCCACTCTTCTCCCAAAGCAGTCTGATCCTAGGAATTATATCACTGCCCTACTGAGAGCACAATCCTAATCATGTCTACGCAAAAGTAAGTCCTATTGTATTCAATGGGTCTTACTCCCAGGAAAGTGACTTTAGGATTGCAGTCTTTCTTGCTTTGGGGGGAGGGCAACTCCAAGGTAGTTTGAGAACCCCTGTTCTAGTATTCCACATAGCCTGAATCCACAGGAAAGAGGAATGACTATCCCCCCTAGGCAACTTCATAACTTCTATTTACTTGAGCAGTTCACACTTGATTCAGATTACAAATCTCATCTATAGGAAGCCCAGATTGCAACATTTGCTCTTCCTCATCCTTCTTATCAAGATACTCTGCAGCTGTTTCACTTTGTCCATTTTTCCAATGGTTTTGTTCAGTGCCTTAGTAGGCATGTCCTAGGCTAAGCCCTTATTTGTAGCTGC
This sequence comes from Cryptoblepharus egeriae, assembly GCA_030015325.1. Classification (NCBI taxonomy): domain Eukaryota; kingdom Metazoa; phylum Chordata; class Lepidosauria; order Squamata; family Scincidae; genus Cryptoblepharus; species Cryptoblepharus egeriae. Next base: position 75,162,609 of record JAREYC010000001.1, on the reverse strand, counting down.
AGCTGCAGCAAAGACAGAATTAGACCAAATATACTAAAGTCAGTCAAGAGAATTTATTAGGGAGCGACAAAAATTATGGGGATAAAAAGCCCTGCCAGTGCATTATCATGCATGGCCATTTTTCAATGAATCCACGTGGATTCCTTCAGGGTACTAAGGGTAAAGATGTTTTCTAGACTAAAGCATGAGTTCAAAATATTCTGAAAATGGGAGAAAAGGAAAAAGGCAATGTGAGGGTGACTGTGTTGTTTGGAAGGTGAAATAGTATATGACAGTTTTTTAAAAAGGAAAAGGGATTTTGAGAGGACAGGATTTGTAACACAAGAAAAATCAGAGTAGAGCAGTACAGAGTTTCATTGGGAAGAGACACGGGAAGGCAGTCATCTTACTCCAAAAGTTTCTGGACCACTGGACATAATAATGAATTCTAAATAATTACAACTCTTTAGTCACAGGAACACTACAGTGAATAAAATACATTAAATATAGTGGACAAAATACTTTCTAGAATACATTAAACATAGTGGACAAAAATGGATGAAGAACATCAGCATTTACAGCCTTTCCAAATCATTGGTGTAGATGCAGCCATGCTGACGAAGCATCTAATTTTTGCTATGCTCTAACATTATTATTCATTTATTCACACTTGCATTTTAATACTTGCAGATACATATCAACCAAATATGTACATATAAATCATATTAACTCTGTCCATTTTGGAAAACATAATGGAAGAAGGCACTTGGAGTTCACTAATTTGATACAGCGTGGGACAAAACTGTGTCCAGCATCTAGACGTTCTGCAATGGATGCTCCAGATCCTCCTCCCTAAGGGTAACAAAGAGAACAGGTGATGAAGGGGATGAGTAGCATCCTGAACAATACTACGAACCCTTCTCAAGCACACCGCTTTTGTGCAATATCCTGGATGGAAGGGAATGGACTATCAATTATCTTTTCTGCCGTTCTAACCACTCTGAACCACTTTCCAACTGGAAACAGTAATACTCCCAATCCAGACTGTGATGTCATATGAAATGATGCCATACTCATGCAAATGCTTTCCTTCTGGGTCATAACTGTTTTACAGATGCTTCCCTCACCTTCAGAGGGTCTTCTGAGCCCTGTATGGGCCAGGAGCATCTATCTGCAGTCTGACAGGCTCGGAACTACTGCTAGAGAGAGAGTAAAAGGTGATTTCTGGATTTATAAAGAAACTGGAAGACACGTTTTAGTGCCTTATAAAATTCATTCTGAGGCCTTGGGAAGCCGTCCCAACGTGTCACATACACAGGGGCAAATCCAATCTGTAGTAAACCTTTGATTTGGGATCTTAAAATAAATCCCAATCCCATATTTCTGACAGTAAAATAGTAATAATATTGTGCAATCACAAAAATATTTTTCTTTAAAAAAATCTGGCACCTGAGGTCACATTCTATTCAACTGAAGGTGCAAACTTAACCAATTTAGGCTGGCTTAACTCACCTAGCATATCTTCCCATGGTGGTGTGGGGAAGTCAATGTATGCCTGTAATATACATGCCTAAGCCTCCTCTCCTAGGAGTGGGGTAGAAGTGCATTACAGCACTTTGTTGACATCCCTAGGTTGGCACAGGACTTATGCCAGCCTAACTGAAGCTTAGAATTGCAGCCTGTAGCACTAAAATATCTGACAGCCATCTGGCCCATACTAATGTCCAGCAACCTAACCACTAATTGTTGCAAAAGAAATCCAGGACATTTTGACATGCTCAGTTTAATTGAATTAGAACCTTTTGAAATTTTCCTTTCAGAGAAACCAGAACAATAAAAATGATTTCAGTGGGATAACAAAGGAGGAAAAAAAGAAAGAGTTTGCAATTTCCTCTATGTGAAAAAATTGCAACTATTTGTATACTGTTATGTAGAATAAGAAAGCCACCCTTTGCAAAAATTAGAACAGACTCCTTCACAATGTCCATCGCTGGGCACATTCATGCTCAAATTAAATCATTCAGGCACATTTGATTTCTTCTTTGCTTGCATGGGTTCATACAATCATGTTATTTGTTTAATGATTGCCATTTTCATTGAATAGCCTGGGCTTTTGAGCCAGTCATTATATGGCATGGGATGTCCCCTCCTCTTACCAACAACAGCACTCAATTGAAAAACAATTAATGATAAGATTGCAATCATCTATATTAATTTTGTATTCGCTTAAGGGCACGAAAATGTAAGAAAAGGTTTGATGGAAGCAGAGCAAGGTCCATCTCATTCACCATTCTATTTCCAGCAACAACCAATTAAGTATCTCTAGGACTTCCCTTTGGCCCTCTCATTATGGGGTATTCTGAGGTATACTGCATGATTTTCCAGGGTTCCTAAGGCTACAATCCAGAGTAACTATGGGACCTTTTACACTGCCGTAGTTACGGTGCCACTTATGGGAAACCTATGGGAAATGCATAGAGCAATCCAGAGTAAGTGCCTCTTATGTCTTCCTGTAGTTTGGGAAGATATTGAGGTTTTTTAATATCTGGACTGTTTATATTTCAGGTACTATATTTGCCATGCATACAGCAATATATGGGGACTCTGTTAAGGCATTCAATAAATGAATATAAGGACAGAATCTGCAATACAGTATTAATATACTCCCTGAGTATATTAATACTGTAGCCCACATTATCTAAATTCCTGAATAGAGATGGGGTCTTCTTTGTGTGTCAGCTTGGCAGAACAATTTTCAGTTATACCATAATTTCCAGTTAAATCCTAAATTGTATGCATTAAGGAAAATGAGCCATACCCACATTTTTATGGGAGTAAGTCCCATTAGCTGTAATGGGATTTATTCTGAGTAGAAATGCATAATATTGGCCTCCAAAACAACAGCAAATAATTGTTAAATATAATGTAAAGGCTATCTGATTTTTGCTTGAACCAAAAGTTGAACCATGTATGTTGAATGTAACCATCATATGAATAATACAAATACATTTAAGAAGGGAATAACTATTAACCTTAATATCATAGTTTATCCATGGTAGGAAGAAAAACTCCCACCTCAAACCTCCACTGCCTTGTGGCTATACCCATCTATGGGAAAAGTTTCAGGAGTCAACCTTGATGCAAAATCCAGAGCCAGAGTCCTGGAAACATTTTGGGACTGTGTACAGTCACATTCTGGTAATTCCTGCGACGCAGCTGGAACCAGTCATGTTGGCTCTGCCGTTCCATTGGACTATTTTAGTGATGTGGAGAGGGGGATTTGCTGCTTGGGTAACAGTCTATCCTCCATATTAATCTACCCAGGCCACCGTGCTCTGGAGAGGACACTCAGAGCACAATACCAGTTTTTCGAGAGTGAAGGATGCCAATGTAATCCATGGTAGTTAAACAGAAACTGAGAAAAATATGGTGTTCCCTGATGTTCTCATGAAGAACACAAACAATATTGGTAGAAATCAGTGATATGATAATTTAATAAGTCTGAGAATTGAACTGATAATAGAAAACCCCTACAATCCAGAGTAACTATGGGAGCACTTAAGAAACATTACATCTACCATAGTTACTGCACCACCTAGTGAAAACCTATGGGAAATTCATATTGCAATCCAGAGCAAAATGTTCTTACACTGGAGCAAGGACTTCCTGTAGTTACTCTGGATTGTGCCCAACGTCAACTGGATATGATTGAATTAAAGTCAATGGAAGTGATAATTTCACTGATAGTGTGAAATCCAATCCCACATAGTCCCTGTGGGAAAAGCATGGGCATTGCCACAAACCTACTGTCAGCCACATTTCAGCCACATATAGGCCTATGATGTTAGCAAAAAGGCCTGTACCAGTCTGCTGCTACCCATCAAAGGCCTGCACCTACCATAGAAGGTTAGGCATATTTGGATCATTAGGGGAGGGTGGAACAGGGTAGGGGTAGCCAAGTGGAGGGTTGTCCTCTGTCATGTCTAATCCCCCTTCCTGAGTATAATTTACCAACATGGGCCTGCTTGGATTTTCATCTGCCATTTTGCTGGTTTGATACCATGTTGGGCTGTTTCTCTTTTCAAAAAACTAAATCAGCATTGATGGAGAACATGAACTGTGACCAGAAAAAGTGGGTTTTTATTATCATGTGAGCATTAAAAAAGAGGGGCAAAAAAGAATTTTTTTTAGAATGTGAGGGACAAAATAAGTTATAGCATCAATATGTTCCTCGAAAGGAATTTCAACAATGGAAAAACTTTGCCAGCAGAACAGCCCTACTGTCTAAGCTTGCCTTCATGCTATCTCATTACCTACATTATAAGGCGTAGCCCACTGTGCTTTGAAACCAGTAGGAGAAGCTGTGTTTTCTTACTTGACAAGCTGCTAACAATACTTGGAGCCATAAACTCAAGTTCCAGGAGTTATAAGTTTAGTTCATTCTCTGAATTACTGACATCAGATGAAAGGCAACAGATCTGAACTCTGTACTTCCAGCAGTAGATGGTGAAACCTCTGAGACACTCGAGTGGAAGAAAGAGCGAACGGACAATGCACATTCATTAATAGGCAGAGTGCAGTTACTGTGTACCTCTGCTGGTCTTCAAATTACATTGATTTAGGTTTTCACTCATATAGCTTTATATCTGGCAACGTTGGCCTGTGCCGGATATAGGGATATGGGGATATGGATATGGGGCACAGCAGCCTCCCCACCAACTTTCTCTCCTCAACCTTTTGCCTAATATTTTGCAGGGCACAAATGTACCATTACCACTAAAGTAAGGCCCCCCAATGCTGAATAACAACAGGGCCCTCCAGTGCTCCAGTGCTCAACTCAATAACAGTGCTCCAAAGACCCACCACTGGCACTTGTCAGCTGGCAAGGGCAGATTGTAACAGTGACCATGGTGGTTCAGGGATAGATATGGATGATCTTGGTGGCACTGGATCCTAACACCACACCCCTAATCCCTGCGCCTAGACACTCCTCAGAACTATGCCATAAAAAGGCTGGCAAAGATCTGATGAGACTCAAAAAGCACAATCCTAAACATGTGTACTCAAAAGTAAGCCCCACTGCGTTCAATGAGTCTTACTTCCAAAAAAGTGGGTTTAGAAATCCACCCTGTACTATGGTTTGAAACATATAATGAATACTTGCTGCATCAAGTTTCAGTATAATTATTTTTATTATTTACTATAGCTGACTACACATAAGTATAAATGATAACTATAACTGATAAATGCACAAAAGTAATAATAATAAATTCCATAAAAAAACACAACACAAACTTCCTACTGGGTGGAATTCACCCCCTTAATATTCTAAGGGGGTATTGATGTGCACTTTTTCAACGAATACATAGGAATTTTACAGGAAAGGGTTTTTGGAGCAATAGCTCCCAGCATGAGCTCTCAGCAAGAACAATACCATCATACAACAGGATATTGCTTTGCTAGTTTTCCCACAAAAAAATTGCAAACAAACTATGGGTGAAGTCAACCCGGCTGGTACTGGATGCTATAATCTGAATTTATGGTAATTTGAATTTACAAAAAAAAAAAAGAAAACTGAATTCAAAACATTCATGCTTTTGGATTTATAATTGTCTAGCAATAAAAAAGTCACAAAGTCTTGTCAAGTAATAATAATAAATTCCATACAAAAACACAACACAAACTTCCTACTAGGTGGAATTCACCCGGTTGGGATTCTAATAGCACAATCCTAACCATGCCTACTCAAAAGTAAGCCCCATTGTGTTCAATGAGTCTTACTTCCAAAAAAGTGGGTTTAGGATTGCAGCCTAAGGGTGAAATCCAGAGTAACTACGGGGAGTCCTTGCTCCGGAGTAAGAACAAGTTACTCTGGATTGCAATATGAATTTCCCATAGGTTTTCACTAGGTGGTGCAGTAACTACGGGTGCACATAATGTCTCTTACGTGCTCCTGTAGTTATTCTGGATTATGCCCTATGTGTTCAGATTTCAGCCATAGGGGTTGCAGCTGCCAGGGATTGCAGCTGCCAGGTCAATAAGGTCAGAATAAGATTGGGCTGTTTGTAAAAGAAATGTTTTTTAAAAAAGGAGGAAAAAAGATCCAATTGTATAATTATTTTTGTGGATCATCCAACAAGGGAGTTGGTGTCCTGGGTGAGAAGATGAAGAATTACTATTATCTTAATTTATTCACAGCTTCCTTTTGTACTGATACTAGATAGAAAGTGCACCTCCCATTGTTCCAAAATCTTCAAAGGCTAGAAAAACTAACAGCTGCTTATATAGGATAAAAAAGAGACCAATCTGAATGTAATGCTAAAGCATTAATGATGGTGATGTCCAATTGTTGCACTGTGCCAAATTAATTTTTTTTTTTCACTGCTGGGTCCTCTATTATAAGGTGTAATGGATCCTAAGGGAAAATTTGATACTAATATCTTGCTAAAATAGGATTTACTTTGCAGGCATATTCAAAACTCAGTCAGAGAGAGCTGATTGAAGCGAGAGATGCCATGGCCACAATCAAAAAGAGGCATACTTAAGTCTGTTGAAATCAGTGGGGTTAGCAAACCTAACATTGTGCTGAATTGTGGCCCCATTAATCAAATCACTTGTAAATGTTCTTACAGTGATAGATGACATGTTCCAGTAAAGATGGCACACTGCCTTACTAGCTGATCCATGATGGATCAGCATGCTTTCACATGTTTTAACAGTTGAGTCAGATCTGTTTTTTCTAATGAAGGGAATCTACAATTAAAAGTCCAAGGGAAACTGTTGTTATTGGATGAATGGACCAATCCTTTAGGGCTGTCCTGCTGGGAAGACATATATTCTGCCAGGGCTGACTGTTGAAAAACAGCTGTAAAGCATGCTCTTGGAATTCACCAGCATGCCAGCAAAAGCTGGGCATCCAAAGGACACCACTTGCATTGTGGAGACCTATAGAAGGGAAAGGAGATTTAAATCCCATCTGAACTGTCCCAGTCTGCCTTCCTACTGGATATGGTGCACGTGCACTCCGTTCCTATCCTCCATAACGCCTCTTCCCTTCTGCCTATAGCTGCGATCCTAAATACACTTTCCTGGGAGTAAGACCAGTGGTGGGCTTCAGGGGGTTCTCACAGATTCTATAGAACCCTTTGCTAATGAGTGTTTGGTTCTGAGAACCGGTTACTAATGGGACATAGAACCTGTTGCTAATTTAGGTTATTGTGACATAGAACCTGTTGTTAATTTATTTGAATCCCACCACTGAGTAAGACCCATTGAACACAACAGGGCTTACTTCTGAGTAGACCTGGTTAGGATTCTACCAAGTGGTGGGCTCCAGCAGGTTCACACTCACTCTATAGAACTGGTTGTTAATGGGAGATAGGACATATAAAATTTAAAAATAGCCATTTAAAAGTGGCTGCCGGATGGGCACAGAACCGTTGTTAATTTCTTTGAATCCCATCACTATTGCTACCCTACCTCTATGACTATTTTCAATTCAATGGAATGGGTGAAGTGGATTTAGAAGTGAGTAGATGGACATAGGATGGTCACCATTGCCAATGTGTTTCATGAAGCAACCAACTTAAAAAGCCTCACAGATTAACTAGCCTTGTATATTTCCTTGAAATCCTTGGGTGGAATTTAAATGTGTGGAAATAAAATGTGTGGAAATACCAGTAGTTTATAATGTAACTACCAATAATAAGTGAACTATTAGGGAGTGAAATAAGGAGTTTAACTCATTTGCGTTCAGATTTACTGCAGGCAAGGCTGATTTAGCTGTGCCCAGAAATGTCCTGTGATGGGTTTCTCCCACCATAAATGCATTTTATTCAAAGTATAAACAAGGTGCCAGTGCATTGTGTGAAAGGCATCTCTTTTAAACATGGAAGGAGCCTAATTATTAGTTACTATTTTTAAAATAGTATTGCAGTTTTTCTGTGGAAGAAACTGTGAATAAAGCATTTTTATAATCATTATTGTGGTTTTCCTGATCTAGATGTGCCATTTGCTGTTATCACGTCTTCTTTTTGTTTATTTTCATTTTCTAATGGCAAAAAGCAACAAACAACAAAATATTGACATGTCCAAATTACCTCCGGATAATGGTGGATGGAACAGAACAAGCAAGTCACAATGAATAATGGATTGGACATATTTAGACTCCTTTTCTGTCCATGGAATGTCAGGGAGCAGCTCAGAATGTATGTGAACATAATAATTATGCTTATTTATGCTATATAATTTTTCTTGGTTAAGGAAGGGTATGTCTTCTATTATCACATTTCTTTTAAGAGAGTTTTTTAGTATAGGACTTTCAGCATTGGATTTTGCATGATTTGTTGGCTCACTCTATATATAAAACTGAAAAGTCACTGACTGACTGACTGACTGACGCTCACTCACTCACTCACTCACTCACTCACGCACTCACTCACTCATCAATGCCCAGCCAAAACAACTGGGCCTGGAAGCATGAATTTGAGGAGGGTGTTCCTTCCATGATGGAGGCACCCACTAAGAACCAATTTTCAGAAATTCCAGCCGGAAATGGGTGAAAAGGAGCTCAATGCATTTTATTCCCTATACTTTGCATTGAAGAGTCCTGGACTGAGGGATTCTCTGCCCCAAACCCTAGACTTAGAAGCGTGTTCTGTGACATGAACACCCACCACGAACTGATGCTGAGAAATTTAACCCTTAAGGGGGCAAAGGGGTTGCAACATGTTTTTGTCTTATACTTAACATTAAAGACTGATCAACATCCAGCTGATGCACTGGGAGGGAGGGTGAACAAGGGATGATGGGGTGCATGGGGGATACATATGGGGGGTACGCATGGGAGGAGGATGCACTTGGGGGATGATGTGCTTGGGGGTGGTGTGCATGGGGAGATGAAGTGCATGGGAAGATGCTGTGCATGGGGGATGTTGCGCATGGGGGATGTTGCACAGTGTTGGGCATGTGGGGATGATGTACATGGGGATGATGCACATGGGGTGTTGCATACGGTGTGCATGGGGATGATGAGCATGGGGGGTTTGCACATAGGGGTTGATGCACATGTGGGGATGATGTGCATGGGGGATAATTCACATAAGGGGTATTACACATGTGGGGTGTTGCACATGGGGGAATGTGCTCATGAGTGGACAGTGCGCATAGGTGGATGGTGCACTTGAGGAATTGATGAGCATGGGGTTATTGCACATGGGGGTTGATGTACAAAGGGGACAATGCTCATGGGCAGACAGTGCACATTAGGGGAATTGTGCATGGGGAATGTTGCGCATGGGGTTGATGCGCATGCGGGGATGATGCGAATTGGGGGATAGTGCACATGGGGATGATGCACAATGGGGGGTTGATACGTAGGGCGGGTTGATGCACGGGGGGGGTTGATATGCAGGGGGGAATTTTACTCCTGCATCATGGGTGTGTTTTCGCTAGTTACATATAAAATAATAAGAGAAGTAATCAAATGCGGTACCAATCAAACCAATGGGGCTTGCCTGGAAGCATTTTGATGAAGTCTTGCTAGCAGCAGCTTAGCTGGGGTAGCACTGCCTGGAATGGTGACATCATGTTGTCACATGATAATGGTTCCAGGTTTGGAGGAGGACATTGGTGGAAATTCACAGTGTAGCCACAGAACCCCAATTCCTTTTCCAGCACCATTTCTATTGTCTTTTGTTTTCTTCCCTCCTCTGTCAAGTGACATTCAGGACACTTACCCTGCCTGCTAAACCTTTGATATGATCTCTCTCTCTCTCTCTCTCTCTCTCATTTACAAACACACCTCCCTCTAGCCATGTTAATTATGATCTCTTTTAAACACAAGTTAGATATTCCCAACTCTTCCATAACCATTTCATCTACTGAAAATACATCAACAACTTATGTGATGTGTTAGCAATCAATGCTAACAAAGGGAATAGTCATAAACTATTCTAATATTATGATGCTGTTGTCAGGACTGACCCCTCTATGATGTCAACTGAAGTGATTTTCTTATGCAGCAGAATGGCAGGGGAGAGTCCACTTCCATTGACCTGTGGTTCCAGCAATCCTATTCACACATGATGGATTGGAAAAGGCAATGGGCACAAAAGGAAAGTGTGACAAGGGGTTATACAGGCTACCCAATAGCTTAGCATGTCAGAGAAGCAGAGTCTGGCATGTTACTAGATAGGGGGACAACTGCCTCCGGTACCACTATATTTTGGGTTTTGTAACATGGCTCCTTTATATTGTCTACAGCAAATTTTTTGGTAGGAGGGCCACATCATCTCTCTAACACTGTGGAAGAAAAAATTACCGGTAGTTTCCATTTCAATTTCAAATGCATTTACATAAATAAACATATTAGAGATGGAATGAACAAACAAACAAATGAATGAATGAATTCAAACCAGTTCACAAACACTTTCCCACACATGAAGAGGTAGATGCAGCATCCCAGCCCTCAGAACACTCTGGAGGCGAGGAGAGCAGAGTTCCATCAGCTCCAGAGGATGACAGGGCTTACCCAAAGGTCCAGTGGTGGGGGGCTCTTTATGGGCTGCGTGGAGGCTTTCTGCAGGCCACCTATGGTCCCTGGGCTAGGGTTTGGGCACCCTGCTCTATGACAGAAAGGTCCTAAGAACAGCAAAATAGTCATTCTTCCAAGTTAATGTCTCTGCACTCCTTCACTTGCAACTTAATTGAGCAGATGAATCACCTCACCATCCTACCCTGAATTCTCTTTACCATTTCATTTTCTCTGTAAACAGTTTTGTGAACTTTTTGTTGAAAAGCGGCATATAATTACTGTTTATTCATTAATTAATTTTCTAGACCTGAGAGTAAAGCAGTAAACAAGCTCTATATAGGTTTTACTAACTTATACTCTTAACAATGAATGTAGGTTGTGGAGGCCTTCCCTTAGCTACTTTCACACCCATAGGCCAACTGCAAGACCCAGGTTGGCAAGATTTGTGTTATTAATTAGCTCTTGGCACACGTCTTAAAAATATCATCGCTTGTCAGTAGGAAGCAAAGGAGGCATTGCGATTTAATGCCATATTTAGGAGTCACAGCACTCTTGTTAGCTTAGGGCAATGCCTTAAGGCTCAGTCTTGCGCTTAACATTCACATTCCACATATATGCAGCCTCCTGTGTTTCAAATTCACTGTAAGGCCTGTCTTTGAATGAGAAAAGTGATCACAGCATGGGAGAAAGCGAAGAAAATGCATTCAGTGACAGCAAAATGCATTTAGATAAGACATATTGTAATATTCCAATGGAAGCTTCTGCAGATGCACCCATTAAATCCACATTCAGCAGTCAAATAAACTATTCTTTTGGATTTAGGTGTTACAGAACCAGGATTCCAGCTGATATTTCATAACCTACTTCAGATTCTTTTGATCTTTTGACAATCTCTTATTGCATTTTAGAAGACACATTTATACCTATTTTAGGAATTACTCTGGATATTATAAACCTCACTGGATTGCATAAGGAAATAAGACCATAAATAAGAGCCCTGTCAGATCAGAACAAAAGTTTTCATAGTTTCTGTTGGACATCCAGATGCTTTTGGGAAGCCCACAGGTATAGGGTTGCAATATGTACAAAAAACAGGGACAATCTCAATTTGGGGGGATTGTGTCCACATACTGGCAAATGGGAGAGGGTCCTGTCCTAATTTTGTGGAAGAGAATTATGGCAACCCTTTACAAGTAGAGCATTGGGATAGTTAGAGCTCAAGCATTGAGCATATATAGTTCCCATTAACATATTTCACCTCTAAACAGGAAAGCTACAGTTTATTAGCTAGGATTTATTGTTTTATTTATTGCATGGCATACAATGCATGGACATGGTGACCATATGTGACCCATATATATCTAGTTGTGTCCCTTTACTTTCTTCTGTTTGAACAATATACTATATATTTTATTCACTATATGTACTTGCACATAAAAAAAATGTGTGCCCTAGAGATCAGACCACAGATTCTCAGAGTGGCTGACCAGATGCCCTAGGACACAATTTGAAAGCAACAAGCTTTCCCTAACATTAGTCCCTCAAATTTGGCATTCAGTGGCATATTCCCCAGAAAATGAAATTCCTATACTGTCATCATGATTCAACAGGTTCCATACTGCCCACTTTCTCCAGGCACCCAAAGCTATTCACTCCTTTTCAAATGTTAACCCACTTTCTAACATACCCTACAATCCAGAGTAACGATGGGAAGATGTAAGAGGTACTTACTCTGGATTGCTCTATGCATTTCCCATAGGTGGAACCATAACTACGTCGGTGTGAAAGGTCCTGTAGTTACTCTGGATTATAGCCTTTGCCATCTTTCCCCTCCCCATCACATTCCAGTCTTATATATCCCTTCTCATTCCTATCCCATAACTGGCGTGACTCTTCCCCAAATGTCTGTGCATACTTGCTTCTGGATGGATATGAGTGTGGTGCCCCTGTCCCTTACCTGTATGTCATGGCCACCTCTTCCATTCAAAGCAATACCCATAAGCTATATATCAGTCCATGAGGAACACATCTATTTATAAAAGTGATACCTACTGAGGATGGAAAAATGCATAGAACCAACCTCTATTAAACACAAATCACTTAGAGATGTAAATTCTTTATGACTTCCTAAATGTTAATGTATGACTTGAGAAATGTTAAAGTAGTAAATAGATTCTTTTGAGCTTATATGCACTATATCTCATTTTAGCCTTTAGCATTCAAAGTAAGAATCATAAAGATATTAGGTGAAAAAGAGTTTCTGCAGTCTAGAGATAATTTATTGGGAGGAGAAAAGGAGTTAACATTGGTGGATTACAGGGCCAGCTTCTTGTCAAAGCTCTTGTCTTTATAGATATATTTTATATTTATTAAATATAAATGATATGCAATGTGTAAGGAAGTGCAACTTCACCATCTTATATAACTTTGGTTGTAATGGCTTTGAACTGCTACACTGTGTAACTGAAGTGTTATCAATGTGTCCATGGTCAGTTGAACAACTGAACTTGATGGAGTCCACCTTCATCATTAGAGAAGTCTCAAGCATTTGACCTGGAATGCTTTCAAACATTTCCAAGAAGAATCATGACACAATATGATGCAATCTCAAACCTTGAACAACCTGACCACTTGCTAAGGCTTGAATGAAATGTACCTTCTAAGTGACTTAAATTTGCACGCTGAAATGCTCTTTATCAGCAATTCGCACAATTAAGGTTTGTATCAGGGAAACTAACTCAGGCAAAATAATGAAAATTCAGTCACATTTCCAAAACAGTTGTGCAACCAATAAAATGTATTCAATTTTCCCCCAAAAGCTATCATCTGTAAAGTCCTGTGAGATTGATAATGCTGAAAGATCATTCCTGGCAGAAGGTCATCCAGTCAATAATATGGCTAAACAGCAATTCTTTCTCCTTGTTAATATGTTTGCCAAAATGCTGTTTTTCACGTGCCTAAATGCCCGTGGTCTCAGTGGTCTTTCCCCTCATGAGCCATTTGTGACTGTGAAAACAAAGGAACAGACATCTCCTCCACTTGACATAGGGATTCAGGTGCCTGCAAAACTTAGGCTGCAATCCTAAGCTCCAGTTAGGGCAGCATAATCCCTGGTATAAGTAATTTGCTGACCTGGGAGTACCCCACTTTAGGGGGAAGGCTTAGGCCAGTACACAGACATATGGTGACCTCCCTCCACCACTATGGGAAGATATGCCTTGTGAATTATGCCAGCCTAAATTGGTTAGGATTTCACCCCCAGTTCCTGCTTCCTCCAGCAGTGCCTGTGCCTTCTTGTCTGAGTGACAGGTCTCCCAAACTTCAAACAGCAGCTCTTGGATACATGTGAATAGGAAGGAAAATCTAAAGGCAGGAATTTGCTTGATTCTAGTATATCCAAGTGTGATGCCTGTGGGTCCTTTGTGGAGTCTATAATGTGTTTTATTATCTTGGTACCCAGGGGCTATTTGACAGATTAAGTGGGTGTCTAGTTAAACTAATTTTATCTCTGGGACTAGATCTGTCACCAGCTTCTGCTTAGAGAACAGTAAAATTCTTATGTATTATAGGAATCTAACTGAAGAAGCAAGTGGAATTGACAGATTCCAATCTTTAATCACCCACCTTGCCTAAGGATTAATATATCCTTTCTCAGGAACTTAGCTAAGAAAGCAAAGACATTACAATGGGATGATATCAGCTTAGTTTTCCCTCTTCAAGGTCCAGGTGCCCAACCCAATCAGAATACACAAGTTTGTTTAACCTTTAATAGCCCAATTTTACATGGGGGCTGTGACAGTAGTCAGCATTTTGGCATGAAAACACCATCCTGCAAGTGCCATAAAGCACACTGCAACAACCAAGAGGCTCAGTGAGCCCGGAGAGAAGCCAACAACAATCCATCAGCACCGTGCGTACGCTCTAAAGGAATACCAACAGGTAAGTTGGCCGTAGAATTTGGAAGTGGGCCTAAATTGGTTAGGCCCTTCAGGGTGACCAGATGCATGAACCTAAAAAGGAGGACTAGGATTCCTCTCAGCCTGGCCTTTCCTGCAGACAATGGCATGCTTGCCTACTCATGAGTAAAGCCGTTATATTGGGCACTTTCCCTTTCCCATCAAGCTCAATGCATATGTTTGATGTTTAGTTTTTTTGCCATAACATTTGATAGGAAGGAGATATTTCAAAACCAATTTTTGCACTGGATTCTGCTCTTCAATATGAATTCAGTGACATATGACATGACGGGGTACTGCACACCATTGCAAAGTTCCAAAATGAAGCCAAAATTGAGGACGATGAAGCCCTTATGGAGGACACCTGGTTAAAAGGCTAAAAAAGAGGCAAATCCAGAAAAATCCAGTCATATGATCACTCTGTTAGGCCCTAAACTGTGAATTGCAACCTACCAGTGTGTCTTGACCCAATTTTTGGTGGACTGTGAAACTAAGAACCTTAGTGGCATTACTAAGGTTTATGTCACCTGATGTGAGAGGTCAGCTCATCACTCCTTCGATGGACCTCCAAACCATGCAGAGGCTCTTCCTTCCACACAAAGGACTGGAGGTTTCTGATGTGCAGCATGCAAGGAATACATATAAGGAATATGTATTAAGCGCTGTGGAAAGCTAAATTGAACCACATGTGCATGTTTACCCATGATCAGGCAATGTGCTTTGGCTCTTATTTAATGTCACAATGCAATGCAAGGTCACCAGAGTAGTCCTGATCTGATGAACATGAAGCTCAACAAATGACCCAGAAGGCAGTTCTCCAATTCTCCCCCATACCCAGATAATAGGAAAGATCACAATAGAGGCTTGAGCAAATAATGCGAATTTTCTTTTAGCCTCATCAAACTAGAAGTGCCATTAAAATGTCATTTTTTAAAAAGTGTCATTTTAGTCTTGATAATTATTTTAAAATGTTGATCCTAGTGCTAAAATGTTTGGGAAGGACTGTGCTTGTTTATTAGTCTTAGGGTGCAATCTTAACCTAGGCCAGCACAACTCACTGATTTTCTTGTTTCTGTGATGATGTAGGGAGGCAAGCACATGTTTCTGGCCTAACAATCCCCCGGGAGTGATGCAGAAATGTCTTGTGGGCACTTTGGTGACATCCCTATGTCAGCACAAGACTTATGCAGAGACTTAGGCCAGCCTAACCCGGGTCGGCCCCACAAGACAGGGTGAGCTCCTGTCCTTAGCCCAGCTCTGCGATGCCAGCTGGATCCAATCGTATTGGCTCTGCCTTTCCATTGGACTAATCCAGTGGCGTGGAGAGGGGGGATTTGCTGCTTGGGTAACAGCCTATCCTCCATAACAATCCAACGCAGGCTTTCATGCTTCGCATGCAGCGTATGCAGCGCCAAGCACAATACCATAGTCTTTCAAGACTGACGGAGGCCTGCTTTTTGGCCAGCCTAACTGCAGGTTAGGATTGCCGCCTCGTGTCCAAATGAATTAAGAGATTCATTAATGATGGAATAAAGAGTTCCTCTTCCACATGCAAGAAAAATTTCAGACGTGCAGAACAGCAGTTATCGTCATGCAAGAAAAATCCAGCTGTATGCAGAGAATCCATTCTGCATGAGAATGAAATTCAAGTGCTGAACTGTAACCTTTATTAATTGAATAGTTGGAACAACACTGGGGAAATATCTAGACAAAGTTCAACATCTATATTTTCAGCCGAAAATTTAGAGAGGCAAATTCATTTAAATGCCCCTTATTTCACAAATCCACTTAGTGGTGCAGAAAGTTGCTGCAAGAACATCCACATCCAAGAACAGAACTCCATGTATGGTGCTATTTTGTGGCACGTTATGTTTGCCAAATGCAAACAAGTATTCTTGACAATCTAGCACTTCCCACATTCCTTGTGCTGGAATTCCAATTCTTTCCATGAATTTAACCTGGAAATTGTTAAGAGTTTGTTTCTAAATATAAAAAGTCAAATCTGAGTACCAGAAACAAGTGTGAGATTATTATAGTTGTATGTGGAGGCCTAACTATAAGAAAAGAAGGGGACTTGGGGCAAGGAAGTACATGGTGCCCCCTTCTGCAACCAGCCTGTCATAGAGCAAAACCAAAACCAGGCCTTCTTTGCATGGAAAAAACACGGGCAGATCACTGCAGGCATGCAGAGACATTTCTGCACAAAACTTGCCTCTCCTCTTATGGAAGGACCACAATGCATGTGCCCTTTCCCCAAAAATAAACTGCCAACCTTTGTCGAAGAATATATACAGAATGCACTTTGAACCATTCCTCAGTTTCTGGTAACCACACATCATTCTTATCCCTCATTCATTTACTGCTCCTTTTGTTAGTGCCAGTTTCTTGAAAAGGGCTACACGTTGCAGGTTGTTCGGGGGTTGCTTTTTCTTCTCAGGTCACAGTTAAATAAGGAGGCTCGAGGCTGCGTTCCTAATCCCCAGTTAGTCCGGCATTTCCTGGCACAAGACCCATGTTGGCCTGGGCATGTCACAAAAGTGCCATAAGGCACCACTCCTAAGGGGGTTAAATCATGCATAGACATGTACCAGCCACTCCATACCACTGTGGGAACAGGGAGATGAATGAGTTGTGCAGGTAAAACTTGGTAGGGATTGTGCCCCATAAATGAACAAACCACTTTCTCATTCAATGGCATTCATTTTGCTCATGTATCTTCCATTTTTGTGCTCATTCTAGCACACATGGATTCCATTCTAATGATCTGAAAAACAGCAGCAGGCCCTCCAATCCAGAGTAACTATGGGAGCACATAACAGACATTTACACTGAGGTAGTTACAGCACGACCTAGTGAAAATCTATAGGAAATTCATATTGCAATCCAGAGTAAATTGTTCTTATGTCAGAGCAAGGTCTCCCCATAGTTACTCTGGATTGCACCCTTATTTTCATATACAGAGATTTCAAATGGAAATATGTAGGTAATAACTAGGGTTGGGGACATGGTGAGGTCTTTGGATTTTTTTCATAGATTTGTGAAAAGGGGAATTGCCACAATAAAATTTCAGTGACTATTGCTGTCCATTTCTAGGCTGGTCAGCAAATCACATCTAATGGAAGCTAAATTGTGGGTTGTCCTGAAAGAACAATTGCCAAATAATGGATTGACTGTTCAATTTAACACTATCATCAGACTTCAGGAACCAGCCTTTTTTCTTAGACTCTTCTAATCAAAATCTGTCCTTTGATAGATAAAAAATATTCTGCTAAGCTGTGGAAATTGCCCTGTTTTTGCATATCTGGAACAAGTATAGGTTTGAACCAGGACCCATCCATAGAATCTAAAAAGTATTGGCAATAATTGCAGTACATTTGTATATGTGATTGTTATTGAAATCCAATAGATGGTGCTCATATATTCTTTGATGGTTACATACTATTCATGTATATTTCACAGTGTCCTGTTCTCATCAGTCACACAGATATCAGTCACAAGTTAACTGGGCAAGTGGCACTCTTTCAAGTGAGTGACCCTCCTTTATTTAGCAGGGGAGAGTAACTGGCCCTACACACTCCAGCAATGTCTGTTCTAGTGGCTTCTGCTGGTGTTCTTTTTTGCATTTTAGATTGTGAAACCTTTTGGAACAGGGACCCATTAGCTGTTAAGTAGCTATTAATTTTTTCATTTCCTTTGTAAACAACTTTGAGAACTTTTTAGTTGAAACGCAGTATATAAATACTGTAGATGATAGATAGATAGATAGATAGATAGATAGATAGATAGATAGATAGATAGATAGATAGATAGATAGGTAGGTAGGTAGGTAGGTAGGTAGGTAGGTAGGTATAATTATGTTCTTAATTGTCAAGGTGACCAGATGCTGAACCCAAAATTCCGACCCCCAAACTAACATTCCTACCTGCTTAAAAAAATTGTAGACACCTCAAAAATGTAGGACAAATGTAGGACATGTTAAAATAAAGCAAAAATACTCATATTGCTTTCATGTACTTTTTCACACTTTACTTTTAAAACTGAAAACCTTTAAACATGCATGATTCAGACTCAGACATGTAAGAATCCCTCAAAACAGTTTGCAGAAACACAGCACATGTGAGGGGAAGGGACGTAGTAGAGGTAAGTAGGGAAGGGAGGCTGGAGGGGATTCTCTGGACAGAGGGAGACTGGAGGGGAGATGGAGAGGTTTCCCCCTCCCCCAGAGAAACCTTCCCAGTCTCCCTCTCCCCAGAGGGGGGTTCCTGGACTTCTCCTCCTCTGTACCTGGAGAAGTCGGCTGGCAGTCTCCATGGGCAGTGAGCGGTACAGCAGTGGCAGCGGTTCCACTCTGAGACTCTCTGGCTGGGCAGTCAGCAGGAAGTGCAGCAGCACCTCTGGGGTCATGATGCCCGGTCTCAGCGGGCGGCAGGCAGCGTGGCAGCAGCTCCCAGAGGAGCGAGGCTGCCATGGCTGACGTAGGTGGGCTGCAAACAGGCAGTTCTGAGCCTTGAAAGACTGGAGCGGGGCTGGCCAACCGGCAGAGGCTCCCAGCCTGGCAGAGGCTGTTGCATGCAGCTGAGGCTGCTCAGAGTGCCCTGACTGACCACGAGGCCAAGGGAGGAGCTTCCTTTTGGTCCACCTCACTGTTTCCTGCTCTGGAAAGACCTAGAGCAACACACAAAATTCAAAAATGGCTGCCCCCAGAATGCTGGTTTTTCCGGACGGGGGTTTTTCCCATTGGTCCGGACCCTTCCCCCCACTGTTTTCCTCAGAGGTCCAGGTAATACCAGACAGATGGTCAGCCTGTTAATGGCCTAATTCCCCCCCCCCCCCGATCATTTGCTATGGAGGTGCATGCTGCAAGGGTAGCAATCAAAAGGCCTCCTCAAAGTAAGGGGAATTTTGTTTCCTTTCATATAGATATGCATTTACCTTTATCTTAGGCAAATCTTTGGCTGACACAAGTCTATGAACTCAGCCTATGAACTCAGCCTATGCTGTTTTTCAGCCTATGAACTCAGCCTACCAACTCAGAATTTCATGACCCAGACTAGCACAAGCAATAGGTGTATGTCTGATTGCCCTTGTGGAGCTGTAAGGATTTACCCTGGGTTAAAGGTAAATTCACCCCGGGCAAATCTTCTTTTACCCAAAGGAGACATCTGGAGGCTAAAACTCCCCCGCAGTTTATAGCAAATGCCAGTTTGGCTGCATTGCCACATAGGGAGCTACACAGGACTCTTTGTTTCCAAATCAGTGATTAATGGAATCTGTTCCAGAGTAAGTACAGGAAACAGCTATTGGAGTACAACCTTCCAAACTGTTCAGTGCCATCAGTATGTGATTTTCATCAGTTACATAGTTTTCCCTGTATGATGTGTAGAGTTAGCTTGGAAAATACCTTGTGTGAAAAATGAATATCAAAAAGACCATTGATAACTTTATGCAATTGTATAATCAAAAGATGGGGTGGGGAGGAAATCTGAGCAAATTTAATTAGACGGGGCAGCAGTGTGCATAGAAGACATTCTGCTACTGAATAGTCTTTTAAGTCATAACTTTAATCCTGTTTAGTCCAAACAGCAGAAAATCAGAAAATTGTTTTCAAAGGGCAAAGTTAGAGAATTGATTCCCTGAATGCAGATAATATTCCAGGTTCTATTATCTTTTTCCTGCTAAATGGTTGCATTCGAAATAATGATTTTAATTTAAATAAGCATGCTTTGGAAGGGATAATTGGTAAACTATTACGTTCTTTGTTGGTATCACAAAATCATCCAAAGAATGCCAGTCTCTTTGATCCTTCCAAGGAAGTCACAGTTGAATCAATTTTGTCATGACTCATCTTTGCATAACTACAATTGCATTTTGATATTAGCTACAGTCTTCCCGTACGTAATGCTGCCTGGTTGGAATTATGGTCCGATTTAAACAGCGCACAGACATTATTCCATTGTTGTGTTACTAATTTCAGGTTTTTCCCTTTTCTTTGAAGAAATGCAATTGTGTTTCTTTATTAGTAGAAGCGGTGCACGCAAGCCAATTTCTCCTGCCTTTCCCACAAAACACTTTTGTATTAAAAGGATTTGGAAGCTACCTGTGTAAAGATTGATAGATCTGGATGCTGAATTCCCCGGGATCATCAGGTTATCTACCAAGAGAGACTATTTGTATTAAAGCAGGGAGTCAGGAGCTGATGATACCTGAAGGGGAAAATGCATTGGATGTGTGCACCTGTGCTTTCATTTTCACTACAGCAAGAAAAATCACAAAACCTGCGCCAATGTGTTTCCTTTAAAACTAACTTTTCTAGCAGCTGAAACTACACTCTTGGCTGATCACTCATCATCCAGTTCACTCTAGCCAATCACCATGTTCTTTCACAAATATTATAGAATCATCTGTACACCATCTGTACACCTCAAGAGAAATGATGTAAATATTAATTTTTCCCATTAATTATTTTCTGATGACCAATTTATGAACATTTTATAGGTGGATAGCTGTACTATAGACCAAGTCTATCCTCCCCACCTGCTACTGATATAGCTATACTAAAATGGCTGCTCACTTTGTTGGGGGGCAGTTACAGAGGTTTTCTCTAGATAGACTACAATCCAGAGTAACTACGGGACCTCTTATGGGACCTCTTACAGATTCAAATAAATTAACAACAGGTTCTATGTACTAATAACCTAAATTAACAACAGGTTCAATGTCCCATTAGCAACCAGTTCTCAGAAACTGGCACTCATTAGCAAAGGGTTCTACAGAACCTGTGAGAACCCCTCTTGGGCCTCCTATGGGAAATGCATAGAGCAATCCAGAGTAAGTCCCACTTACTTTGACATTAGTGGTCCTGTAGTTAATCTGGATCGTAGCCTAAGAAATCATTTCCTTGCCTGGGGTTAAGCCTCTGTGGTGCAACAGTGTACTTGGACCTGTGCTGGATAAATAGCTTGGCATTACATCTGGCCGCACCTCCCACTGGCCCAGTTGCCTTGCTGCCATCTTAGGTCAGCACTAGTAGAGCTGCCATGGGCTGACCTAGCAGCAATGCCATAAGTGCAATCTTCTCACTGTAGCAGAACCTTTTACACCATTGAGAACCTAGTCCCAGTATCATAAAAAGCCCAGCGGACTGGGCCATAAGCATACAATCTTACACATTCTCATGTGAGTAAGAGTCAATGAACACAAGATGGCTTCCTTTTAAGTAGACATGCATAGGATTGTATTGTAACACAGCTAACCTAGGATTTTCTGTATGACATTTTCCTGGAGTAAGACCCATTGAATCATAAGGGTTATGATTGTGCTCTGTATACATTTTCTATGTGACCTTTCATTTTGTTCACTCCTTTCATGTTTGTGAAATAAATCAGTGATAACATAACAATGATTTTCTTTTTTGCATCCCTTCAAATAAAACTTAATGTGTGAAAACCTACCCTGCATGGAGATATAGGAAATGGGAAAATTTCCCCTATTAAATTTTTAGTCTGATATGCAGCTTTTAATGATGCAGTTAACCTACAAGAGAAAATGGTAACTCTACTAAAAGCAGGTCTCAAGATTTTGACTGGCAGCTAAGGCAAATAATTATTTTCCAGCTCAATAAATGTCAGAGAGAACTTGATGAGATATCTGCTCTCATCAGATAAAACCATAATCATTTAAAGATTATTTGAGAATAGAGCATGATACTGGAATGGTTAAAAATCAAATGTAATTTGCTGAGAGAAGCTAAGCTAGCTGGTGAAACAGAAATATTTGCTTCTGTAAATACATTATACAATTTTAAATTAATATTAAAGATAAATTTGATGCAGAAAATGTTTAGAAACAGATATAATCCTTACGACTCATTAACAGAAGTAATGAATTGACCCTAGATGAATGAGGAAGAATTGATCTTTTTATATAACATTAAACTCATTATCCTGAGTATTATACTCTACAAGGCTATTCATGATTCCTGTGTGTTGCAAAATGTGGGTTGCTGAGTGATTTGCAACTATTGAAATATATGATTAGAAGCATAAAAGGACAGCCAATTTAGTCCCACTCCTTGCTTGATCCAGGAAATTCAGGTCTAGAACTTCCTTTGAAGATGGCTGTGTGACCTTCTATGTATAGTACTTTTGATGAAGGAGAGCCTCTGAATCACCCTGTACAATTGGTTTCGTAATTGAGTTCTTATTGGTAAGATGTTTCTCCCAATGGTCAAATGCAATCTATTGTCCTATACTTTAATCCCATTATATTTAGACTTGCCTTTTGGGAAACCGAAAACAAGTGACATATTTACAGCGCAACCTTAACCCTTCATTAGGCAGGCACAAGTCCAGCACATGTTGGCCTGAAAGTGATGCAGATGTAAAGCACTTTTGCACCATTCCTGAGGGGTAGTTAGTCCACTGCACAGACATGCACCGGCCTCCCCACGCTACCGTGAAATGGGTGAGTTGTGCTGGCCAAAATTATTTAGGAATGCACCCACTGTGTGATGCAATGTTAAACACTTTCTTGAGAGCATGCTACGTTGAGCATAATGGTGATAAAATTGAAAGGGACAGCTGTATATAGAATCAGAAGCCGACCATTATGGTTTATCCATGGGATGTGACTGGTGAGTGTTAATATTCCATAATGGCAGGGGTGATACACAGGATACACAGAGATGATTCTGGAATATGGAAAAGTCACCAAACCTAAAAGAATTGTCCCACAGCTGAAAAGAAAGACTGAAATAAGGTACTGTGCTTATGTACATGTGTACATGTTACATGTACATGTTACGTGTACATGTACATGTTACATGTACATGTTATGAAACTTTGATGAATCGAGTTTTCTGGAACACAGAGAAAGGCTGAAACACATGGAGGAGAGAGAGGAAAAAAAAGAGAGCTGAAGACCTGGACTACATCATGCACCTGCTTATAGTAACCAGATTGAACTGATAGGCGTATATACTGCTGATCTTTATCTGATCTTGAAAATAAACCATATATGACCACAATGCCATCAGTGCCCAGTGACCACTGCTTTCCAGGAAACCAACCCCAGGTCACATTCCCCCAAATCCAGAGTAACTACGGGATCACGTAAGAGACTTTACATGAACCCGTAGTTACTGCACCACCTAGTGAAAACCTATGGGAAATTCATATTGGAATCCAGAGTAAGTTGTTCTTACACTGGAGCAAGGACTCCCTGTAGTTACTCTGGATTTTGCCCATTGTCTCTGGAATTCCTCATGTACAAAAATGTACACTGTCAGACAAATCCTTATGTCAGCCCTTCACAAGGATGTAATGGGTACCTACTAGTGCTGCTCACTCATGCATCCCCTCACACGTAAAGTCAGCATGCCTGGTGGCAATGTGAAGCATGAATGCTGAGGCTGCAGAAAATGGCGGCCAAACAGGTAAGGCTGCAATCTTTACCTTCAGTGAGGCCGGCCTAAGTCTTGACATAAGTCTGATGCTGATGTGAGGTTGTGTCACAAAAGTGGAATAAGACTGCACCATTCTTGGGAGAGGGTTAGGCCAGTGCACAGGCATGTGCTTGCCTCCCTACATCACCACAGGAATGGGAAGACCAGTGCCTTGTGCCAGCTTAGGTTAGGATTACACCCTAAATCCATTAAACTTAGTGGAACTGACAGCACAAGCCTGTCCATATATACTCAGAAGTAAACCCCATGGAATTCTATGGGGCTTACTCTCAGTAAGTGTGCTTAGGAATGCAGCCTTTGTTTTGAATAAATATGTTTAGAATCTGCCATGTAAATTCTTCAGAATCTCAATGAGAGAACTTGGAAAAGGAAGTTAAATTCTGCATGACTATAAATCTTTCATCTCCTGCCGAATTTAGAGATAACTAGCTGGAATTATGGATTTATTTTAGACTGTATAAATGTTATATGTAAAAGCCTCGCCACTTCCTTCCCTTGTGCCATATATTTCCATGTACTGTGTTTATGTCTTATTTATTTGTGAAGTTTTGCAAGTCATACGCAGCTCTTTTTTTCCCCAAAGATTTTGTTCAAGGAGCTCTCCAAATCAACAGTCAATATTTGGATTAAGGCGTTCTTTGATTAATGGAACCAATGACTGCCCTCTGAAATATTTGAAGCCAACATCACAAGTTTGCTTAATATATGATACCAAGAAAGATTAAAAACATCTCCATTTTTTTCTCTCAGAATTCTAACTTTAAAAAAAATTAAGCACAATTTTCTTCAATCAAGACTACATTTACATAGTACCTTCAGGCTTTACTCCCAGTTTAAACAACTGTCTTCTTTTTCTTCAATATGCCATAACAGATTGCAGATACAAGAAGATTTGCACAAAGGGAATCTATGTATATTGGGTGAGCGGAAAGATTTGCTTGATTGACAGCCCATTTTTGATGACTAGCATCACAATTTGTCCAGATCAGCCTGCAGAAAAAAAAAACACCTATCCAGGGGATGCAGAAAATCCTTTTGCCTGCCACATATTTTGAGATGATGTGTCTGTCATGTCATCGTCCGGTGTATATCAAAATCTGCAAGCTGTACAAATGATAATTAGGTTAGAGATGACAGGATGTTCTAATGATGCTTTCGCTCTGGCGCCCCTTAAAATTACATGAATGGTTGTTGACTGCAAGTCAGAGAACAGTTTATTATTTAAAGGACAGAAGGAAAAACAAATGGATACAGTTAATCAGTCATACTTTGCTGTCAGTGTCACATATTTGACACAACATACGTAAATGATGTGTAACCTGATTTTGACCTTACCATTTCCTATGTGTTTGCACATCTCAATGATCATCGCCTGTACCACTATGGTTTTCATCCTCAAATTGCTTTATTAAGCCTGACGAAGCGTAAGGCTGCATGATGATTGAAATTAGCTGTCTCAGGGAGCAATCCTAACCAATTTAAGCCAGTGTAACTCACCCATCACCCTGTTGCCACAGTGGTGGGGAGAGACTAGCACATGTCTGCTCTCTGGCTTAATCCCACAAGAGTGGTGCTGAAGTATCTTACAGCATTTTTGTGACACCCTCACACCAGTGCAGGGCTAATGCTGGCCTAACCAGGGGATTAGGATTGCACTGTCAGACAATGCAACAGTATCTGACGATTCTGAGTTGGGGCACCCTGATTGCTGGACTAATCTGCAACGCAAGTGTGCTTAGCCCATGTTTATTTAATGTATGTCAAAGTATAGGCATTCCACACTTACTGGGTGGGTTAAGGACCAGAGCACTGTTCAAAAGTGCAAAGTGGGACCCAGTCTTTTTCAGCTTGCAAATGCAAAATGGCCACCAAAAATGCATAAATATCACTTGCAAAAGTCTAAATAACACTTATTAATTAACACATAGCCAAAACACAAAACAAATTACAGTAAAATGAACAAAGGTATAGATGGGCAATGAATACCTTATGTATTTGAATGATGGTTATTTATTGAAGAAAGTTATATGGCAATGAAGTCATGTGCAAATCAACATTAGGGAAGACAATTGTAGCCTTTGAACCAGCAGAGAGGATATACAGTTATTGAAAGGTGCTGAAAGAGCCAAACTATCAGAAAATGAACCGTCAGAAAGTAAGGGTTGCCTGTACATGCTTCAGTAAAAAATGGACATACTCAAATACTTTATATTTACTAATGGCCCAATTCAATCTGGACTTTTAACTGGATGAATTCACGTTCCATTGATGTAAGACCTGGACCGGTGGCATGGCATTGTGTGACACTGAGAGGAACAGGGTCATCAACACAGGGTGACCAGATGCCAGAACAGAAAAAGAGGGCAAGGCCCCCAAAATGTAGGACACCCAAGAAAAATGTAGGACATAAAATGAAAGTTTAAAACACTCATATATCTATCTACAGTATTGATATACTGCTTTTCAACTAAAAAGTTCACAAAGCGGTTGGTGAAGAAAAAAAGGAAAAGACAAAATTAATAGCTTATAGGGTCCCTGTCCCAAAAGGGCTCACAATATAAAATGCTAAAAGAACACCAACAGATTCCACTTGAACAGACATTGCTGGGGTGTGCAAGGCCAGTTACTCTCCCCCTGCTAAATAAAGGAGAAATACCCACTTGAAAGAATGCCTCTTGGTCAGGTAGGAGGGGTCATAAATATTTTTTTTATGTGATTAATACTACTTATTATTAAAAACTATTACTTCTAATTTATTACATATAATTTAAGAATTACAAGAAGGCTACATACTGCCTACTTACACAGGAAATGAGGACAATGAAGGTTTTTTTCCATGACACAAGGCTAAATATGAGGTCATGTCCTGGAAAAAGAGGACACCCTGCACCAGCACAAAGGGATGGAGACAGGGGTGGGTAGCACCCGGTTTGGGCTGGATCGCCTGAACCAGATGCTGCTTCCTATACCAGATGCAATCAGATAGCAACGGGGGTAAGAAAACTGGGCATACCGGTTCGGCGGGTGGGCGGGGTGAGGAACGAGGGGCAAGCCCCAAACCCGGCGCACTGCGCGTGCGCCAAGGTTGGCATACGCGCAGTGCATGTTCTGAAGCAGCCTCAGAAACCCGCCCCTTGCCCCGCCCACCCAGACCCACAGTGCGCTGGAGTGGGTGGCGTGCCCTCCCCGGTCCCACCCCTGACCCTCCCCGGCCCCGCCCCGGCCCTCCCCACCCCTTGACTCTGGCCCAGCCCGCCCACTTCCAGTGATCCAGTTGTTGGGCCAGGCCACCACTGGATGGAGACTATGCAGGTGGCATCACAGCAACCCCTTCTTGTGCCTCAAAGTTGGCAGGTGGGTGCCATGGACAGGGACAGAGAGGATCAGGGCAGAGACGGGGCTTGCTGGGAGACATATCAGAGCAAGAGGCAGATTTGGTAGTAATAGCTATTCTGGTATCTTATGTTCACTGTCTGGCCTTGTCACACTCTCTTGGACCCACTTGACATGCCTCAAGCAATGGGCTGACACAGATCTGAAGAGGCTCACTCTTGCCCAGCTCATAGTATGCTGCAGAGCCCACAACATCACCACTGAATGGTATGGACAAGCACAGAATATGATCTGGCTATAAGAGTAAGTTTTATAGAATAAGATTTATTTTTAAAGCCTCTTTTAAACTTTCAAAATCTGAAAGCAAATGCAAAGGAACGAGATACCACTTTAGGAACACTTTGTGTCTGCAGTATGTATCTGCTCAATGCATTGCGACAGGGTGGGGAAAAAACATTATATCCATATTGATTCCCCTCTGTTCTATAAGATCTACGTGATGTAGATCTAAGGATTCTAAGGTACACAGGAGGAAGAAAACTTCATTTTCTTTATCATTCCAGATTCAGAAGCTCAGTTTTATAAATGTCAGTCTTGATGTGATAGTTAGGTGTTACAATAATAAAATTTGTTTATTGTGCTCTTCTAGATATTGGACAGGATGCTAAGGAACCCAAAAGGAAGGAAACTGCATAAGTCCTGAACATCTGTTGCTGAGACTTGGAGACTCTCAGGGATGGGATGCTATGGGGAAATGGGGATGAGCAAAAATTGGCCCATCTGTCTTGTTCAAAAACAAGGGCTTCCTTTTCATTTATGAGCCATTTAGGATCTGATCCAGTGTATTCTTCAGTATGCAGATGGGGCTGGTACCAGGTACTCATACTCCCAGATAGCCTGCAGCAATCTGGTGCTTCTCAGATTTGCACCACCAAAATTCGTGGCACGGATCTGCATAGACCCATTGAGGCTGCTGCTGTGTTACCCAGGGAAAGGGGAAATGTTTTACATTAATCTAGGGTAGTGCTGTGGCAGCAACAGATACACTCTCAATAAAATCTATCAAGAAATCCTGTGTATCCCATAGTTTTTATCCATCCACTGGCAACCATAATATACATTCAACAATGCATCAGGTGATCAATGTTCTATTTCCATGGCTTGAAACTGAACTTGTTGTTGGCATCTAACCTGGATGCCTCTAATAAGGAATTGGACAAATTTCTGGAGGACAAGTCCATCACAGGTTACAAGCCATGATAGGTACATGCAACCTCCTTATTTTTAATGTCAGATGCATTAAAGTGGAAGGCACCAGGATGCCCATGTTCTGCTGTCTTATTTCTCCCAGAGGCATCTGATGGGCCACTGTGATATACACAAAGATGGACTAGACGTGCCTTAGGTCTGATCCAGATGCCTGTTTTTAGGTCTGTTCTTATGTTCTTATGGTTTTAAAAAACCATGCTAGGTTGCTAGGGTCAATATGGGAAAGGCTGAGCTGGATCACCCATGATATGCATCACATGACTTTGTCACTGGTCACTTAATACCACTGTCTTAATCACTGGTGACTTAATACCACTGTCACTGGTACTCAGGATTCAGAAGTCAACCTGTCCCGGTGAGTAGGGATCCTCAGCCAGTTCCCGAGATGGCCAACCTCCATTGCTATCCTTAACAGCAGACAGAACAAACCCAGCTACTAATCCATTGATTAAACAGTTGCCATAAATTCATTATCTATATATATAAAAGAGAAAAGTCACTGACTCACTCACTGACTCACTCACTGACTGACTCACTCATCACTGCCCTGCCAAAACCGCTGGGTCTAGAAGTGTGAAATTTGGGGTGGGTGTTCCTTCCGTGAGGGAGGGGTGCACTAAGAACCGGTTTTCGGAAATTCCAACCAGAAGGGGGTGAAAATGGGCGCAACGCGTTTTCCTCCCTATACTTTGCATTGAGAATTGCTGACTCAACAACATTCCGCCCCAACTGCTGGGCCTGAAGCATGGAATTCTGGGAGTTCCTTCTGTCACCTGAACTCCCACCAAGAACCATCTGGAGAAAGTTAACCCTTCAGGGGCTGAAAAGGGGGCAACATGTTTCTGTCCTATACTTAACATGGGAGACTGACCAACATCCAGCCAATTTGGTGCTCAGTGCCTAGTGCACTGGGGGGATGTTGTTCGGAGGAATAGGTTCCATTGTGGAGGATGCTGCGCATGGAGGGTTGGAGTGCATGAGGGGTTGGTGCGCTTGGGGAAAGTTGTGCATGGGGGTTGATGCGCATGGGGGGAAGTTGCACATGGGGGTGGATGCGCAAGGGGGTTTATGCACACATGGCGAAGTTGCGCATGGGGGTTGATGCGCATGGGGGGGTTGATGCACATGGGGAAGTTGCGCATGGGGGTTGGTGCGCATGGGGGGAAGTTGTGCATGGGGGGGTTGATGCACATGGGGGCTGATGCCTATGGGGGAAGTTGTGCATGGGGGGTTGATGCGCATGGGGGTTGATGCGCGTGGGGGGAAGTTGTGCATGGGTTGATGTGCATGGGGGAAGTTGCACATTGGGTGTTAATGTGCATGGGGAAGTTGCATATGGGGAAGTTGCGTGTGGGGGTTGATTCACATGGGGGAAATTGCACATGGGGGGCTGATGCGCAGGGGGGAAGTTGTGCATGGGTTGATGCGCATGGGGGAAGTTGCACATTGGGTGTTAATGTGCATGGGGAAGTTGCATATGGGGAAGTTGCGCGTGGGGGTTGATTCACATGGGGGTAATTGCACATAGGGGTTGATGCGCATGGGGGAAGTTGCGCATGGGGTGAAGTTGTGCATGTGGAAGTTGCGCATGGGGGTTGATGTGCATGGGGAAGCTGCGCATGGGGGAAGTTGCTCTTGGGGGTTGATGCGCATGGGGAAATTGTGCATGAGGGGAATTTGCTCATGGGGGTTGATTTGCATGGGGGAAGTTGTGCATGGGGGTTGATGTGCATGGGGGAAGTTGCGCATGGGGGTTTGATGCGCATGGAGAAGTTGCGCATGGGGGTTGATGTGCTTGGGGGAAGTTGTGCATGGGGGGTTGATGCACATGGGGGGTTGATGCGCATGGGAAAGTTACACATGGGGGTTGATGCGCATGGGGAAGTTGTGCATGGGGGGTTGATGTGCATGGGGGAAGTTACACATGGGGGAAGTTGCGCATGGGGGAAGTTGTGCATGGGGGTTTATGCGCATGGGGGAAGTTGTGCATGGGGGAAGTTGCACAAGGGGGGAGTTGCGCATGGGGACGTTGTACATGGGTTGATGTGCATGGGAAAGTTGCGCATGGGGGGTTGATGCGCATGGGGGAAGTTGCTCTTGGGGGTTGATGCGCATGGGGGAAATTGTGCATGAGGGGAATTTGCTCATGGGGGTTGATTAGCATGGGGGAAGTTGCTCATGGGTTGATGTGCATGGGGAAGTTGCGCATGGGGGTTTGATGTGCTTGGGGAAGTTGTTCCTTGGGGGTTGATGCGCATGGGGGGTTGATGTGCATGGGGGAAGCTACACATGAAGGTTGATGCGAATGGGGAAGTTGCGCATGGGGGAATTTGCACATGGGGAAAGTTGCACATGGGGAAGTTGCGCATGGGGGGTTGATGCGCATGGGTGGTTGATGCGCATGGGGGAAGTTGCACATGGGGAAAGTTGCACATGGGGAAGTTGCGCATGGGGGGTTGATGCGCATGGGTGGTTGATGCGCATGGGGAAAGTTGCGCATGGGGGTTGATGAATATGTGGGTTGTCATACAGGGGAATTTTACTCCCGCAACGCGGGTACGCTTTTCACTAGTAGTAAATATAACTGTATAGCAGAGATCAATATTTCCTTAATGTGCTCTGTGTCAAGACCATGATTATCACTTCCTTTAGTTGAATGGCGACCTATTGCTTACTGTTCATTTCTGAACATTCATCTGCATTCTTTGCTTACCCTATTTTCACCAGTTTGATATTAAATTATTAAGGGAAGTGATGAACAAACATCTATCCCGAATGTTTTTCTCATCCCTACGTCATCTGTTATTCCATCCTTTTTATTTATTGATGGTGTTTAGCTCTGTGAATGCTGAAATCAATCACACTGATATGTCACAGATGTTCTTCTACCAATGTAGTTGTAGACACCAGCTGATCGATTCATCTCCCATGGAGGCAGTTCTCAATGGCGGGAACATTTATCACCTCAAGCCAGTTTAAAGAATTAAGCAAACATATAGCTGTGCAGCTAGCTCTCCATACATCTCTTCCAGGTTAGCGAAAGGGAAATGAATTTTTGCAAAAGATACAAAATCATAATTGGAAGCAATTCAGGTGGCTGCTTCTGTTTCTGACATATATTCATTATATGCTTCATTTTAATGGAATGTCATAGCTAAGAAATGGAACTTGTCAAGATTCCCAATGTGGATAATGAGCTTGATAAAGTGGGTGTTTCATGGAATAGGGGGTTCCAGGGGAAATTAGGGCGTGTGTTCAGGTGTACCACCAAACCATGCTTACTTTTGGAAACATGCTGTGCTGAGTTTTGAGTTGCTCCTCTTCCATTCTCCTCTTCTTCATAAGAGACCCAAGGCAATTTAAAGCTTTGTTCTATTCATAATTTGGGGTAGTGTTTGTGAGGTTCAGAGTACTCCGAATGCACCTCCACATCTAAAAAATAAAAATTTCCTATATGGGTCACTATAAACTATATTTTCAATTAATAGGAAAGGTGCTAGTAACCCATGAAACCCATGAAAACCCATGAAAACTATTCAAATCAACCCTATAATAAAACTATGTAAGGATTAGCTAGTCAATGTTTTTCCCTCCCTCTCAAATTCCCTCATAAAGCAATAAAGAGGTAATGTCCTCTGCCTGGACTGCAGAGGCAAATGCCAATCTCTGAGATGTAGATGGGAGAACCACTCTCAAGACTTTTATACTTCCAGCAGATGCTTTGCTTTCCTTCTCAGCTTAAAGTAACACTAACATTTTTCACAGTGTTGACCTAGCTCAGAGGTGGCAGCATTATCTCGCTGCAGCACTATCATGGCAGTATCATCTCGCTGCGGTACTTTTGCATTGCATCCTAAAGGGCTTAGGACCAAAGTATTTTAAAGTCCATCTTCTCCCTGGGATTGCCCATCCCTGAGATGTTCCAGAAGATTCCTTTTCCATGTTCCACTGCCATATGATTATATATTTATTCAATTTATATCCTGCCTTTCTTCCTAAGGAAGGATACACAAGGTGGCTACAAGAGAATGCAAGCGGGTTACATGGGAAAGGGCCTTTCCTTTGATGGCACCATGCATATAGAATTCCAGCATGTGGAGATATGGAAATGTAGCATTCCTATTTGTGGAAATTACTCCCTCTCTTTTGTCCAATCTAGTGGCAACTGAAACCCATCATTCTTGGAATTTTGTGTAGAGATTATCAGTGCAATCCCTGTTTAGGCCAGCATATATTTTGAGCTGGCTTGTGGCTGACACAAAAGTGCAGTAAGACACTTCTATGCCACTCCTGTCAGACCAGTGCAGAAACATGCACAAGCCACCCCATACCACTGTGGGAACACAGAGATGGGTGAGTTATGCAGACATAATTTGGTTAAGATTGTAAAACTGTCTTCTGTTCATTTAGGTTGTTAGCAAGTGCCATGAGTGCTTATCGACGGGAAGAAGTGTGGCAAAAATACCTTAAACAAGTGCCAATTGTCAAAGTAAAAAAAACTGTATGCTCTGCAAGCCTGTCAAATTATTTCAAATTACTCCCAAGTAAGGGTGCCGAGGACTGCAACTTTCAGTCTGAAAAAATGTTGAATTCTGTCCAGAAAGAAACTTCTGACGGCGTATGAAGGGGATGGTGTTGGAACTGTTGTTTTTAAGAAGAAGAAAAGAAAGAGCGTTGACACAGTCAACTGCCCGAGGCATAACAGTGGAAGGAAAAAAACAATTGTGCCTTGCCTCTAAATGAAGACCAAACACTGTGATGTTATTCTTCCCAAGTAGTGTTGCCAACTTCTGTTACCGGCTATAGTCCTGGGTCTTCCACAGCAGCTTGATGGGTGGACGTTAACAGGAGATAATGCTTCTCCAAGCTGTGAGCTGATGACTCCTGCTAAGCTCCTGTTAGAAATATAGGAGATTTCTGGGCCACTGTATTTTTTTCCTTTTTTCCAAGTTGTATATCCCATTCCCAAGATATGTTTTAATATCTATTGTCATTATCGTGGTTATAAAATTTGAGTTGAATGTAGACTTCAGGTGAGAAAGAGTGCTCCTTTTTATGCGATGTAAAGAGAAAAGCATAATTATCTAGCACTGAAGATAATCAATCTGCAGAGAAAGGGCTTGTAGAAAGGTGGCAAGCACAAGAGTAATATTGAAACAAAAGCTGCATTGTACCTGCTTCCTGGCACAACGCAACCACTGCTGTATTGAATGCCATTTAGATCTCTGCTAAGAGCTTTGGCACATGAACACAATTGATGCTCCTTGGTTTCTCTCCAGCTTCATGTTTATAAAAGAGACATTGGCTTCTGCAGTGCTTGTGCAGTTCCACAGTTGGATTTGAATTTCAAACCATTCATGTTCCTCCCACAAATCCAGATTTAAAATTGTTTCATTAAGGATGCAATCCTAACCAATTTAGGCCAGCATAACTCACTTGTCTCCCCATTCCCACGGTGGGGCAGGGAGGTCAGCGCATGTCTGTACACTGGCTTAACCCACCCAGGAGTGTTCAGATACCCTCAAGCCAGCACAGGACTTGTGTTGGGATTTATGCCAGGCTAACTGGGGTTTAGGTTTGCAGCCTAAATCTGGTTCAGAAACAGAAAAGCAAGCCGTTTATGTGCAGGAATGTAAGAAAGGTAAGAACTGGCTATTATTTAGACACAAAATGGATCTTCACTATCAGGGAATCTTAACCAATGGAAGGCAGTGCTGGTGATCCATGAAATGCCCTAACAACAACCATTGCAAACGTATTGTAAGGTATTTTGTGGTGGCCTGAAGAAGAAGAATGCACCATTCCAACACAATTTCATAAACATTTCCTCCACACCAACTTCCAAACAGATTCACAGCCCCATCTTATTCCTTCCCATCAAAGATGATGCAGCCATTCTGAGGGAACATGGGGCTGTATCCGATAGTTAGTGGAGGGCTGCAAAAGATGACTAAACCAATTTTTTTATTTACCACCACATAAATTTTTTTATTTACCACCACAGGTGCATGGGTCTCCCTGGACCTACAGCAGCTGGCAAAAGTTCAAGAAAATAAAAGGGCTGGAGCAGGTTCCAAAAGGGAGAATAGGATCCTGGTGCATGCTGATTCAACACTCTCTTCCCAAATCACCCCTGCCTCCCCCTCCACATGCATGACATGTCCCCACTGCCAAATCACTGAGAGTGGCAGAACCTCAGGGAGCCACTGGTATGTGCACCATGTCTCTAGCAGTTTGCATCAGCAGCTTGGAAGTGCATGACAGTGGTGCAGCTTTTACCCCACTGCTGAGGGCCTTGCACTGTTGGAGTTCCCAGTCTTTTACTGAAAATGAAGCACACCATGGGGGCAGAATGACTGCTGGGGACAGGTTCTACACACCATGGCTTGATTTAATATCCAGTCATAATTTGTGATTCCCCCAAGAGATTTGATTCTCTTCTCTTAGTCCTTGTCTTGTACCAGAAGGAGTGTCCAGATTGCTGAGCTCTGGAACAAGCAGATCCAGTAGGTCACAGTATTCTTTCTCCAAAGCTCTACTTGACCTGAGAGAACTCTCCCCTCTTTTCCTTTACAAGTGCCAAGGGGACTCAGATATGGAGGCAG
Source organism: Cryptoblepharus egeriae (assembly GCA_030015325.1). Classification (NCBI taxonomy): domain Eukaryota; kingdom Metazoa; phylum Chordata; class Lepidosauria; order Squamata; family Scincidae; genus Cryptoblepharus; species Cryptoblepharus egeriae. The sequence continues at coordinate 75,127,470 of JAREYC010000001.1, read as the reverse complement.
GGCTGTAGCCAGGATTATAGAAGTGGGGGACACACAATTGTTTTGGAGGGGGGTATAATTATGCCAAGTTTCTGGTAAGCAGGCTGCGATTAACTGCTACTTACGGGATGTTTTATGTTTTAATTTAAAGAGCCAGCCTCATTCACGTTGAGACAAAATCGCTGATAAGTAAAATGCTGATAATTAGGTTAAACCTGTACTTATGAAGAACAAACAAAACAAACATATACCACCTTTTCAGGTAATCAGATTTATCTTCGGACTTTATTTTCAAGGTGGTTTACATAGACAGGCTTGCAAACCCTTAAAGGGTTTTACAATTCAAAGAGACTACATTCTTAGATGTTTCCTTTTGTGTCTGGTCTCACTTTCCTGGCTCACTGTTATGCCTCTGGATAGACTTTGCTGTGAACTCAATTGTGCCTAGAAAGCAAAAGATACAGGATACTTGCATGGGAAGATCCTAGATTGTTGGGAAGGGAGGAATTTTTTTTGAGAGCGGAAAAGCATGCTTTGGAGCTCTTTCCATCAAGCCAAGTCTCTTGCTGCTATTTGTTGTATCACGTTCCTGATCTGCTGCCAGACAGTTGGGATCCAGAGCCCTGACAGTACTACCAACACCACTTCAAGTATCACTGGTGGTATCTATACAACTGGTTGAGCATCATCAAAGCCTACGAGAAGGAGCAAGGGTGCAGAAAAGAAGTGGGTGGTGCAAACATGTCCTCTTTATAAAAGCTTTTATTTACTGAAATAGTTTCGTTCACCTGTGCCCTGGAAAGCATTTTGCTGTTAATGTTCACAAAGAAGTTCATGGTTCAGAGAATAACTAATGAGCAAGAAATAAAGCACCATGTGCTACAAAATCTAATAATACATTGCAGAACTTCAGAAACACATTGTTAGTTCTGTGGCTATATTCGTTATATAGCACAGTTCAAGCCATTTGCGAGAGCTTCATGAAATGTGTATTCTTGTTGTCTTCTTATTTGTAAGGATGCAATTTATCCTATATGTATAATCCTTGGGAACAGCAATTTCCACACATTTCTGTTGGATTACCTGAAAGTACTAATTAACCAATCATTTTGTTAAAAAGCCTTGATAAGTTGAATTTGGATTGCTCAAGCATTCCAACTCTAAATTGGGTTGGAGTATATTAGCAGCACCAGCCAAGGTTCTTATTAGGTAGTGTTGACCTAGATTTCAGCTAATGTTTTTTTCATTTATTAATTACAAATATTTATATACAATATAGTACACAAAATAATTTATGCCTCTGAAGGTCTTCTCTGAGGAAGGGTCTCATTTTCACCATTCTCTGGAATGCCTCCTCCTGCCCAAAACGCCATGAGATGGAACTATTTGCCACCAGCATCTTATCACAGGCATCTTCCAGCACTAAGGCCCAGCACTGATGCTTCCTCTTTGCAAAATACCACAAACAAGCTTTACAACGTATTTGTGACACCTAGTACTGGTGGTTGATTTGTACTGCAGGTGTTCACAATGTTAGGATTGGTCCCTAAGAGAGCTAGATACAAATTCCTCTGGGGAGGCAGTAAGTGTGTACATACTGTACATATATATACATGTGTGTACATGCCGTACACTAGCTATTGTACTATGTACACATAGTACTATTAGTACTATGGAAGAATTATATGGAAGATTAGTACTATGGAACATGGCATGTTGCTGTGCAACCATCCCTTACAATGAAGAACTTGGTAGCAGGATTCTGCATATCCAGAATACCTGTTCTTGAAATATCCAGAATACCTATCCTTGAAATCGGGAAAGTGACACCATGCGGTTTTTTTCCCTAAATCATTGCATAAATAACCTGGGTTTCATATAATGGTTATGATTATCATTTTGGGGATTTGATGCAAATAAGAGCAAGGGATTTAACTAAAACTATCATTTAAGTCTTAACTTTAGACTCTATACACATGTATTGCCCCTTCTTTTTATTTATCCAGTGAGGGTCTGTGGGGTGGTATCAGTGAATATGATCTTCCTCTGACCACATGCAACAATTAACGTATGGACCAGTTAGTCAATAGAGAGCTGAAATTTAACCATACAATGAATTACAAATGATCTGTTTGATACTGTGAATTCTCCGGCGTATTACATCACACGTTTCTTATTGCCTGTCCCTGCCAGTTTCCCTTTGTCTGGCAACAACAGGATTTGCCTCCTTGAAGCATCATGTAAAATGAAAATTCTTTATTAGCAATTCCCACATAGCTCTCATGTAAAGTAGGATATGAAAGAGGGTCATCTCCCCTTGTGTAAGAATACATCGTACTATTCCAGGATCTATTTTTGATCATAAATTCATTTGTTTTATTCAACTAGATCTCACTGAAGGAAGTGTGCTGCTTCTAACTTAGTTTGGAGATAGCTATCAAAGAAAGGCAGGCTTGAAAGGCAAGCTTTATTTATGAAATGAAAGCAGGATCAAAAATGGCCTAGAATTCAATCCATGTAATGTTGAGGAAACTGGATGGCCTGTCTTAACCTTTGTCAGGTGCAATTAGGGATCTCCCCACTTCAGGCACAATCGCCTGACAGTTCCCCTGTTAGAAAACTGTCCTTAGCACCTAATTAACTCAATTCTAATGCTCTAAAAGTGATCAGTAACCTTCAGTAGGACATACAAAGAGAGAATATTCAAAATCTGATACAAAAAACCTCATTTATTAACCTTAAAGAACTACAGTGGCACCTTCACATAACAAACGCCTCACATAAAGTATGTTTCACTTAACAAACAAAAATTTATCTAGGATTCTGCTTCACGTAACAAACTGTGCTTCACGTAACAAACACACTCGCTGGCAGTTGGGGCAGACACGCTGGCCGGCAGCCCTTTCCAAAAGCGTCAGGGCTGCCTAGCATGCCTGCCCATAGCAAAAGCAACACTTCCGCGCTGTTCCTCCTGTGGCCAGGTGTCCGCTGGGGAGAGGGGGAGAGAAGCAGTGGAGAAGAGGGAAGCAGCTTAGGGCTAGCCAGAAGGGAGCAGGGGAGAGAGAGGCTCAGGATGAAGAGGAGGAGAAAGTGGGGAGACACTTGGAAAGTGTCTTGGATAGAATCAAAGAATCATAAAATCCTAGAGTTGGAAGGGACCTAGTAGGACATCTAGTCCAACCCCCTGCCTGCAGCAGGAAATCCTCCTGGAGCATCCCCGACAGGTGCTGGTTGAGCTTCTGCTTGAAGATCCCCAGTGAGGGAGAGTCCACCACCTCCCTCGGCAATGCATTCCACTGCTGAACCACCCTCACCGTCAGGAATTTTTTCCTAATATCCAACCGGAATCTCCTTTCTTGCAGTTTGTACCAATTGGTTCTAGTTCTTCTTTAGAAGCAGCTAAGAACAAATGAGCCCCTTCCTCCCTATGATAGCCCTTCAGGTATCTGAAGAGGGCAATCATGTCTCCTCTCAGTCTCCTCTTCTCCAGGCTGAACATCCCAAGTTCCCCCAACCTTTCCTCGTAGGGCTTCCCTTCCATCCCACTGATCATTCTTGTCGCTCTCCTCTGGACTTGCTCCAGTTTGGCTGCATCTTTCTTAAAGTGAGGTGCCCAGAACCGAACACAGTACTCAAGATGAGGTCTGACCAATGCAGAATAAAGAGGAACTAGAACTTCTCGTGACTTGGAAGCTACAGTCCTCTTAATGCAGCCTAAAATGGCATTTGCCTTATTTGCAGACACATCACACTGCTGACTCATGTTCAGCTTGTGATCCACAGCGACTCCAAGATCCCGCTCACATGTTGTGCTGCCAAGCCAAGTATCCCCCATTTTATACTGTGTTTTTGGTTTTTGTTGCCTAAGTGCAGAACCTTCCACTTCTCCCTGCTGAATTTCAGTCTATTTGTTACAGCCCACTATTCCAGATTGTCCAGATCCTCCTGGAGGTTTCTCCTGTCTTCTGTTGTGTTTGCTACTCCTTCCAGTTTGGTGTCATCCGAAAATTTGATCAGGCTCCTCTGTATCCCTTTCTCCAAGTCATTGATGAAAATGTTAAGGAGGACCAGGCCCAAGACAGAGCCCTGGGGTACCCCACTTGAAACTGACCTCCAGGTTGATGCAGAACTATTTACTAAAACTCTTTGGGTGCGGCCATCAAGCCAGTTGCAGATCCACCTAACAATTGCCCTGTCTAGCCCATATTTTTCCAACTTCCCAATTAAGATGTCATGTGGGACCTTGTCAAATGCTTTGCTGAAGTCAAGATAAATGACATCCACAGCATTGCCACTGTCCAGTAAGCTCGTAACCTGATCAAAAAAGGAGATCAGATTTGTCTGGCAAGATTTATTCTTGGTAAATCCATGCTGGGTTCTTGGTAAATCCATTCTAGTACTTGTCTAGATGTGCACAAATTGTGTGTTTTATGATTTGTTCTAATATCTTGCCCAGGATTGAAGTCAAATTGACTGGTCTATAATTTCCTGGGTCTTCTTTTTTCCCCTTCTTAAAGATTGGGACTACATTTGCCCTCTTCCAGTCCAGTGGCACTTCTCCACTCCTCAAAGATTTCTCAAAGACTGCAGAAGAAAGTGTCTGATTGCAGTCTCCTAACCATGTCTAACCAGAAGTAAGCCCCATTGTGTTAAATGGGACTTATTCCCAGGAAAGTGTCTTTGACTGCAGCCTCCTAACATGTCTACTCAGAAGTAAGCCACATTGTGTTAAATGGGGCTTACTCCTGGGAAAGTGTCTTTAGGACTGCAGCCTAAATAGACTTCATAGGATCATGCATATTGAATACATGTTTTGAATTCATTTACAATGTTTTGTCATCATTTTACATACAGTTAATATTTTTATATGAATATTTTTGGGGTTGTGGAACCAATCGTCTGAGTTTCCATTATTTCCTATGGGAAAATCTGCTTCATGTAAAGAATGTGTCACATAACAAACATGCCTCCAGAATGAATTAAATTTGTTACGTGGGTGCCAGGCAGTCAGTTGCAACTGGCCTTAGAGGCCCAATACACACCTGTGAAGTTCTGCAATTATTGAGTTCAGATGCAATGGGCCTGAGAGGCCAGGGTGGGTCACTACTATACCCCACACAGGGAGTAGGAAAACTGACTAGGGGAGTTTTGAACAGCACCTAGAGATAGGAAGGTACTAGGAGGGACAGGCCTTTTGGCCACCTTGGCGAGGAGAGGGAGCAAAAACAAAAAATTCAGGGCCTTTTAGGCAGTTGCGCCTGATGCAAGGAAATTGTTACAACGGGTTGTAACCTATTTATCTACTTGGATTTGCATGCTTTTGAACTACTTGTTTGACTGTGGATGTGTGATGGGAGCTCATTCCATCATGCGACACTTGAGTCTTAAACTGTTGACTTTAAGGTAGACAGTACAGTATCTTTAACCACTGAGCTACATCAGTCCATTTTTGCATATAGCAACAGTTTTTCTCAAGTGGTCTCCCATCTAAGGACTATGCAGGCCTGACCCTGCTTAGCTTTCAAGATCACACAAGATTTGGAATGTTCAGGTAGGTTGCCACAAAACCAGGAAAAGACACCCTGTCAAACTTGCCAGTATGTGAATGAAATCCCCAAAATGGGCACATCTTGGTTTTCCTAAAATCCTATGTTCAGGGCAGTATATCCAAACCCAATTTGGGCTATAAAATGTCCATAAATCAATATAACACAAGCTTACTGACCCTATATATATGTCGTTGTGGGGTCTCTGTGGGGAGGGCCTGGAGATTAATTATGTAGAAATGCTTAGAAGATAAAGATAAAGCCAAATTTATAGGCTTGTTTCAGAGCCCACATTAAATCACCAGGAATATTTTTATTAACTTTGAGAGACCTTTGCTCAGGCCCCATGAATGAAGACCTGGCATCCTTGCCAGCCTGTTGCTGAAAGTGTCCCACAGCCCTGTCACTGCACCAAATCTCAACCATCATTTCATTTTCTTTTTCTCATCCTTTTGGCTTGGAAATTCAAACCACAGGTGAACGAGCACATTCAATGTTTTCTTGAGTGATGCACTACTTTAAGGCTGTTGGAGACATGAGAGTTTTTCAAGAGACTTGAAAGTGTCTTAGAGTCGGGCTTCGCTTCCCATGCAGTACACATTGCTTTATTTATTTCCTAAAATATTTATATCAGCTTCCAAAGGGGTCCCAAAGTGGCATACAGAATATGAATTAAAACACAACAGACAGACAACCGTAACTAGGAAAGAGCAGCAAAAAAAGAACTTTAAAAGTACAAAACGGGAAAAAATAGGAAAAGATTAAATCAATGCCACGTATGGTGAATTGAACACCTTTTCATTAAACTCCTACATAGCTCCCAGCATGAAGAGTGCCATCACAAGCGAACCATGGTTGAAAACCTGCATGTGCTGCAAGCTATAGGTGATCAGGGTGGTGTCTTCAATGTAAGATAACTTTTGTTCCTTTAAGTTCAAGTACGCCCCTAATGCAGGCTTAGGATGGTAAGCAGAGCTCTCAGGCTGAACTGAGCAAAATTTGATTTGGCCAGGATCGCCAACATATCACCACCTGCTTGGCCCAACAGGCATGTAAGTGCTCCTCTGACACTGTTGCCTATTTGCAGTGGTAGCCTGCAGTGGCCCACTGGCAGCACAGTGCATACCCATATACATACCCATATACCCACTGTCCTAAGGCGACCATTCCTAGTGACTCTAACAACCAAGTCCTGCTTGATTCCTGGTTCAAGACTCCTGATACACTATGCAGATGTGAAAATGGGAGAGACATGCGCACCACAGGTGCAGGTGCAAAGAGCATTGACTCAGTGCTAGGGCTGTTTGGGATTAGTCCCTAAGTTCCACTGAAATAAATGAGACTTACTTCTGTGTGGACATCCAGTAATTTTGTATCTTCAGATATTGGTGGTACTAACTAGGAATCCTAAAGATAACAATCTTCAGTGGTTTAAATATCAGACGTATAAAGGAAGAACGAAGCAATTTAAATTTAATCAAAATAAAGAACTTAAGGACCATAGCATTTGCTTAATTCATCTAAAATGAAATTTCATATGAAAAACTCATTATCTGGAGCGGATGTTGCAGTTATACATCTGTTCTGAAGAATGTAGGGAGTATCTACAGAAATTAATTTTTTCCTGCTTGCAGCAGAATAGCTGCGGTTCTGACAATTGTTTCATTGTGATTTGAAAATGCATAGGGACCACTTCACAGATGATCATTTATACAATCCCTTCTGAATGGTCCAAATTTTGAGAGGCTGGGAAAGAGAATCATATCTGACCTGCTTATTTGGTCATCTTAACTCCATATTTTGATCCTTCCTGTTGCTTGATACAAATGTGCGTATGTGTTTGTGGTTTCGGGGAAAATGAGATTAGTTACGCAGGACCCAAGGACCGTATCATGTTGCTTCTCCCTAGTGGGTATTCAAAGCTGCTAGTATCCAGTTTTAGTAACGGACAAATACCAGTTGTCTCAGATGATGGAGACAATGTGCGTCCTCACTAGCAATGCTGGATTTACATATAAGCTAAATAAACTATCACTTAGGGCCCCAATCTCTTGGGAACCCCAAAAAATTTAAAGGGAAAAAAACTGGATGTACATTTCCAAAATATAAGATAAATAAAATAAAATAAAACCTACATACAGCAACAGTGTTTTGCATTGTGTAGGTCCATAAATTAGGTCCATAAATTACATATAGCATATATTCAACATAAAAAACTGTGACAATTTGTGGTTGACAAAGGACAGCTGGACATATAAAGGGCCCCATTACATTCAATAGCTTAGGGCCTCATCAAACCTAAATCTGGCCCTGCTCAAAGTATAAAGTATTGGCATCCATCAGTCTCGAAAGACTATGTTATCTTGCTCAACACTGTATGTGAAGCGCAAAGGCCTGGGTGGATTAATATGGAGGATAAGCTGTTACCCAAGCAGCAAATCCCCCCTCTCCACACCACTGAATTAGTCCAATGGAAAGGCAGAGCCAATACGATTGGTTCCAGCTGAGTCGCAGAGCTGGGTTAAGGACAGGAGCTCACCCTGTCTTGTAGGGCCGACCCGGGTCTCGAACCCTGGCCTTCTGGTTAACAGATACAGTGTCTTAACCACTTGCACCACCCACAGCTCACTAGGGATGCAATCCATAGTTAAGGCAGTGAGGAGTGCCCTAGCTGGGCTGCCCCAACTATTCTGAATCAAGAGAAGAAAGTTATGCTGCATCCAGAGGATCGGATAGGCCGGGCTGCCCTAACTGCTCCACAGCATGCCCAGTAGGCACCAAGGCACCTGGGGAGGGCTTGTTCCAGAGGAGACCCCCCAGATCACACTGAACAAGGAACAGCTTTGGTGCATGCATTATAAGGAGTCCCTGACAACCAGTAACAGGTGCAGCATGAGACTGCCAATATATTCTACAGTGAATATAAGGGTCTTCTTGGAGTGATCTGCTTTATCCCCAGGTTAGTGGGCTGCCATAGTTGAGAGGCAGGGGTTGCAGATAGGCTGGCCAAGAACTTAGATTTTTGGTCAACACTGTTGTTCTTACTCTGCCTTATCATAGACCCCTATGGATCTACTCATTTCTATACCTGTTCCTGAAGTGGTATAACTCTAAGGAGCTGGAAGAGGGAATTTCTGCCCTGGAAACAGGCTCTGGATCTAGTATAACTTCTCTATCCTAGGCAATGCCGAACATGCCCTCAACATGCCTCCATGTACTGCCTAGGATGGCACAACTAGGGCAGCCCAGTATCATCAGCCTATGTTGCCTTTGACTACCCCAAGCCTTTTCTGGCATAACTGGGCTGCCCCATCCTGGACTTGAGCCACCCCAGTGATAGACAGGGCAGCCCAAGTGCACTTCAAGATTGCAGCCTAGGACTAACAGCCCAGTCCAAAAGCCTGCTGGTCCACCAGGTGCAGCAGTGGCCAAAATGGCTACTGCTGCATCTAGTTGCACCGTCAAAGCCATTGAAGGTCTCCTTGGAAGAAACTCCAAGCCTCACCTTGGGGCTCCTCAAATTATTCTGCTAGAACAGAGTTGAGAGACTCCGAATAATGTCTTCTGGATCAACCCTAAGTTCAGAATCTAGTGAGGCAGAGCTCTACCTGTCCCACACTCTCCCACCTTATTTCCTCCCCTGCTTGAACACTCCTGTCCCTTTCCACTCACACCTCATGTCCCCTCATCCTGAAAATACTTACCACTGGCCAGAGCCTTGCATCAGGGTGACCATGTGACCAGATTTTTCTGGATTTGTCCTTTTTTTGCCTTCTGTTCCAAAAGGGGTGCTCCAAAAGGGCTTCATTGTCTTCCATTATGGCTTCATTTTGGAACGTTGCAATGGTGCCCAGTACACCATCATGTCATATGATGTTGGATTCATGTTAAAGAGCAGAATCCAATGCAAAAATCATTTTTGAAATATCTCCTTCCTATCAAACGTTATGGCCAAAAAACTAAAAATAAAAAATATGCATTGAGCTCTATGGGAAAGTGAAAGTGCCCAATATAGAGGCTTTACTTGTGAGTAGGCAAGAACCATTGTCTATCGGAAAGGCCAGGCTGAGAGGAATCCAAGACCTTGTCCTCCTTTTGAGGTTCAGGCATCTGGTCACCCTGCCTGGCATGACCCCAGTAGAGTTGAAATTGCCCCCCATGCCCCTGCAGGATCCTGATGATTGGGCTACTGCTTTCCTTTACATGAACTAGGGAGGTTGTGACCCCCTCCTCCATGTTAAGTAGCACTGCCTTACAGCACATTTGCAACACCCAGTACTGGCACTATTTAAGATTGGCTCCTCATTCAACTACCGGTAGATGGATCAAAGGAGCATTTCATTTCAAGTTCACAACAATATCGGCATTAGATCTACAACCAAAAGTATGTGGCACTCTTGCTGGGCTGAAATGAATGGTCTCCATCACCAATTTCTTACGTTCAGTAATATTTCTATTTGTCTACTGTTAGGCCAGATGTGTCAAAAGATGGCATGAGAGTAGAATTCACAGAATAGTTAATCTACTGAGTATAGACAAATCCAGTCAAGTATTTTCTTATACCACTCAGTGTTTTTAATGGACAAATACTCTGTGCCTAAATAACTTGTTCTGGATGTCTTTTCCATTCTCCTATGACCACAGTGTCCCTAAGTACTTCAGTATGCTGACTCCTAGGAAATATACAAGCTGAATTACTGGCCTCGTAATCATTATAAAAGCTCCTGACCTGGAGCCATAGGGGAGGCCATTGCCTATTATTCTTCATTGGTGCAACAGAGCTTTCAAAGAGGACCGGAGGAAATCTTGTAATCTGAATGGATGGGCAAGCTGAGGAAGGCTTTGATCAAATCTTTTCTGGCCTGAGAAATCCTCTCTAGATCAGAAAGTAGAACAGATACCATCTGCTGCCCTATGAGCCAAAGGTAAACAGCAACTTGGCTCTTGGGCACATGTATTAAGTGGAAGAGTTATGAGAGTAGGCCAGGAGAAAGGAAAGGAGCTCAGGGCATGTTCAATTCTCACATCTGCTCATGCTTGGTTAATGCCTGAAGCTTGGGTGACAGCAAGGCACAGATAAATCACACCATAACTGTCCTTTCAGTTGGATTTTGTCTCAGTAACAATCTTTCCTGGCTGCTCTTAGAGCTGACTTGTGTGTTGTGCAACAACTTGTGTTTGACTGAGTAGCAGTCCATTCAAGTGCTATCCAGAGTCCAGTAGAATATCCCGCTATTTTTAACAATCCTGGATGTCTTTTTAAATTACTTTGGAAGAATCTTTGTTTCAAAGTACAAAAAGTATACCTTTTTTCTTCTTTTCTAAGCATCAGTAGCTGCTAGGCATCATAGCAAGCCCTCAGATTTCCCTGATCTGTTCTCCAGCTTGGAACCTCTCTCAGCCCTCAAATAATTATTTTATTTTCAGGTTAATTTTCAGATGTCACAGTCACAACAAAGGTCAGACTCCAGCAGAGAGACTTGGGGAATATAAGAAATTTAAAGTAATGACATGCTTAAATATGGCTGCAATTCTAAAGACATTTTCCAAGACATAAGACCCAATGAAAACAACTTTGGAGTAGACATGGTTAGGATTGTGCTCTATGTTTTAATTTTTTCCAGGATTTGATTTGTGCTATTTGTTTCCCAAGTAGGCCCTTTTCCCAAGACAATTTAACCTAATGAATGGATTGAAGGTAAAGTCAATCCAGATTGTTGTACGAACTGGTCTTCTTGAATACGCACATACATGTGCATCTTTGCCTCATATCTAACTCCCTTGTCGCTCTCTGCAGATGCAGGTACAATCTATTTACCTAACTCTGGGCGCAATCCAGATTAACTACGGGGAGTCCTTGCTCCAGTGTAAGAACAATTTACTCTGGATTCCAATATGAATTTCCCATAGGTTTTCACTAGGTGGTGCAGTAACTATGGGTGCACATAATGTCTCTTACGTGCTCCCGTAGTTACTCTGGATTGTAGGGTAAGAGCTCAATCCTAACCATGTCTACTCAAAAATAAGCCCCATTGTATTCAATGGATCTTACTCCCAGGAAAGTGTCTTTAGGATTGCAGCCTTAGTGGAAATCCTGTTGTACAATCTCCTGACTCAGCCAGAAAGGCTATCAGGTCTGTCTTCCTGCCTTCTCCAAGAAGGTGTCCCCAAGTCCTTCACAGGTGCTCAACTCCCAGCTCAGCTTTCTGTCTTCGCCTGTACACCTGCCCCACCTTCCACAAAAGATTAGCTCTTTTGTCTTTTATTAGCAGAAAAAATGGGTTAGGTGAAAAGTAAAAACACACACACAAAAAAAGCCAGCCACATGAAATTGCCAAAACTATATGAATTGATAGAATGTGTCCAAAGATTAAGATTAACAGCTCCCAAAACAGGTCACGGAGAAAAACCTAATGTTTTCATTATATAAAGCCTGATTATGAAATAGTTCTTCTGTACAAAAGTCAGTCCAATTATGTTCCCTTCTGTGGTGATATTAAATTTGTTATTCATTTCCTTGAGCTTCCCTGAGGCTGATGTGTCAATTTTAAAACTGATTTGTTTTTGTCTTAAGATTAGCAATATTGATTTTTAAACGTGCATTTGCAAGGGCAATCCATGCATGGAACATGGTTTTATGTACAAATTGCCTTTCTGGATTGGGCCCAAAAGGAATTCTAACAAATTATTAAGCCGTGATTACTACTTGTCTCAATGCAATGATCTCGATTCACAGAAATATATTGTCTGCTATCTGCTATACCTCTTTTCTCATACATCGTGCTATATGAAATTTCTGATAGTACTGATCTCCTGTTTGGAAATCGGAGACACAAATATTGGTCACGTTGTCAAATGATTACCATTGCAATGTATGTTGTAATGAGAATCTCTTGCTGGACTATAGGAATGTAACTGAATTCTCATTTGTCGATATTTATATATTTTGCACATTTTTATGCTGTCCTTCCTCCCAGGAACTCAAAGTGTTGTACAAGTTCCCCCCTCCTTTTGTCCTCCCAACAGCCCTATGAGGTGAGACTGAGCGATAGTGACTGGCCGAAGATCACCAAGGAAATGTCATGGCTGAGCAGGGATTTAAACCTAGATCTTCCAGGCTCAACTTGTGAATCACTTCACCATCCTGGCTCTCTTGTGATGGAAAACATGGTTCAAGATCCTTGCTGCTTCCAAGCAGATGAGGCTCTGGAAGATGTGGATGCATGTATGTATTCTCTACACTCTGCACATTGCATAAAAACGCATATAAACATATACCGTATATATAATTTCCCCTGTTTCCCCTTCTTGCAGAGAACATTTTTCTCTGTTGATTGTACTTTTTGTTCTTTTCATTAATAAAGGTGGGAAAATGTATACTTTTGCAGAGTAATATCATAGCAGCTGTTTGGGTAGGAAATGTTTGAAAATAACTGGAAAAAATGCTGATTTTGAGAGGGGTGATATTTGAAAAAAAATAATTGGGGATTTATATCAGAAGAGAGTAAAATGGACATCAAAGGAAACTCTGTGAATTTCCAATGGAAGAGAAACAGAGGGATCTGTCAAGGCATACTGAGCCAGTATGTATTTCTAAACATAGCATAAAGACACCACAATTCATCGTTTCCCATTTAACATTAAATGTAATAGAAAGGTATCAGTCACTTAGATGCTTATTAATATATAATGACTCCTTGAGTGTGTGGAACACAATCAGAAAAGAATAAACGCGCATATAAAATCACAGCTGTGCGCTTTTGACGGGATATGTGTACATAAATCAAAGCTTTTCTATTTTTATGATACTATTAAAATCTCTAGGGTAAATTTTTGTATGAAAGAGTCCAATGGTGCAGTTTAAGTTCCCATGGATTTTATGATAGATCAATGACATTTACTTGAAATAAAGTGCATATAATGCCAATACCCCGTTTATTTTCAAAACAATTTCATGCACTTAGCCAAAAGTACTTTCTTGATTTAAAAGATTCCCAACAGTCACTACAATAACAAAAACAAACAACATGCTCAGGTCGATTAGTACCGAATTAACAATATGTGAGCAAAGGTCATCAAAGTGGATGATGATTTCAAGCGTTCAGCATTCACAACCTTAAGGATCTAGAGATCTAGAGCAGATCTAGGGATCGTCCCAGCCTGGGGACGAGATCCAGGATTCGGAAAAAGCCATCCCCCATAAGCAGAGTTTTCCATTCCATCATTGTGCTGGTGTCCCCCTTCCCCGCCCCCCAAAAAGAACAGGGACAATCTGAGCAATTGCATCTGCCAAAATATCTTATGACAGAGTTTTCTGGGATGATTTGCAAGAGATGCAAATGTCCAGATCATCCCTGTGATCTTTTGGAAAGAAAAAAAGGACATGGTGCCAAGGCAGAAGTGGAGGATCAGAATGGCTTTTGAGAGACCATGGTATTCAGTTTGGAACTGCTGATCTAGTATATTGTTAAGGCTAAGCAAGTCTGGGTCTGGTCAGTGCAGGAATGGAAGTCTGCCTCTGAGCTCCACAGCTATTCCCTTGAACCTTACCAAAATGGGGTGAGACAGGCCAGCCCATCCATAAAGCAAGCAACATGACTTTCATCAGTAGCAAGTGGTAAGGTGCAGCAGATTCAGATTTCATCTTGAGTCTGTAGCCACTTCCCTCCAGCCCCCTACATCAGTTCACCCATTTCCCTCTCACCTTGCTCTCTCATCCTGTGGTCCCTTTATAACAACCCAATGCTATGATTGCCTACTTAGAAATAAGTTATGAATACATCAGTGGCACTTACTCCCAGAAATGATGCATAGGTATCAGGCAAAAGTATAAACTATGAATCAGGGCTTCCCAATATGATCCTAACCAGAATTGGTGCAGTGGGGATGCACACCCATGCTATATCCAACACTACATGAGAACATAAGAAGAACTGCGACTGGATCAGGCCAAAGGCACATCTAGTCCAGCTTCCTGAATCACACAGTGACCCACTAGATGCTTCAGGGATAGAGTTGCCATAATTCTCACCCACAAAACTGAGACAGGACCCTCTGTCCCGCTTGCTAGTATGTGAACACAATCCCCCAAAATTGGGATTGTCCCTGATTTGGGGAGACATATGGCAACCCTATTCAGGGAACACATATGATTCCTGCATCCAGGTGCACTCCCCCCCCCCCATGCATCTGGCATTTTGAGGTTGTCCAACTCTACACACACCCCTAATGGCTTGTGACCCATGAAGCAAAGTAGAAAGCAACTGGCTCAGAATAAGGTGACATCTGACATCTTAGTCCAGGTAAAGGCCAGCCACTCAGGAAGTCCCATCTTGTGCTTTCAAGTTTAGGAGGAGAAACAGTATACACCAATTTCTTAGGAGGAGAAATTCAGTATGCACCACACTGTCAATACGTAACCCTCCTAGGTCTGTTCTTACCTGCCTCTACAATCTCTGCCCTGTTATATCCCCACATTACTCCCATACCAGTTTTATCCCAACAGCTCAGATCCAGCAACAGTAATCTACAGCAGGCATTCCAGCCAGTTCTGCTTACTCTCCATGCATTACTGCGCATTTTTATACCCTAGGCTAGGGCAACTGTACAGTACTAGGTTTGAATTATGCTGCAGATCTTGTATTATCCTTAGTAAGCTACTGGTCTTTCAGCCTCAGCTACAATATAGGAAGATACTTATCTTAGCAGAGGTTTCCCTACTGGTGGGTCACAACCTGATATTTGGTAGATTATCAAAGGTTGATGGAAAGATCAGATAAATAATTCAAAAAAATCAGATACTGTATGTGTTGTTTACCCTGCAAAGAGGTCAGCTCCTGCAGTTTACAAGCATAAGTAAATAAAAAGTGATAAGATTTGAAGGTATTTTTCTAATTATTGCTATTATTTATTTATAAATTTCTTATTTATATAATAAATAAATACCGTAAATAAATAAATATTTCTGGATCTCCTTTTATAAGTCTGATAAATCTAGGTGGGTTCTCATGGAGCAATGATTTTCAATCTTTTTCATTGTGTAGCAAATTGAAAAGTTGCTAAAATCGTCAAGGCACACCATGCTGTTGGTATAGGGCTTAAAAACCCCATTGCTCTGCCAATACATGAAGTCCCATGGCACAACTGCAGACCATCTGTGGCACACCAGTGTGCCATAAGAAGGTGGATGAAAATCGCTATAACAGTGTGTCATTTTAAATGGGGACGCTAATGCTAAGATGGTTGTGAATCATTGGCACAGAACTGCTATCTGTGTAAAACCTGGAACAATTTCATGGAACAAATTCATGTGAAGAGCTTTGCAAATGCAGAAAGGGCAACAAAAGTCTTCTTGATTGCTATTTTGTTATATCGTTAAAACATTCTCATAAAGTGCTACTTATACTAAGCATGGTTTGTATGCTGCCTTGAACGTCAAGAAAAAAACGCCAGTTATGAATAAGTTTCAAAGAAGATAAACACTGAGCCAGTTTGAGTCAAGTGGAGCAGTCCTGCTCTTATGAATTATTTTTTAACATCACTTGTTTTGTGCGATGCTTGATGCCTGTTTTGCCCTTGACGATGCTCCTGCCATTCTGCTGTGAGGGCTGGTAGCACCCAAGACACTCCTCACCTGGCTCACTAGCGTTGCGCATGCTGAAGCAGTGCACAGCTGCAAGATGCCCTGCAGCGATGTGATGGCTAGACGCATATTAAGAAGACTTCAGTAGAAGCAAAGGGATTTAATTTATACGTTTTTATTATTTTTCATTGAGGTTCTCTTTTGAAGGGTGGAAATACACCCACGCTACTCTCACCTACACTTTTTCCAATATATATTTTCAATTTCACATCCTCAACCTAGTCACGGAAGAAAATCCGATAAATAAAGAAAAGAGTTGCAGGAAAAGTGAGCCCTGGCTGAAAATAATTAGAAACTTGGCAACAGTCTGGCCCTTCTCCTAGCCTTTTGCCAAAACATGGACAATTTCATCATCTGATTTGTGATCAAGCAGCCAACTCATATCCAGGTTTATTTGACATATTCAACTAAAGGGACCCTATAGGGCAGTGGTTCCCAAGTTGTGAGATCAGGACCCACCAGTGAGTGGTGACTCAACTTTTTAGTGGGTTGCCAAACTGATAGAGCAGATTAGGCTTTTGTACCAAGGGTTAAACAAGCTACTGCTTGTGGGGTAGCAAAGCTGCCCAGTCACCAATTGGGCAGCTGCTCTAGGCCTCTAAAGGTTTGAGAGCCACTGCTGTTAGGTAAAATGATAACCTGAACTGCATTAGCACATGTTTGTGTGCATGCATAACTCTGAATGCGCATATGCATGCATGAAGCAAGGTGAAAATGTGAGTTGCACATTAGGTGCTATAGGGGTGTATCTCACAATATTTTTAGCATGAACTGTCTGCATATCTGTCCCTTAGTCCCCATGGACTCCTTCTACAATTATATGAGCCACTGGAATATGAGGAAAAAAGATTGCTTGTTCACTATTTGTTGATTATTTTTTCTTAAGTGAGCATATGGTAATTGAGAAGCATCTCAGGCAAATTATTGTCTTTTAATTTTGTGTTTGGAATCACTTGTTAAGCCACATGAGATCAAAGAACAATACACTCATCTGTGACCAAACAATACTATAAGTGAATGATGCTTCAGTGCTACGAGCATTTTTTGTTCATCTTTCTTTTTCAGGGGGACAGAATTCCAGGCAGCTAACATAATAAATGTACAAATGTACAGAGGAGCCTCATTTTTCCCCCACTTTTCTTCTGCTACCTTGTCAGATTCTGCTTCTATAAAGTTGCACGGTGTGGAGCAAGGATTAAAGAAAATGAAAAGAGGGTTCCTGAAGGATGAGTTGATCAAGGACTACTAGTCATAGGGGGCAGTCCTAATCAAGGCTAGCACATTGATTTTTGCATTCCCATGGTGATGTAGAAAGGCAAGCATCTGTCTGTGCACTGGCCTAACCCCCCCCCACCCAGGCATAGCACAGAAATGTCTTACCCCCCAGGTTGGTGACACCCCCACATGCATGGAATTTGTGCTGTGGCTTATGTCAGCGTAACTGGGGGTTCACATTCAACCATCATGTCAGTATCCTGCTACCTGGTTCTGGGACAGTATGCCCATGAAACCTACATAGGCACAACAACAAGAAATGCACGCACATTTCATCTTTCATCAAGCTTTCATCTTCACAAGCCTTCATCTCCTGCTTGTGGCCTTTTCGGCACTATTTCGGCCACTGTGAAAAAACTGGATGCTGGACTAGGTGAGGCTTTGGCCTGATCTTATGAAAGGAAAGTGACTGATACATTTCAGAGCAGGATGAGCAAAGAATGGCAGAGTTAGGATTATACTTGTTGGTCATCTAGTTGAATGTTCTGCTGTGTGCACACATGTATTGCATCCCTAACAGGCAGCCATCCAGCACCTGCTTAGCAGAAACTGAATGAGGCAGCCTATTAAAATGCCGGACAGCTCTTACAGTTAGGAAATAATATAAGACCAAAGAAAAAGTTAGGAAAATGTTTCTCATGTCTTGTCTAATAGCCCAGTCCTGTGCAGGATGCTGAGTAAGGGGTTTATGTAAGAAAGGTAGGGTGATCATTTGTCCTGTTTTTCCAGGGTATGTCCTCTTTTTAAGCCATGTGTCCTGGAAAAAAATCTTTATTGTACTCCTTTTCCTTGTGAGCAGTCAGCATGTAGCCTTCTTGTAATTCATTAATTATAATTATATGTAATCATTTCACATTTAATAATAAGCAATATTAGTGTTTCAATTATCCACATGAAAGGAATGTATGTGAATGTTTTTAGCTTTGATTTTGTCAAAAATGTCCTACATTTTCATGGATGTCCTATGTTTTTGGGTTCCTTATCCTCTTTTTTGGGTTATGGGTCACTCTGAAGGAAGGTAATGTAGTTTATGCAGTATAAGGAAATGTAAGACTTCAGCCGTTTGAAAATGGCTTCTTACAGAGTGCTTTTAGTAATGTTTTTCCATGATTGTGGGATACAACCAACTTGTAAACTATGACTGAAGGAAGGAAACTTCCATCTCGTATTGGGTTCAGGGAAGGAAGGAAGGAAGGAAGGAAGGAAGGAAGGAAGTCTGGATGCCCTTCCAATAATTTCAATTAAGTGTTTGCTCTGGTCTCCTTTTGGCAGGTTTCTAGAAGTTTTGCCTGTACTTTGAGTCTTTGGCTAGTGCTGGCACATCACTTTTAAGTATGACTGTCTTATTGGACATCTTCATAACTCAGGTCAAGAAGCTATTGTAAGGAAAGAAAAAGTTTGAAGTTATACAAAGTCTCAAAGCAATAATTTGTGAATTCTGCTTCAAGAAGTGCCTCTAGTTCTTTCAGAAGTGACTATTTTTTCCGAGAGCAGCATTTGAAAGAATCATAGGGCTTTAGTTGTTCTAAAAATCTAAATTTAGATTTAAGCCTTTAAAATTTAATTCTTATTAACCTGTCCTTTTTGACCTCATCTTCAGCTAATACTAGTTTATTCAACAACCTTAAATGTTTACTTTATCTGTAGTCCTCGATAAGCCTGCAATTTTCTCATCTCTGTGAAGCATTGCTGGAATCTCTTTCCTTGAAAAAGCATATGTGACTTCAAAGTCAGTTAGGAAACAACTGTAGTTATCATTTTTAAGTGTCTATATTCTTGTCCACATTCAAATGATGAATAATGAAGGGTAAAAAAAAGAATCTGCATCTTTTTTTCTTTCCCTCTATAGCTAGCAAGGGAAGCTTCAGGTTATTATTGCTCTTTTATTTTTGTGTTTTCTTTTAGCAGCCAGATCCCACTTTGTGGCTGTTCACTACAGCTTATGTGATTCCAAAAAGTGTAGGTTCGATTGAGAGGTGGCAATACAGATGACACTGCAGAAAAGAAAGTGTTACCACTGTGGCTATTTCTCACAAAATACCCAGGGCCTATTTCCGTGGATGAACGGCAACAGATAAAAACAGCCTGGGGCTCAGGTCCCTCCAGGGGCTTCCATGCATGATTAAGTCATAGCTCAAGAAAATGAGTCTTCCTTCAGTGTTAGTCAATGCAGCAAAAATTGAGAATGCATAATTTATTCTTTGGCCTTAAGACAGGCATCATTTCCAGAACTTACGTACAACATTGCGGGCACAATGCTAACCAATTTTGGCTCAAACAACTCACCTGTCTCCACATTCTTATGGTTTTTGGGGCTGCCAGCACATGTCTGTGCACTAGCCTATCCTCCGCAGGATTGACATAGAAGTTTTTGTAACATCTCTAGGCCAGCATAAGACTTGTGCCCAGACTTGATTTGGATTGCATCCTCACTGCCACAAAAATATTTCCCCATTCTAACAGTCCAATCCTGAGCTGCTTATGGTGTCAGGACATCTGTGGCACCAAAATGGCTATGGTGGTATCCTGAGGGCCAGCAGTTTCCTGCAGAGGCCCCCAATGTTTCCTTGGGGGAAGTGGATGTTTGTTTCATTCCCAGCAGAAGTGAAGTAGTCCCACAATCTGGCTTCTCACTTCTGCACCAATTCTAGAGCTGGTGCAGAACAAGAGCCTCCTTACTGCACATTTGCAACACCAATTTTACACGGAGTCCCAGTGTGAGCCTTCAGGATTGGGCTCTAAGTTGTTTAGATCTAGCCAAATAGCAGTTTTAAAAAAGCCTTGTTACTTATTTCAAGCAAATTATAATCTTTAGTTCACAGACAAATCACTTTATAAAACAAAAAGATTCACAGAGATTTTTAATTACATGGGGCAAATGGCAAAAAATAAACTCAGCCAGCATTGCTTTGCTTAATGTTTAAATGTTAAACCGTATGTGAAAAGAGATCCATAAATAAATGATACTTTGCTGATTGCTTTCAAAGCTGCTGTACTGTTTGCCTGGCAGTCGATGTCCTGAATTAGCCTAAGAGATGCAACTTAATGCAAAAGCAAACAAGATATAAGCGCAAATGCCTTTATATTAAGCTGCTGGCTGGCTGGTTCCCCCCCCCCCTTTTTTCCAGAGCATTAGAATTACCCCCAAACCCAGAGTAACTACGGGAGCACATAAGAGACATTATGTGCACCCATAGTTACTGCACCTCCTAGTGAAAAATGAAGGGAAATTTATATTGAATCCAGAGTAAATTGTTCTTACACCGGAGCAAGGACTCCCCATAGTTACTCTGGATTTTGCCCTTAAGCACAATCCAGAGCAACTAATCTGTCCACATAAGAGCCCTTGGGTTGTGCTATTTATCACTAGGGTGGAGCAACTGCAAGATGTTTCAGCCCAGTTACTCTGGAAGAGGCTTAGGGAAGAGCAAGGCAACATAGGGTGCCCTAACAGAGGTGGACCTGCTCTGCCCTAACTGGGGCAGCCTAGGCAGCTCAGGAGAGGCAAGTTGAGGGCATGTTTAGCATTGCTTAGGGCAGAGCAGTTATTCTGTATCCAGAGCCTGTTTCCAAGGCAGAAATGCCCTCTTCCAGCTCCTCAGAGATATACCACCTCAGGAGCAGGTATAGTAATGAGTAGACCCATAGGGGTCCATGATAAGGCCAGAGTAAGAATGGCAGTGTTGACCAAAGATCTGAGTTCTTGGCCAGCCTAGCTGCAACCCCTGCCTCTCAACCTCAGGATATGGAACAACTACGGCTGCCCACAAAGCTCAGGATACAGCAGGCCACTCCAAGAAGCCCCTTCTATTCACTGTAGAATGTACTGGCATCTCATCAGGGACTCCTTATAAGGCAGGCACCCAGTGGCATCACCAGACTGGTGTGGCTGGTGTGGGCTGCATTGGGTGATGCGTTACATATGGGGTGATGCGCTGGAGGATTTTGACTGTCCTTTGGCAGGCCCCGGGCACCAGCGCACCCATCCAGGCCTGCTCCAAGGCGGAGCAGCAGCCCAGAAGCTGCCACTTGTCCTCAGAGCTGGCCTAAACGGCCAGCTGAGGCACACTGCACAGAAACACACTGAGCATGCCAAACAGCTTCAGAGGAGACTTCCTTAGAGTGGAGGAAGTCCGCACCTCTGCACGGCCATTCAGCCTCATTCAGGAGGCGGAGTGGCAGCCGAATGGCTTCAGAAAGAGTATGGCACAGGCACCAACTCTGATACCTGCACAGTCTCCCCTGAAGCTGAAAGGCTTCAGAAAAGTACTGTGCAGGCATCAGAGATGGTGCCTGTGCAGTACTCTTTCTGAAGCCAGTTGGTGCCAACAGGCAAGGCAACTTTGGTGACTGCGCAGTCCAGGTAGAGGGGTGTGTACATCCCAGGGGTGATGCATAGACTTCCATACCAGGTGATGCACAGAGTCGTGTCACCACTGTAGGAATCACAGCTATTCCTTGTTCAGTGTGATCTGAGGGGTGTCTCCTCAGGAGCAAGTCCTCCCCATGTGTCAGTTACTTAGCATGCTCTGGAGCAGTTAGGGCAGCCCAGGCTTCCTGACTCTCAGGATACAGCATAACTTTCTGCTCTGGATACAGAATAGTTAGGAGAGAGCAGTTAGGGTAGAGCAGGCTGAACTTGCTCTGGATTGTGCCCTTAGGTTATCTTTTCAAATCTGAAGCTCATATGCAATCAGGAAGAGTATGTGAAGTTCCCACTATATATGATAAGGTTCACCAACCATTGCTCTGAAGGTTTTGATTCCAGATTGCAAGTGGCTTACTGCTAGGATGGTTTAATGGTTTGGAAGTTATGTTTCGATCTAGAAGATCCAGATTCAAATTCCTATGCAGCCATGACACTTCCTTAGGCCAACCACTGTCAGCCTCAATACCTCCCAGGGTTGTTGTGAGAACAAAAAGAAGGGAGGCACTATTGTATACAACCCTGAGTTTCTGGAAGAAAGGTTGGTATTAAAAGACAGAAAAATAAGGGTGCAATCCAGAGTATGGATTATGGAAGGTCTGACCAGCAGAGTCCCTTGTGGTGGCTGAAGAGTGTCATGAAAGTCCCATGAAGTATTCTTATATCACTCTACCAAGAGATATGCAAGCTCAAGAAGTCGTGCTGGTCTCCCCAATCTGCCACAGGTTGCTGGGGACAGGTCAGTTTGCATTGGATGAGCATGGCTGGCACAGGGGTCTGTTGGGGAGGAGGCAGGAGGAAGGTGTTCTGGGGTGAAGGGAGATCACACAAATCCAAGTAGCCCCACTGTGGCAGGAATTGGCTGCTCATAAAATAAATAATTATTCTCAGAGACAATATGAAAATATATTTCCAATATTTCATTCTCTTGGCTTAGTCCTTGTATTCCTTTTGGAGATAAAAAGATTGCCAAAGAAGCTGGCAACTTTTCATCACTTTTGAAAAGTGAAGTTTCTTTTAGCACAGCTTTAGTCCATTGAACCTGATCACTTGGGTCTAGAGTTTTATTATCCAGGTCTCTCACTATCTCAGAGTTGCTAAATCCCGGCTAGACAGTGACCTTCTTTTCTTACTTACTTCTTACTTAAGATTTCTAAGTTAGCAAGCCATTAACTCACCATTGTTACTTCTGCCCTGGTATTTCAACGGCTCATTGTCCTACCACCCTCCTCAACTTGCTGTGATAAAAAGAATATTCTTTGCTTCAAAAACTGACAAAGAATTTTGCTGGCTACAGTTGTGCTAGATGAAGATAGCAGAAGGGAAAAGGAGTGGGATCGAGATGTGATGTCCCCATTTTATGGGCTAAATTCACATCATATGGGTTACGCAGGAACACGTTTGGGGTCAAATGCCTCCTCAGATTCTCCTCACTTGGATATATTCATTTTATTGGTTTACACTCTCATGAAGTCAGTTAAGAGTCCTCCCAGAGCATTCATATTTATGGGTTTGTTCTAACAGGATTACCATCAGCTCTGTCTCACAGGTTTTGTACCTGGTGATATCTAATTGGCCTGGTGGCCAGCTTGGGTTGGTAGCATCAGGTCAGAGCCTAAAACACAAATCTGCACAGGAAGCTACCGTAAGCTACTCTGGTGTTTCAACACCTGATGGTATGATCCAATTGAGGTTTGGAGTCTCTGGAGTGAGCACTATATTGGTGTGCCATAAATGTGCCATATTGCAGTGGTGCCAGTGGGCACTCCAAAGTACAAGGCTACTCCAGTACAAGGACCATTAAGGGGTAAAGAATGGACAAGGGGAGGGGGAAATGGTTAATGAGGTGGGGATTAAGGTAATAGCAGAAAGGTGGGCAGATCATACCCAGGAAAAAGCAGGATTGGCAGCACTGGCATTCACCATATCCTATTCCCCTTCCCACAACTGATCTACCAAAATGGGACAACATGGAGTTGTTCATTTATATGAATAGGCTTCATATAATTCATTGTTCATTTATATGAATAAATTCATTTTAAAATTCAAATTAATAAATTCATTTTAAAATTCAAATTAAAATTCATTTATATGAATTTATATGGAATAGGCTGGAGTTGCCCCACTGTGGATTCTGGGGCTTACCCTGAAGCAAAGAGGAAAATGTCCATGGAGAACTCTAGCAGCTGAAATGTTCCCACAGGATGCAACAGAACTTGTGCTCTTTCTGCTGCATTTGAGTGGGGGAAACTTAGGTTTGATTATGCTGCCCAACAGCTACAGTATACTGTATATAATTGAATAGGGCTGCAATCCTACATATATTTTCATGGGAATCGGTGTCATTGAAATTAATGGATCTTATGTCCTGGTAGATATGCATAAGCTTGAGATGCGATATTCCTATTCTAGGCCTGGTTGGTCTTGAACCTACTGCACATAATAATTTAAGAACAAATAGGGGCATTCTAACATTCTTCCTTTACAGGTGTCCCTTATCTGTTCTGGAACCTCTTGTGAATAAAAAAATATGTGTATAAAAAACAGTGGGAAAATAAATTTAAACACCCACTTCAGGACATACAATGGGAAAATAAACGTAAATACCCACCTCAGGATATACAACAGCTTTGCTTACTGTTGTAGAGAGGGATTCAGCAATTAGAAATGCAAAGGACCCATCCCTTTGCCTTGCTCAGCTGAAGAATGGAATGACTGCTTGCATGGCTGCCTCACTACAACAGTAAGAAAAGCAGTTTTTTTAAACTGTGATTTGTAGTGTCCATTCGTGTTGTCAAATCCTCATATAAAAGAACCCATATATAACAAGGTTGGACCTGTAATCCTATAATAAGTCTAACTAAAGAAAGGGCCCAACCTCTTCTATTCCTGATCTAGCCATGCCAATGGGGCATGCGCTGAAGCCTGTATTGTGGGGCAGTCATAGAGGCCTCCTCAAGGTAATGGAATGTTTGATTCATTAGCTGGGGTGAATTGCAGCTCATCAATGCTGGAATATTATTGAGGATTGGACCCACAAACACCTGAATATTCCTTAAACTGTATCATACTGTACAGCAAGATAAATAAAAGTGGTTCTTCAGATACTACATTTTTTCCCCACATAACTTTCTGTATTCAGGCATCTGCCGGCTTGTGTTGGCAATACCCAGAGGAGACCATATGCTCCATAATGAAAAGCCTCTTTTTACAATTGGATGAATAAAAGAGTGGAAAATGGTTGCCCAACGACAATATGTCATAGAGCAGACATGCTCCTACTGGATTCCAAGGAAAGAATCCATTCAAACATGCCAGGATCTAAAAAAAAGTTGGTTCTACTGGTGCACAGAGATGGGTCTCTTGCCAGGGTTGCTGTTCAAGCACATGTCCCTCTCATTCATTCAGTGCCATTGCTTGCCGGTGGAGCATGTATAAAAGCATTTGCTTTAGAAACTCACCATATTCTGGAGGCCAAGCATTTTTCTGCTCTGTGGTTCTGCATATTCAGGTGACCACTTCGGTCTCTATGAAAGATAAATCTGGAAACCTGTTCAGATAGAAACATGGAGCAGGTTGCCAGCACTGACATTTTGTAGCCTTGAAAGAAGCCAGCATTTTCCCGCTGAATCTGATTTAGCCCACTGGATCTGCCAGAATTTTGTTAAATAGATCTCATTCTGAATGCATTTTGCCAGTGGGCGTGCTGATAATATATCTGGCATTGTTTGTGAGTGACTCTGGTTAAAGACAATGGAAGTTTGACATGTGGAAGAACTGCAGGATCAGCTGAGCCCCCTTCCAATCTGGAATATATCTGCATAGTTTGATTAGTAGAATTATTCATGCTTTGGGGAAAGAGAAATTGGTGTATTGAGTTCTTAAGCTTCTCTCATTTAGCGGCTGAATTTGAATGGTGTTGGCAATTGAATGGTGTTGAACTATTTTGCACTCCCTTGCCGCAGCCCCCTCCCCCAGTGATGAAATGTGTACAGTAGTTACAACAATAATGCATATATTGGGATATATTCGCACACAAAGTCTCTGTCTTTTGCTCTCTGATTGATTTGTGAAAAGTTAAAATGGTTTGCATTTGCAGTGCTAGCCCTTAGGGCCCCAACCGGGTCCATTGGACCCGATTGGAAGTTTGTGTTGTGTTTTTTTACTGGAATTTATTATTTTTACTTGACAAGACTTTCTGACTTTTTTTACTGCTAATGAAACAGTTACAGATCCAAAAGCATAAGTTTTTGAATTTACAGTTTTTCTGTAAATTCCAATTTATAAATATCATCCTAGGTCGTGTCCATTAGACCCATATTGCCATTTACATACATTATCCCAGGCCGGGTCCATTAGACCCATATTGCCTTTTACTGGTGTCTTCGGTTTCTTCTCTTTCTCATGTGAAAACTTCAGGGCAATAAACCCCATGCTGAGACTGTCCTTTTGTTTGTTCTGGGAAATCTTTAGGGCAATAAAACCCATGCTGAGAACCTCTAAATCTTTTTTGTTTGTTTTGGAAAAACCAGTCATTCCAACTGGGTCTAATGGACCCATGCGGGGTTTTACCTGTTAAAAAAAAACCTTAGGATCCTAAGGGCTAGTTATTGACAGGGATGATGCTAAGTTTTGTCATAAGTTGCAGGCTCTCCTCCTCTCACAATAATCCATCCCATTGCCAGCTTACATGGTTAGTTTTCAATCATGTTGAGAATATATTTTCTTAGGGCAAAATC
Source organism: Cryptoblepharus egeriae (assembly GCA_030015325.1). NCBI lineage: Eukaryota > Metazoa > Chordata > Lepidosauria > Squamata > Scincidae > Cryptoblepharus > Cryptoblepharus egeriae. The sequence continues at coordinate 75,100,863 of JAREYC010000001.1, read as the reverse complement.
CAGAATAACTACAGGGAGTCCTTGCTCTGGTGTAAGAACAACTACTCTGGATTCCAGCATGATTTTCCCATAGGTTTTCACTATGTGGTGCAGTAACTACAGGTGCACGTAAAGTCTCTTATATGCTCCCGTAGTTTCTCTGGATTTGGGGGTTAACCACGAGTTAGTGAGAAGATGGACATTCATTCCTCTTTGACCATCCAAAGGAACCAAGAGGAACAACCCAGCTGGCTGGTGTGTTAGAGAATGCAGGAAGGAAATTAAACTTGCTCCTCCTGCCTTCCACCAGTGATCCTCAATAGTGATGGAACAACATGCTCTGCCAAAAGCATCACTCTGCCTAATGGGGACTACTGGGATCAGCCAGGCGGGTCCACAGCTTAGTGTGGGTGAATGTCCAGTCTCACCCATTATTATTGATCTTTGGGTTGGCTGCTGTTGATACTATGATACTAGCCACTAGATTGATTTGTCAAGCTAGCTTAAATTTCTATAGTCACATGTGATCAATTTAGAAAATTGCTGCAACTCTTCCTTTTCCACCAATGGTACGAACTCTAGTTTACATTTCCGTGGGATAAATATTATGCGGAATGTTTTGCATCAAAGTCTGCAGTCACTTTTGCTGCAAACAAACCTACAATTAGACCAGCCTAAGCCTCGGCATAAATCCTGTGCTGACCGGAGCTGTTACAAAAGTGCTGTAAGGCACTTCTCACCACTCCTTGAGAGTTTAGGCCAATGCACAGGCATACGCCAACCTCCCACACCACCATGGGAACATAGGGTAGGTGAGTTAGGCCAACCTAAATGGTAAAAATTGCACCCTTTTTTCTGAAATTTGTTGTCCAGATGAAGAATTATTGTCCAAATAAAGAATAATCATCAGATTATGGTAGAGTGTTGAAAAGCGTCCCAGGGAACCAAAGACTTTTGTTGTGCGATATTCCCACAAAATACATTAAGTCAGCTACTGAACTGCACAGTCCACAATCATTTTTGTTTTATTGACAGTAGGGACTGAAGAGCACATCAGGATTTGGAAAAGACAGTGCACTTTGTTTCTGATATTATGGCCTTATGAATTAGCTCTACAAGTCAGAGGCAGTGGTGAAATCAAGGCCTGATGGAGCAATACATGAAACATAAGAACTGAAGTTACTCTTAACAAGCCTCATAGAGTTCATTCTCTCTGTTATGAAGCTTCTCCAAAGTAAGCAGAGTGTCAATTGTATCCCTCACCAGACATTCAAGGACACATATTGTCTCTTTGCTTTTCCAAATTATCAACTAAGGTTTCATGGGTAAATGCCACAAAACAAGTAAAGGCCACAAAACAAGTCATCCTTTTATATAGAAATTTTTTTCTCTCTCTTTTGCATGTGTGCATGTGCTTGCATGCATACACATTCATACACACACCACCATCACCACCACCACTTTCTCTAGATCAAGGATGCCAAAACCCTGATCCAGGCATCAGTTGCAACCTTTGGTGAGTGGGCAATACGAGTAATCCTCGAAGGGTGTTCTGAGGCCAAGGGAAGCTGAACTCCACCTCCTCTCCCAGTGTATGGAAGTACTTATGAACTGGTTTAACGATCACCCCTCTCTATGTGTTAGAAAGTATACATGATTTGAATTCATTCATTTAGGGCACAATCCTAACCAATTTATGCGAGCATAACTCACCTGGCATAACTTTCTGTGGTGGTGTGGGGAGGCCGACACCTCCAGGCTAGCATGAGACTTGTCCTGGGATTTATGCCAGCATAACTGGAAGATCAGATTGCAGCCTCATTCATTCATTCATTTCATTCATTCATAAGTTCCATTTCTAATATATTCATTTATGTAAATATATGTAAATTTATTCATACTTGAAATGTAAATCAATTCTTTTTTTCTGTCCCCCAACACAGTGTTGGAGACATGATTTGGCCCTCCTTCCAAAAAGTTTGGATACCCCTGCTCATGGATGAAGCTGTCGGCAAACACTTTACCATGCACCGATTGACCAAGGTGCCAGATAAAATTAAATCAGCTTGCCATTTTACAGTCAGGAAATTAAGGGATGGAAATTTCTGATGATTTGTTTTCTGATTTGTTTTCTGCTCTTTCAAAATTTTTCAGTTATACCCAGGATTCATTCATTCAACACATGCTTCATTTTTCAACCTCTCTCTGCTGGTCTAAGGTCTAGAATTATCTTCCCTGAGGGTGATTTGCATGTGACATGGTGAACAAACTGTTTTGGGCATTCTTCAGTAAATAACCATCATTCAGATACATAAGATATTCATTGCCTATACATGCCTTTGTTCATTTTACTGTAATTAGTTATGTATTTAGGCTATGTTTTAATAAATATGTGTTATTAAGGCTTTTGCAAGTGATATTTATGTCTTTTCTGTGGCCACTTTGAAATTACTAGCTGAAAAACTTTCCACTTTGCAATGGTTTTCACTTTTGGACAGTGCTCTGGTCTAATAAGTGGGGGCTGTCTGTAGTATCCTTTCAAGCCACATATTTTGTTCTCCCATACAAACACACACAACACAATTTTTTTTAAAATCATCAAGCCTTTTCTTTGGGACCAATATTTAGATAGGAGGAAAGATGCAAGAGGTGTCCACTCTTTCCCAACCCCCCTCCTACTACACATTGCCAAACATTTGTCCCCCATTTGTGTCATGTGTCCCCCAACATTTGTTCATATGACAAATCTTTTGCTAAGCATGATTTGTTCACTCTGTGAGATGAGGCACATGTTAAATGGAAAGCGAAGCTTTGGTTGATAAGACCTATTTCTTCCTCCTGAAATGTCACATATGTGAAGTGCATTTTGATGGACTGCCCTCAGGTACAGCCTTAGAATGGAAGCTATAGACATGGTCATTCATCCTGTTCATTCTCCATCTTATCGTTTAGAAGCACCTTTTGTAGTGCGGTGGCAAGATCGATTATCCAGTTTTGTTCTGCCCACACTTGCCACCTACCTTAAGTAATAACATGCCCATCTGAGGAGTTGGCTCTGCTCACAGCTTAGGTGGTACTGCTGTAAACTGAGGCTTTTGATTTAAAGAAAGAGGGCTATATATTTCATCGTAAGTAAAGAGGGTTGCCATTTGTCTCATACTCATTGATCTCACTTTGTCTAGAAAGCGCTTTGACTTACAAAGATTGAGCTATAGGCTTCACTTTATGGAGTACAAGGGTAGAGTTCCCCTTTGGAAAGAAGCAAATGTGTCCTTCCCAGGAAGATACCACATATTTTGTGATGGGGAGAAAGCAGCAGGTGATATTCATCATATTGTGAGAAAAATGAGAGCAGTGAAATGCAAGCAATTCCTACGTCAAGAGTATTTTGAGGGCTACTTCCATTTTTAGCTTTCTGTGTAGAAAATAAATGACTGTTCAGAAAGTTGTCAGTACAGTACCAGGGGTGTTCACAAATAGGCCAAAGTTAGCATCACACACACACACACCCCTCTGGAATTGTTTCAGAGACAAGGATGCAATTCTTGCCTGCAAGGCCTGCAAATCCTTAGGCTGGCCTAAGCCTGGCATAAGTTCTGTGCTGACCTGAAGGTGTTAAAAAGTTTCATAAGGGATTTCTGCCCCACTTCTGGAGAGGGTAGACCACAGCCCAGGCATACACCATCCTCCCCACACCAACATGGGAAGATATGCCAGGTGAGTTAGGCCAGCCTAAATTTGTTAGGACTGTGTCCATACTTGCACAAAAAGCAGAGGTGAGAAAGAAAATTAAAAACAATGCTGTGGTATGGAAAATAATGGGTGAGAAGTTGCAGTGGGAAGTTGCAGTGAGAGTCTTCCTAAACACAGTCTCTTCTGAGGCCATAACTTAAATTCCATTCCTGTGAACTGCAGTTCTGTGCAGAATTGGTTAAAAAGCAGTGGCTGTATTTATAGTCTGGAATGCAAATTATATTCCATGTGTTCACATTATTATTATTAATAGTAAGTATATTCATCTGCAGCTTTTTAACAAAAAACTGCACAATGTGGTATACTTGGTAAATTAATAAATAAATGCAAAAACCATTCCCTTTCTCCTCTTTAGTCACCTATTAGTGAGGACAATAAAATAACAGAGAGAGAGAGAGAGAGAGAGAGAGAGAGAGAGAGAGGAATGTGTTTAGAAAACCATATATCTGCCTGCAATGGTTTTGCTGCAGGGTGCAGGGGATGCAGTCCTACCAGGTGATGTGCTCAAGAGGGTGATGCCTACTGGGTGGAGGGGGGGGTATGACACCTCCAAATAGCTAATTTCGTGGAAGTTATCATCATGCTTTATAGCACTGGATATGTAATTTACAGAAGAATTTTTTTAAGTGAAATATCTCCTTTATATCAAGAGTTATGCAAAAAAAAACCCTGCAGAGTAAAAATCCAGTAGAAAACAGAATGTATAGAAAACAATCAAAAGTAAAATTGAGTTTATATATATATATATATATATATATATATATATATATATATATATATATATATATATATATACACACACACACACACACATACATATACATACATATTCATGAGTAAGCACACTTGCCTTAGAGCACAATCCTAACCATGTATACTCAAAAGTAAGCCCCATTGTGTCCAATGGGTCTTACTCCCAGGAAAGTGTCTTTAGGATTGCAGCACTAGTCCGTTTGAAAGGACAGGCTGAGAAGATTCTGCTAAAAGCAGAATGGTCCCAATTCACTTACACAGCACTCCAAAAATACCCAGGACTCTCTCTCTCTAAGCCGAGGAATGCATTGAGCCCTATGGAAAGCAAAACTAAGCTATTTATATTCACTCACAAGTAAGCAACCATGCCTTGGCTGGTGTGGAACGTCAGTTGATGGGAGTGCAAGCTTTTCAGAAAGATCCTGATCCTGTGCAGGTGGAGCTCAGTGAGTACTCCAGAAGACATCTCACTCATTCCCATGCACACATCATAAAGGATAAAAACAGAGACTTCTGCTGATAAGAAGATTTTTTGTTTGTTTTATAGATTTGTAAAGCCTGGTGGGTACTGACAGTCCAAACTACCAATATATCACCTGTGTGAGAACAAAGGGCACGGGGCGCATCCTGAAATTCTGAGGTGGTCACTGAGTAAGAGAAAATATGAGTAAGAGGAAATCTGAAAGCTGCATTGTGGTTGCATCAGTGCTGGAAAGGATCATTGGGCCCAAAGTGTGACAAGGCCAAGCAATACTCTGCCCCTGATTATTAACAGCAAACTGGACTCATCTCAGCTCCTTCTTTATATCAGCAGGCAAGATATGAACAAGCAGCACAACTGCCCTGTCATGTCTTGCTCAGTCTTCATCTTCTTTGAGTCTCATTGAAATGAATGGGAGTTTAGTGAATTGCTACCCACAAAACCAGTATCTGGGTCAGTAGTGCTGTAATTGAGGGGACACATCTATAGACAAAACTATTGTGGTTTGATCACTTTAATAAAAGTGCTTGTCCAAATTCTTTTCTTTCAACATGTTAACTGTCATGTTTTGTGTCTCACTTTGGCTCTTTGTTTTTATGAAATCACTGTCCCAAATTTCTGCTTTTGCTGCTTTTCATTTTCCTTCACCTTTGTGTCCATCCATTACTTTCTTCTCGTTTGTTGCATTTTTTCCCTTCTTTCTCAGCAGCCAGGAATTCCCACCCTTCCCATGTCTCCTTCTGCAGAAAGGAATAGCTAAGAATTGACACATTTAATGTGTCAATTAGGCTTTTAAAGTGAGTGTCCTGAGATAGATGGAGGGCAGGGTGGGGAGTTCACTCTTCAGAGCCATTGTTCCAATCTGACACTACTGCTTCAGTTTGCATTTCTTCTCAGTCCTAATGCGATGTCTGCAAAATCCTGACAGAAAGGTGCACCCAACTAGAATGAGAGGTTAATAATAATATGTATAACTGTTCCAGCAGTTCCAAGCTACAGTAACCCACCCACTGGTTTGAACTGAGAACATGGCTGTTTCCAGGAACTGGAAGTCTAAAGGCAGAGAGAGTCATTCATCATCTCATATAACATTCTTACTAGGCTAATGGTAGACATTTTTGCTTAGTAGGCAACAATAGACAGTCACTGCTATTGTTTCCAACCCTGTCCTTTCTGACTGTTGGCACACCCAACAGATTTGTGACACTTCTAAGCTCAGTGTGGTTTCACCCTAGGAAGCAGAACATCAAAATCTGCCTTCTCTTTAGCCAGATCATTGATTTATCTTTCTCAATATATTTGACAAAGGACGCAATCCAGAGTAACTACGGGGAGTCCGTGCTCCGGTGTAAAAACAATTTAGTCTGGATTGTAATATAGATTTCCCATAGGTTTTCACTAGGTGGTGCAGTAACGTAATGTCTCTTACATGCTCCCATAGTTACTCTGGATTGTATGGAATGCCTAGCTGTGATCCTTCAGGCTTTCAGACAGAAATTCTCCAGAATCCTACCTTGAAATGCCAGAGACTGAACATGGGACTTCCTTCGCACAAAGTATGTTACCCACCTTGGAGCTTCAGCATAGTTGCATGCTGTGCAGCTAGGGTATGTGTGGATTCAGGTTGTGTCTAACATATGAGCTACATGTATGTTAGTTCTTCCTATGTTGAACAGCAACCAGATGCTTTCATTTGTAGTCCCCCCCTTTAGATGAAATGGCTGAAAATTTGGAAGATGCATTATGTGCAGCATACTAAAGGCAGCAGAATTTGCATTACATTCGGACAGTCAGATTTATCTGCAAGGAATCTCTGCTTCTCACTCTTTATAAAAAAATGAACATGCAGCTCCAAAGTAGTTATGTGCAAGACAACTACTAAAATGGAGTCGGCAATTGTGTTGTTGAGCGGTTTTTTATAGGCAAGAACATTCCACTTATTAGCATGTGCAACTAATGGAGCACCTTCAGTGACAGCTTGCTAACGGTGTGCTGCCTATTTGAATGAAAACAGTGTGAAATGTCTTTACTATACAATATATACTATATATATTCTATACACTATACACACACACACTATATACTATCTATATCACTATATATCTATATCTATCTATATACTATGTACTATATACTATATAAGAATGTATTAGAGACAGATATGGAGAATTACACTTGCCCACAAGTGCACAGGCCACATCTGGCCCCTGGGCCGGGATTTGGACACTCCTGGTCTCACCTGACCAGCAGGGACTACCCAAGACCTTTGGCCAAGGGTTTTCCCACCTTCTGCTACTCCAGGCCCTTTTCAATGGGGACTGAACCGGACCCTTCACTGTGCAAAGCACACATTTTGCCCCAGCCCCCTGGTGCACTAACTCCTCCCACTATTGTGATATCCCACTAACCCTCCATTGCACAAATGAGCTGGCAACTATATACTATATACTAGATACTATATGCTATATACTATATCCTGGCAACATCTTGCCAGAAAAGCTCATTGATCACTGGCACAAATCATTACACACTGTCATGACCGCAGTGAGTAAAATTAAACCCCATGCATCAGTGATTGACTATTCCAGGAGCTTAGTCTGGAGAAAGATGATTTTGAACATTTGCTGTTTCATCCTGATTATTGGCTAGCAAAAGGCAACTGTGTGAGACACTTTTGTGACATTTTTGACACTTTTGACATTTCTGAAGTTTTCTAAGGACAAAAATGCTTTACATAGAGACAAACTAAAGAGCATGTTAACAGAACTATTTGCAAAACCCAAAGAAAACACAATTGCAAGGAAATGAGGTAAAGCTTATTAAAGTAAAGGGTGTAATGTAGTCATAACCAACTTTCCAGCACCGGCAATGTGATTCAGGTGTAAGGGAACCAACAGTGCCTTACCTTGAGGAGGCTTCCATGACTGACTCTGAACAACAGGATGCAAACGAGACTCCAGAGAGGAACAGCTCAAACAGCTTGAGAAGCTCTTCCCTAAAATATATATCCAATCCAAAGTCACCATCTCCCCATGTGTCATGCTTGAGAGGGGGTGAAGCAAGGCTACCTTTCCCAACCAAGGTTATAAAGTGGCAAGAGTTAACTTCTTTATGAATTTGCAGAGGTAAGATAGGGTTGCTATATTATAAACGGAATAAAGGAGCTGAAGCAATCAGAAAAAGAGGCATTGCTAATTGGACTAATTTATTATATCCCAAAGTTCTGTGCTTACATTTGCTTTCCCCTGTACACTGTATAAAATTACTGCAAGCTGCACGGATGCAGTTAAGGGGAAAAAAATTAACATCTAATAATTAAAGATTTAGCAGTCTGATCATGCACTTTTGCAGCAGAGATGCCTTTGCGTAACAAGGGATGTGCAAAGATGATTTCTGGCTGGTTGGAGTTGAGAACATGAAAGGTGGAAAGACAAAAATGAAACCAGCCTGGAACAGGAAGCCTACATGTCCTTTGCTCCCTAAAGCTCAGTCTTTCATATACCAGCTGCAAAGAAATATCTAGCATGGATGTGCTCACCCACAGAGAAGGGAGGAAAAGAGCCCTTACAGGATTATCTGCAATTCTCTTTCTTGTTTGTGGGGTGTAATAATCCCATCTCTTGTGGTTAAAAAAATAAAAACTATATATCTGTGGCTTTTCTTATCTTCCGGCACAAGCAATAATTTGCAAAGTGTCCTATAGGGGTCACTCGAGTATCACAAACGCATTCAGCCTCTCTTAGCACAGTCAGATCATGTTCAGATGGAACAGCACAGACCCCTTGGGCACATTTCCCCATTACCGTTTATAAAGGGAACAAAAGTGGGTAAAATGAAGTAAAACACTATTTGCCATGGAACAGTTGCCAACGAAAGACTAAGTAATATTAGGAAGGTGTGCTTAAATGATGGTCAGGCTCTGTTTGCACCAAAAACAAGTTACAATAAGCTGATTGGCTCACAGTTTAAAAAAGAAAAAAATTAATTTAAAAAAGAAAAAATGTAAGTTAGTTCCTAATCAGTTGTTTTCATCAGTAAGTACAGTTATTAGCCTCCTGAGGAGGCATAGAGATATCTGTAATATCCCCCCTCTTTGGAAAAAAAAGTATATTTATGTTCTTGAAGTCTTGTGATTTGAAAGCTGGCTTAATTATCTGCTGATTCCCCCCATGTTAATTTTGCCAAGAAATAATAATTTTGACCACTATGTTCTGTTGCCCACAATGATGATTCAGACTGCTTTTGTATGGCCTTTATTGAATTAAAAGGCCTTGTACCAGATGTTCTTTTATTCCAACCATGTTATGATTAATATGGTTTAGCTCCTAATCAGAATGAAATCCTTCCCTGCTGCATTTGGCTGCCACTCATTTCTTCTGACTTGCAGGGTTCTCATACGTTTAATGGAGAGAAGAAATGTCATTTTAAAAATATATGTATATTGGGAAGCCCATGTTGCATCCTGTACACACCTGCTTGGATTCAACTTACAGACAATAGAAATTGACTGTCAACTACCCAGAGGGTAACAAGCTAATGCTATTAATCTGCCTAATAGAAAAGAGATTGTGAATTGTATACAGGAACTGAAGGAACTGCTTCTGGCTTAATTAAACAAAGAATTTGAAGATTATGATATCATTAGATCAGAAGCCAGCCAGGAGGCAGAAACCCACATTTTAAAACTAAACTGAATTTGGCATATGTTTTTGTATGTGATAAGGTGAAAATCCAATAATTCTCTACAGGCCTAATACATATTGCAGTTATTCATATCCAGGAATTGTGACATACATTGCCTTAGAACGTTTAGAGTTTACTCGAAGCCTTCAAGCGTATGTATAATACCTTGGGAAAAGAAGTATTCTGTTTATTTATGTTTCCAGAGAAGGATGCAAATTTCAAAGCTCTGAAGTGCAGAGTTTAAAAAATAGAAGGTACAGTGAATAAATGAATATGTTATGCCCATTTTTTGAAAATAATATTATAAATTTAACTCTACTTTGACATTCCAACAGCATCACCGGAGTCATAGAAGGAGCAGGAGTTTTATCTCTGACACCTACAGTCTTAAGTAGAGAGACTGCTTCATGAGTGCCAGAAGAGTAGAGTGCTGCTGTACATCAATAGTTGTGTTGATAGCACTGGGCTTAGGGTTGCCATAATTCTCTTCCACAACGTTGGGACAGGACCATCTGTCCCATTTGCCACTACGTGAACACAATCTCCAAAAATTATTATCCTTGGTTTTGAGGACATACGGCAATCCTAACCAGGCTAGACAGGACGGAGACAGGTGGTCTTGTCACCTGACACAAAGGTGGGAAGGCATGCTGTCTACCACCCTTAAATGGATTTCCTCAAATCTGCACCAGCTCTTCAACTGGCATAAAAACAAGAAGAAAAGGGGGCAGAGAGGCTGAGAAAACATAGGATTGCATCCGGCATGTGCCTTTGCTACTGGGTTCACCTCTTCTTGCAGCCCCACTGCATTCCAACCACCTCCCTAACCCTGGAATAGAAAATTCATCCTTTGCAATACAATTCTAAATAACTATAAAAGAAAGGCCAAAATGCCATCAAAATTTTCCCTCCCATCATAGTAGCATTCTGAATTCCAGGTTCAGGGAAGGAGATACTGAGATTTGGCTTTGGGAAACGTTTCATGGATCTGCAGTCAAGATTTGAGCACACATTTCTTAGCCAAACACTTATGCATGAGATCGCTCTGGTTCTCATATGTATGCAAGCGCATTTTGAAGCGCACAGAGTGTGCCCTGAAAACATAAATTGTTTGGGCAGCAATCCTAAATGACTGACTTGGAAACGCTTCACATTAAAATCAATGGAGCTTCTTTTGAAGTAAATGTCAGCTGAACAAGCATTATTGCTCATTTGTGCTTGTTCATTATACAGGTAAACTTTAGGGATTTTTATGTGTGCCTGCACATATTCTTACATGTGTTGACCAGCACAAACCAGTCCTTCTGTGAGACTGCAGCTTCTCCTAAACCTTTTCACCCCAAAGGGGGCCTTTGAGATCAGCCTCTGAATTACATCAAGGCCAGTCGAGAAAATTCTTTATACATTTTAATAATTTGTTGCTTACACTGGATTTGTTTTCATTTATATTTTATTTATTCATACAACCCAAACCACTTTGTTGAGAGTTGCATTTTGTTTATAATGGTATAATATGAATTGTGGTGGCTTGTTTGGGGAGCAAAAATGTCCAGCCACATGCATATGTACAGGGAGTCTGGTTTAGAGAGTAAAGCTGCCATTATGCCCAAAGATATAATCTGAAGGTTGTCTATTCATGATCACTAGATGCTCATGGAGCAGCGCAACCTTGAAAAACTGAGCCGAGCTCTTTGGGGTGACAGCCAAAGAAACCAGAACTGAGGCTCTTTATGTGGAAGTAGACAGAGCCAGAATGTGTCCAGACCATGAGAAGGTGTACCAGGCACTGGTCAGTTCTTGAAAGACAGAACTTCTGTGTACATTGAAAAACCTCTTTGAAGGGTTAGACTGAGAAAGCCTACCCATGTAAATTGCCTTGAATAAAACTGAAAGGAACAATCTAACGGCCAGAAAGACAGTATAGGTACCTATTATTTCAGAGGTGGGCTCAAGGGGGTTCGCTCCAGTTCTGGGGGACCTGTTCTTCCAATCCCCCTGCCGCTGGTGAGCCGGCAACGGCAGGGGGCCCCCAGAACCATGTGGACCGGTTCTGCTGTCTCCTAGCCAGGAAGGCTGAGAAGCATTCGCAGCGCCACCATGCTCTCCCAGCCTCTCCCGGCTGGCCAGGGAGGCTGAGTGTGGAGAGGACTGCAGCCTCAGAGCCTCATCCTGTGCAGGTCTACTCTGAAGTAAGTCCCAGTATAGTCAATGGGACTTACTCCCAGGCCAATGTGGAGAGGACTGCAGCCTCAGAGCCCCATCCTGTGGAGGTCTACTCTGAAGTAAGTCCCAGTATAGTCAATGGAATTTACTCCCAGGCCAGTGTGGAGAGGACTGCAGCCTCAGAGCCCCATTCTAGGCAGGTCTACTCTGAAGTAAGTAATTTTATTTTTTAATTTTTTAATTTTTAAATTATAAACCTCCCCTGCCCCTCCCCCTGACCCCACCCCCACCCCTGGCCCCGCCCACTTCCAGAGAACCGGTTCTTGGGCCAGGCCAGGCCCACCGCTGAGTATTATTATACTAACTATAATAAATATACTATTTATTATAGTAAATATAATAATTTAATAATAGTAAAATAATTTACTAATAGTAAAAACTTTACTATAGGATTTCAACATCTTGTCATCTGGATGTTTTTCATTCCTATATAAATTTCTGATAGTCTTTACCTATTTCCTTTAACAGGCTTGAAAATTCAGATTCTCCCTACAAATTCCACATCCTTCATACTTCTTTGCATACTATAGAGACAAACATGTCCACCAACACTGACATCTAAGTATCTATAATGCAGTTTTATACTTCTCATTACAACTCCTATATCTGCCTATTAGGAACCACTGCTGGTCTTCTGATCCAAGTCTATTGCATTTCCTATATATTGCAGATAGCTGGATCTTATCCTAATTCAAACATTTTGAAATACCATTTTGTTCTCATTTCTAGGGCAAGATCAATAAACTTACCAGATTAATGGCCCAGTTCTATCTAGGGCCAGTCTGCATGGTGCCGGGGATGCTGATGCTGCATTCACTGCATCCCATGGGCTGGCTGGGGACCAGGCCAGAAGGGAAAGTAAAGGAATTTTTACTTACCTCCTCTAAAACTCCTTTTTATCACATGGGTCTAGTCAGTTCAACTCCTGCTCTTTTGCTGGCATAGATCTGATAAGATAAAGATGACATGTCAGGCCCATAACAGAACTCTGGTTCTAACAGACTTGGCTGCCACAGAGATCCTTGCCTTCTCTACCCACCTTATTTCGATCCCGACTCTGATCTGCTCCAGATTTTCTCCCACTACCACTAGGACAGCACCAATAGTCCATCTGTATAGTGTCACTGTCCATGCAAGTCACCAAAGCAGCCACACTCCGCAGACCATCTCCAAAACATTAAAAATGCAGAGTGTTTCTTTTTGTGGTCCATTTCTTTCTCATTGCTTTCAAAAGCAAGCCCACCCAATCATTTTTGCAGCATGTGCTAGCAGATCACTAGGTACCAGAGATGGTAGATCCCAATACACTTACGAACCTAGTGATCTGCTAGGACATGCTGCAGAAAGGATTGGGTGGGCTTGCTTTTGAAAGCAATGAGAAAGAAATGGACTACACAAAAAACCCTGCATTTTTAATGTTTTTTGAGACTCCTCTTTCCTAACTTCCAAGGCACCTGGGATTTTCGAATGGATTATTTTCCACTGCCACTTACATGTGTTCTGAGCAAATTTATGGAGTAGGAAAGCCTCCACAGTGATGACCGAAACTAATTTCTTACCCCTGATGAGGTTTACATTGATCTGCTCTCTCTGCAGTATTGACCTCTGATTTATTCCAATGTGTGTGTAAAAAATACATCAAGCCTTACCATTAAATCCCTCTTCCTAATAAAGTGTAGCTCAAATACCCGTAAAGCTTTGGACGAATTTTGTGTCTGCTGCTGAAGCAACATCTAATGTTGGCCTGTGAAAAGTCTCTTTGTGGGCGTGGGTTTTCTTCCATGTATTATTCCAGGTTAAAGTCACCTTTATTATTCCAGGTTAAAGTCACGCTCTAATATTTGAGAGGTGGAGATCAACTGTGTTTCAAGAATAATGCTCTCCCCAATGGCTACTTGCTGGTACCAACTTACATCTGACTTGAAATGCATAGCATTGTGTGGTTAATCATACAGCTTGTTGAAAAACTTGAAAGACTTCTAAATATTTTGAACGCACAAAACAGAGTGATTCAAATGAGCATCATTAGTCCATTGCTAATAAGAATGCAACTTATAGCTATGTCAAGAAGAACATTTGTCATAATCTGTTGAAGATGCACTTTAGCATCTCATTCTGAACACATTTAAATTATCATACTGCTATCCTCAGCAAAATCCTATGGTTAAGTTATTGTCCTGGAATAAAAAATTCCGAGCTTCAGACAGAGATTGCATGGAAGAGGAAAGGAGCACGCACTTCCTGATACATTAGCTACATTTTCATTTTCTTTCTTGGCATTCTGTTTTCTTGTTTTATTATAAGGTATAAATAAAATAATAACAGTCCAATCCTACCTGTCCTGGGAAACCAGGACACCAGTTTTCTGGGATATGCACTTTTGGGCTGCTGGTGCTGGCTAGAAGTATAGCACATGAAACAGTGGTTCTTGGGGACTGCACTGGATCTTATTTTGGCCCTCTCTTAATATGCTTGGAGATGATTTGGATCAGATTCATTTACACAACTGCAGTAGCTTAGGATTGGGCTGTGAGACAGGGCCAAAGTTGTTTTTCATGAGATAGTATTCAAACATGCAATGTGTGCATATCTTCATACATTGACCACAACTGTCTGCCTGCCTAATTCATGATTTTTCCCCATTCATGGAAGAGCTTCCTATATTTAAAAAATAGCTACATTCGAAGGAGTCTCATTTCCAAGTAAGTCAGCTCAGGTTTTTCGACTGAAAGTTTTAGAGCACCTTCTTTTAAAAAGAAAGAAAAAAGGGGAAAAAAAAGAATTGATTCATATCTGGATAATTCATTTTGACATGTTTCCTTCACATAGAATGCCTTTGTCTTATTGAAAACATTGAACTGAAACAAAGTTTCTTTTTTTTCCTTTTTTCAATCTTGCTCTCTTTGCTTTTGTTCCTATTCTTTCTTGTTTTGTGTCAGCTACTGCCTAGCAACTTTTTTTAATATCCGGACGGATGGAGCAGGACACCAGGCGGCCTCCAGAAATCCTGCCAATATAATCCCCTAGCAACTTGGCTTCACACGCCAATTTCTCCTTGTCAGAATCAGCACACAGTCCGGTAACTTGGATGTGAACAATCACAAGACTGCCTCCTCTTCTGCAACCAGACAGGTAGCAGGTGAACTGTCAATTTTCTCTACTCGCAGAGAAACACAGACGAAAAGAAGAAAGCTGATTTCTCAACAAGCTCATCAAGACACTTCCATAATTGCTAATGTGGAATTAACTCTGGGTGATAATTAATATTCTTGTGTTGCTTTAAACTAGTTGAGTTAGAATGATTGGTTCGGCTTTGTTAATTTATCTCAATAAGAGATTTCATAATATTCTATAGCTTGATGAATTCATTTATTTAACTTGTCGGTATTAATAACACCAATTAGGATGAAGAAGTTGTAATGCACTGTCGGAACAAACTGGTTTTGAACAGTATTTGTAGCTTTGATTTCTTTGTTCTCTATTAGTTCTCTTTGTTAATTTCCTATTAATTATCATCTTTTGTTATAAGGGTAGAGAAACTGGTTTTTGCTATTGATGGCAATCCTTTCTCCTTCTAAATGAGTGCTTGCTGGTAAATCTCATTAATACTGTTTTCAGGAAAGTAGTGGTAACTCCTAAGCTGCAGTTCATAGTATATTCTCAATTCCTCTAGGTAAAAAGATATTTTTAAAAACACAGTAAATTCTTGGTCCAGCAACTACTGGTGGATGGCCAAAGCCCACAAGAAAGTCTGTGTATGCCCCCTAGGTCAGGAAACTCCAACTTGTGCAGAATGCAGTGGTTCATGTGGTTGCTGGGACTCGGTGGTTTGACTAAGGCTGAAATCTAAAAGACACTTTCCTGGGAGTAAGATGCATTGAAGACAATGGGGCTTACTTTTGAGTAGACATGGTTAGGATTGTGCTTTAAGTCAAGCTGCTTCAATGGCTACACTGGCTGCCCATTCGCTTCTAGGCTGAATTCAAAGTGCTGGTTCTAACCTTTAAAGCCCAACATGGCTCAGATCTAGGGTATTTGAGGGATCGCCTTCTTCCTCACAATCCAACCTGTCACCTAAGGTCATCAGAGGGAGCCCTGCTGACAGCGCCACCACCAAGGGAAGTGAAAGGAGTGGCGGCCAGGAATAGGGCCTTTTTGGTGGTTGCACCCCAGCTCTGGAACTCTCTTCCCTTAGAACTGAGGAAAGCTCCCTTCTGTTTAAGGGAGCTTTTAATGAAGGCAGAGATTTGGGAGGCATTATGTTTTTAACTGTTTTAATATTGTATTGTTTATGTTTTAAACTGTTTTAATGTCTTTTATTATTATTATTATTATTATTATTATTATTATTATTATATATATATATATATATATATATATATATATATATATATATATATATATATATATATATATATTTCTTTCTTTCTTTCTTTCTTTCTTTCTTTCTTTCTTTCTTTCTTTCTTGTTAGCCGCCTTGTGTCAGCCTTTGGCTAAGAATGGCAGGGTATAAATTATTTAAATAAATTATTGGTCCCTTACACTCACTCTAGAAGAAAACCAGTGTTGCCAACTGATGACAGTACTGATTATCTACCATCCCAGTGGGAACAGTAAGGGTGAAACAAAATACCAATATTACTTTTACCCATTGCCTAGCTGGTAATTGGCAACATCAGGACTGAAAATGCATCTGCACAAGCTTATGTGGCCCTTGACTACTTTGATCCTGAAATTTCTAACTCAGAGAAGTCTGTTGCCTTCAATGGAATGATTTCAGAGGAAGTTCTATTAATATAATTTATTAAGTTCTATTAATATAACAAAGGAAATTCTATTAATATAAATATACTGGTATATTCATTCTGAAGATAGGTTTGTGCTTGGACCAGTGATCCTTAAATTTGGTTATCTTAGTTTTTGGTTCTTCTCAGCCTTTGCCCAAAACTCACAATGCCTTACTTGTCATTTAGCCTACACTTGGGAGGATGCTTGGAAAACTTTAAAGATTAAAAACTGCACTGGTTCATTTTGACTGCAGTGCATCCGAGCTGTATGGATGCAATACCCATCTCATGCACAGAATGATGGAATTATTTCATTTTTGTTTCAGTTGCAATTCTTGAACTGCTGAGGGGGTGACGGTTTTCAAATTGACCATTAAATGTATTAATTTTACAATTTCAGAATTCAAAATGAAAAGCGGACCTCTTCTTAAAGTTGAGGTCAAAGCAGCACAGAAAGGTCAGGAAGGTCAATATTTTTCTCTCTGACAGTGATGGTGGGATCTGGGAATCACTGAACCACACAAACTGTTAGTCAAAATGAGATGAAATTATATGAATGATGATATTTAGAAATGTGAATGGTGTCACCACTAATAATTATGTTCTCCTATTCTCTTTGCATTCAACTTCAATAATCAAAAGGACATTTCAGACAACAAATATACTAAGGTGTAGTCACATTGGCCAGCTTCATCTGGCAATAAAAGGTTTAGGTACTGATTTATTAATGATGAAAAGATAACATTAAAATGGACATTATTCAAACATATTTGCACTCCTGATCTATACTGTTAATGTAGTTTCATTTCATTACAAAGATGTGACTTCATAGTGAATAATGTTTAATGGAAATGAAATTGAGGGGGGAAAATGATTTAATAAAGGTCAACTTTTATTTGTTCGGTGGCCTTTATTTTAAAACCAAGCTTCCATGATAATTACTCTCTCCTTATGATACTATTTTAACTATGCTTCATTTATAGATGGCTGTTTGACAAATGATTACTTATAGATAATTGCATTTTTATTTATAATCCTTGGAGCACATTGTATATTGACACCTTACTTCCTGTAAATACAGAACTCAATTGACTCTCACTGAGGAAAAGCAAGCTTAAATAAGTTTTTTATATTAATACATTTTGATGCATGTGTAATCCGTATTATAGAAAACAAGATCAATGTATTTTTCAAAAGCCCTCCTCAGTGCTAATGTTTAGAATGAGTTCTTTATCACTGTTATCATCCAACAGGAGGAAAAAGGGTAATAATGTTTTAGATGGTTATTGAAAATGTATATTACTATAGGATATTTCTCATTACATATTCATTTCTTATGGCCAGTTCACCAATAAACAAATGATAAATTCCTTGTATTGTGTAGGCTTTTATACTGTGCGTCCTATGGATTGCTATTTTTTCCTACTTGTGGCAGGACATAATTTTGATAATGCATGTCAGCCTGTAAAAGATAAAGGATTGTGCATAAAGATAGAGAATATCATGGCCATTAGAAAACTATTAATACCTTCCAATCTTTAATCCTTGATAAGTAACCAGGGAGGTTGAATTTAAACTCATGTGCTATATATTTTGATGCCTTCCTAAATACCCAATCTTATTCACTCTCCGCCTCACCCAGAAAAAAAAATGGACCGGAAAAAATACTATTTTCACTAATACTATTTTCCATTAAGGCTAAATTTCTTGAGAGATAGATACAGAGTGCATATTTCCTCACACGCAAATCAAAGTAATGATTCATAATGATAGGAGAGATCTCAATAGCAATTGTTCTACTATTGCTAATCGGAAAGGGATTTAAAAGAACTACTAAACTACATATGAAGATCATTCTACACCTTAAAATACTAAGAGATGCATATGTGCCTATAATGACAGACAAAAATATTGTGAAGTTAAAATACAGTACAAGATCTGGCCCTTCCCATGTGAAGCCACCATTAATACTTATAACCCTGTGGTAAAGATCAGACAGATCTGATTGTGCTGGACACACAGTTTGGTTTTCTCACAGCAATCCTAACCCCTAATTAGGCCAGCCCAATTCCTGGCACAAGTCTCGGATGAGCCTTGTACTTCCCCATGCCACTGTGGGAATAGAAAGATGGGTGAGTTGTGCTGGCCTAAATTGGTTAGGATTGCACCCTCACTCATAAAATTCTAGAATTGTTAGTCATCTACTCCAAGTCCCTGCTCAGCACCGGCAACTACAGCATCCTACAAATTTATACGGAGAAGTAGTTTTAAAATGAAAAGGGGTAATTGCATGAATTGATGAATTGATGAATTGTATCAGTTGTATCAATTGTATGAATTGATAGTTTGACGGTTAGCCACTCAGCAAATCACATGCAGTTCTATTTGTGTCTGTTTGTGTCTACACAAATGGAAGCTGGCAAGGCAGGAAAAAGATTTTTGTTTTTGGGAGGAGGAGAGAGCATCTTAGGGGCACATGCTGAGAGTCAATCTCCTTTCCTCACTCCAAATTATCCCCCACATCTCCTCAAATTTACTCCCCCACTACTTCAAAATAACTGTCCTTGGAGCAAAATAATATAAGAAAAAATATTTTACTTACCTCTTCTGGACTGTCCACCCATAGGGTGCAATACATGTTCTGTTAGTGGCAATGCATGTTATGGGCTTATTCCCTTATTCCCTGCTAATGTACAGTTTTTGCCAAATAGTCTACATATACAGTGATGGGATTCAAAGAAATTAACAACCGGTTCTATGCCCCTCTGGCAGCCACTTTTAAATGGCTATTTTTAAACTTTATATGTACTATCTCTCGTTAACAACCGGTTCTATAGAGTAGGTGCAAACCTGCTGGAGCCCACCACTGATCATATACATAAATTTTCCAACCAGTGGACCACATATGCTATTGCCTATCAAAAGGGAAGGAGTTATGAAATGAATGGCTAAAGCTTATTCATCAATATTTTCTTTAGGTACAGAATTATATGCTCCTCTAACCATTGTACTGTTTTGTATTTTCCATTTCCTCTTTGGAGATTTTTATATACTCTCTTTTTTAATACATCCATTTCTGATCATTTACACTTTATAATAAAATTTAAAAGAACTATAGGGTGTTGTCATTCAGTTTATTGGAATAGGGCTACATCTTCCTGTCTCAAAAGTGACTCAGGTGAGGCTATGCCCATGCAAATCAACGGAGCTGAAGAAGGCAGTGCCCATCAATTACACTGTGTTTTCAAACACACTGAGGTTTACTGTGGAAACATTTTTTTATAAACATAATGAATAATGGCAATATTTCAACAAAAGTACTGGATTAAGAAAGTGTTTTTATGAACGGCATCATAACTTTGAATCTATACAAAGACTAACCAACAGCAATCTTTACAAAGACTATCCAACAGCCAGAACTCTTAAGCCGAGGGTGACTAGGGGCCCACCCATGCCTTGAAGACATTTGTCAAGCTCATTGGGGAAATATGACATTTTCATCAAAGTGTAGTAAAACGTTTGCTGGCATTTTCACTCTTACTGAAAAGACATCATAAGAGAGAAAGATTTGACACTTAATGTTATGTATCTGTCAGTTTGCACATGTGATGCTTCTTCCAGACTAAATCTACTCATCACTGTCAAGCTATTTCTCTTGTAACATACGCCATAATTCTACTCCTCTAACCTGTGGTGCCCAAGAATACTGGATTAGATTACCCTGCTACAAAATAGTGACTACTATTCAAAGTGTAGCACTTTCAGATTCTTAAGTTTTCAATGTGAGGGTTAGGCATTATCCTATGAGCCCAATCCCTTTTCCTCCCTTGCTGATGTAACTGATCTTCCCTGAGTGCACACTGTATCCTGCAGGGGTGAGGGTGGGGAGATCTTGAAGCCTCTTCTGGTTAAGGGAATATTGGTTCAAGGAAAATTGATTTCTTACTTGGGGTAAGAACCTTTGGCCAAATTGGTCTATAGGAGTGCCTATAGGAGTGACTGTGCTGGTACAAGTCCAAGTGGACCTGGGAAGGTGGACTGATGCTTCGGATATCAGCAGCATTTCTGTTCCCAGTACCATCCCATCCCGGCCTTCATTCCAACACCTGTTCCACCCATCTCCTCCACCTCTGTCTGTTTCTCTGCTCTGTTCCACCCAACCTTCAGCCTCTCTCCCTCTCTCTTGCTGAGTTGCAGATGTCAAAGGACGTCACAGATCCACTTGTGGGCTGCTTGTTAGAGCGACCAGCTGATCCCAATGGCAGATCATGTTCATGACCACCATGAAATATGCTATACAGCCAGAATTCTAGTTTCATTTATGTAAAGTCCATGTAGAATGGGACCTTACACATAATCCCATGCATAAAGAATATTTGCTAAGAATGCATACTTGCCAGAAAAACCAATGGGATATGAAAATATTTACCACTTTGACAGTATTGTGAAGTTGACTTTCCCTTATACACAGCTGTGTAAATAAGGCTGCAATCCTAAAGACACTTTCCTGGGAGTAAGACCCATTGAACACCATGGGGTTTACTTTGAGTAGACATGGTTATGATTGTGCACTAAGGCTGCAATCCTAAAGACACTGTCCTTGGATTAAGACTCAATGAACACAAAGAGGCTTCCTTTTAAGTATACTGTGCATGGTTATGATTGTGCTTGAAGTGAAAGATATTTCCCAAATAATAAGCTCTAATTTCTATAGGATCCTTATTGACAATGCATTAGAAACTGAAGCTTCTTCGACTCTGGATAGCAAATAGGTGCTTTAGCCACAGCCTCTGGCTGTGCAAATGTGTGATGAACTGCTTAGGAGAAGGAGGCAGGTTTCCCCCTAATTTTCTTTTAAAAAACACCTGGGCCTGACATCACTTCCAGGGCAACATTTTGTGCTTTGCACATGATCATTAGCTATGCCACTAGATCTGGGAAAGATTCTTGCCTAACACCACAGAGTGTTGATGCCTGTCACTGTTGGGAACACTGATCTAAGTAGACTCAGGTGGTTTGACTCAGTCAAAGGTGGCTTCCAAAGTTCAGCAGGACTGCAGTGGAATGATTGTATTTCTATTTTCTGAGCAGTCGCTAGGAAAAGCTTCTCCCATTATTTATGAAAGGCTTCAGATCTTCACTCCAGTGTTTATCAAAGGTTGTCCCTCCCATACCACTTTGCATGATCCTCCTATTGGAAGTATCACTAGAAGTAACCAGCAATTATGTCATCATCAGCTACTTACAGACTGGGAGACTGAATGCAACACAACAAACACTCCAGTAGTGGGATTCAAATAATAATCTAAATTAAAAACAGATTCTATATCCCATTAGCAACTGGATCTCAGAACCAGGTGCTCATTAGCAAAGGGTTCTATAGAATCTGTCAGAACCCCCTGAAGCCCATCACACTCATAAGAAGCTCAGTATGGACAGGAAGGCTTTTCCAAACATACAAAAACTGCAGACTGAGCCGATCCTCCTATTTCTGCTTGTCAAGTCACACTGTTGATCTTACTGCCAGACAGCAGGAACCTGGAGGTCTGTAACTACCACCAGACACCACCTGAAATATCATTAGTGGTTGTTTGAGAAACACTGTTTCATAAAGGAGGACATCTCATTCTGGGGGATCTCAGAAGATATACAGGAAGAAGCCACTACACTTTCAGGGACACACACACTATCAATGATGTGAATGCACATCCTGCAGATAGTAAGTGCCCCACAGCCCAAACCAGCAACCTAATCTTATACTCAAAAGTCAATCCCATTTATTTGAATGGTGCCCTACCACCCCTGCTTGCCAGTAACCTTGTTTTAAATTTAAGCCAGAATTGGACATGTTTCTTGACTTCCAAGGGCTTTGAAACACCAACCCTTCCCAGACCAGGCTGCCATGCTGTGCCAACTTGCAGGAATACTTGAGCATTAGATCCTTTGCGCTCAGTGGGATTTAGGGATGAATTAACACACCAAAGAGATCTGCCATCAAATCACAAACACATCAGAAGCCTCCAGTATTGCAAAGGTGAAACTTGCACAGTAGGGAACTGCCCTTCCCTTGCCTTTGGATGCACTTATTATGTTTAGCAATAACAACAAAAAATGAATATATACCAGGTTTGTGTGTGTGTGTGTGTGTACCTGGAGTTCAGCCTTGTCCTTCATAGCTGGAAGGCTTGTTTTGCTGAGTCACTAGGAATGTCACATACAAACCCACCTGGCAGCCTGTAATTCCAGAGAAAGTGCTGCCTATTAGGATTTAGAAGCTGCCTTTGAACCCCCCCCCTTTCTCCATTCCTCCCAACAAAAGGAGCTGTTCTCTCTCTCTCTCTCTCTCTCTCTCTCTCTCTCTCCCCTACCCTGGAAAGAAGGAGACTGCTCACTCCTGCATGATTTGGGAGAGGAAATGCAGAAATCTCCTGCTGGAGTTGTGTCTCCTGCTGGAATCTCCAAATACTTCCTTCCATCTCCCCAAGTGGGATCATGAGCCCAATCCCAGGCCTGACTATTAAAATATATCCCATTATTGACAATGAGGCTCACTCCCAGGAAAGTGTGGATAGATAGGATTATTGCTTTAAAACCCAAACTTAGACATGTCTACTTAGAATTTCCATTATAGTCACTAGGGTGTAGTACCAGAAAAGTATGGATTGCAGCCTTAGAGCCAAGGTTACTATAAATCCTCCTTTTCCAGGACATATCCTCTTTTTTAGCCTTGTGTCCTGGAAAAAAACCTCATTATCCTCCTTTCCCTTGTGAGCAGGCAGCATATAGTCTTCTTGTACTGTAATTAGTAAATTATATGTATAAATTATATGTGATTGTTTTTAATTTAATAATAAATAATATAGAGCATAAATTAAACATATGAAAGGCATATACTGTACAGTATATGAGTGTTTTGTTTTGTCTGCCAGAATGGGTATCCTACATTTTGGGGGGCTTTGTCCTGTTTTTTAGTGTTATATGGACACCCTGACTTGGACCTCAAGCATAGGCATGTCTACTCAGGAGCAAATCCCATTATAGTTGATAAGGCTTACTCCCAGGAAAGTGTGGATAAGATTGTAGCCTGTTAATCCTAGACATGTGTAGTCAGAAAAAAGACCCATTATAGTCAATGGGACTTACTCCCAGAGAAGTGTTGGAAAGAACTGTGGCCTTAGAGCCCAAGCCGAGGCATGCCTACTCAGTCAGAAGAAAGAGTAGGGTGATATGTGCCATAACCAAAAAAGGGACAAGGACCCCCAAAAATGTAGGAAATCCAAGAAAAATGTAGGACATGACAAAATAAAAGCTAACATATATATTACTTTCAGGTGATAAATTACTTATGTGGCACTTCAGGTAATAAATTACTTATGAAATTTTAAAACTAATACATATAATTTATTAATTACAAGAAGGCTACATGCTTATAAGGAAAAGGAGGAGGATGAAGATTTTTTTCCAGGACACAAGGCAAAAATCCAGGATATGTTCTTGAAAAAGAGGACATATGATTACCTTGCCTTAGATTCCAGGAATAGGCATGCCTTGAGCTAGATCCTAGGCATGCCTACTCAAAAGTACCTCCCCATTATAGTCAATAGGGCTTACTCCTAACAGTGTGGGTAGGATTTGTAGCCATAGAGCTCATGTCTACCCAGAAGCAAGTCCTATTGTGATCAATGGGGCTTACTTCCATGAAAGTGTGGTTAGGATTGTAGCCTAAGAGCTCAAGCCTAGACATGTCTACTCAGAAGAAAGTCCCATTATAGTGGATAAGACTTTCTCCCAGCCTCATTTACCCAGTAAGCCTTATTTAGACAGGTTTAGCCCATCATAGCAGAGTTTAAAAGCAGCACCTGCCTCAATTCTCATTGCCTTGCAATGGTTGGGGCACCCTGCCTAAATGGTCACCCATGCCTTCTCAGAAGCAAGTCCCATTGCGGTTAATGAGGCTTACTCCCAGGAAAGTGTGGAAAGGATTGTAGCTTTGGAGCAGTAACCCAGGTGTGTGTATTCAGAAGTAAGTCCCATTATAGTCAATGGGGGTTACTCACAGGAAAGTGAGGATGTGACTATAGCTTAAGACCTCAAGCGTAGACTTGCCTTCTTAGAAGAAAGTCCCACTAAAATCAATGGGGCTTACTCCCATGACAGTGTGGAAGTCACTATTCTAGTTTGGGTAGGAACGTAGCCTTGGCGTCTATCCCTACTGAGAATCAAGTCCCATTATAATCAGTGGGACTTACTCCCAGGAAAGTGTGGCTAGGATTGTACCCTTATAGCCCATGCCTACTTATAAGTCCCCTTATTCTCGATGTCCCTTTATTGTTCCCTTATTGTCGATAGGGGTAACTCCCAGGAAAGTGTGGCTGGGATTGTACCCTTATAACCCATGTCTACTCAGAATCAAGTCCTATTATAGTCAGTTAGGCTTACTCCCAGGAAAGTGTGGCTATAGCCCATGCCTACTCAGACGTAAGTCCCTTTATAGTCAAAGGGACTGGGTTACTCACAAGAAAGTGTGGCTAAGATAGTAGCTTAAGATCTCAAGCCAAGACTTGCCTGCTCAGAATCAAGTCCCATTATAGTCAATGGGGCTTACTCCCAGGAAAGTGTGGCTAGGATTGTAGCCTTGGTGCAGAGTGCCTTGCAAGTGTTATTCTGGTAGGGGGTGGTGATGGATGAGGCTGGGGGTGTCAGCCTCCCTCCCCTCCTCTTGCTCAATGAGTGAGTAGCTGGTGGTGGTGCTGGTGCTGCTGCCGCCTCCCCCTTCCCTCCCTTCCTTCCCTTCCCTGCCCTGCCTGCTGCCTCCCTCCTGCGTGATGCAAGATCAGAGGCGTCCGCTGCATTGAGGAGTCCAGACACACACCGGCAGGCAGCCTGTGCGGAGCGCCGGCAGAAGGAGGTGGGCAGGAGCCTCTCCAAGCGCTGCGCTGAGCTGAGCAAGCTGAGCTGAGAGCTGAGCTGAGCTGCTGCCTTCCAGACTCCCTACTGCCGCCGCTGCTGCTGTGCTGCTGCTGAGGCTGTGCGCCTTGCCTGGCAGCGCCTGCGGAGGAGGACGGAGCCCACCATGCCCACCTTGCTGCTCCTGCTCCTCGCCTTCCTGGCCCTCTCCGGATTACCCCCTCTGGCTGCGGGAGCCCTGCGAGGTAAGGATGCTCTCCAGCTGCCTCTCAATGCTCAAAAGTTCCCACAACTCCTGCAGTACGCTTGGCATCCCCCCCCCAAAAAAAACCCTTGACTTATAGGGTACTCACTCTATGGACACAGCTTGGCACTGCCTTGACTTCTAGGGTGCTGCCTTGGCTTGGAGCCTTTCTTGGGAACTGGCACTGGTATGGTACTGCCACTGCCTTGACTTCTAGGGCACTGCCTTGGTACAGATCCTAGGATACAGCTCGGGCACTGCCTTGACTTACAGGGCACTGCCTTGGCATGGCTTCTAGGGCACTCTCTGGACATTGCCTTGACTTTTGGGATACTGCCTTGGCACCGCATCTTGGGCACTGCCTTGATTTCCAGGGTACTGCCTTGGCTTCTAGGGCTTTATATTCTAGGGAAAAGCCTTGACTTCAAGTGTCAATGGCACAGCCTTGCCATGGCTTCTTGAGCACAGCCTTGGCTTCTAGGGTTGGGATCCAGCCTGCACCCTCTCCCATTCAAACCAGCACTCCGTCCAGTGCCAGGCAAAGCTGGACTTCACTGTGACTCTCTGTGCAGATACTGAGCAGAGATTCTGCCCAGAGGTCTACAGGGTCCTGGAGGGGCACCCCTTGCAAGCCGATTGGCACCTCTCAGGCTAGGCTTCAGGCTTGCAGAACTTTCCCTCTTGCTCAAACTCTCCAGGCGAGAGACTCTGCCCTTCTCCAGGGACTGCTGTTGCAATCCTATCCATGCTTACCTGGGAGTAAGCCCCATTGACTATCATGGGACTTCCTTCTGCATAGGCATGCATAGGATTGGGCTCTCAGGCTACAACCCTATGCACACTTTTCCTGAAAGTAAGCCCCATTGACTCTAATGGGACTTACTTCTTAGTAGACAGGCATAGGAGTGGACTGTGGAACTGCAAATCTATCCACAGTTTCCTGGGAGTAAGCCCTATTGACTTACTTCCCTATGGGAAGCCCTATGGGACTTTCTTCCAGTTAGGCATGCATAGATTTGGGCTATGATGCCTCAGTCCAGTATACACTTTCCTCTTGGGAGTAAGTCCTATTGACTCCAGTGTCTACTTCTAAGTAGACACATGCATAGGATTGGGTTCAGTGCATCAACCCTGCATTCCCTGGTTGTGTGCTTATGCTCAGGACCACAGCTCGTGATAAACTTCTGTTGCTCCCTTTCTCTGGTCTTGTTACTACTGGTTTCTCTCCTAGTCCCCTGGTACACGGTGATCAGGAGAGACTTTCCCCCTCTCTCCTTTTCCCCCTAGGAAACCATCTCCAGCCCTGACTCTTCACCTCCTTACTTAGATTTAAGACCTCATTGGACTGCCTTGTAAAGCCAGAGAGAGGAGAGTTTTTACATCAAATCTCTTCTGCTCAATTACAATCAGTGGGTACTTGAAAATAGAAGAAAATTACTAAATGCTGTCATAAGCATTATAGCCCATTAAGATTCCAATCTTATGCATGCCTACTCAGAAGCAAGCTCCAGTGTTGTCAAAGTGGTTTACTCAGCCCTCTAAGTGTGAATAAGATTGCAATACTGTAGCCCAATCCAATGTATGTCTACTCAAATGTAAGCCCCACTGTTGTCAAAGGAGCTTACTCCCAGGTGAGGATAGGATTGCAGCATCTGAGCCTGATGTCTACTCAGAAGTAACTCCCACTAATGGCAGTTAGGCTTACTCCTAGGTATTGGTGGATAGGATTGCAGCCTCAGAGAGCAGTCCTAACCTCACTTAGCTGGGGGTGAGGCTCTTTGACAACAGTGGAGCTTACAGCTAAGTAGACAGGATTGGGCTCTTAATGGGTTTAGGACAGCTTAATTCTGAGGAGACACATTGGATCGGCTCTAAAATCCTGATCCCAAAGGATGTACTTGGCAAGGGGGGTGAGGATAGGATCTACTCCCAGTTGTATTTAGAATTGTAGCTTTTAATGGGACTACTTAAGAGGGAATCTGGTTTGGTGAGCTACCTCTTACCTGCTTCCCATGTTCACATTTGCTTTGCAATGTTTCCAATATAATTTACTTTCCTGTAAACACTCTGAGGATGGGGTATTGGGATATTTAGCACGCTGAGTAGTTTGCTCTGGGAAAAACAAGTGGGGATATTATTTTGGGCAGGTGTAGATATCAGGTTTAATGCTTTGTAGCATGCAGTCAAATCCCACACAGGAAAAATGTCCAGAATTAAATCAAACCAGCCCCCTGATCTGTCAGTTGTGAAGTAGAAAACTCTAGAAAGGTTTGATCATCCCCTTTTTTGGATTGCCCTATAGTACTACTCGGTTTGGGTAAATTTCTGAACTAGCATTTTCCCAGTGTCAGGTAATGGCATGGTGGGTGGAAGAAAGTGTGGCTCTGTTTATCTGGCAGCAATTATGTGTTGTTCTGAAATTATGGCTTGACTGCTGGACACAAAAGAAAAGGCAGGAACCATGAGTGATGGATCTCTGAGATTCTCGAAACCTGACACATTCTCCACAAATCTATCAAACACCCTGTGAAGGTTTAGTAAAGTACAAGTTGTTCAGCGGCATAATTTTGCCACTATTGACTGGCGAGTGCTTTCAAAGGAGTCTTCTCAAAGCTATTACAAGAAGGATCTGGGTTTTAGAAAAGAAATTCACTCCCACCCATCAGGCTTCATTTAAATCGTTCAGTGCTCGTGAAGGGCTAAATAAAGCTGTCCAAGAATACAAAATGTGAATATTGTTTTTAATATACTGGGGCACTCAATTGTGATTGCTTACATAGTGCATTTAAAGGCACCTTCTTTAAATGCCACTGATCTCAGGTTCAATCCCTGCCTACTTTAGGTAAGGCTTGGAAAGGTTATGGCACCCTGGAGAGGTCCTGCCAGTTAATAAGCTAGGTGGACCTGTGGGATGACTCAGTTGAAGGCTGGAGCCTTAGCTGGGCTTACCTGAAAAATAATTATATGGGATATAATTATGAATGATTATCATTGGACTCTGTTCTGAGTATGGAAGGGTGAGAAAGTCTAGGATTGAGTTTGAAAGCAGCTTCATGAACAATTGACTTCCATGCTATGCCCATATCCAGGGCCAAATATACATAGTTCTTGTAACTCTTCCCGATTCCAGTTTTGCTTATTTATATCTAAGTATATTTGGAATGACTTTCACTGAAATTCTTAGCAAATAGATGAATGTAGGACAGGACCATTCAGACAAAATGTCTCATCAACAAACTGGTTTAGGGCACAATCCTATGCTTGTCTATGCAGAAGTAAGTCTTATTATAGTCAGTGGGGCTTACTTCCTTATAAGTGTGGATAGGATTGCAGCCTTATACCCTGCCCTTATACAGTTCTTCTATGCATGATATATTCTTATGTATCACATGTTCTGAGTAAGACCTGTGCTAGAGATCCACATTTTTCTCCTATTCCTTTAGCAGTTGCATTTCTAAATGACTACATCTATATGCCAGCAGGTCTTACATGTTGCATTTCTGCCATTCATGCTGTCTTAAAAAACATAGGAGCCCTAAACAGTGGAAACCCTTTGATCTTCTTCAGACTTATAGCTTAGAGCTGCTGTCCAAGTCCTGACTTAGTTCCAAGTAAACATATTTTGGATCAGGTTGTAGATAATATTTTTGTCCATGTGTTCCTGTTTTCAGTCTGATTTATCAACTACTGAAACCAGAAGTTGAGGCTTAAGGTTTGGAAGGTAACAGTAATTCAATACCCCTGTTCAACTGATTTGTGGATCAAATTTAAAACGAGAAGACTACTGATATACTGTTTGTTGGAGAAGGAGACTACATCCAGGTCAAGGTTAAGTTTTCTAATTCAGTCTTGATACAGAAAAAAGAATATTAATAGAATTTTTTCCATTTGTTGTTGTGGCTTCATTATATTGGGTAAAAGACTCGATTTATATTTTCTTCTTAGCTATTACGCTCAAAGGTTAGAGGCTGGTTTGGCTCAAATGGTATCTGTTTCAGAATGGATACAAAGCAAATCCCATTAACTTGGATAGCTTTCTAAATAGTGCCGACTTCAAAGGAAGCAAGAAATGAGAATGCATTGAATATTGCGATATCTCGTTTACAAGGAATTAATTAGATTTTCATTGAAAATGCAATTGTATAAGACACTGAATTTGCATTATGAAAACTTTTCATCTTTTTTATATGCTGTAAGCCAAAATAGCAAATTGTTTACTGTCTGTTTTTAAAACTCATTTGAACGCATACAAATGGTATTAGATATGCTATTTTTGGACCTTTTTTCTGATATAATAAACTACCAAACTAGTTAGGTCAATTTCCAAGTTGGATGTCCACAACAAGTAAAGAGAAAAAGATCATGATAGGCTGTCCAGGTAAATAAGGTAAAATATTTTGGCCTATAAATATATCTGAATTTTAAGAGTCCCTAATAGTATTTTAAAAAGAATCAGGTAAGTTCTCTTGCTGTCTACAGAATCGTAAATCTGAAAGTTGTATGACTGATCTGTCCTAGAGAATGGTGTTTATTTCTCTTTTAGACATCTCATTCCTGAGAGGAGTCTTTGGCCCCTAAACATACCTTTTTCCCCAATGATCATTCTAGATTTTCCCTGCTTGGCCTAAAGCCTCAGACCATCATGAATTTTACATACAAGTGATTTTGAAAACCTGTACAAACTAATGTGATAGTTGATTCTTGTTATGGGAGATAAGTGGGTATCAATGTATTTATGAACACAAGTTTCTGGCTTTAAATTCCGCTTTTATGTTGATTTGTGTCAGTCATTGATTTGTAATGATTTAACATGTGATTAAGTGCCATGTCAGTTTAAGTTAGAATCAATACAGTTCTAAAAAGACAACATCCTGTAAATTATATCCGGCAAATCAGATTCACTTTCAGTCAACTAACTCATCATCTCACCATGTCATGTCAGATCAAACAGAAGTACAGGACAGATTAAAAGTTTAGATACTGTGTTGAAATATGTCAAATGTCTCCACCCTAGTACCAGGGTCTGGTTTGACTTTTCTAAACCATGTATGTGATGAAGCATATAGTTGTACAAAATTGTATTTGAATGTCATTTCTGTGTGACAGAAATATGTGACAGAAACTAAAACAGAGACATAAGAAGTGGTTAAGGATGATTTGGAGGTGATAAGAAGGTGTGGAGGAAAATCAAGGAAAAGATTGGTGACATGGGAAATGAGAAAGAAAAAAAAACAAGATATTTGCTTGCTGACTGGAATATATTTTTGAGATGAATTTCTTGAGGAACGTAAAGGAAGATCTAAGTAACTGAGATGTTGTGGAACAGATCACACTTCCCAGATAATAAGCAATGTGATCATTAATTGATCTTGGAAACTGAAGGAAAGACATTTCAGAGTGCTTCAAAATTGCAGATAATCAGAGAATGTCATTGCTTCAAAAGAATGCATACATTGATGTAACTTGTAGGGGTGACAAAGTCACCAAAATAATTGGCTATTTTCCGCCAGTACCCATCCATGTCTAGACCTTAAACGAGCAAAAAGGACTTATGATTATTTTCTTACAAAGTAATATTTTGCAGATGGCTAACATCTCAACTGAAGTGTCCTTGGAGTGCTCCAAGTGAAGAATTTAAGAACAGGGACTTCTGCATGTGAAGGTTCTAAAATATTGCATTTTAGAAATGGTAATGCCTTAACAGCTGCCCATCCCTGTGTTGTAATCATGGCATGCAGTTTTGGGGGTGGAAGTCCTCAAATTGGTGCAATGAACAACTGATTGCATTGCCGACACTGTAATCTGACTTGAATCTTAGTCCTTCCAATGGACATCACTCCCACTGCAATGACATACTGCTCTTTAGTCCTGCAAAGCATAGCTGTGCCAAATTCTGCAAAGCTGTCAAGGGGGAGGAGGGAAGCCACTGACTTTGAGGCAGGCAGGTTTTTCAGAAGGTATTCAGAGTGACCACACACAATCAGGCTTCAGAGCTACCATATAAGCTTTCAATACTTTTAATGGAAAAGATACACTGGACTACCCTTTCTGATGCCGCATAGATCACTATAGTTCAGCTCTCCAAATTATTGATATATCAAGTGGGGCTTGGGATAGCATTAGAAATGCCAAAGTCTATATTTATATATTTCTCCATAAGACTTTTCTAAAGAACTCTAAAATGCCTCCTTATGGGTGCATGTGTGCGTTTGTTGTACTCTTTCTGCGACTGGCTTATATTGGCTTTCTCTAACCATGGATTATTAATATTTTTTGTCAATGGTGTCTTTATTTTTAGCATACTATATTCAAATCAAACTCCCTCTCATGCAAACAATGTACTGAGTCTTGCAAAAGATATGGCGCGGCAGACATAAAAGCACATTGTACAGTGAACCAGACAGATGTCACACCAGCAAGATGTCTTTGCCGCATAACTCAAGCCCTTCCACACAGTTATTATTCCCTTGTTTATCTTGCTGTATAGTTGGTTTGAATCCAGCGGAAGAAAAGTCCATGAATAACAATTATGGAAATGGTTCCTACCTGCAAACTCATGCAGCTAGTCAAAAGTCAATTTGATGTCACATATCTAAGGAAGATATAGCTTCTCTCTTTAGTTATAAGTACATAAATGCAAGAAAGAACAGTTTAAAGCAGAATTGTTGGTGCTCAACGAATCATTGTTGCAAGCTGACTCATAGATTGCCCTGTTCAGAGAAAGGCATGGATCCCTTAAAAATGTTGTTCCTTTTCATCCTTTTTCTTTTAAATGAGCCCCTTTTTATTCAGCTCCCAAAGCCTATCGGCAAATGGTCATATGGAAGTGTATTTAGGCTTAGTTCCAATTTCATTATTAATACTTGGGTGTTAGAAGCGGAATATTCACAAACCAGCTGTACTCTGTTCTGCCACATGGAACTTCTTGTCAATCTGATAGAAAATATTCTCTGTGGTTGTATGATGGACACATTCAAATAAAACTGTCTCAATGCCATGCTACTGAGTTGTCTGTTGTTATTCTTATACTTCTAGTTCCCTCCCCATACACATACACACACATATGCATAAACAGCTGTGAAGATTTCATGGGACACACAAGATGACTCCACACTTGGTGATGTTTTAATATTTATGGTATTGTGAATATACATAAGGTTATACATAAGGTTCCATTTTCTTCCTTTATTATTAGGGATGCCCACCCAGCACAACCTATTGAGGGGCATGCACATATCAAGGGAACATGCCCAAATCCTCCATTACTTTGAGGTTGCTTACAAAGTGCTGAAATGCTCCCCAGCCATTCCTGTATCTGCTACTGCTCCGTTTCAAGCTTGCCTTGAAACAGGGAGGATGGTGGTGGAAGAAGTGGCTAGGAGTGCTCCAAGTTGCCTCTGCCATTACCTTCTCCTTCTTCCTGCAAGACTCTTTAAAAACACAGATCTTAAGTCAGGGAAAGTTTGAATGTCTTTCCCCTATCATGCAAAAAATAAAGTGTTGGCGCACTTTCTTGGCTAAGGGAGGCTCCTTGGATGAAGGGATATTGTGCCACTAAAGTTATGATGGAAGAGATACTCCATTATGGCCTGGATTACCAGGAATACATCCACGGTCAGTATCATCCCCTGCCCCAAAGTGAGTGTTTAAGACTGTCTCGGGCAGGGTTAGCTGAAGATGTCAAGATGCTTGAGATAGCTCTTAGCACTGTTTTCTTATCCCTTGTATGCCTGAATCAAAGCAGGAGATGCAAAGCATTTGGAGAAGTAAATTCTGCATGTCATCTTTTAAGAGCCCATGTGTAGGTAGAGGAAACAATTTTGTTCCTTCTCCCCTAGGCGGAGTCTGGCTCTGTTAACAGTGGTGGAGTGGGAGGAGGTGGCCAGTTTTTGCTGTCCCCCCACTGTGGCTCCAATCTGCCACTCAATGCGTAAGGACTCATTTGCATCATGGATAGGCCAGTCCTGCCTTGAGGCTGTAAGAATGGGAGACAAAAGCAGCAGAAGCTTACAGGATTAGAGTAAAGCAAAGTCTCATCATTGAATGAGGATGCTTCTCGTTGTCTTGACCTTGCATGTAAGAAACCAGGTCAAAAACTCTTAACCTGCCTTTTCTCCATATTAACACAGAAAATATTTATGACTAACTCTGGGGAATAGGCAACCATTTGCCACAGTTCTTAGTTCAGTCCTCTTCATTTCCTTTATTCCTATCTAGTCCACAACATATGCAAATGTTTGTGTATACTGCCTCATTGCCAAAGGAATCTTGATATGATGATGGTTCAGATCATCATGGTGTTTTGCCAAATGCACACAACTGCTAGTCATTGTCAATAAGTGTCATTTTTTTAATCATCTTGGTTGCTGACACACATAAGTAGTTGTGTGCGTCAGCAACCAGCAGAGTTAAAAAAAAGATAATAATGATTCTCATCTCTAATTTTCAACCTGGGCAGTCTATTACTATACATAAAGGTGCCCCCTACAGGTTGCCCTGAGAGTTGTGACAGGCAGTTTTCATCATTGCTAGAGCCAGCATTGGCCAAAGAAATCTCAGTGGTCAGGTGGTCAGCATGACCAAAGGTGTACAGCATAACCTTCTCACCAAAGTGGTACCTAATTATCTACTTACATTTACATGCTTCTGAACTGCTAGCTTAGAAGGGGCAGGGCAAGTAATGAGAGCTCGCTCCATCTTGCAGTACTCAGATCTTGAACCACTGACCTTCAGGTTGACAAGCACATCACTTTCAAACACTGAGTCACTGAAGCCCTAGTCTTATTAAGGGCACTGGCCAGTCTAGCCATTAGACCATAAGTGAGGAATTGTTCATGTGTTATAACTAAGATTGCAATCCTAAAGACATTTTCCTGAGAGTAAGACCCATCGAACACAATGAGGCTTATTAAGTAGATATGGTTAGTATTGTGCTCCCAGGCAAGCACATTGCCCAGAACTATGGAATCTGTACACAGCTGGCCTTTTATAAATGGAGTGCATTCTCTAGTAAAATTAACTCCATAAAGGTCTCTACACCCATGGTACTGCAATATATAACACATTTAGCCATATATGAAGAATACATTGACTGGAAATACTCTATACTAATAAAAGGCTAATTCTGTCTGTCAGGTTCCCCTCTAGCTCTGCCTCTAGCTCATATTACACCTCTTTGGAATTGGGATGATCCTGGGATTAACCCCCACACACAACTGAACCCCACACCTCCACACTCCCAATTCCACATCCTGAACACCTCTAGGTTCACCCACACCTGTTCATTATAGGCAGGTAGACATCATAGACTGCTCATCCTGATTCCAAAGAATCAGGATGATCCTGGATTGATCTCCACACAAAACCAAACCCCACACCCCACACCTCCACACCCCCAATTCCACATCCTGAACCCCTCTAGGTCTGCCCACACCTGCTCAACATAGACATATATGTCTTTGGAATCAGGATGATCCCAGGATTAACCCCCACATACAACTGAACCCCACACCTCCACACCCCCAATTCCACACACTTCCTAAACCCCTGTAGCTCCACCTACACCAGCTCTACATAGATGTATTATACCTTTTTGGACTCGGGATGATCCCAGGATTAACCCCCCCCCCACACACACACACACACACAAACCAACTCCACACCCACAACACAACTGCACACCCACCCTAAACCACTCTAGCGTCACCCACACCTGCTCTACATAGACATACCTTTTTGGAATCAGGATGATTCAAGGATTGGCTCCCACATACAACCCAAACCCACACTCAACATCCACACACAACACAACTCCACACACATCCTCTAGCTCCACCCACACTTGCTCTACATAGACATATAATAACATCCAGCAGTGGGATTTGTTTCCAGATGAGGAGGGAATAGTTAAAAATTCAAATTTGAAAATAACTGACAAAACCTAGAGTGAGGTTTTCAAGTTTCATGGACTGAACTGAGGAATTCAAAGTTATTTCTTCAAAATTGCTGTTTTCTAAACTGGACCAGACATCCCTTTAGTTTTGGGTTGAAGACCCAAAACTCCCTCTTCAGGAGCTGGCTTAAATGAGCCACATGGAGTGCGGCTTTTAAGCTAGTTATTAATATAAAAGTATTATTTTTAGTAATGCTTGAAATGCCTGAAACAGAAAACATTAGTATAGTTCATATCCTGATAATTTGGGAGAATTCAGATAGAAACATAGTACTTTAAGAATGCCACATAATAGATTTTTACAAGAAAATCCTTGTTGTGTTACCCTTAACCTAGTCACATTACTGGCTGAATAACATTTAGCAACAGAAGATAGATGAGTTCTTGGTGCCACAGTAAGTATAAGGTCCCCTTTTACAGATAAGTATTGGATGTGGCTAAGTGAATCCATGGCTATGGGATCAGTGGTTATGGCAAGATGCATGTACGTATACCCAGAATATCTGTTCTGTATATAGTTGCAGTGTCATATGTATGAAGAAAATATCCAGTCTAGTAACTGTTAAAAATAAGCAGAAAAAATATATACAATGTCCTCTTCAGTGTGCCCTTGGAGTGTGCCTTCACTGTTCCTGATTTGGAGGCCAAAAAGCAATAGATAGTCTTTTTTGAAAATCTATAATAAAAGAACGGTCATTGAAACAAAAAGAGGGCAAAAAGATGTTTTACTGATGCAGAGTCTGTAGTACAAATAATTCTTTCTAAAACTCAAATTCTCATATAATTATCACTGCTGCACTTTAAGGGACCAGTTCTGCCAAATGTTATAAATCTGCCTGAGAGTAATACTAACTCATGTGAGTATTTCTCCTGTAATTACTGGAACTATTCTAATGTTCAGAACATACACAGGAGCCTTAATTAGCTGTCTCTGCTTAACCTCAAATGGTGCAGTATCCTGTTCATAATATTTTGTTCATTTTGTCTTCAATTTCTTCTAACCGTTGTAAAAACAAAACTCTTATTATCTTTATTATGTTGTACGGCATGCCCCTGACACCGAGCATGAAACCAGTTCTTCTTTGTAAGGACTTAACTTGCTAATGAAAGTAAAATCCCAAGGTTTCTTATTAGTGTACCTTGAAAACTTAAAAGGCATGGCCCATCAAAATAAAGCAAAAAGCAAGCAGCTCAGAGACATATTTAAAAGACATATTTAAATGCTTGATATGAATATAGTATTTTTAAAGGGACAAGTGGTAAAGATTTTTTTGGAGGATATTTTTTCCTCATCTCTGTGCATTACATATCCTTGCATTTACTTTTTAATTACAATGTATCCCAGTTATGGAAGGACTGTGACCATAAGAGGGTGGCTCAAGGGCCTGTTGTCCAGCATTATGCTTCCCACAGGATGTCTCCAGAAATCTCTGCAATCTCCTCCTGGTACGGCTTTCCAAAAACCCTGAACATCCCCCATTAATGTACCTATATGGAAGACTATGCCAGCTTTGAAAGAGGAAGATGAAACTGACTTGGATTCTTCCTTTCACTAATATCCCAATCCAATACAGGAGATTAGCATACTGTGAGGTTTCCTAGGGATTAGTGGACTATGAAGTCCACTATCTTATAAATTGCTGGCTTGGCAACAGCTCCCCATTTTGCAGGTCTCTGCTGACAGCTCAGCAGAGGGTAAGCCTCACTGTGGCCGGAGTGAGCAGTGGACCAAATAAAACACATTTAAATTGGCAGTGGGGGCAGATCAAGAGCAGAACGGGGCAGGGACCTTACTGGTGGGGGTGGTTTAGAGTGGCTTTCAGTGACAGCAGCATCCAAGAGGTCTGGGTCTGACATGCCCTAACAAATGCATGCCAGCAAAAAGTAGACGTAGATCTGAGTAAGCCCAATGGAGACCAGTGTGAGGCAGAGATTAGAAAAAAATTCTTTGCTTACCTTTCCCCATCGGCCTCTTGCCCAGCTGGCAATAGAGGTTGCACAACTGATACTGCCTCAGGCAGGCTGATGCAGAATAGGATGTGCCCTTAGGTCACTACCAGCACAATCCAGAGTAAATACAGGAGCTTTTACATCAACATGAGAGACATTTATATTGACGTAGTTATGGCACCACCTAGTGGAAACGTATAGGAAATTCATAGAGCAATCCAGAGTAAATTTTTTTTTCGCTGATGTAAGAGCTCCTGTAGTTACTCTGGATTGTGTTACTCTTGTACTTGTGTTACTTGTGTTACTCCTGTACTTGTGTTACTTGTGGATTGTGTACTTGTGTTACTTGTGGATTGTGTTACTCCTGTAGTTACTCTGGATAGTTACGCTGGATTGTGCTGTACATAATCTTCTCCTGCCACTAACAAGACAACATGAGCAGAAATGGAAGCTAAAACAGAAACAAGAAGC
The DNA here is from genome assembly GCA_030015325.1 of Cryptoblepharus egeriae. Classification (NCBI taxonomy): domain Eukaryota; kingdom Metazoa; phylum Chordata; class Lepidosauria; order Squamata; family Scincidae; genus Cryptoblepharus; species Cryptoblepharus egeriae. Next base: position 75,062,680 of record JAREYC010000001.1, on the reverse strand, counting down.
CAAAAACCTTTCAAAGGTAGTACATCCTGTAAAGTTGCTAACACTGTTTTAGCACCTCTGGTTCTAGGTATACTCTTGATGGTGTCATCAAAAAGAAAAGAGTTGAAATACATAAAACAATTTATGTGCTCTGCTTTCAGCCAACATGCTCTGCTTTCAGCCAACGAATGTTGTGTATTCTGGCTAGCACTGCACAAATGAGAGCAGTGTTTTCTGACTAGCACAGGCCAGATGTTTGCTCCCAGGAAACACTTTGGGAGAAGAAACAGCTGGCAGTATAAACTCACCCAGAAACCCTCTTTCACAAGAAGCCTGAAGGAAGAGACACTTTGCTCCTTCTTCTGGGAGTACTGCAATATATTCTTATATTGAAACTGAGGTATACTTGCCCTCAATACAGGAATCCTCCACTTACTGGACTGGTGGGATGGAGCATCGTCAGTGGTGGGCAGCAGCAGGTTCGCACCTATGCTATAGAACCGGTTCTTAACAAGAGATAGTACATATAAAGTTTAAAAATAGCCATTTAAAAGTGGCTGCCAGATGGACAGAGAACCGGTTCTTAATTTCTTTGAAGCCCATCACTGAGCACCGTCCAAAAGTGAAAAACATTGAAAAGTGGAATCCAGTCTTTTTCAAATTGCAAATGCAAAATGGCCGCCAAAAAGAGAGATATCACTTGCAAAAGTCTAAATAACACATATTTATTAACACATAGCAAAATATAAAACAAATTGCAGTACAATAAAATGTACTGCAACAAATTGCAGTACAATAAAATGACCAAAATATATAACAAATTGCAGTACAGTAAAATGACCAAAGGAATGTGTGGGCAATGAATATCTTATGTATTTGAATAAGGGTTATTTACTAAAGAAATTTATAAGGAAATGCCAAACACCACGTCAGAAGAACACCACGTCACATGCAAATCAATCTCAGGGAAGACAATTTTAGCCTTTAGACCAGCAGAGAGAGGTTGAAAAAGTAAAGCATTTGTTGAATGAATGAGTCCTGGGTATAATTGAAAGGGGTTGAAAGAGCAGAACCATCAGAAAACAAGCCATCAGAAAGTGGGGGGTGCCTATATAGACACCATGACTGGAATGGGATCACTATCACATATGAAGCTCATATAATTTAGGTTTCATCAGGTGTTAGGAAGACAAAATACGAGTAGTTGTCTGGCAGGGCTTGCTCACTCTGAGGAAGAAGCAGGTTGCAAAAAAGGAAGAAATAATAACTTCAAGAATGCAAAGCACTGCCTTTCTAAAATCTGTTTCGCTCATTAAACTTGTTAAATAAATCAGTATAATCATCCTCTTATTAAGCTGAAGCTGAGGCTCAATTTAGACTGGAAAGACAGTTCACACATGAGATGGAATTTAAACAAAGCAGTTCCAGTCAAACAAATCAATTTCTAATAATCATACCAAAATACCCACCCATGAATGCAGCTGCACCATGGTTGCTACTGCTGTATTTGATATGGGATTTTCAGCTGCTGGAAGTATCCTTATGGTCAAGAGATATTTGTCCTCCTGCCCTGTCCTGCCCTCAGCAGCTGCTAAATGCCAAGGCAGACCACATTGATCAATAAAGACAGATCAAGCCAAGGAATGGTATTAAGATTTGTTTTCTGCTGCTGTTGCAGGCCCAATTTTCCCTAACCTGTCTTCATCCATTTCACCCACTTCCACCTCATTCAACCCTCTCCTTTTTTTCCCCCTCAAACCCCTTTTATGGGCTTAGATGCCCTGGTGGCTGTCATAAACGCCAGCACAATGCTGGCACAATACTTGTACCTGTAGGAAGGAGGTAGAATTGGGCCATTAAATCATAATGCAACATGGACCCTCATAAGAAGGAGAAGAAGGGAATATATGAGCCCACTGACGTGCTGGTGCCATGGCTAAGACTGTGAGCTGTGAATTAGGACATCCTTTGTTTTAATTTTACCCTGTGCATACATTCAATATGTGGCCCAAGGAAAGCCCCAAACGCCAGACTAGGGTCGCCATGTGAAAACTGGGACTGTCCCAGTTTTCAGGGATTGGATTCACACACTGGCAAGTTTGACAGGGAGTCCTGTCCCAGTTTTGTGGAAGAGAATTATGGCAACCCTATCCCAGACCCTAGCTGTAATATGGATTAACACCTTACAGGGTTGTAAGAATTATATCACTCAAACAGCGGTATACAAATAGCGTTACATCATCACTCAAACAGCATTATACAAATGCTAAGCTCTATTGTTCCTGTATCCTAAGGAAATGAAAATCCTTTGGAAAAAATAGATTCCAATGCTGACAAATGGTAGCAGCATCTTCTTTTGTTTCAGTTACATGCTGAGGCTGGAAAAAGCAAGTGTTTTGCGCTGCTTCCTGGCCCATTCAGAAAATATATTAAAGAACTGAGTGATGATTGCTTCTTCCGTAGCAATCACCTTCACCTCTCCATCAAGACCACTTCAAACTCTTGCTTTAGACCAAACAATATTATATTTCCTGGCCGTCACTTGCACCTACACTTGCTGATAACACACCCTTCTAAAAGTACCCCACAAAGTCCCTGTGAGAGAATATACCATCCTTGTCCTACTTTTTCTTTGTAATGTGCTCATGTGCTGTACTGAATTCTCTGTTTCCAAATCTAGCAATGACTGTATCTACAAAGAATTATTCAGTTGCAGTCACTGAACATTGACATTTCAGAAGAATATAGTGCTCTCTCTGAGGTTGCCGGGGCCTTTGGCTTTCAGAGTTGCATAGAAGGCAGGATTTCACCATGTTTAACTTTTCTATTTCTATTGCTGCAGTGAAAGGAAAAGCTGCATTTTTCAGAATTTACCTGAACTCTTCAGAATGCCAGGTACAGCAATAGGATGTACATACGTTGCACTCCCTGAGGCATCTGGTGGGCCACTGTCAAATACGGGAAGCTGAACTTGATGGTAAGCCCTATAGGCATCAGGTCATTATTTAAACATATAATTGGTATGCCCTGGTTAGCCCATCAAGCACTGATTAGCCCTAGAGGCACTAGGTCATTATTTAAACATATAATTAGATAGCCGTGGATAGCCCATCAAGCACTGGTTAGTTCTAGAGGCACCAGGTCATTATTTAAACATATAATTGACCTTATATGGCTGGGCTCTTCTGTTCCGTGTATGGAAAATACAGGTACCCTCTTAATGGCTCTGCACCTCTCAACATACAGATATAAATACAGTGATGCCTCACGTAACAAATTTAATTCGTTCTGGAGGCATGTTTATTACGTGAAACGTTCTTTATGTGAAGCGATTTTCCCATAGGAAATAATGGAAACTCAGACAATTGGGGTTCAGAAAACCCCCAAAATATTCATATAAAAATATTAACTGGATGTAAAAATGATAACAGAACACTGGGATTGAATTCAAAACATGCATTCAGTGTGCATGATTTTATGAAGTCTACTTAGGCTGCAGTCCTAAAGACACTTTCCTGGGAGTAAGCCCCATTTAACACAATGGGGCGTACTTTCTGGGTAGACATGGTTAAGAGGCTGCAATCCAAGACACCCTCAAAGTGTCTCCCCACTTTCTCCTTCTCTCCATCCTGAGCCTCTCTCTCCCCTGCTCCCTTCTGGCTGGCCCTGAGCTGCTTCCCTCTTCTCCACTGCTCTTCTCTCCCTCTGTCCAGCAGACGTCCGGCCACAGGAGGAACAGCATGGAAGTGTTGCTTTCACTATGGGCAGGTGCTCTAGGCAGCCCTGACGCTTTTTAAACAGGCTGCCGGCCAGCGCGTCTGCCCCAACTGCCAACAAATGTGTTCTTTACGTGAAGCACAGTTTGTTACATGAAGCAGAATCCTAGAGAAATTTTTATTTGTTATGTGAAACATACTTTACGTGAGGCGTTCTTTATGTGAGGCGCCACTGTAATTGTAAATAGGACAGACTCCATTAAATAGATGTTGCTTTGCAAAATATAGTACCATTTACAATAAGGATACCGATTTCATATTTTTTTTGATAAAATTTAAAAGTTGGCCTTTATGTCAAATATCAGTAGCCAAACACTGAGCTAGAATGCAATAAATTTATCTGGATGCCTTTCAATAGATAGTGCAAGGAAGAATCTGTTATATGAGTCAAAAAGCACAAAGCACTGGTTAGCACTAGAGGCACCAGGTCATTATTTAAAGATATAATTGGATTTTTCAATATAATTGTGTGCAGGAAAAACTCTTTAGTGGTTTTAGGCTGTAGGTTCACATTATCATAACATTATATGGAACTAAAGACAGCTTTTTTGGAAAAAAAATATCAGATTTTGATACCTTAAAAATCATTTATCTGAGAGACAACTAATTGTTCAAATGTGTTTTAGTGCCATTTTAATTGCTTTTTGTATACAAACACACAAAAATATGCTTAATTTCTTCTTCCTCCGTCTTCCTGATTCTAGACTTCATAATTTTTAGAATACACGATTTATATGTGTTCACTTAGTTCAAATGTGAAGATTGGAAAATTAAATCAGAAAATAATGAGATTGGCTTCCTAACCTTCACAGTTATCCTCAGGATTCATCCATTTGATATAAATTTCAACAGTATGCCTCAACAATTAGGCCTAAACAACTAGGGAAGGCCTAAAAATTTTGTTTTAGCTTCCATCATCTCATAGCTGGACATTTCTAACCACAACTTTCAAAAATATCTGCAACGTGATTGATTTTTTCATTGACCAAAAGTGAAGGTTATGACAGGTTGGCTTCACCAGCATTACAAAATGAATAAATATAGAGAAGATTATCAAGGTTGATTCATTACTTCAAACAGTCACCTTGTGGTGAGAAAGAAGTGGCCACATAAATTGGTCTTAAAATTTTGCAGATAGAAAACTGAGACTGAGGGGGTTGTACGATATTGCCCAACCTGTGGGGACACCTATGAATATGAACCCTTATTTCCCAGACCAGCAATCTCTTCTGCTCTCTACTGGAGTTCAGATGCTTATGATACAAATAAGTAGGTTATTAAACTGATCAAGCTCAAAACTTAATGTTCACTTGACTGGTATGATTTTTAGACTTTTATCCCCACTTTGCACATGATGCACATTTATTTGCCCATGTAATCGTCGTCAGATATAATTATCAGATTTTACACTTATTCCAGCTTGCTTTTCATAAAATATAGTAGTACCTTCTTCAGACCTCAGAAACCTGGTAATAACCTAAACGAATACATTTAATAGGAAGATGTGTCACTTTTGATTTTATTGAAAGCAAACTTGGCCAGCTTTTGTTCTCAGTTTATTTAGATAAAACTATCTTAGAATTCTTTGATAACAGAAAGAAATGTATCTTAATATATATTTTTGAAAAGTTACCGCTACAGCATGCATTGTCCCATAACGTATTCTTATTGTCAGCAGGATATCCCTAAATAACTTTTCACATCGTGCTTCATCTTGATGTTCTGACAGAACCGCACGCTGTTGAGATATAGCTTCACATCAAAAATCATAACATACATACTTCTTTCTCCGTTCTGCTCAGATCAAAGTAGCAAGGACTTTCTCTTGTCTTATTCTTATCAATAGGACATACCTTCCTAACTTTTTGTACATGGCAATGTCTTGAATGATTTTACCCTTCAAGATGAACAAGACGGGTGCTATTGAAATAAAACTTAAGTTTTAGACATAAGAAGATGTGTAATTCCACAAGGATTTCACCACCACTGAGTTTTTATTTAATGCCAATTCAGAATCTTCCATTCTTCTTGAAGTGAACAAAGACAACTTCAGGGTCTGAGGAACTCTAGTTCAATTCTTTTGAATAATCTTCTGTACTGCATATTGGAGAAGATAAGACGCAGAATATGTGAATATACACATTGGCAAATGAAATGCTTTTCATGGATGGCATTCTTTGAGAAAGACAAAGTTCTGCTGACTTGAAAAAGTGTGTGTGTGTGTGTGTGTGCCCACACGTGCCCCCAGACACAAACAAGGTATTGAGCAAAGATAATATAAAGCACACCTCAAAGCCATTGTTTGTAGAATACATTTTGAGAGTACAATAACATAAATTGTCTCAGTTAAATTTTTCTAAGCTATTTTCTGATGGAAAAAATATCAGTTTTTGATTCATTGGCCTTGGTGACTTTCTGTGTGGGTAGAAGGTGCCTTCTGCTCATGAAAAAAGTTGTTATACATGATATAGGAGTGTTGTGCAAGAAAAAAAATGATAGTACAGTATATCCAATGAGCTTAGAAACTGTGTTTAGAAAACCTTTTGCACAAGCAGTGGTTCACTTGTTATACCACTGTGTGAACTCACATGTTTGTGCTGAACAGTACAAATGATTGCTCTACAGGGTTGCCCTGTTTCTATGCAGCCACATGAAGTGGTGGCATCAGTGGCAGATTTTAATGGGTTCAAAGGGTCAGCAGACTTGGGGTGGATCTGGGCTTACATCAGGTGGTGTTTCAAGTAAGATCACCCTTGCCAGCTCTTCTACTGCTCAAATTCTTTTATATACTATGTTCATAATTATCACTGAAATAATTGTGGGTATTTTTTGAAGTTGAACAAAAGCTGCAATCCTAAACACACTTTCCTAGGAATAAAACCCATATCCCGAAGTCAAATTAAGCCCTTTGCTCCAGAGCAGTTAAGGTGACTTCCCATAAGATGACACTAGAGGGTGACATAACTGTGTGGACCCGTAACTGCTCTGGATTTTGCCCTAAGACCCATTGAACACAATGGGGATTACTTCTGAGTAGACATGAATGGGATTGTGCCCAAAGAGTATTTTCTCTGAGTGTTCATGTTGGTTGCCATCTCTGGTGCTCATACCCATCCTAATATAGCTTCCATTCTAGACCTCCTTACAGATACTCCAAATACACAGATACTGGAGAAACGCTTTTAAAATGCTGGGAAAGTAAAGAAAAAAAATGGAAATTTATTCTGTTGCACAGTGAAACAGCTGCGTTTTGGGGACAATCATAACCATATTTACTCAGAAGTAAGCCCCATTATGCTCATTGGATCTTTCTCACTGGAGAATATGTTTAGGATTGCAGCCTTTGAGGTCTCCAGGTAGTCTTCGGCATTGCCCAAAGCATTTTCCTGGTTGTACGGAAGCATCTTACTTTACCCAAGGTCACCCCTGAAAGCATCACTGCAAACAGCAGCAGTAGGCAAAGCTATTTGTGGATTTTTCTTTACTAACCTTTTAAAGTTTTAAAGTGGTCGCATGGTAGCTACAGAACAGCAGATAACTAAAACCCTGGATAGTATATCTGGGGATACTACGTTATCCGTATTCTCTTTGTTCATAGATGTTAGGCTTTTATCAGTGCATCAAAGCTTGTAGAACCTCTTCCCAAAGATGATAGTGAGACAGCCAGTGTATACTACAGGAAGCAGTATCTCAGATGTACCAACTGTTGTCTGCCTCCAGCATCTTCTGTAAGAACATGACATTAGCAATCTATCTGGCCCACCCCAGCATTTAATCCAGCCTGCAAGAGCTTCTCAAGCTACACTTTCCTAGTAGTAAGCCCCATTAAGCACAATGGGTTTTACTTTGGGGTAGACATGGTTAGGATTGTAAAGTTAATCTATATTCTGCATTTTAACCATACTACAATAGATAACCAAACTAATTTACCACATTTTTATGAAAAAGGTGAAAAATCAGTATTTTTCCTCAAAATTTTCAAACAGTCTGTGTCTTCATCTTCAGCCTTCTATCTGCTGTGGAAACTTCTTAATCATTTTGATGCTCTGGTAAATGAATGACACATATTGGTATAGTCCCATCAAAGTTAATGAGTTTTCCATACTAGGAATCATACTAGGTCAAGTAGTGATTGAATTATTCCCTAAAAAGAACTTCCAGGAAATATCATTATACAGATAATGTCTCAGAAGGTATGATACAATTTGTAGTAGTTGAGCAGTTCTGGACTGGTGCACACTGTTAATGTCAGAATAAAAAAGATATATATATAGTGTATATGGCCGAATGACAAAAAAAATGCGGTTGTGTAGGGGGAAAAACGGCAGAAAGATTATATTCCACTATCTATAATTATTTATAAGAAAGCCAAAGCCTTGCTTTCCCAGTATAATATTTCTTGAAGACGGTGCAAGGAAAGGCTATTTTAGGTATCAGGCAAAATAATACAGAGTATGTCAATAGTGTACTTCTTAGAGTCAGTGATACCAAGCTGCTGATAACACATTTCTTGACTACAACAGCATGAACTGTGTGCAATATTCTGGGTTATTTCTTGAAGGCAATATTCTCCAGGAGGACTGAAGTCCAACAAAATTTACTGGTAGCTCTGGCAGAAACTCATGTTCTGGCAGAACTGCATGTGTGCTGCAATGCACCTCTGGCAGAAGTGAATTAAAACACTTCGTGGCAGCACCAGGAGCCAGTGGGAAGGACAGAGCCTTCCCATGTTAGCTGATACACAATCTTCGCCATGTCTACTCAAAAGTCTGCTCTTTCCTTGTCTTGCTCCCAGGAAAGTGTCTTTAGGATTGCAGCCATAGCAACTTAGGCAGTGATGGGCTTCAAAAAATTTAAGAACCGGTTCTCTGCCCATCTGGCAGCCACTTTTAAATGGTTATTTTTAAACTTTATATGTCCTATCTCTTGTTAAGAACCGGTTCTATAGAGTAGGTGCGAACCTGCTAGAGCCCACCACTGAACTTAGGGCAAAATCCAGAGTAACTATGGGGAGTCCTTGCTCCGGTGTAAGAACAGTTTACTCTGGATACCAGTATGAATTTCCCATGGGTTTTCACTGGATGATGCAGTAACTACGGGTGCACGTAATGTCTCTTACGTGCTCCCATAGTTACTCTGGATTTTGCCTACCAAAGTGAATAAGCTGGGGAAAGCGGAACAGGGAGGAGATAGGGAGAGGGGGCAGATCAGGCCCAGGAGAGGGCAGGATCAGCAGCATGGTGCATGCTGAATTCCAAACCCTTTCCTGGACCTGATCCACCTGTAGAAAACAACACAGACCTTTGCTAGCAACTGGATGGGGTTGCTGGGTGTTATCCTATAACAAGGGGACAAGGCTCTTATCAAATCTCTTACCCTTGCCCTAACATACCTCTCTCCACTTACCTCAAGGAAATCTCCAACAGCCCCAATGCCCCATAGAATGCCGCCGGCAGGGTGACCATATAGGATGGAGGACTGAGTGCCTGTACCTTTAACCATTGCACAGAATTTAGGCAGTTGCTGCTTTTAAAAACCTTCTGTGTTGAGTTAAACCTTCCTAAATTCCCTCTTCTATGCAATGGTTAAAGGTACAGGCACTGTCTTCAATTCTACATGGTCACCCTATTACTGGAACTATAAGGATTTATAGATTGGGTTGTTGGTTTGGGCTTTTAGGTAAACCACTTTTACATCCTATTTAAGGATTTGTTCTTGCATGCCGAAATGTATGTGTGTGGTGTGTGTGTGTGTTGATGGCATTTTCTAAACTGTCTCCAACTATTAAACATGCTGCATAAGTAGAAACACTGAATCATGAACATCTTTCAGTTGACTTTTCAAAGTTCTTGCCATCATTTTGAACATGCTTTCCTGTGACAGGAGAGGGATCAAACACATAAATTATTTTAGAATAAGGTACTGATGGTGTAATATAAATTTCTTTGCATCTTTTTCATTAGAGCCACTCATAATAATTTAAAATGAACCCTCACATAATTCTCCTATTGAATGGAATTCTGAAATTCAAGGACATAAAAGGCATGCTTTCAATTTGAGAAACACTGAAAACAATTCTGCTTGAATAAAATATGCAGGAAATTACTAAAAAACAAGTTGGCTCAGAAAAGGTTGTCTGCAATATTCTGAAAATCTGGATGGCTAATAATTTCAAAATGATCTGGAGATGTGAATATTCAGTGAATATATGGCCATGTTCTAAACATAATAGCAAGAAAATGTACAATAATATTAAATTATTCATTTCATACCTGGACAGCCCAGTCTTCTGACCTCCTGCTATAAGTACTACTGAAGCACCACAAAAGGTATCACTGTTGTGCTCTATGGGACTGTGAGTACAAATGGCTGGATGCCCAATGCACTCTCTGTTTACCCAGGGTGTTTTGGAGTAGATAAGTTGATGGGTGGGTTGTGGACAGTTTGAAGGAAGATTGGATTGGGGAGCAGGCCAGGTAGGCGATTGGTACAAGTGTGGAAGGGTATAGATCTTAGCAATAGCTACACATATTAGGATCTTATTCCCCTTTCCTTATCCAATCTCTTTCTCTCCCCGCCCCCCGTCAGAATTACACCACATTAACCTGTTCTCTTCAGCACCTCAAACTGTCATTTTTAAGGTCAATTAATTTGAGCCAAATCTGATCCTACTTGTCACTGGATAGCCTCTGACCTTACAGAGTTCCACATGTACATCAGTAGTCTGGTGATCATTACAAATAGGAAAATATAGAAGAAACCCTTGCACTCTTTTAAATTTTAAGTGATGGCTAATTGCAGGTTATCTAAGAAAAAAATATGATGCAGAATGAGACATGGATCATAAACCACACAGAGCACAATCCTAACCATGTCTACTCAAAAGTAAGCCCCACTGTGTTCAATGGGTCTTACTCTCAGGAAAGTGTCTTAGGGATTGCAGCCACAGTCTCTCACAGACCTTGGTAAACAGCTAAAGCATTCAAGAAATACATAGAAAGTGATGTGTAAGATGTACTCTCACGAATCTATTAGCCATCAGTGCAACAATTTATGTGCACATATTTTCATCCAAGAACCACTTAAAATATTTACTCTCTAAAAATCCAACAGGGGTCATATAATCTATGAGGTCAGACCTTCTGGCATATCTTGACAAAATATTTCTATGAAAGCTCTTCAGTGTCCATTTCTTATTGCAAATCTTTCCATCATCAAAGAGCACCATCTGTATCTCCTATTAAAAAATGAATTAGTTTTTCATAACATTCATTAGAGGGTTCAAAGTATGAAATAGGACATAACAAACCTGAATTGAATTTCTGGTTCCATTAGTTAGACGGTAATGATGGGAGGCCATCTGTAGGCACAACCCATTTAATCTTGATCTAAGAATGAGTTTTCAAACACAGGAACATATGTGCCAAACTCAAGAACAGTATGTACAGGGCCACAGTGTTTATGGCTAAATTGCATCCATCCATTGTATGACTTCCAAATGCCCAACTGGAGAGATTGTAGAAGGCCATGGAAAGGCTGTAGTTTCTATCTCCTGACCTCATTAAAACTATATAGGTTAACAGCCTGCCCCCAAATATAAGTTCTGGTAATTGTGCCTAGGATCACAACACTAAACTGGGCAGCCCAGTGTAAATTCTCCGGTATCAGTGCAGAAGTGCTGGCATGGCTTCTGATGCATCCAGCAAGGGAATCCAGTGCTGGTCTAGCCTGTTCTAGTGGACATCTTCTGCTATGTTGGATGCTCAGAAAGATTTCAGCAACATTTTTGGGATGTTAGGACAACTAACACCAGCAGAATGTGCACTCCTGCAGTGCTGAAGGGGTATAGGATTGTGCCCACAATGTATGTGTAGTTCTGAACTAAGGATCTACTTGGGCAACATGCCAGATCAGCTGTTAAATTTCATTTATGTAGAATTCAGTTGTACTACAACAAATTGTGATCCACACATTTATTGTACTTATGGTTAATGTGCAATGTCTTTAAAGTTAGATTCCTAAACCCAGATCTGTCCATCTTTCTTATGTCCCAGTGATTAATATACCCTACAATCCAGAGTAACTACAGAAGCACATAAGAGACATTAGGTGCACCAGTAGTTATTGCACCATCTAATGAAAACCTATAGGAAATTCATATTGCAATCCAGAATAAATTGCTCTTACACCAGAGCTTGGACTCCCTGTAGTTACTCTGGATTGCACCCATAGTCTCTTACATCTGAAATAAAGGATGCAATCCTAACCAATTTAGGCTGGCAAAACTCATCCATTCCCCATTTCTTTAGTGGTGTGGGAAGGCTGGTACATGTCAGTGCATTGGACTGACAGAGAGTCAGTCCAAGAGTCAGTCCATTGAGTCAGTCCATTGCACCAAGGAGAGGTGCAAGAGTGTCTTATGGGACCTTTGCGACACTCCCAGGCCAACACGGGACTTGTGCCAGGTCTTATGGTGGCCTAACTGGGAGTTAGGATTGCAGCCAAAGTTGCTCAATTATTTTTCATCACTGGTGATTACTTTTCCTTTTCTACATTTCATAAATTTGTTGTAACCTCCAGAAATGATTTTCCTTAAAATGCACTTATCAAACTGCCTCTTTACTTCCTGATGATTACTTTAAAAGATTAATCTTTTGCAGTTTGTGACAATGTTTTAATTATTTTACCTCATCTCACAAACTGCGAACCAATGGAAAAGGCTGCTTCCTTCATCACAAGCAACAGACAGATGGGGAAGCAAATCACTATTTTATCCTCAACTATTTAATAAGGGATGTAACTCGTAAGGTCAAGAAACTCAGAATAAGACAGGAAATGTCACAGGAAATGTCACAGATACCTTAATTCGTAACTGATATGATTATGGGTGATTTTTTTCCCCATCTTGGAACATAACCATAGTTTTTGCATACATGTTTAATCCTAACCATGTTTGCTCACAAGTAAGTCCCATTGTGTTCAATGGGGTCTTACTCCCAGAAAAGTGTCTTTAGGATTGCAGCCTTAATTGCATAAAAGCACAATCCAGAGTAACTACAGGAGCTCTTACATCGATGCAAGAGACATTTATGTCAATGTGGTTACTGCGCCACCTATGAAAAACCTATGGGAAATGCATCGAGCAATCCAGAGTAAATTTTTTCTTATGTCGACATAAGAGCTCCTGTAGTTACTCTGGAATGTGCTGCTAGTTTCTTCTCAAAGGCAATAGTAAACATAATCCAACTCAACAAGTTCAAGAAGGCCTTTAAAAATGGCACTGTAATGCAGTACAAGGAAACAAAAATAATATCATTTTTTACAAATGAGCAAGTAAAATACCATTACTATGTCACATGATAAATATGATGAATTTTTGATAATACTGTTACCATAATCATAACTCATTACCAAAAAAGGAAGAGGTTGACCATTTAGATGACCATCTAAAAATATCCTAATTTGCATAAATTATAAATGCGGGCCTAATGGACCCGGTTGGTCACTTAAGGGTTAAAATGACAGGAAATGAAAATCATCAGGTTCTTAGTAGGGGTCATGTTAGTCCTATCGTTGCAATAAATTATGATTATTCTTAACCTGGACAGTACTCTGCCCTCTAGAGTCCTGCAGGTGGCACTGCATCCAAAATTCAATCAATGTTTGCCCCAAAATCACTCACCTGTGACAATATAATGCTTCAGGGTAAGACCTACTCTATTGAGCTGAGTTGCAAAACTTAATTTGTGAATGCAAAAGTAAAGTGCCTGTGTTGTTTAATTAACTGTCTGGGCAATGTTGTTCTTTATTAACTGCAAAATCTGTAAGTTGCAAATGGTCGTGCAGCATGTGCACACTCCTACCTGTTGATGCCAACAATAGTTATTCATAAGCAGCTTGTCACAACATTGAAACACTGTAATTTTTTTGCTCCACTAATTGCAACCCATTGCAGCCTCTGAGCTCTTCCATCTCTGGCCTAAGAGATGTTGTTGGATGTAGTGGTAGCCGTTTGGTGCCCACAGAGCTGCTTCCTTCATTACTGAACTGTAATGTATTGGAAGTTGGTTACTTATTGTAGATGCTAATTTGGGTATCATTTTTCTGCATATGTTTTAATGTAAAGTGTTCAAATAGCATAGGGGCCAAGTCTGCAGGTGTCACAGAGGTGCATCCAAACGGTGACTAGAGACAGGGACAGATACCAGATATCTATCTTCAGACAGATACTATCTGATGTATATAGATTATATATAGAAAGTATATAGAGTTAGAATACATGTTTGTGCTGAAGTACATGCTTCATGGTTGAAATGAAAATATCAACGGGTTGAATCTAGCTATAAATCAGAAATTAGCATTAATCACATTGTTTAAAACTAGCAAATGCAAAACCTCCCAGCAATAAATGTGAATTTTGTGTTTAGCTGACTTCAAATACAGTATCAGAACACATACTTTAATTTGTGAAAGCAAAAGTAATGTTCCTGTGTTGTTTAATTAACTATCTAGGCAATGTTGTTGTTTTTTTAATTGCAAAATCTGTAAGTTGCAAATGGCTGCACACATACTCCTACATGGTGATGCCAACAACTAGTATATGAACTACTCATAAGCAGTTTGTCACAACAGTTCATTGAACGCTGTAGCTTTTTTGCTGCACCAATAAAGTAGCTTTCAAATCACTGGTAGGCTTAAATGTATTAAAATGGACAAATTTATAGTATGTTACATATGAATGCAAGGAAACAAAGTGAACAACTGAACCCTTTAAATTCTCAAGAAAAGCTAACTCCACATTTGCTTAGTGTGATTATTTTTTGACAGCTTTTCATTTTCGTATTAGTTATATAGTGCTGATAATTATATCCTCCCAAATGTATAAAATTAAAACTTAATGTTAGCTATGATTTTATTATGACTTTTTCCCTAGTAAAATTTCATGCTATAGTGAAAAACCCGCATATTTAAGAAATCTATTAAAATACCTTTAAGTTTTGCATGCCTCATTAGAAAACTTAGATTATAGAAAATATCAGTATTGGGATATGTTTGAGTGTAGAATTTGGCAATACATTTTTAATTAACATTGTGGCATTAAATCTCTTTTTGCAAAGCTCATTTTATCATACTGCTCTGCAAGGAGTCCCAGAATCCAAAAACCTGTCTTCAGATACACAGTTATGGCTATAAACAGAATATTTGCCCTAGCTGTTGTTGCTTGCCATCTTTTATGACACTATTTACACTGATGTGACAAGATACAGGTAGGCCCTTCAATCTGACAAGGGACTGTATTTTGTGCATGAAAGCCTTTTCTACACATTGATCACTTTGATGGATCAGATGGTAAATGAAATGGAGCTGTGCTCAAAACATTATAATGGATAGTGTGCCTTCAGAAATAGGAACTTCATGCGAGATATCTAAGACTGAATTGCAGAACACACACATAGGATGCAATCCTAAACACATTTTCCTGGGAGTAAGAGTGATTGAACACAGTGGGGCTTGCTTTTGAGTAGACATGGATTGCACTGATAGCATCCTGTATACGAATGATACTGGTGAAATGAGGCAATACTTCCTTTGTTCTCACAGCATGACATTATTGTGCATAAATAATCATGGCATAATACCATGTTCAGTGGCATAAATGATCATGTAACCCAGTGCAAATCTCAAAATGTTGCCCCGAAAGTGATGTCACAACCAGAAGTGACGGTCATCCCTGGATATTTTTATAAAAGAAAACTGGGGGAAAACCTTCCTCCTCCTCCTCCTCAGCAATTCACCACCCATTTGCTCTGCTAGTGGCATAGCTAAAGCATCTATATGCTATGTGGAGTCGACAAAGATTTTGTCCCATTTCCCCTCCCTGCAACAACAAAATCAAGTTTAAGTAGAAAGATGAAAATTGTGTTCCTTATTGGTTAGGGAAACTGCTGGGGCAAAGAGGAATGGTTATGCTTTCCTGCTAAAAATAAGAGGAGCACCGCTTAGAAATGCCTGTATATCCAGTTAGCATGGGGTAACTGTTTTATGACATATGTCCTGTATTCATGATATATGTACTGAGAACTGATTCATATTAACACCTTATTAGTTCCATACAGTATCAGAATTACATCTCATTGGCTGTCAGAGCCATCAGCAACATGGGAAAGTTGAGATAAGAAAATCCACTTGCCCTACAATCCAGAGTAACTACAGGAGCACGTAAGAGTTACCGCACCATCTAATGAAAACCTATGGGAAATTCATACTGCAATCCACAGCAAATTGTTCTTACACTGGAGCAAGGACTCCCCATGGTTATTCTGGATTGTGCTCTTACTGTATGTTCCATTGGCTTTTGTGTTTTCATTTTTTGGTTAACTGGCCATAACTTTTGATAGAATATAGATATTCCAAAGCAGTTTGATTCATTGCATTCTGCATAAAATTACCTTTCCAGTGATACATAACTTGATGGTATTGTCATTCATACAAACCCCATTTTTCACAATTTTAGCCACTAGTGTCAAGCTCAGCTTGTAGCCTCCCCTAAAGCTTGTAGCCTGGTGCAACTGCACCCCCTGCATTCCTCTAGCTAAGCCACTGACCATGCAGAACGCAACAGACTTCTGAATAGTGGTGATTAATTCATTTTAATCTGCAAATAGCTTTCTTTTTCCTGAAAGCATGTGAGAGTTACAACTAATTTTTCTGCTTCAGCTGTTTCTTAAACCTTTTTTAATGCATCCCCCCATGTGCTCCAGAAAGAGGGAGTGCATGGCTGGCCCCAGGATCCACCTTAGTTACAGTGGAAGCCGCTGCTTCCTGTGCTCTATTACATCTCTGGAGGCCTTCTGAGTATCATCTCCAGGGTCTTCCCAGAGGAAGGGGTGATTCTCCAGGGAGGGAAGGAAAACCAGAAAATGATGTCATGCAATGTTATGAAGTAACTGCCTGGGGCATCAGGGTGTGATATTATGACATCACTGTCCCAGACACCGAGGCAGTATATTACACCTCTTCTGGAGAGTAAGCCTCACTGAACATAGTGAGGCTTACTTCTGAGTATTTGTGAGGTAACTTCACCAATCAATTTCCTTAAACTTTGTTTTTAAAACATTTTTGCAGGCAGACTAAAGTTCTGGGACAAAGTGAAGGCAATAAAAATGCAAACCTGCTGTCTTACTATTCTGCTCTCAGTAGTAGGGCTCTAATGGCCATATGGGTATGGCACTTAATACCTTGATTCCTTAGTCTAGATAGAGCCATTCAGATGATAATTGTGGTGTTTAAGAGAAGGAAAGAAAAAAGATTAATCCTTTTGGATGATACATTAGCGACAAATGGGTTGATGGTAAGGTGGAATGTCCTTGTAAGTGGAACTCCAAGTAAGGGGATTGGAAAGGAAAGAAATAAATCAAATTAATTTTATTATACTCTTTAACAACCATTAGAGCTGTTTCAGTCACTCTGGTCGGGATTCCATATGCAGTTCTAGAGTTGAAAGGTTAATTACTCATTTACTAAGCCATGCCGTTTTCATTCATTTTTCACCCACAATTATTCCACTTGTTATAAGACTTAAACCTACTTCTAGAATGTATTGTACTCATGCATTACGTCTCTCAATTCCAGTTATTAAGTCATGGATTTTAAAATAATGAAATCAGAATACACTTCAGTCATTGAATGTCCACTGTTCAGTGTTATGAATGTGAGTTTGAAGGCAGCTGAGCCCTTGGCTAACTTTGCAATTGAGCAGCTGTTCCTTTGGGAAGATCAAGATATTCAGTTTGTTTCCTGAACGTACTGAATATCTGATTGGGCAGCAGAAAGCATCTTCGGCAGGAAAATGAAAGTCTTTGCTGTCACACCAGTTTCAGGGAGATGCTGCAAGTTGGTTTACTAAAGGATGGAAGTGTGCAATGAATAACTGAGTGGCTTATGAAATAGCCTTCTTAGGAAATAGCTTGCTAATGAATCCTGCTAGCTGGATCTGTGTGATCACTGCTGTAGCTGTTAGTAACATCCCAGTGAATGTTACATACCTTACAATCCAGAGTAACTATGGGGGCACATAAGAGACATTACATGCAGCCGTAGTTACTGCACCACCTAGTGAAAACTTATGGGAAATTCATATTGGTATACAGAGTAAATTGTTCTTACACCGGAGCAAGGACTCCCCGTAGTTACTCTGGATTGTGCCCTAACAGAGCCTAACAGCCAAGTGGGAACTGAGTTTGTGTTTCAATCAAATGGGACCAAAAGGAAGAGTAACTGCTCCAGTTAGAGGGAAGAGAACAAAAGAAACTGGGAAAAACTGGGTGGTGAAGGATCTGAATAGTTCAGGACTGGAAGGGAGCAGGAATTGCAGTAGAGGATTCTGCCACAACTTATCCCCTGCCTTCGGTCTGAAAGCCCTACATGGTTCTGCTAGGTAGGGATAGATGATTTAATTCCTTGGGTTAAGCTTTTTCACAACTTTTCTAAAGAAGGCTGAAATTTGCCTGAGAGAGTACCAGAGGATGATCTTCTCATGAGTAAAGATTTCACTGGGACATGTCAAAGGAGCAGTAGGGGTGTGATTGAATGGGAAAACAGGAAAAGGATCCAGCATGCTGCCACAACAATCATTAAGATCCATACCCTCAAGATCCAACAATCATTAAGATCCAAATCCATACCCTTCTACCCAAAAACCACCCCACTCTCTGCCCTCTTTTACCCTGATCTTCTCCACCCACCTCTTAAGCTACACAAGCACACCATCCAGGAGCCATTTGTGCATGCACATAACCTACAACTGAATGCACCAAAGCCCACAGCAATACCACAGCTTTTGCAACATAGAAGTCATCATGTCAGTTACCATTAATAAGTTGTCCATGAGCAGAAATTACTTCGCTCCACCGGTCTGCCCCTGTGCTATTCATGACCTAGTGATGGCTGGTGGCTTCTCAGGGTTGTGACTCACCTCAATGCAGAATAAGAATGTGGCTGTTGTTAGATAAAGACATTGGGACTCTGCAAACAGATCTTGCCCTAAGGCAAGGTTTTTTAAACCATTAGGGACACAATCCTCACCAACTTTCCAGCACTGACATAGCTATGCCAACATAGCTTTTGGAGGGCAGCCATGGAGGCCACCTCAAGATAAAGCAATGTTTGTTCCCTTACCTCAGAGTTGTGTTGTCCTTTCCTCAGTGTTGGAAAGTTGGTTAGGATTGTACTGTGTTTTAAAGGGCCAACCCATGTGGAACTACTTGCCCAGTGATTACCGGTAATAAGAAAATGAGAGCTCTAAACCTGCATACTTGAAGCAAACCTTGTAAAATTACAGGATTAATGTGCATGCGACATTTTGACTTTATATTCATTCCCATGAAGACTAGCTCTGAAAGGTTGTAGAAGAGAAAAACGGAAGATAAAGATGGAAAAAAGCAGGAAGCCGAATATTACCTTACATAGATCAACATTCAGACAGACTCCAGAAATATGGGATGACCATTCTTGGTTGGGTTACATTCTATAAAACTGATAAATACAAGAGAGCTTGGAGCTGCCTTTTATTTATTCCCCTAATTTAAATTAGGATCTCTTTTTCACAAAAGTCTCCTGTTCTTTGACTTTTTACTGCATTAAGTGTTATTATAAATGACATCTCTCTAACACTGTGAATGCAGGTTACCTTTCCCAAAAGTAATGTTTAATGAGGTTGTCACCATAGTAACTTTGCTTCAAATGCCAGAGGTGTGACTTATGAAATGTAGGTATATCTTGCCACAATGTTACCACTGGAAGTTACGTAACAAGTGCCCTGTTTGTTCTTTTGGGTCTTTAACATGATTTTACTGTCCCCTCTGAGTGTTGATATGATATATTTCCATGGAACGGCAATAACAATGATCAATTACTTCAAAGCAGGATTTTGCTTTATATTTAATTGGAAGGCTATTTGAAAATTGAAATCTACACAGTAAGTCTAAGCCCTTGCAAGATAGCTGCCTGGCAATGCAAATCAGTTAAGTCGTCTCAAGAGCACAATCCTAACCATGTCTACTCAAAAGTAAGCCCCATTGTATTCAGTGGGTCTTACGCCCAGGAAAGTGCCTTTAGGATTGCAGCCTGACTCCACAAAAGTACTGGGATTTTCATCTTGTCATGATTCATGGAAAGAATGGTTACTAATGGCATAAAGCTACATTGCGGTGAGTCACACTGTTAGCCTATCTAATCCCATACTGTCTTCTCAAACTATAGGGCCAAAGAGATGATTGGGCTTTAGAGAGGGTGGATATTGCATCAGAGTCTGTTACAGAATCCTATACCTCCTGAGCTGTGGAGCTCAAGACTTATCAGTGGGACTTACAATAAGGACTATACAATCCTAACCATGTCTACTCAAAAGTAAGTCCCATTGTGTTCAGTGGGTCTTACTCCCAGGAAAGCATCTTTAGGATTGCAGCCTTACTCTCAAATAAGTATGGATGGAATTTCATCCTTTTTATATATCTTTGCACTGTTAGAAAATATCAGAGCAGATGCTACCCTTTGGATGTGCAGACTAGATTGACATTACTCAAAACAAGACAGTGGAATAATTCTGGCCCTTCCATAAAATATATTGAAAAGATAAATAAGAATGTACACAACATGCTTTTGATACAGTCTTCTCAAGATAAAGATTGCAACCTGAAAAATGACTCTGATCTATCTTTGTAGCAAAGGCTGCTAAGCTAATATCGACCAATACCACGATGATATTATGTGCCAGATGATTTACAGTTTGAACACCAGCCTAAATTAAAGCACAGAGAAAGCACGGGAAACCACAATATCTTCAGTCAGACCACTGGTTTACTTATTAAACTCAATATTGTTGAGGCTAATTGTCTGTAGCTCTCCATAGTTCAGGTACATACGGTGAGGGGCGGAAAGAAAGGCGGACTCTCCCCTGTCATAGTCTATGGAAAAACAGCAGAAACTTATTTCTGAGTAGTACTGTATAGGATTGCAGTGCTGGTGAAGGGGACCTCATTGAGCCATTGAGCAAGAGGAATCTCAGTAAGGTGTCAACCATTTCCCCAATCACAGTTGCTGGTTGAGTGCTCTTGCCCTCCAAGACCTTGAAGAATCTGTGGAGTCTGCTTTTGGAGACAGCAAGTGGAGAATCTGGCAGACTACTTTTCTATCCCATCGTAGTTTTTATTACGGTGCCAGAAATTAGCCTTGGATTGTGGTCCTCTGGCAAACCACAAGGTCCACTACTGCAACTGTACTTTTGCCCATCTATGGGGGACTGCAACTAGTGCAAAGGGCCAGAAGATCACGCACCAGCCATTACACAAGGTGACCAGATGCCGAATGCAAAAAAGGACAAAATTCCTGACATCCAAGCAAAATTCCAGACATGTTAAAAGAAAACTTAGGACACCCAAAAAATGTAGGACATGTTAAAATAAAGGCTAAAAACACTTGTATTGCTTTCCTGTACCTAATTTCAACATTATAGTACACCTTTTTAAATTGAAAACCTCTTTGCAAGTTCCGTTTTCACCAACAATGCACATGTGAAGTGGCTCAAAGCAGGCATGAGCCCCCAAAACCAAAGCACCCCAATATGACTCTCTGGCACCCATCCACATAACAAGTGGTTCAAGCACTCCCATACCTGTTTCTTGCACTCCCAAACACATGGATGTGGCTCAAAGGAGCATAGGAATCCCAGGGGCCCCTAGCACAGGAACTCCAGTCGTGCCTGCTGTTGCCAAAATTTGCCACATGGGGGCAGTGGCAGGCACCTTTTCATTTTCAGGCGTGCGCTCACATCTGCCATCTGGTGGCCATGACGCAAGTTGCAGTGTGCCTAATTTAAAAATTTTAAAGCCCAAAAGTGCTTAAAAAGTCCAGTTAGGGGGCATTTTCCACTATAAAAGCCCCATTTCCAGACATGTCCAACCATTTCCGGCTTTCTGGGAACCCTGCCTCTTATACTTTGCAGACGGGGCATTGGTGTGGTTGTAGTGGTTATGGAGAAAATCAGAACAGGGACAGAATCCAGAACCCAGAATATTTTCCAAGGCTGGTAAGATGGCAGGGAAAACAAGAAAAGGGTAGAGTAGGGTGGAACAGGGTACAGAGGAGGGAGGAATGGGACAGAAGTGCAGATTGATGGATATCGCCATGATTCCCTCTATCAGTAGCAACTCCATTTTTTCCTTGGAAATGTGCCAGCAAAATTGCAAGCAGAAACATCTGAAGAGAAGCATTGCAGAGAAGGAGATTAATAGAGGTGTAAGGAGATTTAAATCCCCCTTTCCATCCAAAGCCTCTCAACCTCTCCTCCCTAGGATACAGCACACTCATTTTCAGTTCAGTTTCAATTGCCCTCCATAAACAGGAACAGCTTTGTGCCACAGCTGAAAATTTGTGATCAAGTGAATGGTTAAGCTGTCTGGTACTACTGTTCGATACTCTTGTTTGTTTGTTTGTTTGTTTAATGCACCTTCAGCATTGAATGCGGTTACAGGGTGAAGTACAATACATGCTTCTTTTTGCGTCTGGCTTTGGTTACAGAAAACCACAGTTAAATCTGCTATTATGTAGATGTTGTCTGTAAGGGAATTATGTGATTGATGAGTTTCTAAATTAGCAAGAATGTAGAAACTAATATAGATGTAAAACTGATCTTTGCAAGATATTCTCAAAGTCATTATTCACTGCATAGGACAGTAAATGAAAGAATTATAAAACCATCAGGTTCTCTGGGCAAATAAAAATTTCCTCTTTGTTTGCCTTCAGGAAGCAAATGTATCTTGTTCTTGCAATTGATTGACCTGTGGGGCGTCAAGCAATCTTAAGATGGGATATTTAATGATGTGAGAAAGGTGGGGAAAGGAGGCTTCTCTAGCTGTGGAAAGTAGGATAAATGGGATTCCTTGTCTAAATGGTTCCAGGCCAGTTTCCATGTTAAGACAGCAATGGAGGCTGCAGTTCTCTTATTTGAAAGGATGTCCAACAGATATGTCCCAAGTAATGTGCATAGGATTATGCTGTGCACGAGCTGTACACTTTTTTGAGTTGCAAAGATTAATTTTCACATAGTAGGTAGCATTGGTCTGAGAAAAAAATAACAGGTACATGGAAAAGGCAGATCACTGTGACATTCCCAAGGAAAAATAAGTCCCCATCCCAAAAGAAATTGTTATAAAGTCAAATATAGAAGGATCTGAACAAGTTCTATTTGAATAGAAGTCAGGACTGCAATGCTCTTGTGACGTTTGGCATGGAGAAGGAAAGAGATTCCTTATTTAGATACATTCCCCTCAAAAGAGAACAAAGTACACATCTAAGGACTTTGCCTATAGCTCACTAAAGGTTTTCTCTACTCCAGATCTATACAGCTATCACACATTCATATTCCAGTAGATGTCCCTGAAGTCAAGACCTTTTGCTAAGCTTAGATATGAAGAGCAAACTGAGAAAAATATTTTAAAGCAAGAGTATATGACATGCTTCCATTAAGACTGTTGGACTCAGCCATAATATCTGTAAGGCCTTTGCGCTGATGCAGTCCCAAACTGGACAGTTCATTGGCCTGAATTTTTGATCAAAGAATTCCTGATCTGAAAGTCTGAGCAGTGAGACCTTGCGTAGCTATTGATTGTTGCAAAGACCTACTTTGGCTTTCCGCATATTTACTAGTTGACGCAAGAGATTCTGATCTGTATTAAGCCTGTGGTATATGTTGGTGGGTATGTTGGTGTGGTGTTTGAGTATGGTGGGAAGCTGTAACCCTTTCCTTCTACACTGCAGTCCCAATGAAAATCCACCTTAGGTGTTTTGGGAGGGAAACTATGATAGACACAAATTTAAAGTTCTTTATGGGTGGCTGCGGGTGGCACACGTGGTTAAGACGCTGTACCTGTTAACCAGCAGGCCAGGGTTCAAGACCCGGGTCAGCCCCACAAGACAGGGTGAGCTCCTGTCCTTAGTCCAGCTCTGCGATGCCAGCTGGATCCAAACGTATTGGCTCTGCATTTCCATTGGACTAATTCAGTGGCATGGAGAGGGGGGATTTGCTGCTTGGGTAGCAGCCTATCCTCCATAACAATCCAACCCAGGCTTTCGTGCTTCGCATGCAGCACCAAGCACGATACCATAGTCTTTCAAGACTGACGGAGGCCTGCTTTTTTTTTATGGGTGTGGAGGAATAGAGGATGTTGAGGGCATTTTAGCAGCACTGGAGCAGAGACAGAAAGCTTAAAAGTCTTAAGAAAAATAAATGTTATTTTTAAAAGTAGTTTTAAAAATGGCCTTATGAAGCCTGAATGCAGCACTAGGGCTTCTCTCTTTAATGGGACATTTGCATGCTGTGGAAGCCACTGCAGACTCTTTGTATATTTGGTAGCAAAAGACAAAAGGTTTGAAAACCAGTGGAACAGGAGCTTTTTCCCCAATACATTGTGTCAGCAGTGGAACAAGGCTGCCCTTTCCGTAAGAACATAATCTTTATTCATTGCCCGTTGACTCTAGAACAGAGCACTGAGTCAGTTTGTCTAGTTAATGGTAATGAACCAACTTTACCTGCTTAAAAAAAATCCTAATCACACATGCATTGTTAAGCAGAACATGGTGACCAGCAGGAATGATTCATCAACAGTTCTTTTTGACAGAATAGATTTTTTTCCATTTTATTCCTAAGCTCTTTGCTCATTTATAAAACTATCTGTTGATTTGATCATGATAATTTTGCACCATCACCTATTGATGCCAAGATCTTTGTTTACTTATGGTCCCCAGCTGGCAGCAACATACTGCAAAAGTGAACCAATTAAACAATATAAATTAAAGTCATAAAACCAGATTCCTCGCTGGGTTTTTTTAACACACTGTGGAAGCTGAAATCAGCAGGGAATATGAATGCTGCATATGTGATATGAATTTAAGTAACAAATGACTGTTAGCCTTCTTACAAAGCCTGGAGTAGTAAATCCTTTGCTCATAGCAGGACTTTTTTATATCAAGCAGAAGCCAGAGTTTGAAAAGATTAGAACAGTCAATTTTGTGGGCAATATGCATATATTCCGGTGTGCAGTATTTTATTTTCATATTATATTCATCATTTCCTTTACAGTTTTTCTTGGTATGTGACTGCATTTGGGACAATATTGCTGTACTATGATCTGTACTTTTAACAGACTGCAATATATGCGTTTAACAATGAAAATAAAGGGTCTTTCTCCTGGGTGTGAGCAGGATTGCAGTGTAGGATTGTTAAAATATTTACTGCTTGATGATGTCTCTTCTGGTCATGGCTGTTTTTCCACTGGGCCCTGGCAGATTCTCATTCAAAAAGTGGGTTTCAATTCTAAAACATTGAGAACAACACCTATCTTTGCAAGTTATTATGGTATCCGAGACACCATAATTATCATCAGTTGTACACATTTCTTTGCCAACTATATTTAAGTCATACAGACAAGATAGCAGGATCAGGCAGATGATTATGATTCACATTGAACAGATGGAGAAGTGGACTTGAAAGTCATGAGCTAGGATGAGTGTCTTATGTGTTGAATGGATCATAAGATATATTTATTGTATTAAGCCTTACAATCACGTTGGTTCTGAAGGAAGCATTCCAAAATGAAAATTTAAAAAATCCTAATTAGCACAGTTAGGAAATTTGCTCAAACGAGAAGAGATTGGGAGATTCATGTCTGAAGGTCAAAATCTGCCACAGGGAGGCAGGTTTGACTCAGGGATGTGGCAAGAGGAAGTCATGTTAATGTCTTTCAAAGCACATTGTAGCCCCAAATTTCTCCTGAAGTTGATTTTAGCTGTGGTGTTGTTACGCTGAGGGCACAAAAACTGTGCCTGTGAATTTTTCTTGTCATGACTAATAGCTCAGTCCTACTGCTGCATTCTGAGGCCCTTTTAGAGTCCCTTGCTTAGGGGAAAGCCCAAGCCCCATAATGTGCCTTCTCAAGTCTGCATCTGCTATTTTTTCAGTGCACAAAGATTTGATGTTAGGCCAATCCCACCACCTTCTGCTTTGGTTGGAAGCATGCAAAAAATAGTTTTAAGCATGCAAAGCAAGGCTTCCTACTGCTATTTGTAGCATTTTATCATGATTTTGCTGCTGGCCACCAAGCATCTCATGTGCCATCCCAGAAGCTGAGTGTCCCGGAACCTGGTCCATTACTCACAAGTAAACCACTCTCCTCAACCACATAGGGTTCTGTTAATGGGGAAAACACCAGGATTCTTATCCCACAGCTCAACTGAGCTCCAGCTGGCCTGCTCAGAACTTCTGATCATGCAGACAGTTCCCGGCCTTAGAAATAATGATTTTTTGGTAGCACTTTTCATGCTTTCCCCAAAATCCTCTAAGGTAGGCAAATGTAGACAATTAACCAGACACTCTATAAAACTAGAGGGTAAATTTATTGAACTTCAAGGTAGACAGATTAAGGCACCCGATTACAATTTAGCATAAGTCTCAAAGGAAAACAAAAATATCTAATCTAGCTCTTTTACTTGAAAACTATCTCCCATCAACACTCTTTCAAATCTCAGTAGCTTTATACTTCTGCAGCCAGTAAAACTTACAGTTCAAACTTCTTGTTGCTGTTTAACCCATGCTGGCAAAGATGGATCCCGGCATGTTCTTTAATTGTAATTCATAGGTGTAAAGAACCACACAGGACTGGCAGTTTCCCAACCAGCTGCTCACATGCACAAGGGTCTCACTTATATATGTCTTAACACCAAGAAATCCTTATAGTGACAAAAGGCCAATCAGTTCTTGACTCAGGCCCCTTCGCTTCTAGGTACAGGAATATTGCACTGCAGCTGAACCTACTGTAATTTACCAATTAAACTCCTAGAGTTGCAGATGACTATGGAATGCAACACCGACCTTGGAAGGCAGGCAGTTTCTGATAAGAGTGGCCAAGTCCCACTAGACTCCCTTTAAAGACCGAATTGCTTGATTTCACACAGCTGAGTGTTTTGGCTCAACCTTGGACACTAGCAGCAAATTCTCCAAACATAGTTTCACAGACTTCTTTAGCTATCCAGATCTTACTGAGGAAAATGGCTTCGATTTTGTCATCCCTAGCACACAGCAGGGAAAGTTTAGCTGTTCTTCACACTGAGCCTCAGAAATGGGGAACCTTTGCTATCGGCTCTACCATAGTGGTCTTCAAAGTTGGGGTTGGGACCAGTGGTGGGCTCCAGCAGGTTCACACCTACTCTATAGAACTGGTTGTTAATGAGAGATAGGACATATAAAGTTTAAAAATTGCCATTCAAAAGCGGCTGCCAGATGGGCATAGAACCGGTTGTTAATTTCTTTGAATCCCATCACTGGTTGGGACCCACCACAACTTCATTTCAGGAGGGTTGCGAAAATCTTGGAATCTGGCACTGGGCACCTTTAATGTTACTTCCAGCCATGACATCACTTCGAGGGAGTCTTTGACAGTTTGTTATTCTCAGAACAGGGTCCCAGGCTGAAATGCTTGAATACTACTTCTCAACCATGTCTGGGATCTGCTAGTAGATGCATGATGCTTTTGGCCATTTGAGTCAGCAGCTCGTGAGTGTATAATAGCATCATGCTTTTTTGCGCTACTGTGACAGGACTTATGGTAGTGGGTTGCTGTGGCCAGGTATAGGCTTGTGCCATCAGTGTAAGATCATACTATTTCAAGTTCACAGTCCGAAGTGATATACTATAATCCAGTCTCAGGTTTATGACTTCAGTGAAAAGTAGGTCCATGAAGGCTTTTGAATATTGAATTGAAAAAAAATTTATGTTCTGTCTGAACAAAGGGACTTGAAGGTGCACATTATAGCATCAGCTTTCACAGTCTATGAATTTAATGAAGTTGGTGTTATTTCAACAAGCTTTTGCCAATCACAAACAAAGATGATGTAATTACAACACAAAATCACAACCAGCACAATCCTAAACATTTCTACTCAAAAATAAGTCCCATTGTGTTCAATAGTATTTATTTCCAGGAGAGTGTGGTTAGGATTGCAGCCATTATACCCCAAAAAATTGATTTTATTTCTCAGGGGAACAAATGTGGTGGCAATGTTGATTGTATTTATATTAATTTCAGATTTATAAGCTAATTGTACTTTGCTAGTACAATATTGGATTTTGCCTTTGTCTCTGCAGTAATCATTAATAGAGAGCAGTGTATGAATATAACAAAATTGAAACGGACTGAAAGACAGATAATATGTTTACATAGGAATAATTCATTTGGATAGAAATGATACCTAGAGAAAAACGTCAATGGAAAAAGAAAGGCACGAAATTAATAATTACAACTTGAGCTCTTTTGGGCTTTCATGTTTTCTCAATGACATAAAGAGAATGTTCTGTTAACTAGTGCCTGAAACCAATTAGCCCCTCCTAGTTGCAGCAGTAAGAGTTTATGGGTGCAATCTTAACCAATTTAGGCTGACCTAACTCACATGGAATATCTTTCCTTGGTGGTGTGGGGAGGTCGGTGTATTAACCCCCCTCCCCAGAATGGAGTAGAGGTGACTTACGGCACTTTTGTGACACCCTCAGACCAGCACAGGATTTATGCTGTGGCTTATGCTGGCCTAACTGGAAGTTAGGATTGCATCCTATGTTGGTACATGTCCATCAGCAAAAGCATTCTTTTAGTTCATTGCATCTGAAGCCACTGCACATTTGCACCTTCTTTCATAGCTGTGTTCAAAATGTCCAGTGAGCACCACCTAAACAGGGGTGGACCATAAGTCCTCTTCTTCCTCTCCTTGTGTCCTCTTTTTTCAGAACCTGTCTTCTTTTTTGGCCTTGTGTCCTGGAAAATATCATTATCTTTTTTCCTTGTGAACAGGCAGCATGTAGCCTTCTTGTAATTAATAAACAAATTATATGCAATAAATGATATGTAATAGTTAAAAATTTGATAATAAGTAATATAATGTCTAAATTAACCACATGAAAGCAATATATCTGAGTGTTTTTAGATTTTATTTTGTCATGCCCTATATTTTTCTTAAGTGCCCTACATTTTAGGAGTCCTTGTCCTCAGATCTGGTTACCCTACACTATCACATATGGGTACCCTACACTAATCTGGTCCAGCCAGCAGGAAGAAGAACTAAAAAAGAACATTAATTTTCTTACAAGGGCACCATTTCCTGACTTGTAATGACCAACATAAACTCATCTAGGTACTCAATAACTATGACATCTGTACAACTGAAAAGAAATATTTCCTTTTTGGCATTGTCCAAATAACTTCACATTTTCTATTAGGTTTCTACCTTGAGGTACACTGTGCAGCAAGAAACACTAACAATATTTCTTTAATAAACTGGGTTTCAAGTCACTTCAGTGGCTCTCAATTGGCTTCAGTAAAAATATATTGGTTTTTAGGAGGCATGTATTGGTTTTAATAACAACATACTGTCTCTGATGTAGCTTTTATTGTTTAGAGTTAAAACACATTGATTTTGGCTGAGATATTTTGGCTTCAGGCTAGAGATATTGGTTCTAGTAGTCATACACTGGTGTGAATGGTACTCTCCTTCTTGATGTAACAAATACCCGACCATTAAAAGAAATAAATACCTCATTTAAAGACATTAAATAGGCGTTAAGCAATCTGGCTTCTCATTTTCAGCACCTGCCGCTCTCCTTAGAACACAAATGTTATTATTATCATGCTCAAAGATGAGCCAGAATTTTAATCAGATGGAAGAATATTAATTCTCCATCACTACTCCCTTAATATTGTGACTGTGCAGATATGTTCGGTGCCCAAAAAGGACCTGGAAAGAGGATTGAAGTGGGATTCCTACATGCTGGGGGTTCCCCCAAGTTAGTTAGGAAATCTTAAGGGGGATTCAGTGTTGTGTATGTGTGTTGCCCTCATGAGCCTCAGCACAGTGGACAGCAGAAGGCAGCTCTGGATTCTCAGGTCACAATGTTGCGAGGAACTGGTAGGGAGGAGGGAAGGAAACTACTGCACACCCCCAAAGACCTAAAGAATTGAGTTTGGAGAATGTGTGAGATGACGTGAAACCGGATCCCGCCACTGTGGTCCCTGGTGGTTTAAACCTCTGTGTGTAAATGAAGAGGATGAGACCTCTCTGGGTACATTTGGGTTTGACCTCCCCACAAATCCAAAACACGGATTAACTATAAGATGAAGATGAGAAGGAGCATTCGTCCCCGGAATGCTGACACAATTGCAGGGGTCTTGCTATACTAGCATCCTGAACTCAGGAGTGTATGTCTTTTATATAAAATGTACATATTTTACACCTCCCTTTTTCACTTTATTTTCCTCCAGGGATTCAGAAATGAATGATTTGATAATGAATTTAAATTGTATTTTTGAGGTGACAAAAGGCCCTGTGTGAATGGTTTGTTGTCAGGGTTGTTTCTGACAAATCTTAAGGGGAACTAACACTCCTAGTGTGTCCTACATTTGGAACAAGTCAATACTATCCATCCCATTACATGGAGGAACAGCAGCACCAAAATAGTGACCACTGTATCCAGCAGGTACCAAGAAGCTGTTGGAGATCTCCACAGGGGAAGGGGACTTTCATCCCTTTTTCCCAGGAAAAGTGTCAGGTCCCAAAATGGAGATGCTCATGTTCATGCTGTAGATGCTGACTATTTTCTGGCGCAGATTTGAGAATCATATCAGACTTTTCCATCCTTGGCCCTAAATCCAGCCCATAGGATCACAGAGAGCAGAAAATCAGGTTGTGTCAGCTCCTGTGGTTAAAGTCAGAAGGAATTTGCCTCTTCGTGACATCTCTTTTACTTTTTTTAATCTACAAGACATTTCTCTCTTCTATGTTCAAAGGACGCATAGGAAAAACTTATCCCTCCCTCAAAAATGTTTTATGTTACCTTTTCTACCTGCTTATTTGGGCACAATATAATTTTGGGTAGAAAATTATGTGGCAGTACCTCAGTTCATTGTCTTGAATGCTCTGGAAATCTGTTAGTGAACCTTCTTAAGATACTGAAAAATGGAATCAAAACTGCCTTAACTTTTCCAAGTACAACAAAGGTGTATCATAGAAAATTTTGGGAGGAAGTTTTCAGTCTTGTCTGAATACACATAATCTAAGGCAGTAGGAGTGAAACCATGTAGGAAATGAACCAAAAAAAAATTGTGCCACTGTGCTGAAATGTTCTCTTTTTGAGACACGTGCAACTCTTCCAGATGCTAATAGTTGGCCTTCACCCAGTAGGAGACAGAGAATATGCAAGATTGGCAAAAGCATTGGTTGCCAATCTTCTCTCTCTTCTTCTCTCAGAGAAAGGGGAGGGAAGTTAAGTTGGAAGACACGAAAGTAGAGGACAAAAACTATTTTTCTGTTACAAAAAGTGAACATGGGAACATGGGAGAAATATTGCTCTATCGCTCTTGTTTTCTTCATGTTCTCCAGCCATGGAAGTTTTTTAAAAAATTATAAAGCAAGGGAGTGTTACTGTACAATGTATGATCAATAAGTATCTGGACTGGTGCTATACAAAAAAAACTACAACATGTAACAATTTGGCATTTAATCTTCAAAGTAGTCCCCTTTGGAAGCCACACACTTAATCCAGCGCTTTTTTCCATTGATGGAAGCATTCCTGGAACTCTGGAGGGTGGGATGTGGTACTGGTTGTGGCTAGTGGAACAAATCTGTGGAACAAAACTTGGCCAAGAACCCTCCCTCCAATCCTTCCCCCGCCTACCCTAATTTGGACATCTCAGTCCTCAAATGCTTTGGAAGTCTGAAGTTATTTTTTGGCCCACTCGCACATGCAGAGGCTGCAGAGGGGAATAGGGTTCATCTTTGATGGAGGATGCCTTCCCACCATGCAGCCTTTGTCCCCATCTAGCTGAGTCCACCCCAAGCACTGGACACCAAGAAAGAATGTGGATGCCATGAACATCCCCTTTGGTGTGCAAGATGCCTCAGCTGACTGCCGACGCTGCAACAGCCCCCAGGAAGAGTAGAGTCCGCACAGGGAATTCTCAGCTGACCTTCTCCCTCTGCAGCGCCCAGCCAACCTGGCCCTCTCCTACAGCACCTCCCACAGACAGGGGCACCAGCTCAGCATTTGGAATGTCTTCAGAAGTGCTACTTCTCCCCGTGGAGGGTGCCCCACTTCAGCCTCATGATTGCCAGATGGCAAGTGGAATGGTGGTGTTGGGGCTGCCACTTCCAGACCTGCTTCCCATAGCATTGCAGTCTAAGAACCATATCCCACTAAGCCCGTGATTAGCAGGACCGACAAGCCCGTCTGGGCACCCCCACACCAAGTATTCTTTCTACCTGCCCCTCCGGCTCCGGCCCCATGCCCCGGCTGGGAGCCTGACAAGGGGAGGCTGATGGTGGGACATCCCCATATGTAGGACCCAGTGGAAGAAAAGTCATGAATGTTCATGTTTTGTGGGTCTCCGTCAAGCACTTGGGGACTTAGGACTAGTTTAAGACTCTGTTACACATCCTGCCTGCCTTCCTCCCTTCTGAGAAGGCTCTGTGTTTCAACTTCATATAAGTTCTTGTCCAGGACACAAGGCTGAAAATGAGGATATGCCCTGAAAAATGAGGACACCTGGTCACCCAGCGTTGTGACCCCTTCGTGGAACATCCAGGTGACCTAATCTTTCTCAAAGGTTTGAGAATCCCTCCAATAAGTTTTTAGAAAGGTGGCATCCTTGAGGGTGGAGGGAACACCACCTGTGACCAAAATGGCTAAAAATCATGGTTTTTAGGAATAATCCCATTATGTCATATACTGTTGGATGCGTAATTTACAGCAGAATGAAATGGAACAAACCACTTTGAAATATAGTTATTCCATCAAAACGTGTGGTAAAAAAACATACAGAGATGAGGCATGCCACATAACCACACCCACCATCCAGGTGTTGCCCCACCCACTGCATTGTGGTGATATGCTGACCTCCTGCACCAGGTGACAAGATGCCTCTGATGGAAAGATAGGCCAGGTGAGTTAAGCCAGACTAAATTACTTAGGAATAGTATTTACAGATATTTTTGTCTGGTAAGAGATGCTAAATGTTCACTTTTTAGTTGACCTGTAGTCTCAAACACAGTACTAATATTTGGCCTCTGCATAAATTCTCCCACACTGTGAAAGTTCCTCAGTTTCCCACAATGTGTATATAACACTGTGGCTGCAATCCTAAAGACACTTTCCTGGGAGTAAGACCCATTGAACACAATGGGGCTTATTTTTGAGTAGTCATGCTTAGGATTGTGCTCTGTGACAAAGAAATTCCTGGGGAGGGAATTGTATCATAGACCTTTGACACTCCACTTAAAATACATTTGGCAAAGGATGATACCATCATTAGCAGTTGCAACATCAGTAATTTGAAATGGCAGACACGGATGCCAGCATTAAACCTGGCTCATTTGATGATAATTGCTTGACAATCTGGCTGTGTTTTTTTAACATGTTCTACTTTTCCTGTAGTTTTAAAAAATATACGGAGGGGTGTCTGCACTGTTAAAGTAATGATTGTACATTGATTTAGGCCCATTTTACACATGCAAGAGAAATGCAATAGACTCAGTGAAGCAGGTTCAGCAAAAAAAAAAAAAAAAGTTTGTTCATTTCACATCAGTGCTTCATACATATCCTGTTTCATATTGTTGGCTTGGATCAACAACATGCTGTATTTTGTGCCTGATAAGGATGTATGCTTTATTTCAAGTTTCACTGGGTTTTAAACCATTTTCCACTAATCCCACTGGGCAAAATTCCTTTTCAGCATACCTTGTTTATTTCCTGTCAGAATTGGATGAAATCGGGAAAGAAATGTTCATGAGGGCTCCAAGACTAGCTCTGTCTCCAGGGCAATTTTGTGTCATACTTTGGTAGGTTCACTCAAAGGGTATAGTTGTAAGTGTGACGATACAGATACATCAGTTTTCAAAAAAATTTCAGCCTGGAATTTTCAGGCATTTACAGCTCAATTTACTGTAGGTTCCCATGTAGTGATGCCCACATAGCATTCACTATGTCCTCCAGGGAAGTTTCGGGGTGCAGTCCTAACCTAGGCTGGCACAACTCATTAATCTTCCTGTTCCTGTGGGGAGGGAGATTGGGAAGCAGATGTCTTGCACTGGCCTAACCCTCCCCTAGGAATGGTGCAGAAGTGCCACTTCTTATGACACATTTTTGGCACCCCTTGGTCAGCATAGGGCTTATGCTTAGACATAGGCTTAGGCTTAGGCCAGCCTACCTGGAGTTTGGGATTGCAGCCTTGGCCCCCCGAGGTAAGGAACCCTAAAGGCAGGTTCAACCCTAGTGCACGTATCTCCCAGTGCAGGGGCACAACGCGTCACCTCTGGGACGTGCACATCCCCGGGACACACGCACACCCCCTTCTGGGACTGAACAGGTGCCAAAGTTGGAGCCTGCGCAGTCCCTTCTGAAGCCGACTGGCTTCAGAAGAGTAATGTGCAGGTGCCATTTCCAAAATCTGTGCAGACTTCCTCCTCTGAAGCCGGCTGGCTTCAGAGGAGACTTCCTCCTCGCTGAGGAGGAGCAGCCCGCTCCTCCTTAGCAAGGCCCAATGGCTGCACAGAGAAGCCCTTGGACATGCGCAGTGCGTCTTGTCGCACTGTGCCTCAGCTGGCCATTCCAGCCAATTCTGAGGTAGAGCGGCAGCTTCTGCCAGCCTCTCCACCTCAGAACTGGCCCAAATGGACGCACTGATGCCTTCCAGCATGTCAATCCGCAGTGGCATGTCTCCCGGTGCGGCCCGCACCCGCCACACCAGTCTGGTTACACTACTGCCTAAAGGTAATTTGAACCCCTATTCCATTTAAATTCCTCCATGCCAATGCCGCAGTTAAGGCTGCATTATAGCTTGTGTTGTATCCAATATGTCTTGTATTGTACAGAGGAATTTTGCAGGCTGGAGTGTCCAGAAAGCAAGGGGCATTTGTTCCTTTGCTCCCAGCTGGACCAACAGATCTATTTGTACCTGTTCCTGCAAAATCACCATGTGGTCCAAGTCTGCATGAAACTGTGTCACTTGGAAAGGGGGT
This sequence comes from Cryptoblepharus egeriae, assembly GCA_030015325.1. NCBI lineage: Eukaryota > Metazoa > Chordata > Lepidosauria > Squamata > Scincidae > Cryptoblepharus > Cryptoblepharus egeriae. Next base: position 75,027,818 of record JAREYC010000001.1, on the reverse strand, counting down.
TAGGATATAGAGTGCTCTTGCCACTGATTGCTCCCCCTCCTAGGACCCAATCTCCTCATATCCTTACCCTTGCTCCAGTGTGAGTCAAGGCTGCATGAACACCAGCAGAACATGTTTCATGGATTTCATTAGATATATCATAGTTTTAAAATAAAAGATATTGAAGCTGAAATTCTGTGCACTCCTACCTTGCAACAAGGTTCATTGAACGCATTGGGCCTTGGTTCTGAGTAGACAAGCAAAAGACTGCGCTGTAAATCATGTTTGTAGTACTAGACTACAGATGAATATGGAACAGTCCTTAAAAAGAAGGGATGTGCATTAAGATGACGACCATCTGCTTACCCTACTATGAAGTATCCACATAAAAGGTATTCCAGGACTATTTTGCATTTCCATAATTCATGCTTATAAAATGGGGCACATATTCATGGAGAAAAGTTATTAACTTCTTTGGGAGTTGAGCACAATGAATCAAGGCCATGAGATGCCTATATATATTTTTAACTTCAACTTCCATTTAACTTCAAACCAATGCAGTTCATAAGCAAATAAATGATTTATACAAAGAAATGCGGCTCTCCAACAGCATAGTTTATTGCATGTCAAGTGTAAACCAACGTATTTCACTCATTAATCCATTTGTCATAATGAACCCAACGCTTCATATACAAACTTACCAAATGGGAATGCCTTCACCCGCTTTATTCATAAAGCATTGTGGCAACAAAGAAATGGACCTTTCATGCAAGCATATTTTTATGTGAAAAATGGGAGTTAGAGTCAAGATTAAACCTATATGCGAATTCATATTACCCATACAAAACAATGAATATTTTAGAACCTGTTGTAAGCTTTTGTACTTCAGAAACAATGAAATGGCACACAAAAAGTTCCTCTTTTACAAGCAAGCTAAAAAGCGGCTCACATTTTTAATTAAAAGTTTTACTTTAGATTCTCAAAGGTCATTTCAACCAAGGGGAGATAAAGTCATGGTTATAGGAGTAAATGTAACTTCTATTCTAATTGAGGTTATGTGCAGGTTACAACAGAATAATCAGTTTTGCTGCTAAAGCGGGGGCAGAAGGGTAGAATCTGAAATGTGGGATTGGCAGCAAATGTTCCACACAGTTTCTGTTCGTTTTCCCCTTCTGGCTCCAAAAGGTTAACAGTATTTTTAAAAGGGTTGCACAACTTAATTTTTAATTTGGTTGGAATTCCAGGTACCAAGAAGAGGCAGACAATTCATTGAGAAGGCCAGCACTTTGGGGATATTACTGTAGACTGCAATCATAAGCTACAGTTAGGTCAGCATAAGCCCCAGCATAAGTTCTGGGCTGACCTGGGAGTGTCACAAAAGTGTTGTAAGGCACTTTTGCCCTGCTCCCTGCCCTGCACAGGCACACACCAACCTCCCCACACCACCACAGGAAGATATGCCCAGTGAGGTAGGCTGGCCTCAATTGAATAGGATTGCACCCTAAGAGTCTTAATTCTAATGGCCCAAAGCTAGGCTTGCCACCCACTGGCGATCCTCATCCTCTTCTGGTGCTGACTGCCATAAAGCTATTGGAGTAATTCATAAAGTACTCTGGCAGTGTTTACTCAGCACATTGCCAAGTGGAAACATTAGGAAGGCTGGCACTTTCCTAACAACATCATTAACTCTCCTGCTGTCCACTGGTGCATGTAAGTCATCAGGAGAGGTGGGATGGGGCAGAGGAAGATGGAATGGGATGGGGAAGGAGTAACACCAGGCGAAAAAGTAGTGGTAGTGGGTGGACTGGACCTACAAAGTGAATGGGTTCCATGGCAGCAGTGACCACTGATTCCTAACCCCATTTCTTTATACTATCCCCACTGCATTTTCCAAGCAGATCAACCCCAGCTGCATAGTTAACAGCTCCAAGTAGACTTGCTCACACCACAAAGGTTTACTTCCAGTTAAGTGAACAATTATTTCTCTTACACAAGAAGACACAAGAAGATTCCAATTACACAAGAAAACATTTGTCACTGACCCAACCCACTGCAGAGTGCAGTGGTAGCCATTTTGAAGGTAAGAAGAATAGGATTTGGCTCAGTGGCAATAGAGTATCTAAGTTGTGAAGAACGGAAAGTAGGATAAATTCCTTTGGCGCAGCTCATGCTATCTATCTATCTATCTATCTATCTATCTATCTATCTATCTATCTATCTATCTATCTATCTATCTGTCTGTCTGTCTGTCTGTCTGTCTGTCTGTCTGTCTGTCTGTCTGTCTGTCTGTCTGTCTAATCTATGAGAAAAGTCACTGACTGACTCACTGACTGACTCATCACCGCTGGGTCTAGAAGTGTGAAATTTGGGGTGGGTGTTCCTTCCGTGACAGAGGGGTGCACTAAGGACCATTTTTCGGAAATTCCAACCGGAAGGGGGTGAAAAGGGGCACAACGTGTTTTCCTTCCTATACTTTGCATTGAGAATTGCTGACTCATCAACATTCCTCCCCAACTGCTGGGCCTGAAGCATGGAATTCTGGGAGTTCCTTCTGTCACCTGAACACCCACCAAGAACCATCTGGAGAAAGTTAACCCTTCAGGGGCTGAAAAGGAGACTGAATAACATCCAGCCAATTTGGTGCTCAGTACCTGGTGCACTGGGAGGATGTTGTTCGGAGGAAGAGGTTGCACTGGTGAGGATGCTGCGCATGGGGGGAAGTTGCGCATGTAGGAAAGTTGCGCTTGGGGGAAGTTGTGTGTGGAGGAAGTTTTGCATGAGGGTGATGCACATAGGGAAAGTTGCGCATGGGCAGAAAGTTGTGCATGGGGGACGTTGCTCATGTAGGAAGTTACACATGGGGGAAGTTGCACATGGGGGGAAGTTGCGCTGAGGGGAAGTTGTGCATGGGAGGAAGTTGCGTGTGGGGGAATTTGCACATGGGGGATGATGCGCATGAGGAAAGTTGCCCATGGGAGGAAGTTGCACATAGGGGATGTTGCCCATGGGGGGAAGCTGCCCATGGGAGGTAGTTGCCCATGGGGGGTAGTTGCGCATGGGGGAAGTTGCACTGAGGGGAAGTTGCGCATGGGAGGAAGTTGTGCATGGGGGATGATGCGCATGGGGAAAGTTGTGCATGGGGGATGTTGAGCATGGGGGAAGTTGTGCATAGGGGATGATGCACATGGGGGAAGTTGCGCATGGGGGGAAGTTGCACATGGGAGGAAGTTGCGCATGGGGTAAGTTGCGCGTGGGGGTGATGCTCGTGAGGGAAGTTGCGCATGGGGAAAGTTGCACATGGGGGAAAGTTGCGCATGGGGGATGATGCGCATGGGAGAAGTTGCGCATGGGGGGAAGTTGCACATGGGGGAATTTGTGCATTGGGGAAGATGCACATGAGGGATGATGCGCATGGGGATGATGCGCATGGGAGATGATGCGCTGGGGGATGATGCGCATGGGGGAAGTTGCGCATGGAGTGTTGATGCGCTGTGGGGGATGAAATATGGGGAAATGTTACTCCCGCAACGCGGGTACGCTTTTTGCTAGTTTAATATATGAGAGAAGGGGAAGAGCTGGGCTAGCAGTGAGGTCTTGTCTATGGGAACTAGCAAAGACTAGTTTCCCAGCAGATTCTGGAGAAGTTACTAAAAATCCAAAGCGAAATCTTGACTCAACGAGATGATGAAGCTATCAACAGCCTTCTTCTGAAGAACTGCTGTGATCTCAAGTGAGCCTCTTGGCAGGCTAAGTGCTAACATTAGGGTCACAACACAGCATGGGGTTGGGGAAAGAATTCTGATTCTTCTCTCTTGTAAGCAGGGACCATATGGCTTTCTACCATTATGTTGGCAGGCTAAAGAGCCAAGAGATTAGCATATTTTGTCTTTGAAAAAAGGATGGTCCAGAGGAAGAGAAAATAGATATTAATTATAATTGAAAATGGCCACAAAGGAATTCAGTCTACTTCAGTGCACCAGTATAGGTTATAGAAAATATAAGAACAAAGTGAAAGGTCAGTAAATAATCATATGAAAACCAACAAAATTCTTACTAATAAGAGCATGGGATCCAAACATGACCCATATCCATGATCAGACCATGACAGTTGACCTGTTGTGTCTTTTGCCTTTCCCCTTCCTTTTACTCACTGTACGATTGAGCAATCAAGCTCAATCTGCTATCTACTAATGGAAGAGTGATTGTCCATGTGGTGGCTGCAAGTTCTCCTTGCACTCAGTGGTTTATGATCTTTCTTTCTGTGGATTATTACAAATGGTAGAAGAGAGATGTAAAACAGTATCTGCCTCCATACATTCATTTGCAGGGATGAGGCTTTGGATGCTGGCTAAGGATTCATACACAACAGATGGCCTACCTCAGTGTGACCATATAACCGAAAAACCCGGATTTGTCTGGATTTTTAGCCTCCTGTCCAGGTGTCCTACATTTTGGCTTCATTTCTTAACTTCATGATGGTGCGCAGTACCCCATCATGTCATATGTTGTTGGATTTGTATTGAAGAGCGGAATACAATGCAAAAATCAGTTTTGAGATATATCCTTCCTATCAAAGGTTATGGCCAAAAAACCAAAAAACAAAAATATAAAAACAAAAAAAAATTTGGCAATTTTTTTAAGCAGGTAGGAATTTTGGCTTGGGGGTAGGAATTTTGGGCTAGGGGTAGGAATTTTGGCCTTGGGGTTCAGGAATTTTGAGTTTGGCATCTGGTCACCCTCGAACCCAGGTAGCCTGATTCCTTCACATACACCCCAATACTGGTCATTCACCACGTACTTTCTCCCCGTCTGCCAATAGGTAAGGTGGAAGGTGCCAATGTTGTTGCCATGGTCAGTAAACTTGGGGGTGTGGAAAAAGTGCATGGCTTTGTCTCAGGGCTTCCAGCAACCTGGTCCCAGCATTGCCCACTCACATCCTCGAAGTGATAGGAATACTGCAAGGCACCTCTTATTTCATGGGGACCAACACAGAACATTTTGCCCAAGGTCTCTCAAAAATCGGGAGCCGGTGTTGTATCTAAATGAACCATCTCCATTGTACTAAGTGTCCTCTGTGTAATAAGAAAGTGTTAACTCTCAGCAGGGAAAGTATGTATAAGAACAGTCGGCTCTTGGCTAAAAAGTAAGGTAATATATCATAGAAGGGTAATTAATCAGAATAGGGAAGACACAAACAGTAGACTCACAAGGGCAATCAAGAGCAATCAAGAGAATATAAAGTAGCGTTAAAGATACCAGGGGAAACAACCAGGTGTCTTGATTTCGATGAGATCCGCATACTCTTGCTAATGTTGCTAATTGTGATTATGTGGTTTAGGCTGTCTACAGTTCAATTACCAGCTGCTCTTTACAAGAGTAATATATTGCCAGTAATTTCTGATCAGGTTTGCGGTGGTACTAAAAAGCTTTTGATAATTCAAACATTTATTAAGAGAGTCACTTTAGATATGAGAAGTAGAAAAAAATCAAATGCAAAAAAATGCATTTTAAAAAAGAATTATACCAGGAATAAAAGCATCAAAACATACAGAAACAATTCAGGTATTTAAAAGCATATCTTTAGGAGAGAGAATGTAACTATTTTTTATTATGCATCTATCACTGCTGTGTAGTTAAAAAAATTCTCTTTGGGTTCAATTCCAACCTATACCGGAACAATTCATCAGTCTTCTGTTCCTGTGGTGATGTAGGGAGACAAGCACGTCTGTGCACTGGCCTAACCTTTCCCCAGGAATAGCTTAGAGGTGTCTTAAATAGGGTTGCCATAAGTCTCTTCCACAAAATTGGGCCAAGACCCTCTGTCCCATTTGCCAGTAGGTGAGCACAATCCCAAAAATCGGTATTGTCCCTCTTTTTTGGGGACTTATGGCAACCCTAGTTTTCCAGCACTTTTAGGACACCCCCGGGTCAGCACAGGACTTATGCCAGGGGTTGGGCCAACCTAACCAGAGGTTAGGATTGTAGCCTTTATTATTTAAGAACATAAGAATTGCCTGCACTGAATCTGGTGAAAGGCCCATCTAGTCCAGTTTCCTGAATCTCACAGCAGCCAACCAGATACCGCAAGGAGCACATAAGATACCCACATCCAGGTATCCTCTATCTGGCATTTTGAGGTTGCCTACATCTATCTACACACATACACACACACTCAAAGAGAGTGAGAATGACCCATATCTATCATGGTTTGTAACGCAAAATTGTCTTTTCCTCTAGGAAATTTGTCAAATCCCTTCTATTTACTTGCGGAAAGGTATAGAGGACAGGTTATAGTGCAGGGGCCTCCAAAGTTTTTGGCAGGAAGGCCACATCATCTCTCTTACACTGTGTCAAAGGCTGAAAAACTAATTCACATTTCAAATTTGAATATATTTACATAAATTTACATATATGAATGTATTGGAGTGGATTACAAGGCTTGCCCAAAAGCTGGATAGAAGGGTCTTGCTGGGGGGCACACTGAGGCTTGCCAAGGACCACATCTGGGCCCGGGGCCAGGGTTTGGAGATCCCTTATCTAGTGGTTACATAATACTCATATAATGTAATACTCGTATAATGTAGCATGTAAATACATAGTAAATGATAATTTGTGTCCATCCACTATGAAACATAAGAATGAGAGAAACATGGTGAAGCACACTGTAGTGACAATTTCTGCTCTGCCAACATCCCGAGATGGAACATAAATTCTACAGATTCTTGTGGTTATATGAAGCACAGGTCCACTGTGGCAAGGAGCACATGAAATCATTGACCATCTGCACAGCCAAACAATGTGTTCTAGAGATCAAGTTTGCCATTTACATCAGAGGTGCTGCCACTGCAGCAAAAATTCACTAGAGATCAATGCCGTGGCCTATGTTAATTTAGTGTAGGCCATTATTCTATAGCTCAGTTGTGCAAAGATAATTCATGCCACTTCTGGGTTTCATGGGACTTCACTGGGCACGGTTCTCAGTTTAAAAAATGGAGAAACAATAGCAGAAAAAAATTACCATGCTACATTGAGGGACCAATGAAGGATTGCTGAATAATGAGGAGGAGAGTACCATTAAGAAGTGCAATTAAAGTGGCTAGGCTACTCGTGCAATGTATGCTAATTATGCATAGATATGAGTTTGGAACGAAGGTTTCAAAGTAGTTAACTTTAAAGTGCTCCAGTGAAACTCAGAATACCAACTAAATCTCCCCCCAATCAGCATCAATTCTAAAAACTTCATAGACATGAAAGCCAAAATTATAGAACATCAAGACACAGCCACTGAGTGTTGTAATTATTTGCAACAGTTGTGGTGTGTAACTCAGCTCTGCTGATGATCTTGATTGACAAAGATTGACAAACAAGTTGACTACTGTAATGACAGGATGTTTGCGTGCCCATAAGTGTATATGAGAAACAGCAGGCCTCCGTCAGTCTTGAAAGACTATGGTATTATGCTCGGCACTGCATACACTGCATGTGAAGCATGAAAGCCTGGATTGGATTGTTATGGAGGATAGGCTGTTACCCAAGCAGCAAATCCCCCCTCTCCACACCACTGAATTAGTCCAATGGAAAGGCAGAGCCAATACAATAGGATCCAGCTGGTGTCGCAGAGCTGGGCTAAGGACAGGAGCTCACCCTGTCTTGTGGGGCCGACCCGGGTCTTGAACCCTGGCCTGCTGGTTAACAGGCACAGCGTCTTAACCGCTTGTGCTACCTACAGCCTATGTGAAACAGACAAGGCTGCAAAATGCTCCTATTGCAGTTAGGAGACAGCAAAGAAGTGCACTGGTGAGGAGTGGCCCCATAAGAGAGCCACATCTCCAGGCTGACGCCTGAATGCCCTGTAGTGGTCTGGCATATAGTTTTGCCCAGGGGTGTCCAAACCTTTGGCAGGAGGGCCACGTTGTCTCTCTGACACTGTGTCATGGACCAGGAAAAAAAGAATTGATTTACATTTCAAAGTTGAATATATGTACATACATTTACATAAATGAATGTATTACAGATGGAACTTACGAATGAATGAATTCAAATTAGTTCAGAAGCACTTTTTAACACAGAGAGGAGTATATGTGTACAGTCCCCTCACCTCTGGAGATGGAGTGTACCATTTTATATGACAATCTGATAATCACATTTATCACTTATGTGCTGCAATCCTAAAGACACCTTCCTGGGACTACAAGCAGTGGTAGGCTTCAGGGGGTTCTCACAGGTTCTATAGAACCCTTTGCTAATGAGCACCTGATTCTGAGAACCGGTTACTAATGGGAAATAATGTTAATTTAGGTTATTAGGACATAGAACCTAATGTTAATTTATTTGAAACCCACCACTGATTAAAACCTATTGAACACAATGGGGCTTACTTTTTAGTAGACATGGTTAGGATTGTGCTCATATATTCCTAAATATCCCAAATTTTAAAAAAATCAACATTTTGGACCAGAAAGAGATGTATCTACATCATATAGTCTAACTGAAGTAGATTGGACTGAACAAAACTGACTGATCCAGAGTTACCTAGCAAGATTTGTTGTTGAACTGAGGTCAGAATCCAAATCACATTGGGAGCTCAAACTTATACCTGTCAACTCAGAAGTAAGTCACTTGTGGATAGGACTGCACCCTAAGTGTCATCTCGACACCAACACAATAAGAGCAAGGGTGCATTAAAAGTAGTAATTAAAGTAGTGCATTAAAGTAGCAATTAAAGTAGTAATTAAGGGTGCATTAAAAGTAGTAATTAATTAAAAGAAAAATCAGGATGCTAAAGACTAAGAGGAGAAGGGAAACTAAGGTGAAGAGGGCTAGAATAAGAAAAGGGTCCTCTGAGGGACTTGCCACTGATGACTACAAAGCAGCCCAAGAGAATAACTATAGACCCTTTTCTGTGCCTTGGGCATGACTTATCTTTACCAGATGTAGATCAGGTCAACACAAATTCTGGAGTTGACAGACAAAGCCTGCAAAGACATCCTGAAAGTGTTCAGATGTAATGTAAATCAAATAACCTACTGAACCTGAAAATTTTCATAAATTGACTAAATATGATAATTTTTGCTTATTTTGATTCAAAACATACAGAAAGGAGGAAATATATGTTTACGAGTGCTTCATCTTAGACATATTGTTGCCAGGTCTTTTGAAAGAGATTGGATCTCATTCATGCAACTTTCATAAAAGGACCTAGCTTTTAAATCCACATCAAAAATAATGGGAACTGCTGGAGACTGGACCTGTTTCAAGTTAAGTGAATTTCCTCTATGCAAACTACCAGATGTATGCCCTCGAAAAACATAATTGCACAGTGAATGAATCATACTCTATATGCTACTTGATTAAAACATCTTTTATAATGGATTCTTATACCTTCCTCATCTATCTAGCAATTAGGTTTAATATCTTACACAAATACATACTTGATCAGCATATAAATTACTTTGTAGACCTGTTTTGTTGTATAGACCATATAATACATACATCACTTCATCATAATATAGGCACTTGTATAATAGAGTGCAGTATATCATTCATTCCATTAATATTATTCATCCTTACTGCTGTATTATCCACCTCATTGCTTCACGCCATGCTGCCTTGAGATTTGGCTTTTCAATCCCTACGTTTACTTAAATGTTGACACCTGTATGCATGCTGCTTATCATTATGACTAGCTTCTACATGGTTCACCCACATGGCCAAAATTCAGCATCACTCCCACTGTTCTGTGATGAGTAAAGTCTTTAGTCATTGACTGGAATAGATTAATCTCAAATTATATTTATATTCAAACCAAGGCCAAAATTAAATTCATTAAGACTGAATCCTCTGGCAAAATGTTCATGATCCTGGCATACTAGTGTTATGGAAACCCATGTATTTGTTTTGTTTTGCCTCCTTATCTGTATGAACTAGAACCAAAATCCAGCAAGCTAAACCCCTATTTTGAAGTTATGGTCTGCATCTACTAGTCTAGTCTGCATCTATTTTCAGAGGCCAACAACATTTGTGGAGAGTGTCATGCACAGGTGGTTCTGTAGAACTGGTTGTTAATTTGGGAACACACTAAGCAAACCAGTAGCTAAAAGGGGGAGAACCACTAGCTAAGAATTGCATGCAACTGTGTTTGAATTTCTCTTATGGGGTCTCTGGGTCTGTCTTCCCAGAGGTGAAGCTCCACTCCCTCCTCCTTCCTCCTCTTCTGAACCTCCCTCCCCTTCTGAGGGGGGCTCTCTCTCTCTCTCCCCCTCCTTCCCTTCCCTAAGGGTATTTTTTAGTTTTAAAATACACTGTTCCCATTACCATCATTCAGACAAGGCATTGCAATCATTCCACAGCACACTCAGACACTACACTGCTGAGATGGGAGGGTGTTTGGATCACTATATAAATGTCTCAAAGCTCAATACTTTCAAGGCAGGGTGAGGAGCTTCTTTATGCCCTGAAGTTTTGGCTGATGCTATTCAGGAAGTCTGTCCTTGCTAAACATCTTATTTTGATTAAAAACCTTATTTCTAGCAAGTTTTCAGAGGTTATTTCCTTGTGCAGTTCACAAAGCATGATGGGTTTCTCATATGCAAATTAGGCAGGGGATGGTGTTTTTGTAGGTATTTTGGATCAGGCACTTTGATAAACAGCTTTACAAAGGGGTCCTTGGGTGGGAATAGAGAAGCCAGAGCTTCTGAGAAAGGTCTGGGAGCCTTAGAGTAGGTGAGTAGGAGCAGCATCTGAGTGTTGTGAGGATGAGACCCTCCAGGGCTTTTGGTGGGGGCCATGCCTGCCTGCCTGCCTCCCCAGGTGCCTTTGCAGCCCAGTACTAGGCATGGAGAACTACTCAGTACTATCAAGTAGTACTCAAGAGTAAGCCACACTGTATAGTAGAGGACTGCAGCCTGTGGCCACAATCCTAGCCACACTTTCCTGGGAGCAATTCCCATTGACTGTCATGGGATTTCCTTCTGAGTAGCATAGGATTAGGATTTGAGGCTACTTTTCCATCCACACTGTCCTGAGAATAAGCCCACTGACTATAATGGGACTTACTTCTGAGGAGATTGGCAGAAGCTTGGATCTCTCCCTCCAGCCCTGTTCCTCCAGCCCTGTCTACTTTCCTGAGAGTAAGCCCACTGTCTATAATGGGACTTTCTTCTGAGTAGACATAGTTAGGACTGGGCTCTGAGGCTGCAATCCTATCCACACTTACCTGGGAGTAAGCCCCACTGACTAGAATGAGACTTACTTCTAAGTAAGCCTGCATAGGATTGGACTGTAAGGCTAAAATCCTGACCACACAGTCCTGGGAGTAAGCCCCATTGACTTGAATGGTACTTACTTCTGAGTAGACACAGTTAGAATTGGGCTCAGGCTGCAATCCTATCCACACTGTAGTCCTTTTGCCCCTCCCAGAGATCTCCCCACCCCATCCTGCCCCTCTGAGAAATCACTCCACCTGAGATAGTGGGAAGACAGTATGGGGGGCACCTGAAGAAATAGCCCCAGTTCCAATCCTGCCTCCCCAAGAGCCCAGCCCACTGCCTACTCTGAAGTAAATCCTATTAAAGTAAGTAGGTTTTACTCCCCTGTGAGGATAGGAGTGTAGCGTCAAAGCCCAATCATCTGTCTACTCAGAAGTTCCATTATAATAGTGAAGCTCCATTAATAGTGAAGTTCCATTGGATTGATGGAAGAGGCAAGGGGTTGGACTAGATGACCTACTGGGTCCCTTCCAACTCTATGATTCTATGATTCTAAGATCACACCCTGGCATTATTTACGCTTACTCCCTGGAAAGAGTGCATAGGATTGCAGCCAGAAGTTGGTTTCTAAGAGCTTGTAATCCTATGCCTGACTACTCAAAAGTTAATCCCATTTCAATCTATGACACTTACTCCCAGGAAAGTTTGCAGAAGAGTGCAGCATTCAAGCCCAATCCTATTCTTGGCTACTCAGAAGTAAGTCCCATTAGAGTCTGTGGAGCTTACTCTCAGGAAAGTGAATAGGATTGCAGCCAGAGGCTGGTTACTAAGAACTCAGTCCTTTGCTTGACTACTCAGAAGTCCTATTATATGCAATGAAGCTTACTTACAGGAAAGTGTGGACAGGATTGTAGCCTTAAGTAGTGACTTAGAGGCAAACCTCAACCTCAGAAGGGACACCACAGACTCTGGTTCTAAACTGTAGATCAGTGTTTCTCAACCAATGGTATGAGCACCACCTGTGGAACTTGTGGTAGTGTCTGCTGGTACTTAGGCACCTGGATGCAAGTGTCATAAGTGCTCCCTGAGGCAGCTGGTGGGCCGCTGTGTGATTCAGGAAGCTAGATGGGTCTTTGGTGTGATCCAGTGGAGGCTTTTCTTATGCTTTTATGTTCTTATTTGTGGCACACATTCCACCTGAGAGCACAACAAAGTGTAATGCATAGGAATAAATTACACTGAACTCAGGGGCTTAATACTGATTGATGCGTCACAAGTGATACAATTTTTTTTTTTTGGTAAACTAATGGTTAAGTTGGCATGCCCTCCCCGGCACCGGCCCCTGACCCAGGCCCCACCCCCTGATCCAGCCTGGCCCCACCCACTACCAGGGAACCGGTTGTTGGGCCAGGCCGGGCCCACCACTGGTGCCATGACCAACAGAGGACAAACTGTGGATGCCTCAAACAGTCAACAACAAAAGGACATGGTCTCAATTGGCTTGGTGCTCAGGTTCAAACAAGGAATTACATGCCAAGAGCAAAAAATTCTTATATGGGCCCAACATGTACCATGTTGGCTGGATAATATTTTGGGCCACTGTAACCTTCCAAGACTTTTTACTGCAATTTTCATTCCTAGCACTATGTCAGAATAGGATCAATGTAGGGTCACAAAACTACAACCACCATCATTTCTTCTTTTGACTTATCTTGTTTCCACCAAAGAGTAAAGCACCTGAGTCTTGATGACATGGGCTCTGCTATGAGAGCCCTGAGGCCTTAGTTCAAGTTACCATATGCTATATTGCCATTTGCACAGAATTGATGAATTTTTAGAACGTGCATCATGTGGGTTGGGTGTGCAACCCAACGTGCAACCCAATGTCAGTGGGTTGGGTGTGAACTGAGAGACCATATCATTCCACTTGTCAATACAGTCCTATTAAGCTTACCTGCTGGTGGAACTAGCATTCTGCCAATGGAGGCTGCCTTAAAAAACTTGAGAAATGTAGATTGTTGAATTGTAATATAGATGTAATATTGGCTTATTGTTGTTTTGGATGTTTATGTAGAAATTTTGAATAAAATTATTTAAACAGAAAAAAACTTGAGAAATGTGAAGCCATGCTCTGCCGAGGATCCCCACTGTATGCTGGAGGGTGAAGGAGTGTCCACCAACATTGGTGAATTGGTAGTGAGCTGGAACAGGAAAGGGGAGAAAGCAACATGGGTCAGGAGTTGGGAGGCTGGAAGGAAAGGCACCAAGTGAAGACAACTTGCACTAGCTGCTATCCATTTTCTTGCATGTCAACACACCCCCTGGCTGACTTGGGCCAACAAGTCCAAAGAGATCCATTGGTAAATGGGAGGCTTGAAGGGGGGAATACAAAGAAATATAAAGGCCAGGAATATCTCTTTGTTCTTCATTTGTGGTTTTTGTTTGATTGGAATAATTTTTGCAAATGATTGTGGCAAATTTCCGACATTGGGCTCAAAATTTGGGTGAGTATTATGGTCGCATTTTGGTGGGTTGTCTGGAACGTGCATAACAATTCATTGCAAACAACTGCTGGAATAGTTACCATAGGAACAGCTATGGAGGACTCTTCTCTTATGACTTATTCATTCTGTTGATTGCATTGTTTATTCTGACCTTCCATTGCTACCAAATGCCATTTGAAAAATCTAGCCAGTGATGATTATGTTAATGGCCCTTGAAATACCTAGAACTCAAATGTGAGACTTAATAGCTAAAATGACATGTCTTTCATTCAAAACCCATGTCCCTGGATATCATTCATCGCTATTCTGGCAGCATCAAAGTTTTATTTGGCTGCTGTCTGATGCTGAAAAGAAAACCTTTCCTCCACATTCAAATGCACTACTTGTCACAATAGTCCCAGAATACATCAGAAGGGAGGAAAAGCTAACTTCAGTATCCTCCTTCTCTGCCATTCAAGACATGTAAAAGCACTCAGTAATTCAATCAAGGCCGTCACACGCTGACCCTCAGGACAACATTTATTATTGATAAACCATAAAAGTGAGAAAGATGAGGTTTTTCCCCCCTCTTAGCAAGCCTATCACAGGGAAAACTGCGATAACCCCTGCTATAGATGACTTATGAAAGTTCAGCAACTTGCATAACCTTGCCTAACTTTTTCATAGGTATTTTAAAGGGAACAAATAGGAATTATTCCCCCTCTGGTGATGAAAACAACATAAGAATGCATATCCAGAGAAGATGGTCCTCTTCCAGTCTTCTTTTTTTAAGCAATTTGGTTCATAGTTGGGCAACTGATTCAGCCACTTTGGCTTGAAAAAGGAAACCTGAGAGCTCATTTTCCTTACAAAGAAATTAACATATTTGGATGAAATTTGCATGAAAATGCTGTAATGCTTCTCATATCTCCTAGCAGTTATATGCAGCAATATGAGCTCTTTGTTTCTATACCTGGGCTTCAATTCAAACAGCTTCCTTTTTATGATTTGCATGTTATTTCCTCATTTGTATTCCGCTCTTTCTCCACAGAATTCAGGGCACACGTAGTGGGCAGCCACCCCACTATATGTTCCCAATAATCCTGTGACAGAGGGTTGACTGAGGTTAATGTCTGGCCCAATGCCATTCAGTAAGCCTCACGATTTGAAATGTTCTTTACCTGTTCCAAGTCTAACACTCAATTACTGACTGGCATATTCAAAGACTTGAGCTTTTGGAAAGCATAGCCACTTCCAACAATTTTTTTTACCATTTCAGGTTAGAAACTGTTTAAAATTACCCTGAATTTTGAAGTACCTTTGAGAAAAGGAGGTTATCACTCAGCATTTTAGATCTGGGCCTCAATTCTAGTTAATTCTAGCATTGGTTTAAATTTTTGATGTAAGAAGTAGCAAAGTGTAGAAATGTACACAGACATAATTTGGATGTTGAATTACTACGCATGTTGATAAAAGTCAAGTATGTGGAATGATAGGAAGTATATGAGCCAAAGTAATTTATAAGCAAATTGCTAAAGCCTGAAATATGTCTTAGAATTTTGCTGCCAATCTCCTGGAGGTACAGTAAATTAAGTGCTGAAGTGGCTGACAGGAGACCTTGCATTTAGGAACTTTATTCTTTCTTTCATCCCATACCAGAGGGATGCTTCCAAAGATCAAAGGTAGCATGTAATCATTAAATTACAATTTTTATGTCTTTCAAAGTGTAGGAATTCTAATATCTTATTGCTCATTTGTTATGGTGACTGTCTAAATCAGATTTTTTTAAATTATATATAAGCATTATTTTATGGCATACTTTCCAGCACATGACATGAGTCTCTTAAGAAACCAAGGACGCAATTCTAAGAGCCCATTTGGGTCAGTGTAGGTCCTTTTGTAGTCCTTACCACCATTTCTTGAAATTTGGATTATTGACTAACCATATTCCATGGTTCACTGCTGGTTACTGGACTGCACCATGATGAAGCTATAGAAATGAATGAATCCAAATGATCTGGGACTGATGAATTCATGAACAGACATGATATTCATAGGAGAAAACTGAGCTGAAGGGATTTTTATAAAACTAGTAACTGCCCACAGTTATCTCACGGGGAGGTTCAGTATAACAACATTCAATGGTTTAAAAAAGTCCCTTTCCAAGCATCTCAACTGTCCTTTTGCTTTCTCATCAATTGCCTCACTAGCATCTTCTCAGCCTAGCCTGTTTCCTGTTCCAATGGCAGTTAGAAATTACAGTTGAAATGGGAATGGAATGTTGACAGTTGTCTCTCCTCAGCTTGCTTGATTGACGTGGAATGTTGGCCAGAGGTTGTGGACACCCTAATACACAGGTTAAGGCTTTTATGTAGAAAGACAGCCATGTAGAATATTCTAATAGTCCAGTCCTGCCCATCATCATTACATGCTTATGCTTTAAAGCCATAGAGATGGAAAGGGAGCAGGTGGGCTGTGTTGGCAAGGGATAATATTTTCCCTTACCCCCATGTAGGTCCCCGAATGCTGTACTGATCTCAGATGTAGTCTATGTAGGTAAAAGTCAGAGGAGATAAATTGGCACATTTGAAAAGGTGGCATAGTTTTCAGGAGTGAATTTGCAACCAAGATCTACTCCTCCAGCTGTCTTCCCACCCCTACTACTGTCTCAATCCACTAAACAACTCCTTCTCCATGCCCCATTACTGCTCCTCTTCAACAATGTAACACCGTCTGTGTTACAGATGCCTGCAGTGGATGCCTGTCTGCCATCCATTGCTGTGCAGCTCCAATGTTGCTGCTGCTTTCCAGTGGCAGTGCACTTTGCATTCCATTGTAGGGCTTTTTACGACAGTGCAACACTGCAAATGGGATTGGATTGGGCAGTAGGTCTCACTTTAGAATGTGACATTAGAAGAACACTGATTCTTGTGCTTCCAGTGGGAAAAGACTGGCAGTGCAATCCTAAACATGTCTAATTAGAAGTAAGTCCTATTGTATTCAATGGGGCCTACTCTCAAAAAAGTGTGTTCAGGATTGCAGTCCAAGAAAAGAAAAGCATTGTCATAAAAGGTGGCTAAGGTTTCCCATAATTTAGAGATGAAGGAGGAACTTCAATACTCCATTCAGTTGCTTTGTCAGATTCAAATCTCAGAATTGGGTATATGTTCTCCAACAGAATAAATCATTCATCAAGCACTCTGGTTTGTGATATTAGGAAGCAAAATTAATATTAAATATATTTGGGACAATTAAAATGAAGGAAAAAAGGTAATTGAGCTATTCTAGTAAATCCTCAGGTGGCTGGTAGTACTGTGTTATTTTGTCCTTAGAAAATGTGGATAACTGAGGCACACGAGAAGCTTTATTTGTAAACATTCAAATTATACGTTTTTAAATAAATCAATGTCTTAAGGGAGATTGTCCACATAAAAGCACAATAGCATTCACTACTCCAGATAATGATGTTGTTTAAAAATTCAGAGAACATCATTTTGTATTTTGGCTTTTAAGCTGGCGCACATTTAAACAATGTAATTAGCGTATTTAGATATGAGGTTTTTTAAAAAAAAGTCATCAAAAAGATTTGGTGACCTAACAGCTGCTGAGGATCATCCATAAGGCTCCCAACAAAATAGCATTATATACCAGGCTACAGGAAAATGGGACTCCTGGTTGAGATGGATTTGCGAGATCCAGTAGGGAGTCAAGGAAATGTGTGTTTCAGATACATTGTTCCCTGCAGGGAGAGCTTTCACGTCCGTAGATGCTCTCAGTCGAATCTCACTGAAAAAGAAAACATTCAACTTCTAAGTGCTTGCCACTGTTTGCCTCATCTCTCCTAGAGGAAATAATTGGAACGTGTTGATAAAACACTTGTATTTCAACATAAGTATTCTGAGGAGCACTCCAAACAATGGGGCTACATATAGCTGTGAGGGTATTAATTATAGTAATAAAACCTCAGGCATGATTACAATAAAAAAGAGACTGTTACTTTATATCCACAATGAGGACGACAGCTAATTGCCACACCCGCTTGGATATTATTGAAACAAAGTTTACCTCAAATGAAGAACATCATCAGTGGGTTTTTCCTCTATTAGGGAAGTTCATTAGGGAAGTTTCCTCCATTAGGAAAGATTTAGAATGGCTTTCTTTAGGTATTCTTTAGGATATTCTTTAGCGGCCTTCTTTAGGATTTAGGTATTTGATGCAGCCTTCTGGTTGGTGTTTGGTGACCCATGGTACATCCAACTACACAATGTTATTTTGAGTGAATCTTATTTGTGGTATAGTGGTTAAGAGACTTAGGGCAAAATCCAGAGTAACTACGGAGAGTCGTTGCTCTGGTGTAAGAACAACTTACTCTGGGTTCCAATATGAATTTCCCATAGGTTTTTACTAGGTGGTGCAGTAACTACGGGTGCACTTAAAGTCTCTTATTTACTCCCGTAGTTACTCTGGATTGTGCCCTTAGGCTGCAATCCTTAAGACACTTTCCTGGGAATAAGACCTATTGAACACAATGGGCTTACTTTTGTGTAGACATGGTTAGGATTGTGGGTTAGGGCCACATGGTTAGGATTGTGGGTTAGGGCCAATCCCATGCTGTCTGTGTTAGCAGGTTACTACAGCACTGGAATAGCTGCCACAGGATCATTGCTTGCAACAGGCAGCTAAAAAGGCTGCCTGATGTTTACTTGGTGGAAGGGGATCCTCCTTCCCTTCCCCATGTAAAAGAGCAGACCCACAATGGGGCTATTTCTTCTTGCACTGTCTCTCCAACCCACCTCCTTCCTTCCGCCATGCCCCATCTTCTCTGTCTGTTCTCCCCTATCCCAGAATACCTTATCTCTCCCTCCAAACACAAGACACATCACCTAGGTATATTTGGGATATATTCCCACTGCCACAGGCCAGAGGTGGGAACATAGGATTGGGCCCTTAGTTTAGATTACTCACTTAAGCTTTTATTTTCTATCAAAATGCTCCTCATTTATTATGGGGTTGAAAGCAAGTAATGTCTTGGGGCTCTTGAAGAGTATTCAGCCATAACTCACTAACTTCTTCTTCTTCATGCTAAATTTGACAAATAAAGAAATGGAGCTGACAGCTATTTTGCCTTTTTAACCAAAATGTATATGGCTTTCCTTACAACATTATGGCCCACTCTCATAGAAGCTGATCTCAGTATCAATACATCTTTTAAACATGGAGTTTTAACTATAATGAAAGGTCTGAACTCTATGTGTGCATTTTTTTTTTCAAAATCATTCTGCAGCAAGAAATGTTCCATATTCCAAAATGTGATGGACAAAATTGTGGCCTGCCTTTTTAACAATGAATGACAGTTTTGTTCATTTACCAGGAAGTTATCTCATGTTAAGGACACACTGTCCCTTTAGGATTTTCCAAGAAAGTACAGTCACTGAAGTTGTGGATTATACACTTTTTGTAAAAAATAGAATCTATTTAAAAGCCAGTGTGAGATTTGACAGGAGGGCATTGTTGTGATGGTTAGACATCACATAAGTGAAAAATTGCGGGCAAATGGATGGATATCATAAAAATGACATTCCTTTTGGCCTAATGATGAAACTACATATAGAAGACCCCTAACAGTCACCTTCATAATAGCTATTTTTATGACACCTGTCGGCAGCAACCTCTTGTGTGCCCAGCAACCTTCATTCTTATCTTCTTTAATTGGTAGTAAGTGGTGACTCCCCAACTCCATTAAATGTTCCGATCATAGACTTTGCCAGCTCGGTTGCTACTGAGAAAGCAGAGTGGCTACTGATCCCTATGTGTCCAAGCACTTTTCAACTGAGCCAATGCAATAGCACTAAGCACCAACTGAGAGGTTGCATAGAAATGCTTCCTGACAGATGCATGCACAGCTGCAGTTGTTTCAGGCCACTTGCTACACATCTGGGTCAACTCAACTCATTTCCATGACTTACTTGGAAATATTGTAGCTATTGTTGTAGATCACAGATTGGTTTGTGGGATTTCTTTACCTTCCATCATGATGTAAAATGATTCAGGATGCTAGCCTAACAAATTTAAGCCACCTGTCTCCCCTTTGGTGATGTGGGGAGGATGGTGTACATCTGTGCATTGGCTGAACCCTCCAGGAGTGATGCAGATGTGCTTTATGGCACTTTTGCAATACCCCCAGGCCAGCATGGGACTTGTGCCAGGACTTGTGCCAGCATATCTGGGGGCTCATTTTCAGGTGTTTGTTTAATCTGGATAAAACCTTGATTAAAACCACACCAGAATAACTTCATTTGAATAGCCTGCTACATGGAATGGCATGTGTTTTCATCAGCAGTAATGACACCGGATGCATTAATGAATCATGTTTTTTATTTTGTGAAATGCAGAGTTTGGAGAGAGCTTCCTCACTTAGGGTGAACATGCATAATAAATGCAAAAGAGGACAAGTCCTGCCCAAAATGTAGGACACACAAGAAAAATGTAGGGCATGACAAAATAAAAGCTAAAAAATTCCTTTTGTGTGGTTAAATACTCTTTTACTTGTAATTAAATTTAGAATAATTACATATACTTTATTTAATATACAGTAAAACCTTGGATTGAAAGTGGTTTGGAATGATAGCATTTTGCAAGACAAGCAAACATTTCTAATAATTTTTCTAATAAATAAATTTCACAATACACGCAAAGAAATGGTTCCAGCTGGAATACGGCAGGTTTCAGTGCTCTACCAGCATATGCGTACCTCTCCTGAGAGACCAGCCTATGCATGTCTACTCTTGAGTAAGACTATTACAGTCAATGGGGCTCACTGATATGTAAGGGGGGCAATGAACAGGTGCCACAGAGACCTAGCCTTGCATGTCTACTCTTAAGTAAGCCCTACTATAATCAGTGGGGCTTACTCTTTTTGTAAGGAGAGCAGATTGCAGCCTGAGAAACCTGAGACAGGTTAATTTGTTTTATTTTTCTGTATAATTTGTATTTTCATTATTATTTTGTATTGTATTGCAGTATTGTAATCGTTTTTATATGGATTTTGGTATTATGGAATGTATCATCTTAGTTTCAGTTATTTCTTATGGGAAAATTTGCTTTGATATACAAGTGTTTTGGATTACAAGCATGCTTCCCAAATGAATTATGCTTGTAAACCAAGGTACCACCGTGATTAATTATTTGAGACTACATGCTGCTTTCTCACAAGGAAGAGGAGGACACTGGAGATTTTTCCAGGACACAGTGCTCAAATAGAGAACATGTCCTGGAAAAAGTGGACATATGATCACCCAGTCCTCATTTCAAATCTCACCTCACTTCAAGTCTCTTTGTGGGGATATGCCTTTTGCAGTAGTGGAGGAAAGGAAAGTTAAAATAGCTGTGAAATGGTTATGTATACTGGCAAGAAGTAAATACAGTGGTGCCTCACATAAAGAGCTTAATTGGTTCCGGAGGCATGTTCTTTAAGTGAAATGCTCTTTAAGAGAAGCAGATTTTCCCACAGGAAATAATGGAAACTCAGACAATTGGTTCCACACTCCCCAAAATATTCATATAAACATATTAACTGGATGTAAAAATGATGACAAAACACTGGAATTGAATTCAAAACATGCATTCAGTGTGCATGATCCTATGAAGTCTACTTAGGCTGCAATCCTAAAGACACTTTCCTGGGAGTAAGCCCCATTTAACACAATTGGGCTTACTTCTGGGTAGATATGGTTAAGAGGCTTCAATCAAAGACACGTTCCTGGGAGTAAGCCCAGTTGAACACAATGGGGCTTATTTCCAAGAAGACATGGTTGGAGGCTGCATAGAGGATGGGTGGTGTACCTGGGCTGCTGCTGGAGGCTGGTGGGGGCATTGGGAGCAGTTTGGGGCAGCTGCCTCTGGCACCCCCAGGCAACTGCCCTCAAGTTGGGGGTAGTTAGAGGCAGCAGTGCTGGCTGGCAGCCTTTTTTAAAGAGCCTCTATGCGGAGCATCAGGGCTGCATAGTATGCATGCCCATAGCGTGCTTGCTTGTTAAGTGAAGCGGAACTTGCTATGTGAAGCAAGATTTCTTGGAAATTTTTGCTCTTTATGTGAAACGCTTGTTAAGCGAGGTACCACTGTACACTGTACACTGTACACTGTACACTGATTGTATACTGGCAAGAAGTAAATAATGGAAAACCTCCATTTAATAAAAATCTAACATGGAAAATTTGTGGAAACCTCATACTCAACCAGAGCTTTGCTTTATCCCAGTATCATCTATTCTGACTTGCAGAAGCTTCCAAACCCCTAGAGCAGGGGTCTCCAAACTTTCAACTTCTGGGCTCCAGGACGTTTAATTTTGATTCCCATCTAAAAATAGCCTAATTTGCATAAATTAAAAATGTGGGAATCTGAGGGTTACCAATCATGTAGTGGAGGAAATTTCAGCAGATACAGCTTTTCATCTCACAGATCACAAGTTTCACCTGCTGAAATTCTCTTTTCTACATAATTGTGAAAGGTCCTGAGGTCGAAAGTTTGGAGACCCCTGCCCTAAAGTCCCATGAAGAAACTTCCTTAGTCCTGCTGAGAATCTTTTTATTGGAAATATCAGGGCTTGAGCCTGGGAAGTTCAACAAGCAACACTCCCACTGAGTCAAAGCCCTTTCCCTGAAGTGCACTAAAAATTGTATCCGGAAGGTACCGCTTCTCTTTTATACATGTACATTTAACTTGCAAAAAGGCACAAGTTGTGAAAATATTTATTTCACTTTGTCAAAATGTTCATATTTTTCCTGTCAGATCAGGAAGAAAAAATGTTTCCATAGCAGAGATGTGATTTGGCAGATGCCAGACCATAAAAAATAGATACATATATATATTTAAAGCAAAGGTCACGTTTTTATTGGAAGAAAAAAAAACTTTACCAGCATTTTATGATCCTTCTGAGTTACATATTTTACTTTAGGGTGATTACGTGGCATGGGACATAGTGTGAAGGATGCATGTGTCCACTACAATTTATAGTCAACGAGTTCTTTAAGCCCCAAGAACAGCAGCTAGAGGGCTCTGTTTAGTTTAAAATTTGACCCACAGTGTTTCTCAATGCCAAATCCCTCTGGGGTTTAGCAGATTGACTCTTATTGTTTCTAATTCAGATTCAGAAGGCAGGATAATTTTGTTACTTCTCCCACAAGTCCTGATTCCTTCCACAATTAACCTCATGCAAATCTGGAATGAAAAATCAGTAGCAACATAACAAGACACAGAAGTTGCATCCGTACAAGACAGCGGAATAGGATCTGCCATTTGTCCCAAGGCTTCTTCTCATTTGCATCGGTTAATTCATTGGAATCTGGGCAAAGACAAAACTGCATTACTGAGAACTGAGACTGACAGCCAAATAGCCCAAAACAAAAGGACAAATCACAGACCCAAAAAGAACATTGATTTAACATACGGAGTGATATTCTGAGTACATTCGGATTTCACATCAGAAATGCTTTCATTCTTGGATTTGGAAAATAGGACAAAATAATGTCGTATTTTTCGCTTCATAAAATAGATACTCAAAATGTATAAAGTGAATCCAACTTTCCTACTTCTTGCATTCAGAACATTTTTCCTGCTTGTTGAACATTATGTCCAATCTGATCAATACATGGACATGTCCTGAATGTTTTATTGCCAAACAGTGGGAAGTCTTAATCTTTCCCATACACTCCTGCCTCACAGCAATCAACCTTGCACATTTAGCGGGATTATCTCGTCTGAAAAGATAGACTGCAGTGTGCTTAAAAGGGATCCTTTTCATTCAGTTGGATTCTGTTCCACTTTGCCAGCCAGAGTCCTGTCCTGAGGTTACTCACAGATGGTTAAGGAGGTGGCCCATCTGCAAAGCAGAACAACTGCATTTTTAATGCCAGATTGAGGTTGGTATGAAATGAGGAGAATAATGTAATAGGAAGATTATTTTAATCAAGAGCCTGTTGTTTGTTCTTCACTTGATCTATTAACTTTTAACTGTAACTGTTCCTTTGCAAACTTATAAACTAAGCTCAAATAAAGGAATTTCATTATAATTCTAGTATTATTCACGTTGTTTAAATGTTGAGACACTGATTTTAAAAATGCACTGATGCATACTTTTGAGACATTGATTTCAAAAATGATTTTAAAAATAGAAATCCCAGTCAAAACTAAAAAAAATATGGTGGAGCTTCCAAAAGGCTCCAAGTGGAACACATGATGCAGTTGCATGCTTTGGTGCCACCTGACAGCATAGTGAGGTCATCAGTGCAATGGATGATAGCATTTTGGGCCAGGCCACATACCTATCAAAGTAAGGTAGAGTATCCTGGTAGAAGGAACAGGGTGGAAGGGTTTATGGCAGGGAGAGGGCAGAATGAGATATTTATTGACACGAACATGTGGCTAAATCCTCTCTCTTTCCATTGCTCTCCATCTTGGTCCTGTTGCAGAAAAAATATCACTGACATAGAACCAGGAAATCCCATTCGGACATTGGAAATTTTCCCAAGAGTAAGTGAACAAAAAGTTCACTTACCCTAACACAGTAGTATTCAGACATTTTAGACTGGGATCTCCTTTCAAATGTAAAAGTCTGTCTGGAACCCCCTGTCAAACTTACTGGGATGTTCTTCTGTGTCTACTTGGAAGTAAGTATACACAGTGTTCAATGTGTTCAATGAGGCATGTCCAGGAAAGCATAAGGAAGGCCCAGTGCCAGATTTCAAGATGGTGGATCTCACCCTCTCACAATCCACACTTTTAAGACACTGTCCTAAAGTGACCTCTCCAAATGCCCATCACCAGCACAGTGTGTGCAGCATGCAATGTATGCCTCCTTGGTGTGGCTGCATCAGTAAAAAGTGAATTTAGTTTGGACTGGGCTGTAACTGTTTATATCAGATATTTATATATCACACACATCTAATACTGCTTTTTGAAATAACATTATCGACAGATGGTATACGCACACAACAGGAATTCTAAAACACTTATTAGAATTAAACTAGCATAAAACAAAGTATTCTGTTTAGCTGTTTGTTTTCTTTAACATTCCTCTCTTGGTTAATAGATACAAGTCAAATAAATTTTACTATGGTATTTAGATCCTTGAGGCCTTCACTTGGGATCAATTTTTCTTTTGAAAAACTAATAAACGCTTAAGATCTGCAAATGATTAGTTCAAGAACCAGATGGGAAACTGGAGTACCTATTTTCAATAAACATTTCACCAAGGAACCCTGTTTTTATTTTTATTTTTTTGGTAACATGATCTGATTAGGTTTTAAAAGAAGCAACAGAATTGACCTAAAAAGACCTGGTGGTCTGCTGAAGGGCTCTTAAAGATGAGGTTGTAAACCAACTGTAGTGTGTGTGGTTTGTATTTAGCAATTTTCAGTGACAGCAAAAATAGAAACAGTTTCTACTTGAGACCCTGAAGAGCCATTTCCCATCATTTAAAAATTCCATTAGGACTTGCAGCAACTCTAGTTTTGGACTACTATGGTCTACAGAACATACTCTCATTGATTTATTTTTGTCATGTCTTGTCCATGGCCGTAATTTGGAAAATGCTTTTAAGAAAGACCATTGCTTTCTGTTATTTTGAGAAAGGCCATTGCTAAAATCATTCAACTGAAGCACTATACACTGAAGAGAGTGTTCTCTAGATCCCTTTCAGAATTGACTACATTTTATAGATTTACAGAATCTTAGATTTGGGTTGATCCATTAAGGAAGCAGAGAATGGGGGGGGGGGGAGAGTGGCACAGTTGGAGTGATCTCTTTCCCAAGTGCCTCCACATCTGTTCAGCTTGCAGCAAACAAATCTACATTGATACACTTCCCTATACTCTCACTTCATTATTTCCATGCTCAGTCCCTTTAGTTTAAAAGGCAATGCTTGCTATAAATTTAATGGGACTATGCAAGGAAGGCATGAGGTGAGTGGGTAAGAAAGCTGATCATCACCACTACCCTGATCCAAATCAACAAGGGAAACAGTTATCTGCTTCCTTACCTACTCGCCTCATTCCTTCCTTGCAGTGCTTTAAACAGTTAAACATGGAACAATTTGGAAGCTGCTAACCTGACCAGCATTCCTTGGTTTGTAGAAAAGGATCACACAGTGAAGTCACTTAAGCAGCTACATTTTTAATGTGTGTGTGTGTGTGGTGTGTGTGTGTGTTGTGTGTGTGTAGTGCAGCAGCAGGGGAAGGGACTGGGTGGCATCAGGTAGCAAACCTAATTGGACTATCCCTACAATCCAGAGCAACTACGGGAGCATGTAAGAGACATTATGTGTATCCGTAGTTACTGTACCACCTAATGAAAACCTATGGGAAATTTATATTGCAATCCAGAGCAAATTGTTCTTACACCGGAGCAAGGACTCCCCGTAGTTGCTTTGGATTGTGCCCTATGTATCTAAACCATTCATTCACACCTAAACCAATGATGGATTACATATCCAGGCTCTTTTGAAAACCAACTTCTAAAGTTACTCATAGGTAAGCTGGTCTTCTAGTTAGGTTATTTTTCATGAAGTATAATCTTTGAGTAGGGACCTGCAAAAGGTGAAGTTATTTTTCCTGACAAAGGGGTGTTATACCAAAATAATCAAAATAACCTCGCCTTTTGGAGATCACTATCTATGAGTTATGGGTGTATTCATTTCACTTAAGCCCATTCATTCTCTGACATCCTTTTATGGTTCCATTCTACTTTGTCATGGTATCCCTTGGTTCCATTATATATGAGCATTAATTAAATACATACCGGTATATGTACATTAATTAAATCCATTGATACTGATTTAGAAAAATGTTGTTGCTTTTTTGCATTCAACAGGATTCAAGTCCTCTTGAATGATGAGCATAACCATCTCTTCCATTCCATTGGTCGCCATTTTATGATACCAAAAATCTTACCATAAGTGACTGTGCATGACAGTCTAATCTTAATGGTTCGGCAGTGATGGACTGTCCATTTGCTTTGTTCAGCTTCCATAATGCTATCTCACAGCAGTTCTGATTTGCTATATGATGGTATTACTTTTTGCTAAGAAAAAAGAAGACTGATTTAAAGAAAAGATGGTGCAAAAGTAGCTACCACTTGAAGTTAGGAAAGGCTGACAATGGCATTTTACGAACTGAATACCACAAATGGTGTAGGAATGTAGACTAAGGGCAAAATCCAGAGTAACTACAAGGAGTCCTTGCACCTGTGTAAGAACAATTTGCTCTGGATACCAATATGAATTTCCTATAGGTTTTCACTGGGTGGTGCAGTAACTACGGATGCACGTAATGTCTCTGACATGCTTCTGTAGTTACTCTGGATTTGGGGGTTAATGGGTGCAGTGTTTTCTGATGAAAATACCCCATTTTCTATAAAAATTGCCAAAAAGGACCACAATTTTTTTTACTGAAAATAGATGAAAAGAACATGTCCCTATTTGTACTAATCCTTATGAATTTTTAAAATGGTTAAAGCTTTGTGTCTCCTTATAGTTTTTCAAAATAAACAGTCCCAAGTTCTGCAAACTCCTTTTACACAAGTCAGTTTCATCTCAGTGGGCATTCTGCTTTAAAATTCATGGTACATTCTTGTTTCAGGATCCAGTTATTTACTTCATATTTACATCTGTTTGTTTGTTTTTTGTGCTTGTCACAGCCTGTGGTTTTTTAAAAAGTTTCAATATATTTTATTTATCTGATGATTCCGAGAAATCTGGAAAATAAATTGATTTCTCATTGTAAAAGGCTCTCCAGTGCCTCATAAATATTCCTTATGTCAAGATGTAATGTTTTATTGTTTAAGACAATGTTTTAATGCAATAGATTTATGTTAATAAAGACCCCTTTTTATAGGATTACAATGATCAATTTTTCAAGGACTTCAAAAATATTGGAAATGGAACAACAATCCACAAAACACCATGTAGTTAATTTGTAATGTCAGTTTCTAGCCCTAGCCAAATAATTCATATTCACATGGTTCACAGTGTTGCAGTGGCTCAGATGGAAGATGCTGTTCCTTTCATTAGAGAGGCTGAAGTTCAAGACCCAGGTGCTGCAAGATGGAATGAACTCCCGTACTTAGCCCAACTCCTGCCAACCTAGCAGTTCAAAAGCATGTAAATGCAAGTGAATCATAAATAGGTACCAACTCGATGGGAAGGTAAACAGTGTTCCGTGCCATCATGCTGGCCACATGACCACAGAGGCATATTTGGACAGCATTGGCTCTAGGCTTTGAATCAGGGATGAGCTCCGGACTTAACCCAGTTGTAGCTGGTGCCTGTATAGGCAACAGGAAAAATCTGCAGCCAGGGACTTTCACCTTATGCTAAATCACATCTGAACAAACAAAGCAGATGTTTTCTAACTAGTTTTTGGTTATGGCCAACATGATATGTGAGTTTTCAGAAACAAATCAATATTTGAAGCTCAGCTAAACTCATTGGTTTAATGAAAAGTTGCAAGGTCTTGACTTGTATTTTGATATCATCTCATATTATAATAGTTTGATATTATTGACCTATAAACCTTAGCTAAAATGCAGATTTCAGGTGTTCTTATAGGGATGGAATTTCAGTGCATGCCATGGGCACCATTTCCTCTATATACGCTTCTGGTGAAGGGCAAACTAAAACAAATCCTAGCATGACTGGTTTCATTGTGGTTCCTTCTAATTCTTCCCTAGAACTCTCCCCCAGCAATTTTCCCTCTGGTTACCGGTGGGGTACCCCTGGTCATGTCCAGTCTGCAGCCTGCAACAGAAGAGAGTGTTTCCCTCCAGCCTGGTGACTTTCCTCCTCAGGCCTTTCTACTGGTTGTCCCCCATTTCAGATCTGAAGCCCCTCAGGCACTGGTGAGAATCATAAGGAAAATCACAACAATATTTAATAATGAAAGTTGGGGCAAAATGAAAGAATATGATTTTTTTCCTCCCATCTGAGCACTGAAATCTTCTTTATCCTTTAACATAATAAAGCAGTTGTTTCCAAGGCATCCCTGGGATGAAGTAGATGAGACAATACAGATTAGTGATCCAATTAGTTTCTTTACCCTTTAAAAAATAAAAATCAGTTTTGGGATTTTAGTGTGAATAACTAGAGTTAAAATACTCTACATGGTACTGAAAATGCAAGCCACAGGAGTAAGAAATCATGCCCTTTCCATTTTTACCGAAGTGATAAACTGCTGTATGGCAAGAGGAGACTTGAACTAACAACTTCAGCAACAGAGTCCAGTCAAACTCGAAAGCATATGGAGATATTCTACTGATCCCAAACAACTGTCTAGGATTCATCAGCCCAGGCAGAGACGGTGATCTGGGCAATGAAGATCAGCATGATTAGATCAGTAGGACAGCTGCTTATTCCTCAGTCTAACTGCACAATCCAGAGTAACTACAGGACCTCTTACATTGATGTAACAGGCATTTACTCTGGATTGCTCCATGCATTTCCTATAGGGTTCCCATACGTA
Organism: Cryptoblepharus egeriae; assembly: GCA_030015325.1. Classification (NCBI taxonomy): domain Eukaryota; kingdom Metazoa; phylum Chordata; class Lepidosauria; order Squamata; family Scincidae; genus Cryptoblepharus; species Cryptoblepharus egeriae. The sequence continues at coordinate 74,998,639 of JAREYC010000001.1, read as the reverse complement.
GCTGCATAACTACGTCAACGTAAGAGGTCCCATGGTTAATCTGGATTTTGCCCTAAGCAACTGTTTACTCAGAGTATTCACACTGACTGTTGTGCCTTTTCTCACCTCTATTGCAGCATTTTTAAAATCTAATCATCTGCCTTTCCTGACCATGACTTTGTACTGTAACTGCCTCTGTCTGCTTGGATTTCAATCGATCTGAACTTGCTTCTGGTCTCCCATGTGTGATCTGACCCTACAGTGCCCTGACTTAGAGAGGGGATTTTCTGGATGGAGAAATTTTGAGCAAATCCCTCTCCCCAGCTCACTTTTTTCACTTGTCTATTTGGTCTGTTGGACTTGGCAATCATCATTTTGGTTTTCACACATCTTCCTCTAGGGGGAATAAAGAAAAGTAAGCAAAACCCATTCCACCCTCAGTTTGACAGTTTTTTCTAGTGTTCCTTAAGTTTTTTACCCCTCCCACCAAAGAATACCCCCCCCCAAATAGGGAGAAAGACCATTGTATTTTAAAGCCACACAGAATAGTAGAAAGCTCTCTCTCTCTCTCTCTCTCTCTCTCTCTCTCTCTCTCTCTCTCTCTGTGTGTGTGTGTGTGTGTGTGTTTCCAGCTCATTTATGTAGCACAAGATAAAAGTCCATTTGGGAGTTGTACAGATAATATAGGATTCCAACAATATTAGTAGCTCTTAAATGCCTCCAGTGGCCCAGACAGCAGGGAATATCCTGAGAGATCACTCAAAATGCAACGACATGGATTATTTATGGGTTTTCTGTAGTATTTGTCTTTTCTGTCTCTGAAAGTGCAAAAACTTTGATTTTATGCACTAGAGAAATCTATAGAAGCAACCAAAATGGAATTACAGTGAAAGATTTCTTCTTTCCTGATTTTGTTTGGCTAAATCTCCCCAAGTGTTCACGTAAACTATGCTTATAAAACATAATGACTTTAAAATACATTGTTTCACATCCTGAGCTTTTGGGACAGGACAGGAGAGAAATAGGAGTAAAGTGTTAACAAAGAAGAATATAAAAATTCCTGAAGCATGTTGGCAGATAGAGCACCGTCATTTATGTTTTCCCTTGAGTGTTTGTGAAAGCATCTGAAAATGTCACAGGATCAGCATCTTAACTGACAGAATTTCCGAAATTGATCGCTTGGGAAAACTAAACATAGAACACACACTTTAAGTAATATAGGAACTGGAGAGTCTAGTTGTTGCTGCACTTAGGTGGCAATCCTAAAGACACTTTCCTGGGAGTAAGACCCATTGGCCTAAGGTGCCTGCTTCAATCACCCAACTACCTCCACTGTCTTCGAGTTTTTTGGATTTGAAAAGGCAGAGAGAAATGGAAAAGAGGACTGGAGAAGGAGAGTGGTGGGCTTGGAGAGTGTTATTGTCCTATATTGCTTGTCCTATATTGTCCTGTATTCAGTGGTGGGCTCCAGCAGGTCCACACCTACTCTATAGAACTGGTTGTTAACAAGAGATAGGACATATAAAGTTAGAAATAGCCATTTAAAAATGGCTGTCAGATGGGCATAGAACTGGTTGTTAATTTCTTTGAATGCCATCACTGCCTATACTGCTTGTCCTATATTGCCACTTGCTTTTCCACACTATTCCCCACTTCATTATGGAATACAGACTGTAAGAGAAGGGATGGCATTGTTGGCAATCATTGTAGTTCAATTCAGTGGGGACAACATTTGGCATGTTGCCTCAGATGCTAAAAGGTCTTGCTCCAGCCCAAGCCAATACTGGAAATATTGCAAATATGCACAGCCTTGCCTACATTGCTCCTTTGATTTGGATTATTAACCAGCTATCTTTGAAATATCTTGAACACTTCCCCTTAAAACATATTTTTCTTTCAGATCTTTTATACATTGTGGAATGTGCAAAATAAAGCAACAGTTATCTCTATGAAGCAACCTACAAAATGCATACTTTTCTAATCTGTAAACATTTCTCACCCTTAAAATAAAAAGCCTTTAAATTTTGGATTTTCATGAATTCCTCTTTCAGACTTCTCCACTTCCTATCTGCTGCAAACAAACCATCTGGCCCAATTCTATGGAAATTTTATGACAACACATCTCCCTACATGCTGTCATAAAAGACCAACTGAAAACTGCACAACCTCCAAGCCATTTGCAGCTCCACTCACCCACTACTGCAAAGCCCATTTAAATCAGTGGTGAGAGTTTGGGTGGAGAATGGGAGGAACCAGGAGCAGTTTGATCAATGAAGATGTGGAACCCAATGGAAACTACTTGTGCAGGACCTTTTTTACTAGTACATCCTGCCCCTTTCCTTTTCTTGGATGTATGCCAACTAGATAGGTACTGTAGGTCCACGTATGTCTAAGCAGACATAGTGGGTGCCTCCATCACAGAAGGAACATCCTCCCCAAATTTCATGCTTCCAGGCTCGGCAGTTTTGGCTGGGCGTTGATGAATGAATCAGTTAGTGAGTGACTTTTCAGTTTTATATATAGAGATACATTTCTTTTTGCCTTGATCTATTAGGATGTTTGTTAATACAAACCTGTATTTCTTTCCCAGATGTGTTCCACAAACAGCATGAATTTTCAAACCTGAACTGTGCCTTTGGACAGTACTACTAACATAGAACCTAGCTCAACATATTTTAGGTTTTGTTGAAAACAACACTTGAGCTGCTGAATGGATCAATGAAAATTGATTTTTGCATAGTAAGCAGAAGAGAACAATTGTCTTAAGGGGGATATAGTATTACGTTGGGAACTATAAAATGGTATATGCTTTTATCAATAATTGGCAGTTTATATATCAGAAAAAGATCACTTAAGACTACAGAAATAGTAATGAGGGAGTGTTTAATCCTGTTTACAGCTTTGGTCTGAAAAAAAGTTAAGTTTCACCTGAATGAAATATTTTGTGCTATATTATTGAGCCTAGTTTATTAGTGAAAGATAAGTGTTAAAAATATTGGCCTTGAGCAAGCATGAGAGAGGAATTGCTTTTGTCACAAGGTACACCCCAACCATTCACTTTCCCTTCATTATTCTGTTCTGTTCCTTTAAGACTATCAGATGAAGCCTTAGCCATATAGAGCCTTCCATCTGGGGAAGTTAAAATGCATCTCTATTTTAAATGCTAGAACCAAGTCCAATGGTGACACAATGCACTACCACCATACTAGCTATCCAAATAAGTACAGTGGTGCCTCATGTAACAAATTTATTTCATTCCAGAGGCATGTTTGTTATGTGAAACATTCTTTACATGAAGCAGATTTTTCCATAGGAAATAACTGAAACTCAGATGATTGGTTCCAGAACCCAAAAAATATTCATATAAAAATATTAACTGTATGTAAAAATGATGACAAAACTCTGGAATTGAATTCAAAACATGCATTCAATGTGCATGATCCTATGAAGTCAACATAAGCTGCAGTCCTAAAGACACTTTCCTGGGAGTAAGACCCATTGAAAACAATAGGGCTTACTTCTGACTAGACATGGTTAGGATTGTGCTCTATACAAAAAACGTGGAAAAGAACAAAAGAACCTGAAGTTAAGCCAGAATTTTCAATCCAGACCTGTAATAAACAGATTGAAAAACATTGACCTCTGATTGCTCGCTTCATTGAGCATGGATCGTTTTGCTTTGGGACAATGATGACCTATTAATGCTGTAATGTAACTAATTTTTAGATTTAGATCCTTGGGTACTTTCCACAATACGAAGCAGGCTACAAACGGCTGACTAAATAATATAAGAACTGTTAACTGTTTCTGTTAACTTTTATTTTAATTTGGTTGCAATCCAAAAGACAGGTTCCTGGGAGTAAGACCCATTGAACATAAAGGTGCTTACTTTTCAGTAGACATGGTGAGGATTGTACTGTTAGGGCAAAATTCAGAGTAACTATGGGGAGTCCTTGCTCCGGTGTAAGAACAACTTACTCTGGACTGCAATATGAATTTCCCATAGGTTTTCACCAGGTGGTGCAGTAACTACGGGTGCACGTAAAGTCTCTTAAGTGCTCCTGTAGTTACTCTGGATTTGGGGGTTAATCATTAATTTATTTCAATGTTCCACCAATACTTTAGACCAGGGACCTCAAAGGTTTTTGGCAGGAGGACCACATCATCTCTCTGATGCTGTGTCGGGGGCCGGAAAACAAATTTACATTTCAAATTTGAATACATTTATATAAATTTACACATAAGAATGGATTGGAGTGGATTACAAGGCTTGCCCAAGGGCCGGATTGAGGGGTCTTGTCAGGGGCCACATTGAGGCCACATCCCAGCATATCGCCCCCGTGCTGGGATTTGGAGACCCCTGTTTTAGACTACAGGTTGTTACAGGGAAGATTTCTTCCCTATACACTTAAAACTGAAAGGAAAGCCTCACTGTGTGTTTTCCTGCTTCTTTTTCAATCAGATCACTTACAGGTGCAGGATATTTTACATAGCAGTCAAAATTCACCTAATTTTTTGGGAAGATGTTCTTCACTCATTCCATAGTCAAATGAACCATTTTAAAAGGCATCTACGAATACATTTATTTACAATATTTGAGCACCATTTTTTAACCGTAATTGTTCTCAAAATAATTAGTTTTACTGTAGTCAGGACTTATGCGTAGTGTGGCCAATGTAAAGTACTGTAAGTTTTTTATTAACTGTTTAACAGTCCAATCCCCTGCCACCATGAATGAATCATATTATTTTAAAAGTACCATTCAAATTTGAAATTATAGAAGAATTTGATAAAAACAGCATGAAATTCTTGATGCTGGAAGTTTGAAGACAGACAACTGAATCCCCTGGAAAGTAGAAAGGAAAGAGGAGAAAGATAAAAAGCAGTGTTAAGAGGAAATAAGGAATTCATTTCTTGTTGATTTGCAAGAGCAGTAGGACCTTTTCATAGGAGATACAAAGAAATCATTTGCCTTCAGGAAGACAGGTGGATTTCAGCCTCATTTCCAGCCTTGGGCAATGCTTGAGCAAAAAACACAGAAGACTCAAGATTTAATGCCAATGATGCTTGGGATAAACTTTCATTACAGTAAGGGATTTATCGCTACATTAGAGCTCACAGGTTACCATTTCAGGAGAAAGCTGAACACATACTGTGATACATTTGGGCTGAAGATGCGCAAAGGACAGCAAGATCTTAGGAGTGTATAGCCATAACCTCCATGGTCATGTTCTGCTTTACTTTGTATAGCCACAAAACATTCTCTCTTTTACTAGGAGCTTCAGTTTCATTTAAACTCATGGTCATGTTCTGCTTTACTTTGTATAGCCACAAAACATTCTCTCTTTTACTAGGAGCATTCAGTTTCATAGCTATGCCTCTTTCCACAAACACTGCCACAGTATCATAACCTAAAAGCATTTCCTCACAGCTTTAAACCAGGTGATAACCATCCACAGTCTAAAATACCTCTGGCAGTAATGATAATGGCAACATGATGCAATTTCTTTAACAAAGAATGTAACATCACTATCTAAAACATATAGTCAGCCTATGGCAAATATCACTATGACCTAACTGTCCTTTTTAATGACTCACATATGCTTAAGTTCATGTCTTTGAGCAATGATTCAATTTTTTTAAAGGAAGCCACAAAAGGATGGAAACGGAAATTTGTGTGCATAAAAGAGTGATGTGGTTAAGCACCCGATACTCTCTCCAGTAGCTTTCTGAACTGATATCATTTATTTATCACACTGCAACCTCTGGCTACATTTCTTGCAAAACTTAAGCCAATATGTGAAATGCACTCCTTTTTTAGGCAGTCATTAACTTCACACTGGCAGAAGCGTGTGGTCACTTTTTTAATTGCTTATTTGTTTACAAAGAAAATCAATTAGCACGACCCCTGTGGATTTCTTCCTTTTTTTCCTTCTGAGAACTCTTATCAACAAAAGTATTGATGCAGACAGCTCTAGATGTCCATGAATTCCCACACATGGGGATGGAAGGAGTCTCCAGGATGATGAAGAGGGTGCCAAGCCAATCAATCAATATAGAGTAAGGATGCAGAGAATCTCAGTTGTGTAGCTCAAGCTGCATCAATGTGCCTTAAGCTCACCCTTAAATCTAATATTAATCATCATCAGCCAGTTAGAAGCTAGAGGGAAGGTTTGTGGCAGGGGAAAGATAGAAACACTGATTGCTGTCTGCATAGTACCTGAAGGATGACAGCTGCTTCTCTGTTCTGTCAGGTAAATAGATACATGAGGTTATCTTTCTTAACAATTATTATTTACAGTTTGCCTGAAACCAAGCTTCCTCAGCAAAAGTCAACTGGGGATTTTATGGAACCAGCTGTATGGCTGTGGAATATGGATGCAATGTGAAAAGCTCTATCATGTGGAGCTCTGTCTAGCAATTGGAAAATGCAATGGAAGATACAGATTACCTTACAACAGCAGATAGTACAAGTTGATTAACATATTTGATATGCAAAATAAGAAATCTTTAGGAGAAACAGCAAAACCTTGGATTGAGAGTGTTTTGCAAGACAAGCAAATATTTCTAATAAATATTTCTATACAAGCGATGCCTTGCAATACAAGCAGTAAAAATAGTCCTGGACAGGATATGACCAGTTTCAGTGCTCCACCAGCACATGCTCAGCCTCTCCTGAGAGACCAGCCTACTCATGTCTACTCTGAAGTAAGCCTATTACAGTCAGTGGGGCTCATTGCTATGTAAGGGGGGCAATGGAAAGGAGCGTGAGAGACCTTCAAATGCAAGAAAAGCCTTGCATTTCTACTCTGAAGTTAGTTCTATTATAATCAGTGAGAGGGAGGCAGATGACAGCTTGAGAGAGATGAAAGATTGTGTGCAGGTTAATTTGTTTTATTATTCTTTATATTTTGTATTTTCTTTATTATTTTGTGTTATATAACAGTAATGTAATCATTTTATATTAATACCATATTTACTCAAATCTAATGCACCATTGAATCTAATGCACACCCTATACTTATAATAAAAACACTACATTTACTCAAATATAGTTAAACATTGAATCTAATGCACACCCTGATTTTGGAGATTAAATCTGGCTGAAAAAAGGGTGAGTGTTATATTCGAGTAAATACAGTATTTTTGGGTTGTGGAATGAATTGTCTGACTTTCCATTATTTCTTATGGGAAAACTCACTTTGATATATAAGTATTTTGGAATACAGGCATGCTTTCAGAACAAATTGTGCTTGTAAACCTAAGTACCACTATGTAAGACTGTGATCCAAACACACAAACAAGAGCTAATTCCCCACTGCTTGCCACACTTCAGAGTAAATACACGTAGAACATGTACATTTCAGAACATTTTCAGGAACAAACTGGAGATTTGGATTTTCACTGGCCATTACCAGAGCACAGTATTCTGGACTACTGAATCCTGAACAACCTGTCACTCTCTTGCCTCTCTTGTATTGAGGATTTAGTTCTAATTCTTGTGAATGGTTTGGAAGTGGTCTGTTCCTCTTCCTCTTCAACAAATATGCACCCAACCACTTGCATTCACATACACACAATTTTGCCATTCACATGTCCCAGAAGTATTGACATCCCCATGCTAATTTGACAGGATGTAGAGACGGCGATGGCAAGATGTGCCCATAACAAGCTTGAACATGAGCACATAACATGTGAGCTAATTAGGGTTCTGCCGTCTCTAGGACATGTGCAGAGATGGACAGGGGAAAGTCAGATGAATTGCAGGCAGTTAATACTGCCTGTCATTGACAGCCTTGCTTTGGCAAAAAGCACACCTGAGGGAGCAAGACAACGGCTGATGGTATCTTCAGCTGCACACACAGAATCATATGTAATTTCCAATTGTTTTATTTGCTTAAACAATTACTCCTGATAACTCTTTTGTGCTCCTTAGCAGAATCTTTGTGAGCCTTCTGTAATCTCTCGCCGGCACGCTAGGTACAACTTCAATGTGATATTTTGATACGTAGATCCGTTTATTCCCTCGTAGGGAATTTTCATTGTTATTTGTTTCCCCTCTGGGCAGGAATTGGGAAAACACATTTGTTTTATGCAGCTGCTTTGACAGCTGTCACTGCAGTGTTCTGTATATTATTTTTAATAACTTTTGTGACCTCCTAGAAAAGAGAAAGAGAAAAAGACAAGTATTTTTTTTTTTTATTGGATTCTTTTTATGGCGGCAAATGACAATTGATCTCTCCGTAATTATTTGCATTGGGGTTGGAAACTCAAAAAGATTTCATGCAAAAGGTTCATCTCAAAAAAAACCCTGGGGTTGCCATTTCATAGTCTGTTAGCACATCCTGTTTATGCTTGTTCAAAGGGGACAGGGAGGGATTGGAGGAAAATGTCCCCACTGAACGGAGTTTGGTCTCCGCATTGTGAGTTGATGAACTGAAACAGTGACATTCAGCAAACAAGTTTAAAGCTTTTTGTGGCAGATATGAAATGGAGAGCAAATATTCCTAGTGGACTGAAGAGGTTTATGCTATCAGAACCTCAGATTGCCTCGGTCAATCATGAGCCCTTGGAGATGAAACTGGTGTCAGCCTTGTGTAAGTCAGGCTCATTGACTTTTATTGCGCTGTGTCTTTTATCCTCAGCAACAATCCAGCTGACCTGCCTTTACCTTCTGGTTCAGGCTATCAAAGGGAGACATTTGCCCTATGATGCAAACATAGGATCTTGTAACTTAATTACACTGGAAAAACAAATCCCTACAAACCAAGTGAGAATGCTGTCCTTGTTCACCATAGGAACATATTCTGATGGGGGGAGGATATCACTGCAGTCTTATTTGCAATAGATGGATGGATGGTATTCTCAAAAAATGGAAATAAAGCATGATCTACTTTTATCTGTCCATCTTTCAAATTGGTGAGGTCCTATTTATATTTATTTTATTTATTTTCCTAATTTATACCCCGCCTTTCCTCCCCTACAAGAGGGAGCCCAAGGCAGCTAACATCGGAGAAAAATAAAACACCATTAAAATCGCTAATAAATACAGGTTAAAACATAATTAAAATACAATTAAAATACAATTAGAATAAAAAAGACTACGAACAATTAAAAACAAGCTAAAAGACATTTGTTAAAACAATAAAAAACAATAAAACAACTGCCCCCCAACCGCTGCCCCGTTTAAAACGCTTTTTTAAAATAAAAGGTTTTAAGGCTCTGCCTGAAGCTCTGTATTGAGGGAGCTTTCCTCAGTTCTAAGGGGAGGGAGTTCCAAAGCCGGGGTGCCACCACCGAGAAGGCCCTATCTCTGGCCGCCACACCTCTCACATCTCTTAGTGGCGGCATAGTCAGTAGGGCCCCCTCAGATGACCTTAGGTGATGGGTCGGATTGTACAGAAGAAGGCGATCCCTCATATACCCTGGACTCTACTTGGCGGAAAGGATTTTTTTTTTGTGAAAATTGATTTTATTTTTACATTTCAATAGCCATTCTACAATAAATGTTTTTGCACGATTTACAGTTGGTTTGCCTATCTCAGTACTTCTCAGTCAGTAGAACTTGAGGTGATGTTTGGTGGTACTCACAGGACTCATGGACACATGCTAACAAGCAGTGAGTCAAGTGATGTGAATGACAGACATCAGGAGGAGGGTCGGCTTGACAGGCAGAACTCCACAGCATGCTTTTCATACACTCTTAAAAGCCCTCCTGTCCATCCTGAGCCTCTTACTGTTGTTTCTCATTTTGCACCTGACCTCTCAACCCAGAAGTAACTGGTGATGACATAATCACCAGTTACTTCTGGTGGTATGTTGACGGTATATACCGCCAGTCACTTCTGGCAATATGTTGATCATGCAAAGTGCTACAGCAGGAGATAAACCTTGAGAAATGCAGCCATCTCTGTATATGTTTTATTTCTCTTGGTATGTTACTTGTGTTTTAAGCAAACATGATGCATTAGCAAATAACACCTGGAAAAAAAATTACTCAGCATCAAGAGATGAACTAAGTAGCTCCTGGTTTCTTTGGATCAATGCTATCAACTGGATGGGCATTCAAGGAATTTGACCTTGTATATCACTCTTCATGATTTGAATGAGTAGAGGGAACTGATTGCCAATCTAAACCTATAAAAATATTCACAGTGCATCCATGTAAACATAAAATTTTGGTGGGTTAATTCTTAGCTAGCAATGTGGGCTTATAATGAATAGACATTTTGCTTTATCCATAGTATAATAGACAAAATCAGGGGATTTCCAATGAATCTAAATGGTGGGAAATTTAGGATGAACAGAAGGAGTTTGTCACACTGCATAATATTAAGCTATGGAATCTGTAGATTTAGGCTATGGCCACAAAGTAAGGAAATTGTGGTGGTGCGCCTGACATGCTACTGCCACTCACCTGATTCCTAGAAGCACAGGGCAACAGCTTTGGGCAGCTTGCTCAACCGTCGGTGTTGTAGTACTGAGGAAAGGGATGTGCCACACATGTGCCACTTCTCACACTGCCATTAATTTGCGACGACAATTTCTATCCCCTGCAACCTATCCCTTTCCTCAGTCTGAGACTAACAGGTTGCCTCAGAGCCATGTAGGAATATATTTGCCTGATTGTCCTTGGCTTTCCGTTTTTCCCCCTACCTCAGACTATGTGCAATGAGGTTGGATCCATCAATCAGTGTATTGATCATTTTGGCATTTATTGGTGGGTTGGTTAGGGAGAAACTAATTTGACCTCAATACCAAGTTGGCAAAATAATCTGAGGCTTGCCTGTTCCACCCACACAATGCTTGTCCAGATTGATGAGGATGTTGGTGGGCTTTAACTGAAGATCTGGTTGTTTTGATTTTTGGAGGTTACACTTAATGCTATCTCAATCCTAAAGGGATAACATTGATGGAACCATTTGGAGGTTGAAAGAGAAAGTCCTTGAGGCAAGTGGGGAAAGTCCTTGAGGCAACTGCCCTGTTGTTTATGGGGGAGAAAATGGTTAGGCCTGTTTCTTAGGCCCTGATATGGGCCCATCCAATGAAGTTTCCAATTGGTACTAAGCTGCAGTTAATTTTTGTGTTAAATTAGGGCCACTTCATTAATTTTATGTCCAAGTCTTTGTCTTGCATGTTTATTGAGGGTACAGAATAATGGCCACTAGTTTGGCTCCTCTTTAACTGGGATTGGATAACTTTGTGGAGGACAAACAGACAGGGTGACCATATGTCTGGAAAAACCCAGATTTGTCCAGATTTTTAGCCTCCTCTCCGGGAGTCTTACATTTTGGCTTCATTTTTGAACTTCGCGACGGTGTGCAGTACACCATCATGTCTTATGTCATTGGGTTCATATTGAAGAGCAGAATCCAATGCAAAAATTGGTTTGAGATCTCTCCTTCCTATCAAAAGTTATGGCCAAAAAACCAAAAAAACCCAAAAATACATTTTTTGGCAGTTTTTTTAAGTGGGTAGGAATTTTAGCCTTTGGGTTCAGGAATTTTAGGTTTGGAATCTGGTCAGCCTGCAGACAGTCCAAACAGTAGATACTAGCAACAGTGGTTTCTCATGCCACAGTGCTGAATGCAGTAAATTTTCCCCAATTTTCTTTAAAAAATAACAAAACAGGATTCCATTACTTCCAGTTGTGACATCACTTGTGGGACATCTTTTTGAGCTTTGCACCGGGCTACATGATCATTAGCTACACCACTGCAGTTTGGGATTTCCAATCCTCACATACGACTTCAGTTGTACACAGGACCGAAGCCTTGTGACAAGGAAGGTCTGTACTGCATGTATAGGAGTATGACAAGGTATAGACATTTGCACCCATGCATATCTTACATATATAGTGAAAAGACATATGTGGCAAGTGAGTGTTTTTTTCTTGTCTATACAATACAAATAATAAAAATATAACATCTGAAGTAATTCTAGATAGCTGACCCTCAGCTGTGATGCTTTCTTCCATTTGTGATTCATTATACCTGGAGCTTTGTTCATGATAAATTTCATTCTGTCTGAGAGACTTTGCTTCTGACTGACCACAGTGTTCCTCAGGGAGGGGCCCTAAATCAAAGGTGGAGTATATACATTGCATACGAATGCTCCCTGACATCACATAGGCTGGTTAAAAACCTCTCTCTGAAAGCTGGCTAAACTGTCTATCAGCATAGACACTACTGATCTGGATGAACCAATGGTCTGGTTCAGTAGCACACAGCTTAAAGTGTCTAAGGTTAAGCCTTTAATTAGAAATATTTTAATACTGCTTTCATAGTGCTTGATTTTATATTGCTGGATTTTGTTCAGAGTGAAATGCATTTCGTTAGCAATGATTTGTAGAGGTGTCACTTATTTCACTCAGAAGTAAGCCAGAAAGATGGACAGCCCAATCCTATGCTTCCTGAGGCCCAGCACTACAATGCTGCTGAAAAGACAAGTACTCCATCCCAAGGTGACTATTGCATCCCACAGCCCATATATACTGGCTTTACTGGCCTTGTAATTGTTCACACTGTCCCATACTGGCCTTGTGGTAATTGTTTCAGGAATGCTTTACAGCACATCTGTGACGCTCAGAGCTTAATCCTATACCTTACTCAGAAGTAAGTCCCATTATCATCAATGGAGCTTACTCCCAGGAAAGTTGGATAGGATTGTAAGTATCAGCACTGGGTCGACAGAACTGGGCCCTTAGGTTGTAATCCAATGGTATTGGAAACAAACACCTCTAGCAATGAACTGGGATAACATATCCAAATACATAATTTTGCTTGCTTGCAACTTACTCAAATTGTCTATCAAGGTAGGACACTGGGACACTCAATGATTTTTTAAAAAACTTACCTGACCATGTTGTTTTTGATAAGCAGAGTTTATTCCACAAGAACCACTTAACTGAATGGGAGCAACATATTAATACCATAACCAAAGCACTTAAATGGAGCTAGGTGGAGAACTTGCTGGTCGAATGTGCCCCATGTGTTTATAAAGAATATTTTAAAATCATCCTGTAGCCCTGAGCATCCTTGACATCAGTTGAGTTCAATGATATTTCCATAGTCAGTGATTTATGATATTATGGGAATTCTCATTAAGAAGTCAGCTCGCATGGATGATGAAGAGATGCTATTATTGATGATTTTGAGAGATATATTTTGTCAAATGCAGTGCCCCAAATCAAACATAGAAATTAGCTTGATTACCTCAAAATCCTTTAACAGGACATAGGTATACTTGTATATTATCACTCTCTTGCCTCGCATAGTGTTTTTCTTAGCAACTCACAACTATTCATCATTTATGTTGTTTACTTTTGCTCGGGGATTATTAGCACCCTTTTCCAAATGTCACTGAACTCAAGGGACTGTCAATCAAGACTCATTATAGCATGCTGGAGATGTGGCTGTTGCGTGTGCAGTACCGGTCTGTCAAGGGCGCAGAATTGATCTCCACTTTTTTTAATAACTTGCTTACTTGACCAAGAACAGGCTCCCAGGAATGGCTGTTGACAAAGTGGTGAAGAGCTTTGTCAAGTACATAATAAATGTTATGCTACCTTTGAAGTTACACACAGAATTTTAAAGATCTATCACAGGTTCAATCTGCACTATAAAGTACAATAAAATGTTTGCTTTCAGTAGAATAGTGATAAAATGCCATCAAATTTTTAAAAGTTTATTATCTACATTGGGGTTAGGATGGTTTTGAGAGCCAGGATGATGTCATGGTTAGAGTTAGACTGAGACCTGGAAGATCAAGGTTCAAATCATTCATTGGCCATGAAGCTTTCTGCGTGACTTTGGGGCAGTCATCACCTACCTCAGCCTCACCTACCTCAGAGGGTTGTTGTAATAATGCAGGAGGGAAGAACTAAAACATTGTAAGCCACCCTGGGCCTTTGCATTGTCATGGAAAACCAGGTATAAATGGAGTAAATAAATAAATGATAAATAAAAATATCTGCAATCCTATCCACACTTTCATGGGAGTAAACTCCATTGACTATAATGGGACTCAGGGCACAATCCAGAGTCTTTAACATAACTGTCTTTAAACACAACTGTCTTAAAGGGGTCTTTAACACGACTGTCCATGAGGTCCAGTGTAAGAACAATTTGCTCTGGATTGCAATATGAATTTCCCATAGGTTTTCACTACATGGTGCAGTAACTATGGGTACACGTAATGTCTCTTACGTACTCCCATAGTTACTCTGGACTGTAGGGTTAGTCTGAGTAAACAGGCATAGGATTGGGCTCTATGTCAAATAAATGTTAGAATGCTAAAAGGGAAATAATTTCTGTGTTTCAGTGACAGAAAATTGTCTTTTCTAGGAGAGGGCTACGCTTATATTGCAATCCTTCCCACACTTTTCTGGGACTAAGTACTATTGAACACAATGGGACTTACTTTTGAGTAGACATGCTTAGGATTGCACTGTTACTAATAAAAAGGGCTGTTTGTGTCACATTTCCCAGTTTCCATTAGCCATTCCATTAGGATTTCCATTACCCTTGCTGGAAGTGACAAGGTATATCACTTCCAAGATGGACCACCACTCATGCTGTTGGTGGGCAAGATGATTCATCCTTTGGTTTTTTTTTGTTTTTTTGCTACAACTTTTGATAGAATATATTTCAGTGTTTTATTTCACTGGGTTCTATTGCACAGTGAACTTGCATAGTGGATAACACGGTTGCATTAGTTATTTATTGTTATATTTAAGGAATTTATACCATGCCATCCCCATGCCAAAGCAAATACCTAAGGCAACTATTATTTGAAAATACCAAGATTTAAAAATATTTGGCCACTAGTGATGTCACCTTCCTAGCCTGCCTCTCAGTGCACCCCACAATACCCTAATTGTGCCACTGCCTGTTTGGGGTCCCCCTCCCTTACTCTGCAAATAGCATGTGGAGTAGATCTGAATGAAGGATAAAGGGGTCTTTAACACAACTGTCCATGAGGTCCAGATTGATAACAGCCTCATTTGCCCAGAACAATAAACTCCAATTGCTTCCCCCAGATCAAACAGCATATGCTAGCAGGCCCAACCTGGACTGGAACTGTAGCTAATAAAAAAGATGACGCTCTCTACTCCACTACAATGGATACAATGGTGTGTGCTCCATTAAGACAGCTGCATTATCATACAGAGAGTTAGGTAGGACTGGGCTTCCTTCTTTCAACTATCAAAACTTTCAGCTTGCCCCATGTCATGAGTCTCCTTATTTCTGAATCCAATTATCAAAATTTTTCCAGTCCTCATTTGTGATATGAAAAATGAAAAGAGCGATAATAGCAGAATTCAAAAGTCAGTGCCATCAGTTGGCATGAACCTCAAACAGTACCCAAAGGGTTCTAAAGAAACTCCTTTTCCTTTTGGAGCTGCTTTTAAATGATAATGATAGCTTTATTATTCACTGCCTTTAATTTGCATTTATGTGCTTCTCACTGTAATTTGGACTAAAGTGGAAGTATAGGCGAAGGTGCACCATTGTCAATATGTCCAATTTACACAGTAATGTTTCCAAGAACCCCCAAACTGTTGTTGACAATGGGAACTGGAAAGAAAATTTGGCAATTGTCTCTGAGCCATTAAAGGTCTGTCTTATTGCTTTCTCCATTGTGACTACCACAGCTCCTGTTGCACAAAAAGTGCTGCTGATAATATTGAAGAGAGTGGCATTTTATAGTCCTCCTGGAGACAGAAAATTTCAACACTTTTCATGGCAGACAGCAAGGTTTAAAGCAGGCGTCTCCAAATCCTAGCCTGGAGGGCCAGAGGTGGCCCTCAGCAAACCTCTATCAGCCCCTAGCCAGCCTCTGATCCTCTCAGTGCTGTGCCTGCAGCTTCCCTACCTTTCAAAATACATAAAGCCCTAAAATATCACTTTTAAGTTAAAAACAAAACTAGAAGTAATGTTGTGTGCCCTCTGATGCCTCAGAAGGCTTTCTGACAAAAAGTCATTACATGCCTACACATGGGATATTTAGAGGTATTTACATCCTATGCATTTAACTAAGATGCTTGGGGGGTGGAAGAACAGGAATCCATTTGAATGTTTTGTTTAATTTCTGTGGTGTGTATCTGAGGTTATCTGAATACTTTACCTAACAAAAAAATTTTTAATTTTTGTTGTTATGTTGTTAGATGCTGTTATTGAAAAAAGAAAAAAACATAAGGATGTGGTAGTTGCATTTATTTTAATTATATCATTTAGCATGTACTGAGAGAAAAATGGAGACCAGACAGATTATGAAAGACTTTCTTATTCATCAGTTCAACTGGAAGTTGAAAGATAAATTATGGGATTGCTTATTATTTGCAAATCAATGAATGGCAAATGATCCTAAAGTCTTCAGGGTACAATTCTGACTTAGCTCAGGATATGGCCTGAGTGCCTTATCTTAGGCTGCCTTGTCTAGACCATTCTCCCTGGCCTGATAGTTAGGCCAAATCCCCAGGATAGGAAGCCTCTAGGCTGACACTTAGGCCAAATCAACAGGGCTAGTAGGCTTCCAGGCAGACCTAACTGCTGCTGAAGAAGCATGCTCACATGGCTGTGGGAGTTGTGCCATATCCTGAGGTGGGCTGTTGTATTTGTGCCATGTCTGGAGGTTGAGAGGCAGTATTGGTACTTAGGTTGGCCTAAGACTCAGAACTTTATATTTTGCTTCCATTTTTACCATGGCTTATCATGGACTCCTACTGGCTACTCAGATTTATGCCTGCTCCTAAGGTGGCCTAAGTCAGAGGAGCTGCGAGGTGGCACATCTGTCCTGGAAACAGGCTTTGGATATGACCTAACTAGATCAAGCTCAACATGTCCTCAACATACTCCTGCTGAAATGCCCAGGCTGGCATTGCTAGGCTGATGCAGTTCTGCCTTGGGCCAGCCTAAGTGGACTTACAACAGCTCAAGCCTTTTCTGGCGCAGCTAGACTAGCCTATCTGGCATTAGACTGGCCCTAGTGCCAGATAGGGTAGTCTAAGTGCACTTCAGGATTGCAGCCTAAGTCAAAAGACAGATGGGTGTTCATTCTTTTCCAATATTTGGGACATCCTTACACCAATTTATTCATGCATTTGTGATGTGACTCCTCCCTCAAGCCAGAATACCTGCAATTTAGAGGGACTAGCATAGACTTTCTTCCTGATGTGTTTCAAATCACGTGTGAGTGTTCTTCAGGAATATCCATTATTCCTTATAATTGTGCAATGTAAAAAATTACATTCAGGGACCTCTTATAGTATACCAATTTTGTAAGTTAATCATGATTATGTTTCCGAGCAGGTCTTGAACCTCAAGCTGAGTCTAGCTTCCCAAGCCTTTGAAATACGAGGGGGTGCAAAAGTGGGTATACAGTTTTTATTATGAAAAAATTGTCACAATAAGGATTATATACAAATTGCAATAAACTACAATCACTTAGCCAAGGGCTGTGGTGGTGCTAGTAGTTAAGACACTGTACCTGTTAACCAACCAGCAGGCCAGGGTTCAAGACCCGGGTCCTACAAGATGGGGTGAGCTCCTGTCCTTAAACCAGTGCCTGCCAACCTGGCAGTTCAAAGGCACGTGAATGCAAGTAGATAAATAAGTACCACTTTGGTAGGAAGATAACAGCATTACATGCGCATGCAGGCCACATGTCAGCTCTAGAAATGGGCATGAGCATCACATCCTACAGTCAGTTACAACTAGCAGTATAACCTGTGGGGGTCACCTTTTATCTCTTAAGTGCTCAAATTGCTGGCCTTCAGCTTTTACACATTCTTGACTCTTATAACTGCATACCTACTTTTGCACACACACCCACACCCCATATTTTTGGCTCCCTCTAGCATGTTGCCCTTCCATGACCATTCAGCCCTTAGAGTAATATAACCCTAACAGGGATCTTATGTTTTGTTCTAAGCTACAGAATACTAAGCTGTCTAAGAGAATATTCACTGAGGGCGTAATACTAACCAAATTAGGCCAGCCTAACTTCCTGCGGTGGTGTGGGGAGGTTGGCATATGCCTGTGTACTGAACTAACCCCCTCAGGAGAGGGGCAGAAATGCATTACGGCATTTTTGTGACACCCCCAGATCAGCACAGGACTTATGCCAGGGCTTAGGCCTGCCTAACTGGAGATTAGAATTGCAACCTCAGTCTACTCTACATTATGTCTGTGAGCAACGATTTATGGATTGCAGGCAGTGCAGTTTGTTAAGTGTGGAAAGGCTGCAGGACTGCCCTGCCTCTTTTCTGTGTCAAAAATTGTTCAATAACAACCCAACCTTAAGAACTGCTGTTTCAGCAAGTTGAGAAATGGGGGTGTACTACTGATTGCTACAGCCAAGTATTGTAACCAGCCAGTGTGCTAATCCTGGCATAGCAGTCAAACTTAACACCAGTATGGATTCATAGGGCTACAGTGTAAAGGCTGAATCTTGTGCAGCGTATATTCATAAGCCTGAGCATCAAAAAAAAATTTAAGAGATAAATTTGAAATGATCAATGTGAAGGTTCTCACCCAATCTGGGTTCAGGCAACTTGGCTTTTCCCATAGCCAGTACGGGGTTCTGCATCTCAGCGTTAACTTGCAGCTGGCACTTGAATGAATAAATAAATCTTCAGGTTCTTTTTGCTAAATGCAATCTAGACAGCTTGAGCTCTTTTCTGGGAATTGCACAAGGAGCTACTACAAATAAATGAAAGTAACACTGCTGTCACAAACTTAATCCAAGTCTTGCGATTAATTATTTCCCTTCACTGATATTCAAGTGGCTGCTTGGCTTGCTCGGAATGATTTTCCCATTATACATCACTGCCTGTTTGCTCGGAGAGAGAGAGAGAGAGAGAGAAAGAGAGAGAACATTCTGCAGCTGTGTAAGGGTAGTTCAACCATTTATTTCCAGGAAAAAAAAGATGGATTTCAAATCCAATAGTTTACAAGTGTGCTTTTAGATTAATTTTTGAAGAGGACATGGTGTGAGATCATGTGCCAAGTGAATTGTCACAAAGTGGGAACAGTTTGATAAGATAATTTGAGATCTTCAGCAGGGAATTCTCAGCAGGCCAGAACAGCCAACGAAGTGCATTGCAGAGAGATTGTAGAAACAGTCTAGAAAGAGTTTGTGAAGTGTAAGAGGGAAAGAAACATTCATGGCAACTTTATCGACTTTGGTAGAGACAACCATGGAGAATAAATGAAAATAAATAGCAAATAACTAAAGGAAAAGTCTGGCCACAATTCTCAGAGCAGGAGAGGTTTTGATTCAAAAGAAATATTTGACAATTCAGCGAAGTGCCTAAATTTCATTTTCCTTTTTCAATTTATGGAAGAGAAAGGTTAGAAGGTGCTTAGAGGTCTTATGCAAAGGTCTTTTAAACAGAATCTAAAATGGCAGCGAACCAATGAGGTATAATGCGTAGGGAGTTAGATGATGGTGACTTGGCTTCATACTCTTGCTCAGTCATAGTGGTCATCAGATAACCTTGCACCAGTGTTGTCTTCTCCTAATTTACATCATAGGATTGTGGAGAAAACAGGAGGAAAGGACCTAGAGGAAATGTGCAATGTGCAATGTTTCCTCAAATGATGACCACATCCAAGCTTGCTTTGTTTTAGCCGCAAGGAATCTTCAGATCATCATCCTAAGAAGGGTGAGGTAAGTCGTTGTGCTATCTAGAACACTTTTCGGCAAGAGAGAAAGAAATCAACATCTGCTACAAAAGAGAAGGACTCACCAAGCTAGCAATCACCTGTTGTGGATGGGCCTAATATTCCCTAGAGGTACAAAGCAGGCTCTCAGGTCATCACAGTGTTAGGGTCTTGGAAACGGTAAAACAGTTTCGAGTGCTAATGCTATCCTGGATCTGGTCACACTTAGGGGACTCCATCAGGTGTCTGTAAATTTTAATACAATGTCCTGCTGCAGCTTTTACTGGTTGTCAGAGACTCCTTATAATGCAGGCCCCACAGTTGTTCCTTTCTCACTGTGATCTGAGGGGGGTCTCCTCAGGAGCAAGCCCTCCCCAGGTGTCACTGACTTGGTGCCTACTGAGCATGCTCTGCAGCAGGTAGGGCACACCAGGCTTCCTGACTCTCTGGATCCAGCATAATTTCTTCTCTGGATTCAGAACAGTTGGGGCAGCCCAGCTAGGGCACTCCTTTTGTGTACTGGGCTTCAGTAGGCAAGAAGCAGACCAGCATAGCTACAACAACATTTATTAACTCAAACTGGAACTGAAGAATATAGACGAAGAAGCTACAAGATTGAAATGCAGATTCGGCTGTGTTGTCAAAGCAAGAGTTTATTGTGCGGAAGAGCAAAACACCAGATCTGATGGGGAAATCTCCTTGATCAATGATCATAGGACAGATTCAAATTGTTATACAAAAATGCAAGGTTTTATAGATACATTGTGACCTCTGAGTTTCCAAACCAAGTGTCACGACACAGTTGTGTCAGATAAAAGTCTTAACCACAAAATCCTGTTTTGATCTCTGGAAACTTGCTGAGATTCAGCTAGTGAAGTTGAGTGCCTTTGAAGCTTACCCACAACTCCCAGGCAAGTGTGTGGGTTATTTTACACCTGCAAAGTCTCCTACATGTCTGGTCCTGTGTACGTCTTAAAATATTTTTGTCCAACTTTCCTGATGTGCTAAGGTCATAAATGCATCACCTAATTTTCTAAGGTCAAGCATAGTTCAAGAGCTGAGGCCTCTATTTGATATTTTTGATCACTACTGCTAAAGCATCATTAGAGACCCTGTGTATCAAAATGTAATTACCCTATTATTCTGCAACAGAAACAGCAGGCAAATGCCTTTAATTTATAATTTATACTATTATGTTTATGGGCCCTTAACCAATCATAATACTTGAAAAAGCCCACTCAAATATGAATGTTCTAAGTTTCCCTCCAAGACAGTTGGAGTTAACAGTAAGGGTTATCTAAAGGTTAATTTCACTTTGCAGGGCTTAACGCAACTATATGTATTCAATACATAACACTCCTCACTGCTCTAACTCTGAATTGCAGCCTTAGGCTGCAATCCTAAAGACACTTTCCTGGGAGTTAGACCCATTGAACACAACAAGGCTTACTTTTGAGTAGACATGGTTAGGATTATGCTCATAGTGTGGTTGGAGATACAAAGTAAAGAGAGATTATAGTTACCAGGAAATGTCAAACTCTGCAATCTGTACACTACCCAACCAATTTACTGCACACACTAACATGGGAATAAGTCCCATAGAACCCAGTAGGACTTAATTCTGATTAAACATGCATAGGATTGTGCTGTAAGAAGTGGAAGGTATGAAACTGACAGTGCAATGTATTTACTTAGAAATAAGTTATATTGAGGCTTACCCTGTAAATGTGCATTGGATTACAGCCTGAGAATGGGGTCCCCTTCCTTTGTTGCTGTGGAATTGAGACATGACGCATGCTCAGTTCAGGAACATGTACTGAAGCTAACTTTCACCAAGTCTAGGGAGGAAGGAAAGGGAATGTTTCCTGTTATGGTTTTTTTAATGAACCAAATTTTAATATTTTCAATGCTAAAGTCTTCTTCAAAAAAACCAATACTTTTCCACCCCTTCTGTTACAGTAAGGGTAGAGTACCAAAGTCATAGTGATACCTAGGGCACAATCTACAGTAACTACAGCGAGTTCTTGCTCTGGTGTAAGAACAGTTTGCTCTGGATTACAACATGAATTTCCCATAGGTTTTCACTAGGTGGTACAGTTACTACGGGTGCACGCAATGTCTATTGTGTGCCCCCGTAGTTACTCTGGATTGTAGGGCTAGCTTCATTTTTGTTAACTTAAAAGTTTCTGCTTAAACTATCAGTTTCCTTCTTTTCCCATTTTAGCAAGTTCAGAAATGGACATTTTGTGACTACTTTCCTAAGTAGTTATAAAATGGAAAAGAGACTCATCTGTATTTATTGTGCTCAGTATGAAAAGTACTGTATGAAAAAGTTATGTTTTATGAAGTGGTAGAGATAAGTATTTTAGCTGTAAAATGGCTGCGCGGTACAATAATCTGTTCTTCACTGGATCTTAACAAGGACAAATATTCTGCAGTAAAAATCAAAAGGTCATCTAATGGATTATATTGAAATGTAAAGTACATCCTTAATTAAAAGACTGCGTATTTGTATTGTATTTGGGTGACATTTTCAGTTGGTTGTCTTTGAACTTCCTTAAAGATAAAATAGAAGGTGCTTGTGGAATAATCTGGGACAGAAACTATGAAATGCTTTCAGTTCTCAACTGACTTACTATGAAACATTGCAAGTAAATCAAAAATATAAAAACACAAATAGGGCTTGCATTACATCAAAGTCTCTCCTGTTGAATATGTATGTATAAAACAAACTGAAAGTACTGATCTTTAAACATGTATTATTATTTGGTGCTGTGAAATAACTGCTGATAACAGTAAGCATCCTTGATAGTTGAAAGTAGTGCTTGGTACACTTTGTTGCACTTCCATATACTGACGCAGAGGAATTAACGGGTGCATAGGCCAAAGCAAACAAGCACTTGTTCTTTCACTGCAAATACTCTTCACAATAAAGTCATCTTCTGGAAACTATACTATACTATTGCTAAATAATCTCCAAGTTTCTTACTCTCAAGGTTTTGTTTTAATCGTTTCAATTGAATAATTTGGATCCTTTTCTAAAAACACTTTCATATATAGTGTCTCTTGGGAAATAAATATTCTATAGCAATGGTTCCCAAATTCCCAGGGAACTTGGGAACAAAGGAAATGGTTGCAGGTATAGGGAGAGAGCATTAAAGGTGTGAAAAGTGGAAGTAACTTCTGATCAGAGACAGGCAGAGACTTACAGAGGGTGCTGAGACTCCTCTCATTAGCCATCTCTCAGTTTCCCTAGTGGTGGGTCATAACTCACCAGTTTGGGAACCAGTACTCTATAGACATAACAGATATTTCCTAACCACAGTAAACAGATGTGGGGTTTTCAGTTCATTACATGGGTTTGGAAAATTACTTCTCTTTGAAAAATTATTTCCGGTGTGATAGCTTCCAACACTGAAAATGTATCACACCACATTCAAAGCATCACATAGATAATGTCCATAAATTGGCAACGAGCAAATTTTCTCATATATTTCAGTGGATGAAACTTATTCATATGCCAAAAAAATACAATGTAGATCTAAATTTAGATCTTAATGTAGATTTAAAAATTTAGCATGTAGATCTAATGTAGATCTAAATTTGGCATGTAGAGTAACTGGCCCTCCTCACCTAAGCAATATTTTTATAGTGGCTTCTGCTGGTATTCTTTTGCATATTTTTAGACTGTGAGCCCTTTTGGGACAGGGACCCATTATCTTATTAGAGTGCAATCCTAAGCATTTTAAGCCTTCCTAACTTACCTGGCCTATCTTTCCATGAGGGTGTAGGGAGGTCGGTGTATTGGCCAAACTGCCCTGCCCCAGGAGTGGGGCAGAAGTGTCTTACTGTACTTTTATGACACCCCCAAGTCAGCGCAGGACTTATGCCAGGCCTTAGGCGAGCCTATGTGGAGGTAAAGACAGCAGCCGATGGGCACAATCCAGAGTAACTATGGGGAAGCCTTGTTCCAGTGTCAGAACAATTTGCTCTGGATTTGGAATATGAATTTCCCATAGGTTTTCACTAGATTGTGCAGTAACTATGGGTGCATGTAATGTCTCTTACGTGCTCCCTTAGTTAGTCTGGATTGTAGGGTTAGTTATTTCATTTTCTCTGTAAATCGCTTTGTGAGCTTTTCGTTGAAAAGCCTTATATAAATTGTTGCTGATTGATCTATTTCCTATGAAAAAAATGAATATAGAAGATTGTAGGAGTTAGGGAAAGCTTATATCTTCTTTCCTTTCTCCCCTTTTTTCCATGTATCCATTGATTTAAAGAAAACACAAGGAAGTTAGAGTTTGTAAGAAACATGCTGCATCACAGTGGATGTATGTCTTCAAAATGGCTGCATTGATTATGTAAATAGCAGCAGAAAGGCAAAGCACACAAAATATTCTCTCCATTATGTGTGTATGAAGCGGAAAGATTAAATGACCTGTAATATTTAAAACCCATAGTCATTTTCTAGAATTTTCCTTGCCCTTGATCGTAGTTAATAATCTTTAACTCCATCCTTCAATGGTTTCTTTAGTTCCTGACCTTCTCTCTTGCTAGAGCTCATTCCTAAATACCCTGCAAAGTTTCCATTTTTTAAATGTCACAAAATATCAACAAAGTACCAAAGACATGAAGCAAGTCAATAAATGTTTGTATTCTATGCTTCATGCTCTTTTGTATTTCATTTTACAAGGGAAGGAAAAAAATTAACCCGGAGCTTAATCTTAACCTTCAAATAAAAGCGGGAAAAGGGATTGGTGCCAGAGGGGACACATCAGTTGGAAGTATTGATTACCGCATCATGTAATTACTAAAAATAAAATAAAATATAAAAAATCCCCCAAATGCCTTCAAACTATTTGGAAGAAAGTGTGCTATTTCTTATGTTGGAGAGAGCTATAATTAAAAAGCTATCAACAGTCTGGGATTGTCAAAAGTACTTTGTCACCTGAAGCACATTCCTTGTAATTATCTTTTAGGCTTTAAGCTAGATCACCATTAACCTATGAAGAAGAAGGGTTACTATGCTTTCTGGTGTGAGAAATTGTATCATCATGTAAATTAAACCCTGTTAGGCAGTCAAATTGGATTTGGGAAAATGATTGAGTATTAAATTTAGTCATGTATACTATCAAACCACACAAAGTAAGAGATGTTAAAAAGCAAGGAAAAGCCTAGGAAAGTTTACATTTCTCCCCATTTGGCCTCCAGATTTTGAATTCCCAGACTTTTTTTACATTTAAACTTCTACAACAATAGGCTGGAGGAGGATACGCTTTGCATTAATTTCAGGGTTTTGTCACATACTTATAATATCACTAACAAAAACTTACCTGCATTGTGGGAGTAAAATTCCTGCCATCTCCCCCACTGCACATCAACCCCCCATGCACATTGTCCCCCATGCACATTGTCCCCCATGCTCAATACCCTCGTACAGTATCCCCCATGCATACCATTCACCCATGTGCACCATCCCCCCATGTGCAAAGTCCCCTTATGCACTTCACATGCATCCCCCCATGTGCTGCATCCCTCATGTGCTTCATTCCCGCATGCACAACACCCCCATGCGCATCATCCCCCATGTGCAATACCCCTGTACAATATCCCCCAGGTGCACCATCCCCCCAGGCGCACTGTCTCCCCAGGTGCATCATGCCCCATGCACCCCCCATGCGCAACATACCCGTACAACATCTCCCCATGCGCATCATCTCCCCCATGTGACCATCCCCCCACGCATACCATACCCCCTGTGGACCTTTCCTGACAGTGCATCAGCTGGATGTTGATCAATCTTCAATGTTAAGTGTAGGACAAAAACATGTGCACTCCTTTTCAGCCTCTTAAAGGTTAGATTTCTCAACATCAGTTCTTGGTGTGTCTTGAGGTCACCTAAGGAACACCTTCCCCAAATTCCATGCTTCTAGCTCCAGGGGTTGGGGCAGATTGTCTCTCAGTCAGGGATTTTTCAATGGAAAGTATAGGGAGGAAAATGCATTGCACCTTGTTTCACCCCCTTCCAGCTGGAATTTCTGAAAACCAGTTCTTAGTGGGTGACTACATCACAGAAGGAACACCCTCCCCAAATTTCACACTTCAAGGCTCTGTGGTTTTGGTTGATGAGTCAGTTGTTGAGTGAGTGAGTGAGTGAGTCAGTGAGTGACTTTTCAGTTTTATATATATAGATAGATTATAGCCACAGAAAGCTATGAAACTCCCAGCAAGTAATTATCTAATGAGATGGAAAATATTCCCATAGCCAATGAAAATAAAATAAAACAGACAATGCTTTTTAGTGATTGAAAAGCAAACCCTTCATGCTGATGAGTTGCACTGTTTTCAAAGAAAGGCTTTTTGGGGCATTTACACATGAATTTAGCATACCAAAGTTTGTCATCAAGCATACTCTTAGCAGTTGTTCCTGACTCTCTGAGGTGTTATTTATGATATACGTTATCAGATGTAAATGTTAATTTTAGAAACCTTCCATGTAGATATAGAAAAAGCATAATATGAACTGGTCTTTAGGCATGGGAAGCTTAATGCTACTTCTATTATATCCAGACTGGATAATCACACGTGTCCCTAACAGAGGAATCTGTGCTTTCTGTTCATTTCATTACAACAATGATGCACAGAGTTTTTCTTGGGAGTCATAGAAAAGGTACAAAACCGGGTTCTGCAATATTACATATATTAAGGCTTGATCTACAATTGGTGAGGTGGGATGGTGAGGAGAGCTGCCGATAGGACCCCCATGCACAGAAGGATGCTGAGGATCATAGCCCTAGTAATGAAGGACTGAAGGAGGTATATGGATATTTATTATTTATGTAATTTATATCCTGCCTTTCTCATGCCCAGTGCAGCTTACATAGCTTTTATCCCTTTGTCCTGACAACAACCCTGTGAAGTAGGTGAGGCTGAGCATAAGTGACTGACCCAAGATCACCCAGAAAGCTTTATGGCTAAGAGCAGATTTGAAAATGGATCTTCCACATCACTACACCAACTTGGCTGTCAAGATAAACCCAGTGGTGGACTTCAGGGGGTTCTCACAGGTTCTATAGAACTCTCTGTTAATAAGCGCCTGGTTCTGAGAACTGGTTACTAATGCGACATAGAACCTGTTGTTAATTTAGGTTATTAGGACATAGAACCTGTTATTAATTTATTTGAATCCCACCACTGGATAAACCCCCTAATGAGTGCCAGCCCAGCTGTGACGCAACAGATTGGAATGGGGTATCTCAGACCACCCATTCACTATCATTGTTCCTCTTCTCACTGAGCTGGAAAAGGAAGGTTTGATTGGAGTGGAAGGGGAAGTCCATCACTTTAGACACCACTCCTTTTCCTCCACACTTTTACTTATATTGTGTCCCTCTTTCTTTTCCAGGCCAGGCAGTGGGAGAAGCAGCAGCTGGTACATCACCAGGTAAGAGCATTTGACACCACCTCAGGCAACACCAGTCCTGGAGGAAGGCTGCATATATTGTACTGTCAACAACTCTTTGTAAATCTGAAGAAGCATGTGAAAGACTTTTGTGTTTTAATGTAAATCTTGTTTTATTGTCTGAGGTTGGCTATTGGGAAGAATGCTGTAGTTTTAAAAATGAAACCCTTTTGGTATATCAACTAGTTCTCTGAACAAGAAAGACTGGAAAAAATAAGTGGTCCTTACAGTTTATACATAAATGCATCAGCTGTTATGTCTATTACTACCATCCAGCTGTTCCCAAACTTACCCGTGCAATGGAAAACATTTTTCCACAGCATCCACTTCCTGGGATGAAAGATGTGTGTGTGTGTGTGTGTGTGTGTGTCTCCATCTTGAATCATGTGCAAAATTCAAGATGGCGGTGCTTAAGAAAAGGACAGTGGGAACATCCCATAACTCTCTTATAAGTAGGCCTTGATTCCATTTGGCGCCTCAATTTGGAACCATTATGCTTGTCCATGCCTGTTACTTTTTGAGCAAAAGGGGAAGTACTGTGCACAGTTTGCTCAATGCTTATTGGCAATATAAATATGCTTTAGATTCAGTGTGGTATGAAAGAGGCAATTTAACAAAATGTGGTATTTTGTTAAGGAAATGATTTCCAGTGCTTTCTGAGCCATCCCATTTCTCTGAAGTCTACTGCTTTCGGTAAATTATGGGCTGACCTATGGAAAGCAGAAGTCACCTTGAGGAAATCTCATATATCATCTCTTGGTCCTGGGTCAGGTTGAATAGTAAAGCCGTGTAGTTGAATAGCGTCGCTTTCTCAGTGGCTCCCAGCCAACTCAATAGAAGTTATTTCACAGTAAAATATGAATAAAATCATAAACTACTCTGTTGTGGGAAATGCAAAAGGTCAGCGCATCAGAGCAAAGAATACCAGACAAAAAATACTGAATGATACAACTTGAAAACAGAGATGCCTATTTCTCCAGCCTACTCTTAACGTTATACTCCTACTATGGCATACATCACCGTGGATTGTGAAGGCTTCATTATGTCCCCACAGAAATCCACAACTATTGTAAACATGATTTACTCATGTTGAACAAGACTCTTGCCTGACACAACGCAAGGGCACTTAGCATCGAAATCTTTTCCACTCTCACTAA
The DNA here is from genome assembly GCA_030015325.1 of Cryptoblepharus egeriae. NCBI lineage: Eukaryota > Metazoa > Chordata > Lepidosauria > Squamata > Scincidae > Cryptoblepharus > Cryptoblepharus egeriae. Next base: position 74,970,374 of record JAREYC010000001.1, on the reverse strand, counting down.
TGCGATGCGCAGAGCAGCAAGTTTTGTCATTCAGTGCATAGTGTCAGCAGTAGTTTGTGTAAAACCATTTTCTCAGCAATTAGCAGACAGAGATGAGGTCCCTGGGAAATTTTAAAGCAGCATCATGCAGTTCATCTTTAAGATATGGCTTTTTCTTTAGCTGAGTTATCAGAGACATAATTGCCAGCATTTTAGTAGGCTTCCTGAGGTGCCTTTTTCCCCCTCTCTCTTTTTTGTGTGTGTTGCTCTTCAACGAAACTTTTCATTTTTCTGCCAAATTAGTGTATGTTGATAGTGGCCTATAGCCAACACGGAGAGTCTTTGCTTTCAATTTGTGGAAAGGGGATAATTGAAGTAGTGTGTACAATAAATGAGAGGATGCATCAGTTCCATATAAACCTTTCATAAGCCTTAAAATGCAAAGGAAGGCACATTGATGTGAACTGCAAAAGAATACAATTAATTTGTCCATGAAAGAGATGGATTTTTAGTACACTATTAGCCTCTTTAACAAGTGACTAGACAAAAAGCCAGTCATTTATAACCTTACCAGGAAGATGACAAAACTGCTTGTTGCCGATTTCTCTACTGTAAAATGATACCATTAACCCTGGGTTGTTGTCTTTGCAATTAGTAGGAAGATATTACCTTGGCAATAATAATAAGTTTGTTGGGATCACAATAACACTGGAGGAGATAATAGTTCCTTATTGGAATTGAAAGCAAAAGCATTACTAATAAATATATAATTTAGAAGATGCATTCACTGCCAGATACAATATTTAATGTTTTCTGAATATGCAGTAATTTTTTTAAAGTATAGTAATTTATGAATACACCATATAAACAACAGGGGAAAATGGTTTCTGCTTTTTAAGATTTTTTATTTATAGATTCTAGAACAGGAGATCTGCTGCACTATCATATATTAATGATCCCAGGTGGTTGAGTGCTTATCGAATTGTGGGCAAGATGGTATCCTCTGTCCCTGTCTTTAAGGTAGTTGATTCTAGAGACTTTGGGGACTGCTTTCACTGATAGAAATACGATTAAGAGAAAAATAAAGGTTAACATCTCATACAGGTGTGGACAGAGAATGCTCAGTTGACCACGAGGTCCCTGAATAGCAATTGCAAAATTATAACAATGGTAGAACATGGAAGGGGTTCCCCGTCATCTTACCTGCATACGTATGTGCCTGGAACTACTCATGCTGAACTTTCTGCTGCCACTCAAAACAGCAAGCTATTCAGTGCAATATTGGAGTACACTTCATGATTATTTTTTTTCAATCAGCGCCATATTTGCTGGCAACAAGGCCCAATTGGGCCAAAAATGTACTTTATTATGAGAATATTGTGAAGAGGACTACAGTTTTTTTTTTAATTATTTATACCCTGCCTTTCCACCTAAAAAGGACACTCAAGGCTATTATTACTGTATTTTAATTTATGCAACAATTCTGAACAAATGTTAGTTGTACTGTTGAGTACAATTGACCAGAAAAATCTCAGATCTTACATCAATGTCAGTTATAGTTCATTTGGATAGCAGGAATATTAAACTATGTCTGACAGTAATGAATAGCATATTTGTGAAGAAAGCAAATGCATTGGAACGAAAATGAAGCTCTTCAGGTGCTGAATGAATCACAAAGCTCTTTTGGTCATGAAAAGGTTTATTTTGCAGGGCCAGAGAAATGAGAGGAAATGAGATGTATGAAGACTTGTATCTGTGGGAAACAGAAAATCAGAAGTATATTGGTGGCAATGTGTTGCTCTGGAACACCTTTCATGAAAAAAACTGAAATGAGACATTAATCTTTTTCTGAAACACTCTGCACCTGGTTCCTGCCCTTTATGCCGAGAACTTCTTCCAGAATATCCAACATGGTGGAACTACCCTCGTTTCCTTATAATGCTCCTCAAACATTACCTTTTCTATCTGGCCATAGCTTTGAGTCGTCTTCCCTAAGTGCTTGCCCTCATGCTTATTATTTTTCTATTTTCTTGTCTCTGCCTTCCTTCATTCCCTTTTCCAACCTGTCACTTTTACCTCCACTGCATTTTAGCTTGTAATCATCTTACAATCAGTCTTACTACTTATCTTACTCTGTGAAGCACCACTGATGGTAAAGAGAAAGATATTCAGCAGCTTCCATGGCAATACATTTTGAGTTTGGTATGTGCTTCTCTACGTCGTGTTCCAATCCTCTCACAGACAGCTACAAAGGATTTAGATAATATTTGGGTACTTATTTTCCATCCTGATCCCCTGGTTGGATTTATTATCACAATCTCTGAGTGTAAGGATTTGAATTCTCTTATCAGTTTCTCGTTCCCTCAGCTATCTCACCAACCAGGCCAAAACGCTTTCAGATTTCTCACTGCAAATCAGGCATTACTGTCATTGGAATCCTTCCATTACCTGAAATTCTCTCTCTCTCTCTCTCTCTCTCTCTCTCTCTCTCTCTCTCTCTCTCTCTCTCTCTCTCTCTCTCTGGGATTCCTGAAGATATGTTTGACATTGCAAAGTTCTGCCTTTGTGCCTGTCAAACAAAAGGTTCAGGAGAAAGAGAACTGCTGATTAAGGTCTTTTAAGCTAAGTCTGGAAATAAAAGAGAGTCCAGCCAAGAAAAACGTGCACTGACAGCTGGTGACATGCACTTAGGTGGTGACATCTGCCTATTAAAATATCCCCATATGTGACATCTCCAACAACTCCTTTTCTCCTGAGTTTTCCCCATTCAGCAAGATTCTCAATAAAGTGTAATCTTAGATGTACTTAGTAAAAAAAGGAACACATTGCTTTTATCAGATGAGTTATAATGGAATTGCAAGTCAAGAATATGAAAGATTTCTCTCTATAGCCAAGTAACCAAGAAAAATCCCCCCTCCCCAAGAAGATTTTTCCCTCTCCTGCAAATGACTTCCGTTGTTATTTCATATTATGACACTTGTAATTGTATATAGCAATCTCAAATTGAAAATCCTGACAGAACCTCAATAGCTTCCATAAATCCATCACATTGCACCAGGTAGAATTTAAATTGACAGAGCCACACCAAGCATCAAAATAAAAGCGCTAACCGCACTTATCCTTGTAGGCTAATAGCTGTAAATGATTTTATGAATCATTAGTTCAGATACAATAGTCCTACCTATTTTTGAAATCATTTGTAGATTAATTTCTTTTCATCTGTGATGTGAATAGTTTTTGGGAAACATGTAGGTTCTACCTGTGAGCACAATGCAATTCAGTGACAGACCAGTGTTTTCAGTGGTACAATAACTGATTAATTGTATGGGTTCAATGAGCTGTTCTTTTAAACAAGAAGACAAAAAGAAAAGGGCTCAGTTCAATAAAGAGGTAAATTAATTCAACCCACCTAAATTAATAGGCTTACAGCACAACCCTATGCATATCTTCTCAGAAGTACTTTCCACTGAGTTAAATAGCATTTATTCCCAATAAGTGAGCATAGAATTGCAGTCTTACTTGTGCTAACTTCTTGACATACAGTATTCATTGAACGATTCTCTCTCACACTTTCCCCCCAAACACAAATGTTGTTTTACGAACACCTATGCATGGGTATTATGGTTATGAAGAAACAAAAATGTTCCTAACATGTGCTGTATTGTACCAGCATTTGTTTCTGCTTCATGCAACCGTACAAGTGATTTTAGTTGTGAGGAAAGCACCTCAGCTTCTGGGCCTTAAGAAAATTTGCTCTGTGGCTCCTTGTAGAAAGATGACTGTAGTAAGAGTTTGGTAAGTGGGACATATTCAAACTAGTTTAAAGAAAACTATTTACACCATTGCAATTTATTGTGACCATTATCTTTTGGGGTGCTGTAGCCTCTAAACAGAACAAAGAATTACCCTACAATCCAGAGTAAGTACGGGAGCACATAAGAGACATTACGTGCACCCATAGTTACTACATCACCTACTGAAAACCTATGGGAAATTCACATTGCAATCCAGAGTAAATTGTTTTTACACCAGAGCAATGACTCCCCATAGTTGCTCTGGATTGCGCCCTTAGGCTTTTAAATAACGTCACTTTTAAGTCAGATTTGCAGCCTATCAAGCAACTTACAGTGGGGCATTTAGGATGGCAATGTGGAAGATCCCCATTGGTGAGCTCTTTTGCTTGTGCTAATTTACAGTCCATAATAATTTGTGAAGGTGAATTTTGGTTTGTACTGTGTCAATTGAGTTGCAATCCTCCAGTATATCACAGAAAAGACCATCAACCTTTCTGTCTTCTCACAGTGGGACATGCCGCGAGAAATTAAAAAGCCACATCTTGCGATATGCATGCCATGAACACAGAAATGGCATTTCATCCAGTACAAACATTTCCTGTGAAAGAACAGCAGGACCACAGCACCATTTTTGGTTATCTACTCCAAAAGGCTGAACATTAACAGCCTGAATTTACTTTAACTCTAAACTTAAGTGGTGCCTTTCCCATTTTATTTCAATTAATTTATCAGTCATCAAGTGTGTTATAAACTTGCAAAGTGGTATGTATAGAGCTAGCTGTTTGGCTTTATTAACATCAAGTTATGTTTGAGGCTAATTCTTAACATGCTAGTCTAAACCTTTCTCTGATTCTTGTCATTGGATGACACTGTCAACATTTGACAAGGTGCAGTTTGCAATCTGTTTTTGTTCCAAACGCACATTTATGCATATAGCAACAACCACCACAAACATTACACAAGAAAAATCATATAAGGTAGCTTCAGCATTTTTTTTTTAGAATATATTAAGATTTGCTTCTGGGACTTCTCACATTTTCAAATTATCAGCTCCTGTCAAAATTTAATGGCAACCTGGCTCCATACAGGAAGCTCACTCACACTGTCCCTGCCTGAAAAATACTCTGTTAAAGGTATCAGGGCAGAAGCAAGAGGAAGAGTTCTTGGAAACAGCATCACTAACAACAGATTTGCCTTACCCGATTTATTATGTGGTTCAATCCATTTGTGGTTTCAGCCAGAGCTCTAAAGGCTTTACAGCAATCAAACACAGTTCTGCTGTAATAAAATGGCATTTTTGGTAGTAGTGAGTTAGCTAAGTAGGATGCAGGGGTGCAATTGCACCAAACCAGCTTGACACTAGTAGCTAAAATTGTGGAAAAATGGTGTATGTATGAATGATAATACCATCATGCTTTCCATATTGTTTCCGTATTGTTGGAAAGATAATTTTATATAATCATTGCAAAGTTATGAAATGAAACAAATTGCACTGGAATATCTATATTATATCAAAGGTTCTGGCCAACTACCCAGAAAATGAAAACACAAAAGCCTATGGAACAAAAAGTGGATAACTCAAAATTTTCCTTGTGACACTGATCTGAGATTTGATACTCTAATGTAACTAATAAGGTGTTAATATGAATCAGCTTTCATTTCCTTATGTAGTGGCGCCTCACGTAACAAATTTAATTTGTTCCGGAGGCATGTTCTTTACATGAAACATTCTTTATGTGAAGCGGATTTTCCCATAGGAAATAATGGAAACTCAGACGATTGGTTCCACAACCCCAAAAATATTTGTATAAAAATATTAACTGGATGTAAAAATGATGACAGAACACTGGGATTGAATTCAAAACATGCATTCAATGTGCATGGTCTTATGAAGTCTACTTAGGTTCCAGTCCTAAAGACACTTTCCTGGGAGTAAGACCCATTTAACACAATGGGGCTTACTTCTGTGTAGACATGGTTAGGAGGCTGCAATCCAAGACACTTTCAAAGTGTCTCCCCACTTTCTCCTTCTCTCCATCCTGAGCCTCTCTCTCCCCTGCTCTCTTCTGGCTAGCCCTGAGCTGCTTCCCTCTTCTCCACTGCTTGTCTCTCCCTCTGCTTAGCGGACGCCCAGCCACAGGAGGAACAGCGTGGAAGTGTTGCTTTCACTATGGACAGGTGCGCTAGGCAGCTCTGACGCTTTTTAAACAGGCTGCCGGCCAGCGCGTCTGCCCCAACTGCCAACGAATGTGTTCTTTACATGAAGCACTTTCTTTATGTGAAGTAGAATCTTAGAGAAATTTTTGTTTGTTATGTGAAACATACTTTACGTGAAGCGTTCTTTACGTGAGGCGCCACTGTACATATATCATAATACAGTTACACATAAGTGCTGCACTTCTTATATTTAGAAAGAAAAAATAACCGTTCCTCTCTGCCCAAGCACATTTTCCCTAACTAGTAAGCAGCACAATTTTCATTTTTTTTAAACTTATTTAAATTTAATTTTGTTGTCACTAAGGGCAGGGGGGGGGGAACAATCTTCATTTCTAGATAGCAAATGGGTGGTAAAGTTGTGGAAGAGAAGGAATTTTCATTTTAAAAATACCCAGGGATGACATCACTTCTGACTGTGACATCACTTCCAAAGCAATGTTTTGAACTTTGCACCGAGTTACATCATCATTAGCTACACCACTGTATGGCAGCCATTTTAGGTGGTCTGGTGAGTATATGCAGTGACTAGTTAACAAAGGTGATAGGTTTTAGCTTCTTCATTTAAGACTTCAGTGGTGGGTCACAAGTTTGTGTAAAGCTTCTCTGTTCCTTTAAAGCTTCCGCATTCCTTTGAGAGGCAGAGAAGGAGAGGCAGCAACACAATACCCTATGCATGAGCAATTCCCTATGCATGAGCAGAAGTGGCATCGAAGTGTCTTACTGCAGTTTTGCAACACCAGCCAGCACTTGTATTATGCTGTCCTAACTGGGAACTGGGATTGCAGCCTCAGTTTTCTTTATTTTTTCTTTTTTGCTTTGACAGGCCATTCATAGAATCATAGAATCCTAGAGTTGGAAGGGACCTAGTAGGTCATCTAGTCCAACCCCCTGCCTGTAGCAGGAAATCCTCCCAGAGCAACGTTCCTCAAAGTGAGGGTCGGGACCCCTTTGGTGGTCGCCTAGAGCTTTCCTGGGGGTCACCTAAAGACCCCTGGTGCAGGGGGCCAGGTCAGGCTTGCCAGACCTCCGGCTGTAGCTGCGCACGCACTGGGGCTGACAGCCTCAGGGCCCAATCCTATGCGTGCCTACTCTGAAATAAATCCCATTGTGTTCAATGTGTGCATAGAACACGCATTTCATTTGTAACAATGAAAATACATCCTGTATATCGGATATTTACATTACGATTCATAACAGTAGTAAAATTATAGTTATAAAGTAGCAACGAAAATAATTTTATGGTTGGGGGTCCCCACAACATGAGGAACTTATAAAGGGGTCACGGTGTTAAGAAGATTGAGAACCACTGTCCTAGAGCATCCCCGACAGGTGCTCATCCAGCCTCTGCTTGAAGATTCCCATTGAGGGAGAGTCCACCACCTCCCTTGGCAATCCGTTCCACTGCCGAACCGCCCTCATCATAAGGAATTTTTTCGGATATCCAACCAGAATCTTCTTTCCTGCAGTTTTTACCCATTGGTTCAAGTTCTGCATTCAGAGGAACCTAAGAACAAATAAGCCCCTTCCTCCATATGACAATCCTTCAGGTTTCTGAAGAGGGCAATCATGTCTCCTCTCAGCCTCCTCTTCTCCAGGCTGAATGACCAAGTTCTCCCAACCTTTCCTTGTTGGGCCAACCTTTCCTTCCATCCCACTGATCATTCTTGTTGCTCTCCTCTGGACTAGCTCCAGTTTCACTGCATCTTTCTTAAAGTGAGGTGCCCAGAACTGAACACATTACTCAAAGTGAGGTCTATTGATCTGTTGATTTTGTATTTGTAAAAGTTTATTTTTAATTTTCAATAAAATTCAGATCAAGGTAATCTTCATTCAAGAATGATGAAGAATTCTTCATTCTTCTTAACCTTCAAGCAAAAAACAAAGCCTGAAAAAAACAAAAATGGCCATAACTTTTTACAAATATTAGTATGTTGCAGTTTATTCTTCCCCAAATGATAAATGCTTACGCTAATGAATAGTGCAAGATATTTTATTATAGTTTTTGAGTAGGCCTCGTTGCTCAAAATGAAAGTAGTTACTAATATCAGATTTTATTTTCTGACTTATTTTTCACTGTGATCATGATAAGCCATCATTTACGTTAAAGACATCTGAAAACTGCCCGAAGCATTTTAAGCTGTCTGGTAGTTATTAGAAACTGTATGGTAGATATTTTCTTGCAATAATTTATTGTGTCGAAGCTTGGAAAGGAAAATGATGAATACTCTTGAATAGATAGATGAAAAGATGGTACCCGCACCCTTGAGTTCTTCTGTCTCTCCATTTGTATACTTGGTTATTAGACTAGTTTCGTAAGTTTTCCTCCCTCCCACACAAGCATTTTGGTATTTCAAAATTCTGATCTGAGGATTGGATCTTCCAGTACATGTTGGCAGTAAGTTGTTAGAGATTCTGGCTCTTTCCATCATTTTCTTTGATGAATGAGGAAGATCTGTAAAATTATCGTAAACTGATAGGGTTTAGGGAGTCAGCCGAGTCTCTGATAGACATGGGCTCTTGTATAGGACCCAAACTGCCAACCACCATAGAGAAGTTACACTAACAATCCTAAACACACTGTCCTGGGAGCAAGACCCACGGAACACAGTGGGACTTAGTTCTGAGTAGACTCTTTATTAACCAATCCAATCAAGCATCTTGATTCCTCAAATAAAACCAAAATAGGATAACAACTTTAGTAAATTCAGTAAACAACTGTAGTAAATTCCAGCTGTCCCCATCTTCATCACTCTGGGATGATCTTTGTGATAAATCTTTTAGGAAAGGATTCTAAAACTTATACACTTCAGACTCACCTGCATTTTTCGTGACCCACACTTTGTAAATCTCTGGAGTAAGGGCACAATCCTATTTTGTTATTGTGGGTCTGCAGCCACAGTAGGGTGCCACAAACATGCTTTAAAGCACACCTGCAAGCCCTATCTCCAGATCTCCACTGGCATAGTGGAAGATGGGAAAGAAGTGTTCCAGGGCAGGGGGAGGGAAGATCCTGCAGATCCAATGTTTCCGTGAAGGGTGTTTACCTTACACAAATGTCTCCTATAGAAATTCAGGAAAGAGTTGCTCTATCGCAGGGCTGTGTTATTACACATGGGAGGGACACAAGCATCCCACAGGGATCCTGTAACAGACATTTTGGAACCCTGCTGCCATAGGCAGCATAGGATTAGGCTCTAAGAGAATTGGTCTTTGTATAGCTAACATTTACTGGAAGCAGCTTTTGCAGGTTTCAGGCAGGAGTCTGGTTTGTCCCTACCCAGCGATTATGACAAATGAACATAGTTCATCAGAGATTTGTGATTCCAGATTGAAACCAGAGTTCCCTCTAAGGAACGAGTTTCCAAAGTGTACGTCACAATGCTAGGACATCACACCACACTAATAAGGGCTCTGCAAGTTGTCCCTAGTGGCCCCTCCTACCAGTTCTCCCAGGAACCACATCTTGGATCTCATGAAAACTCACATGTGCAAAGATGGTGGTGTTAAAAAATTGCTTGAAATTTTGTAAGGTCCAAGAAGATGGTGTCTAGATAAGCTGGGAAGAAGATGCTGCAGGGATATCATGACTCAGTTAATTTGGGAACCAGTGCTGTAAGTGAACCATGCAATCTAGACACTTGGCAACAATATCGTATGTCATATGTCAACATCGTATGTCGGATGTCCCAAAAAGCTAAGTTCCAATAAATTTGTTTCCGCTTAGCAGGAACACTGTTTGAAACCCTTCCCCTCTCTTTAATACACACAGAGCCATTTAGTGGCATAAAATGTTTGTGCACACAGTAGGCAGAGCCATGGTATTTTTAACTACAGAGGTAGAAATAAGACTACCTTTTAACGTAATAAATTGAAATATATGGTAAAATAATTTATGAAAATATTGAGGCACACGTAGCGTCTCATTGCACTGCAATTTGATCATGGAGATTATGGTAAAGCTACTGTACACCTGTATTTAATATGGTAATTCTGTAAAAGACTGCTTTGAGCCCATGAATGTCCCCCAGAAACATCTCTTTGAAAGATCATATTGACGGAATGACTTAGCTTTAAGCACAGTTACACTGATTATATAAAATTACAGTCTAATCTTGGTTGAAAATGTTCTGCTATTAAATGGATTTCAAATCAGGTGTTATGAAAGTTTAGGAGACAGGCAGCCAATTTACTATGGTGGTTGTATTTTGTTAGCTTTCTGCTCAGGCACTGTCAGGCCTTTATGGCTAACAGTTGGTTCAAGGCAAGTTGCTACTGCCAGATATCTTGGCTGACAAGTGTGTCTGCTTGGACATGCCTCAACCTGCTTCGTCATGTCATGACTTGCCCACTGTCAGTCAGTAGACTGGAACACTCTGATTGGTTGCTGATTCCCATTTCAGTAGGTCCTGTGCAGTCTCACCTTTGTGAGTTAGCTGGAGATTTGCTGCATGAGACTTTGCTAGACTGAATATTGATACTGTGACTGTGGACTGACTTGCTGACTTTTGCTCTGTGGATTCTGACTTGGACTTGGTAATTCTGTGCTGCTTGATTTACTGAGTATGACCTGGATTGCCTTGACTATTCTGTTGCTGTTAACAGAATACAAAAGCTCTCAGACTACTCTGCTGTGTCTGCCTGCTCTACTGCACCCAGCAGCAGTTCCAGGACACCACTCAGATATCTAACACATTTATTATGATGCTTCTTAAAAACTTCTTAAAGTTTTTCTTTTCCTTAAAATAATTAACGAAAAAGTATTGCATTTCCTTCCTTTAAAATATACCCAGTTTCATATAACATTAAGGTTTCGTTGATATGACTGAGGGCATTCGTCAATGTGACTGAGGGCAAAATCCATAGCAGTTACGGGTCCACGCAGTTATGTCACCCTCTAGTGTTATCTTATGAAGAATCATCTTAACTGCTCACAAGGGGCTTAATTTCACTTTAGGTTATAGGCCTGAGGCTGCAGTCTTCAGCTCCTTCAGTTTTCAGAATTTTGACACTCTAAAAATTTCTTCCTGTTGATGGATGGCATGCTAGCAGTTTTCATACCTTGACAGCATTGGCAGCCTTTATCAAAAATTAGACTAATATTTTTCAAAATGATAAAAAAGTTTCTAGAAGAGTTGAAAGCTATCAATTACATGATTTAGCATAACATATAATGGTAATAACTATATATTATGTTGGGTTTTTAATTTATCATTGGTTCTTTTAACCAAAATACCGTGGCATGAGAGCATCACATTACAGTCTGTTCAGTGTTGGGCTCCAGCAGGTTTGCACCTACTCTGTAGAACCAGTTGTTAACGAGAGACAGGACACAGAAAGTTTAAAAATAGCCATTTAAAAGTGGCTGCCAGATGGGCAGAGAACTGGTTGTTAATTTCTTTGAATCCCATCACTGAGTCTGTTACAACGGAAGTAAATATTCTAAACAAACATCCCATTTCAAAATTGTCTCCGAAGGATTTGGGAGATTTTATCCAGTCTATTTCCCTGTTTGTGAAAAGGGGAAGGTTACTATGAGCTCCCAGAAGTGTTGAATGACACTGGAAACAAATCAGAGTTGTCCAACATTGCAAGGGTGTCCAGATGTCTGGCTTTCCCTGGAATTCTCTGGGATTTCCTACCCTGGAAGGAAGGGAGAAGGAAAACCCCAGAGTGCCTCTGAATTTATGAGCCATGCAAGTACGTCAGGTTTCGTGAGCTCTCCAGCTCTTAACCCTTTCAGTGCCAATCTGTGCAGAAATTGTAAGGAAGGAGCTGCTACCCTGCCTGCCTCAGCACAACAATTCAGACTCTGCTCCACTTCCAGATCTGCAAGGTAAATCCTTTCTGGGGATCCTGGTTTTATTCTGCTTTCTCCTTCCCAGTCCTTTATATCCTGGTCCTTCTGGCTTCCTTCAGTCTGCTATTGCTCTCTGCACACCCTCAGGGGAACTGCTGATTTCTTTTGGTGGTTCCATATCCCACCTCCCTGATGCAGAAATGTCCTTTCTATCCCCTTCTCTGATTCATATCTTGCTTGTGTATGGGTATGAGTATGTGGTTTTGTTTTTGTGTGTGTGTGTGTGTGTGTGTGTGTGTGTGTGTGTGCTTGTATTTGTCTGGGTCTGAACCACATACGTTGAAGTCACTGGCTTGTGTTATGCTACTACAAACAATTTAATGTCTGGTCTGAATCATGCATTTTACAAAGTTTTCAATTTTAAAGTGTTGAAATTAAGTACAGGAAAGCAATCTGAGTATTTTTGCTTTATTTTAACATGTCCTACATGTGTCCTACATTTTTGTCCTACATTTGTCCTACATTTTCAATCTTTTAAGCAGGTAGGAATTTTGGCTTGGGAGTAGGAAAACTGGCCTTGGGGTTCAAGAATTTTGGGTCTGGCATCTGGGTCACCCTGGACATTAGGCAAGTGGAGTCACTGCCAATTACTTCTATATTCTGATCCGCCTAAGTTAGGGGTGAATGAACATTTTGGCAGGAGGGCCACATCATCTCTCTGACACAGTCAGGGCTGGAGAATGATTTGCATTTCAAATTTTAATAAATTTACATATAAGAGTTATTGGAAACAAATTCAGAGGATTATAAGGTGTGCCAGCAGTCCAGATGGGAGGACTTGCCATGGGCTGCATTAAGGCTCACAACAGACTGCAACTGGCCCCAGGGCTGGGGTTTTGACACCCCTATCCTCAGTCATACAACAGACTCAGGACACAATTGTCAGAGGTAAAGACTCAGGACTTCCTTTCAGTAGCTGAGAAAGATTTGTTAGAACTTCAGGAGGAAAGTTTGCAGGAGGAACAATTTTGTTTTTTTTGAAAACAGAAACAACCTCTGGTTGGGCTGGCACAAGTACTGGAACAAGTCCTGTGCTAAGGTGTCATAAAAGTGCTGATGTGGGGTTAGGCCAGTGCATAAACATGCACCATCCTCTCCACGCCACACCATAGGAACAGTGAGACTTCTTCTGACCTTAGTTGGTTAGGATTGCACCCTGTGTGTATTGATAACTCAATAAACAGCAAAGTCCTGCAGCACCCCCTAGGCTTAATTCAATGGGCCTTGTACAATGTTGGATCTTCTGATCCTCTGCTGTCAAAAGGCCCAGCAATTGCACAAACACAGCACTGCTTTATAGATGACAGAGCTGCTGGCAGAACCACCTGGATGCCATAATGGAGCAGATTGGTCAGTGCCATGGATGGTGCCATGAGGAGGGTGAAAAACCTGAACAATTCCAGGGCATGAGGGTTGAGAAGGATGGTGACATCAGAGAAAAAATAGTAAATATCCTCTATTGCTCATTTACTGTGCTGATTACTAAGCTCTATATTTCAACCCCTGGTTTTGGTTCTGTTCAAAACTGTCTTCTTGGATTCCTCTCCTCTGTCTTCTAGTGTAGTTTGACAGCAACTAGTGTGGATTCACAGTCTTTCAGAATGGGTCCCTTATTGGCTTGAATCAGTGATTTTGTTCTGTCTTGTAATTTAAGGTTAACTAGAGAGCCTCTAAGATGGGACAAACAGATCAATATCACACAAATATGAAGACAGTCTAACTCTAGTCTTTTTCGGGTCGAGAGATATAGGCAGTGGTGGGATTCAAATAAATTAACAACAGGTTCTATGCTCTAATAACCTAAATTAACAACAGGTTCAATGTCCCATTAGTAACTGGTTCTCAGAATCAGGCGCTCATTAGCAAGGGGTACTGTAGAACCTGTGAGAACCCCCTGAAGCTCACCACTGGATATAGGATGCAATTCTACTGTAACTAATCCAGCTCTGCGACGCCAGCTGGATCCAATTGTATTGGCTCTGTCTTTCCATTGGACTAATTCAGTGGCGTGGAGAGGGGTGATTTGCTGCTTGGATAACAGCCTATCCTCCATAAAAAATCCAACCCAGGCTTTCATGCTTCGCATGCAATGAATGCAGCGCCGAGCACGATACCAAAGTCTTTCAAGACTGACGGAGGCCTGCTAATATAGGTCAGCATAACTCATCTGTCAATTCATTCCCATGACAGTGTGGGGAGGCCAGCACATCTTTGCACTGGCCTGAACCCATCCATCCCCACTGGAGTGGTCCAGAAGTGCCTTATGACATTTTTGTGACACCCCTAGGCGAGCACAAGACTTGCCATGGGACTTACACCAGCCTAACTGGGGATTAGGATTGCAGCCATAATTTTCTTATGCTCTATGTGAGGTTCTTATTGGATAAGATATTTAAAATAATCTTTAAAGTCCTTAGCAACTTTTAAAAAGATCTTTACACTTCTTATTGTGTTTCTTTCACACAGTTTAACACAAATGTAGGTTGTGAGAAATGAATACACCTTGCTGAAATCAGCGTTCCATGAAATGGAGTCTTTAAAAAAAAAGACGGCTGCTAACAAATTAAATTTCAAAATGTATGTTCAGATAATGTTGAAATTCTGATTTAAACAGAAAAATGCCTGGAAGCCCCAAATCAAGAATGTTCTGCCATAACTCAGAATGATGTTCTAGGGAAGGAAATCTGAAATCATTACATTTTCTTGCTATAGGCAAAATGATTTTAACTTAGTGCTTTATATATACTTTTAAAGTTGTTTAAAGCTGAATGTGTTCTCCCAAAAGGAGATATCAAAGGTCAGAAGACAGTTTGTACTAACCCCTTGGTCCTAGTACACCAGACAATAAACAGATTATCTTCATGCATCATAATTTTTTTCTCATGTATAAACCTATATTATCTTCATTATTATCTCAATTGAGGTAGATCTTAAAGTAATTGAACAATGAATTACCATTTTGCCTCTGTGCTATATTCATTCTGGAAATCAGTATGCTCTGGGAAGACACATCTGCTCAAATGTCCTCTTGCACAACCTTCTGATATATCGTGCAACAGACATGATTGCCCTGAAGTCCTAGTGCCCAGATCTACCAGGAATGAATGCAGCACAGAGTTGGAATGGTACACCTCAAACAAAAAGGGACCACTTTTTTTTTTTTAATCTAGTGACTCCTGGTCTAAAGCCACAATCGAAACATTGAGTATAATGCTTACATATCTGTGTTCTGATGAATTGCAAACATCAACTTTTTCATGTTTAAATTAGCTTAATTGAATCATGCACATTGGGGCAAAGAATCAAAACTTTAAACACATAAGTTAATGAATTCTGAGATGTCTGAGACAGATCAGGAGAAAGATAATGGGTCACTTGTGAACAAAATGTCAACCTAATATGAAGACGAGCAATTCCATGCTTGAGAACATTACAAAGCGGTTTTGAGAATAAAATGGTTATTATAAAACCATTGAACAAATAAATAGTAAGGCCCTACCTGGGGTACTGTGTCCAGTTCTGTTTACCACATCTCAAAAGGATATGGTGGAAATAGAAAAGATGCTGAAGAAAGTGACTAAAAATGATTACTGGCTAGGGCATCTTCCTTGCAAGGAAAATCTACAGCGCTTTGGTACGCTTTAGTCTAGAAATGAGGCACTTGGAGGGGGACATGATTGAGAATACAAAAGTTTGCAGGGGGTGGACAGAATGGATACAGAGAATGCACTTTACCCTGTAGAGAGTTGGGAGAGTTCGGACAGACAAAAAATATTTCTTTACTCAAAATGTATAGAAGTGTCTATTCAGTTATAGAAGTGTCTATTCTGAACAAAAACTGAAGGAAAAGAAAGTTTAAGAAAGTGCATCTTTTTCTTTAACTGAAAAATCTCAAATCTAATAAGCATTCCTTATTTCTACAATACCATTTTATAATTTAACATTTCTGTATAACAGCACTTTTTTTAAAGTAGCTATTTAAAGGAGTGTAAATCTCTAGTAAAATGTTTTCTCTAAGGTTAATTAGCTACTATTAATTGTGAAATTGTGTAGCAGCGAGCGACAGTTTTCTGTGTAATAATGAAATGGGGAGGAAGCAGAGAATAAAACGTAACTAATGTTGTGTTTGTGTGTCCCTATATTCCGCATGCTTGAATCTGTCCTTTTACAGAGCATCACAACAATGGTCATAGTAGATGTGTTGTAACCAGCAAACAAGGGATTTGCTTTTTTGAAATGGCTCCCATCAGCAGATGACAAATCAGAGGCAGAAAAAAGAATGTTACTAATTGTTCTGTTATTTCATCTGGAAAGACAAGCAGGATATTTCAAAGAACACAGTCACATTTTTCCATCATGGATTTTGTATGGGTGTGTGTTGTGTCTGTAAGGTAGGTAAGGAAGGAGAGAAAACCTGTAAGAAATTTAGATTGGACTTGGGTCAAATTGACAGCTGTGTTCAGCTTAATTTTACAATGTTGTTAACTTCCTGATTATATCCTGAAGATTTAAAAACGATAAGCAATGGAATGTGATGAACACACACTGGGAAGTAAACTTTGTATACAGCAACAGCCCAATCTCACCCATGCAATACTATGTTTAATCTCTGCTGTTGTAACACAGAGACTGCTAGCATGGTCACCATAACACCATTCTGCAGAGAGCTACCACTAACACAGGCCCCAAAAGCTGTATGTGGACAACTGGAGTCTGCAAATTAGCCATCCGCAGATCAGCCAGGTGAGGGCAGGTTGGAGTAAATATCAGACTGGGATGGAATGGAATGAGTGAATCCTAGCAGCAGGAGGACATGCCAAATCTTAACACTCAACACATATGAAGCCCCAGAGGCTCCACAGTTGGCACAGGTCTGAGCACTGAGACCCTGCAAGTCTATAAACAGGTTAGTAAAAATGTATTTACTTACCTCTCCCAAGTTGTGTACATCCTTGCCAGCCCACAATAAGCAATACATATTGTGTCAGTAGAGCGAGATCTGGATAGGATAGGATTAATCTGATGATATGATCTGAGTACATACTCGTTGAATGAATCACCCTGCATACAACAGTAGCTCATCATTTTCCCTTCATTATGCACTATATATGTGCCTTTATGTGTTGTTCACTTTCTTCAGCACCGAGATGCTCCAAGGATATCTTCACCTGGATTTAGTTTGCCTTCTGTTTCAGAGTACACCAGATTTCCACGCTGCACAAGAGAGTTCAGGGGATTTATAGCATCTGTCTATTATTTTTTTAAACAAATATACCTTTGTAGTATAAACACTCTACAAGACAAATAATCTGTACTCCATATCAGATTACTTTCAGCTACACATACTTTCAATTCACAACTTTGAGCTCTCGCTCTCGCTCTCGCTCTCGCTCTCTCTCTCTCTCTCTCTCTCTCTCTCTCTCTCTCTCTCGTTTCACACAACAAATGGCTATTTCAGCAGGCACACAGTATTTTTTTTATTCTTTTTATCTGTGAGAGTGGGAGGGCTCACCTTCAAACTCTGATGGCTGGTCTCCAGAAACACTAAAGAGATGTCTCAAGCTATCATTGAACGATTTGCTTCCATCAGCCAACCATTCTGTGCTATTAAACACCAATCTGCCTAACAAAAGAACATCCACACAGCTGCACAACAACAGTGCAATTTAAACTGTTTACTTTCCACCAAAATATTGCTGCCTTCTTGATGGGCCTGAACCCCATAATCTATTTCAATAAAGGCCTCAGTTCTTCACTGTAAAGCTTGCCTGGAGTACTAAAGCCTGCTGATTTAGTATTGTATGGGTAACGCTGCTCTCAGTTTGGGGCTAAATATAAAATTTCTATTCTGCACATTCAGTGATGCAATGCCAACACATTTTTGTGACTAACACCTACCTTACGGAAGTACGGAGTCATGCAGGAGGGATTCCAGGGACAGAACTTCAGTCACTTGTCTTCCCCTTGCAAATCTCCACTTGCTGGCTTTCTTCTGAACTTGAACTGTGGACTTCTGGTACTTTGATCATACAGAAAAGTGGTAGCACAGAGTAAAATGTGACACTCACCTTTTCCCTGACCATGTGCATTCCAGCATCTTTGAAGGTGCTCCTTGTTGTGCCCCCTTTTTCATGTCTATGTTTCATACTAAGTTCAGAAGGTCTGGAGTACACAGAGGCCTCCCTGCCCTGCAGAAACCTTGAAAAACTGTGTGTTGACTCAGTTGTCATCCACCTTTCCCTTCATGTTGGTAAGGAAGCATATTCAGAAACAGGAAATTGAAATATCCATAGAAAAGAATGTCCCGCACCACAAAGAGGAGAGGAGAAAAAAAGAAATTTATCATTTTTGAACTTGTTAGGTTTTTTTCCTCATTCTCACACCCAACATTCAATGAAACTACATATGATTATTGACTTCATGGCATGCTGCATTGTTTCCCCATGTTTCTTGTTGGAAGTAACATTTTTACTATGAAGATGGAAGTAACATCTTTACTATGAAAGTAACATCTTTACTACGGAGGCTGGTAGGTGTGGGAGATGCTCATAGTGACACCTTGCTATCTGTGTGTTCTCCTTACATTATAGTTCTGATGGTATCCACCAGTATACAAACTTCAAGAGAATTTTAACTAACAAGAACAAAACCAAGAAACCAGCAGATAAGCCCTTCGTTTACATTTACAAGACTACTTGATTTATCTTGCCTAAGAAATCTGTTTTGCGTATTTCTTTTAATGAGAATCTAATGATCACAAGTGGTATTATTTCAGTGAATGTGGATGTAATATTTGACATACTTTGGCTGGAAACCTAACCACATTTACCTGGGAGTAAGCCCCATTGACTATAATGGGACTTACTACTGAGTAGACAAGCATAGGTTTGGGCTCACTGTGTTCTATAAGGAGCACAAGGCAATGTATATGGCTTCCTTTTCACAACAACCCTATGTCGTAGGTTAGTCTGGGATACCGACAATTGACTGTGGATTTGAACTCAGGTCTTCCTGGTCCAAGTTCTGTATGTTAATACAACATCACACTAGTTCACAATTCCAATACTGTATCTTTTATATAGGTTTTTTATATATTATGCTTTAAAAATGTTCAGGCTACAGTTACTTTTATAGCTAAAACCTTGCAAGGTATATGGATCCTAGAATTACATACGCATACATGTAATAGGTCATATTTAAACATTGTGATAGACTTGCATAAAGGAAATTTGGAAGAACAAATCAATAAAGTGTGCATAGCACTGTGTCATCTTCCATTGGAGGGTCTCTGGAGTCATCTCAAAGGCTTATTGAAAAAGTCATTATACCATTTAACATACTCAAGGTGAAGCAAGTCAGCATCGACTCCATATGGCAGGGGAATTGCATTGTTCGGTACATCACTTCCCCAGTGCTGATACACTTGCGCCCACGGCAAGGTACCAGATGCATTGTGGCCTCCTATACTACGTAAAGGGCTAAAATTTCTTGTGTCTGAATTCCTCCTGCGTGAGGCACTGCAAGATATAGGACAACCCATTTTAATTAAGAGCTTAGAGACCACAGTGTGGGCACTTCAAGGGAAGAAAAAAAAATCAACCAGCCTTATGCCACTGCAAAAGAGAAGGAGTAGCATCTGTGATACTTTCTTGAATGGGCTGCTATGAAATGTACTTGAATAATTCTGTCTGTATATTGCTTTATAATGAAGAGCAGCCAATGCAGCCCCAGTCTGGCAATTGGAGGCAAATGTTATTGTGAGCAGTTGGGGAGGGTTGCACTAGTACCAAGTTGCAGTTAACTTACTGATTGGTTTATCCCTTGTTAATTCACTATATATAATACCTTCTTACCAAACTCAAATCAGGTATTTGCTGCTTTCATCCAAAGACTTCAACTCTTCTATTTGTGAACAAAAGTAAGCCTTTCTAATGAAAACCTATTACCTAAGAGTTTCAATTCTGTAATCAACTAGGTGGGGCAAGTCCCACTTCTTACATGCGTAGCTCTGCTGCCCAGCAAGTCTCTCTACAGACCAGTTAAGTGGCAATTATGGATGCCTTGCCTTTCAAGTCCCAGTGTCAAAGCACAATATCTAAAGTTGCAATCCTAAAGACACTTTCCTGGGACAAACAGTGCAATATTAAGCATGTCTACTTAGAAGTAAATCCCACTATGTTCAATAGTATGTACTCTCAGGAAAGTGAGGTTAGAATTGCAGCCTAAGGGCGCAATCCAGAGTAACTACGTGGAGTCTTTGCTCCGGTGTAAGAACAATTTGCTCTGGATTGCAATATGAATTTCCCATAAGTTTTCACTAGGTAGTACAGTAACTACGGGTACATGTAATTCTCTTACATGCTCCTGTAGTTACTCTGGATTGTAGGGTAAGTCCCGTTGAACACAATGGGGCTTACTTTTGAGTAGACATTGTTAGGCTTGTGCTCTAATGCTAGTATTGCTTTGAATGCTGAGCCTTAAAACTGCAATCCTCTAATTAGACCCTGATCCACTTTTTAAAATTGCTTTTCCTTATCTCAACCTTTACAGGTATTTTATGCGACTGGGGGCTCTGTCCTGTCCTAATGCTAACATTTGTGAATGGTTATCAAGGGAAATTCCTGTGAATTCACCCATAATGAACAGTGGATGCTGTAGTAAGCATTGTTTTCAGCTGGTCAATAAAATCCATCACCACAGTTTTAACCCCTGCCCACATTGTCCCTAATGCATTCCTCTGTTCTGTGTTATCATTATATTTCTCTCTCTCCTTTTCTACAGAGATGGTTCTGTAGAAATTTGTGCATAATTAAACTTCAGTGTAGTCTAATCTTCAACCTTACTGCTGTTCAAACAAGGCGTTTCAAGTACATATGCTCCCCCGCCCCCCAGGTTTACCATAGTGGGACTTGTAGCAACAATAAAGTGCATGCTAAATACTTCCACAAATACAGTATGCATCAATTTCAGTCACTGTATATTTATATAGTACAATGTCTAGAATGAAAACATGAGCAGTTCCTTCCCATTACAATTCTCATTGGAACATTCCTATGTTCATGCACCTTAAGGTTTGAACTTTGAGTTAGACAGAACTAGAGGAAAAAATAGTTCTTTGGCTTGATCCTGACAAGATAGATGTGCTCCAGTCTAAAGCAAGCATCTAGAAAAAAGGTGGGAGGGAGGAAGGACCTTTAACTGTCAGAATTTGCAAGAGTAACCTTGTTAGGATATAACTTAGGTAAGTATTCATAAGATCTCTAGTTTATTTTTAACTCCCTCCCCATACCTTGAGCTTGTCTACACATTATTTCAAGGTCACATATCACACACGTCACTGTCTTTCTTGTTGTCAATCAAATACTGCAAGTACCATCTCACTCACTCCCACTGCATAAAATTCAACACAATATCCAGGATCATGAGGTCAAAAACTGCAGCTAGTTTCTTGGGAAGAAAAAATATACTGTGTAGTGAGTTAAAAAAAATGTGCAGAATAAGGCCTGCCTTTCCTCCTTTTATGTACACTATGTCTTTTTCATCAAATGCAAAATTTTCATTCTAAAATTTTGGAAAAAGAAAACTGGCAAAAGAGGGCTCAGAAGAAGGAGGGAGAATCCCTGGTACTCTCCACCTATTCATAAATTACAAGAATATCCTGTTCATTCTGCACTTGGTACAGTACTTGGTAACTGTGCAGCATATAACTCAGGAAATCAGAAAGAAGATTCACATGTATTACCTGGGATTATGTCCTATTGACAAGAATGGGACTTCTGAATGGATATGCATAGGACTGGGCTCTAAGGACACAACTCAAACCCATTTTCCAGCTCTGTAGGCAACAGACATTGCCTTACCTTGAGGAGGCCTCCAAAAATGGTCTCCCACCTACATTCCCCAGTAGCACAGCTACTCCAGTGCTTAAAATTTGGCTAGGACTGCACCCTAAGAAAGTTAATCAAGACATTACATTCACACACAATTTGACTTGCAAACTATGCCACTAAATAAATAGCTGAATTTAATTTATCAGGAGAATTCTACAGTATATATCACCAAGTGCACCAGTGGTGATAAATACGAGGTACATTCTTTGGAATTCATTTTAAAATTTAAACTAATTCTTGAAACAGTACGGTAATAGTAATTAACAATACTCAAAGGTAAACTTGACTGTACTATTATAGAGCTTACTCCCAAGTAAGTTTGCTTAGGTTTGCAGCCTGCTGTAGGAACTCCTTAAAACTTCTGGAAATTAAAACAACTAAGAAGTTAACAGTGTAATCCTAAGCATGTCTTTCAGCAGTATGTCCCATTGTGTTCAATCGTACTTACTCCCAGGAAAGTGTGGTTAGGATTGCAGCCTAAAGCTGCAGTTCTGTACACACATGGAAGCAAGTCCTACTGAACACTTCTGAGTAAATCCTGATTCTTGATAAATTCTCATGTCCATAAACATAAGACTTCAGATGTTCTGTTTCTCCAATGTGTAGCTGATTTCTCAGTATCACTAAGAAATGGCTGCCAATAACTATGTGAGATGTTAGTGGACATCTAGAGGAAAGGACCATCACAGGTTACAAGCCAGGAAGGGTGTATGGAGATGAGGACAATCTCAAAATGCCAGATGCAAGGGAGGGCACCTGGATGCAGGTATCTTATGTGCTCCCCGAGGCATCTGGTGGGCCACCGTGTAATACAGGAAGCTTGATTAGTTGGGTCTCTGGCCTGATCCAGTGAAGGCTCTTCTTATGTTCATATGCCTTCTAGAAAACATACAAAAACCAGGTTGATCCAAGAAGTGATAAGAGCCCTAACCTAACCCTCTAGCATATCAATGTCATAAGCAGCAGTGAGATACACATTTTCCCCACTCAGAATCTGTCACCCTAAATGGTCACATAAATATATTTCTTTATACCTCCCCAGCTGCGTGAATGTTTTGAGCTTGCTGAAGCCATCCAAATAGAACAGATTATACTGCTGCCCTATTCTAATTTAGTTATTGCCATGCTATGGCCTATAACACTGCAGAGACACTATTTTTACTTAACCATCAGGAAGCAGAAATAACTGATGGACTCACATGGTATTGAATATAATGTTATATTATCTGGTAATGTCTGTCCCCATGACTAACTTCTTTTTATACTGTATTCAGAAGTCTTATTCAACAAACTTTAAGCTCCTTCCAAGCAACTTCCACTTCTAATTGTTTTCCATTCAACACCTTATATTTAGTAATGAATTGCCCTTTATATTTGTTACCACTTTAAGTTCCTGTTTTCTTCTTGAGATGAGTCATTACGGCTTTTCTCTTGTTTTGTTTCCTTTCCTTATTGTGAAATATTGTGAATTCACCACTGTTTTAAAAAAGAAAAGAAAGCAATTAATAATGGAGACTCCCATGCAGGAAATAGGAATTGAGTAATTAAGGGCAGTTATGGAGCACTCCATCACTAACCTTGTAAGCTATTGTAAAGAAACAAGTAGAATCAGTAACAAGGAGAAAACTTCTAGATAAAGACATATTACTCCTGAATAGTCCCAATAGTGTGTTGTTAGCCTGTGTAGGATAGAACAGCACTGCACTTCTGTTTTAAATGAAACTGTATGAATATCAAAAGCAGGAAGTATAATTCATAAAATAGAAGTGTTCCCCAGCATCAACAGGGGATTTATTCTGGTAGCCCCACATATTGCTGAATCCATGGATACCTGGATGTCTTCCCTCGCCTCCAATCTTATGAGCTATGCAGAGCTCATCTGCACACAAGTCTCTGCACACGCATCTGCACACATCTGCACATGCATCTGCACACAAGTCTCCTCCTGTACTGGAACACAGACATTTACCAGTAACACTGACTGTATTCTCTAGTGAGTAAATACAGGTTGAATCTTCCCATCCTTGACTTTTGGTTCTAAGACCCTCCATGATTACCATTTTTGTGTTATATTTAAACAATTGTTGACCATGGTTCGAGACCCGGGTCGGTCCCCACGAGACAGGGGGAGCTCCTGTCCTTAGCCCAGCTCTGCAACGCAGCTGGAACCAATCATATTGGCTCTGCCTTTCCATTGGACTATTTCAGTGGCTTGGAGAGGGGGGATTTGCTGCTTGGGCGGTAACAGCCTATCCTCCATATCAATCTAAGCCAGGCCTTCATGATTTGCATGCAGCATATGCAGCGCCAAGCATGATACCATAGACTTTCAAGACTGATGGATGCCTGCTTTGTTGACCATGGTAACAAGGCAAGCCATGAATCAAGATACATCAATTTCCTTGTTCCCTCAATTTAAAACAGCTTAGTTTCGTGGGTGGCGCAAGTGGTTAAGACACTGTGCCTGTTAACCAGCAGGCCAGGGTTCGATTCCTGGGTCGGCCCCATAAGACAGGGTGAGCTCCTGTCCTTAGCCCAGCTCTGTGACGCCAGCCGGATCCAATCGTATTGGCTCTGCCTTTCCATTGGACGAATTCAGTGGCGTGGAGAGGGGGGATTTGCTGCTTGGGTAACAGCCTATCCTCCATAACAATCCAACCCAGGCTTTTGTGCTTCGCATGCAGCGTATGCAGCGCCGAGCATGATACCATAGTCTTTCAAGACTGATGGAGGCCTGCTTAGTTTCAGCTCAGAGAAAGAAGCTTCCCCTTACAAATCAATTCACACGTGATTGTCACTTTGTATTCATGAACTGAACCCTTTATGAAGCTTTATTCAGGCAAACTTATTGCCTGCCATGTTGCCATCGCTGTTTTTAAGCCATTAACTGTTACTTAAGGGATGTTTTAATTTAAAGAGACAACCTCATTTGTGCTGAGATAAAATTGCTGATAAATAAAATACTGTTAATTAGGTTATACCTGTAAATCAAGGGTCTCCAAACTTTTAACTTCAGGGCTTCTGGAAGGAGGGAATTTCAGCAGGTGCAGCTTCTCATCTCACAAATCACAAGCTGATATCCCCTCTTCTACTTACTTGTTAAAGTATGTAGGAGCCCTGAAGTTAAAAGTTTTGAGATTCCCTGCTGTATAGTCCAAATGGTTAATATGAGAGACTGTTAGGGTCTTAGAGTCCCTTAGAGTCTGTTAGGCTGAAATCCAATGCGCACTCTTCTGGGTCTTCCTGTTCCCAGAAGATGTAGGGAGGCAAGAACATGTTTTTGCACTGGCCGAACTCTCCCCCAGGAGTGGTGCAGAAGTGCCTTATAGGTCAGAACAGGACTTATGCCAGAGCTTAGGCTGGCTTAACTGGATGTTTGGATTGCAACCACAGAGCACAATCCTAACCATGTCTACTCAAAAGTAATCCTCATTGTGTTCAATGGGGGTTACTTCCGGGAAAGTGTCTTCAGGATTGCAGCCTTAGACCTTAACCCAGTGATTTTCAACTTCTTTCATCTCATGGCACATTTACCAAGACACTGAAATTGTCAAGGCACACCATCAGTTGATTTCATCATTGACAAGGCACACCAGACTGTTCAAATCCCCCAATTTTCTTATTAATGAATGTCAATCCCCAAATTCCCTGGCACACCTGAACACTTTTCATGGCACACTAGTGTGCCATGTTACACTGGTTGAAAATCACTGCCTTAACCATTTGCAGATGCCAGGGATTGAACCTTTCTGTACATCAAGTAATTGTACCAGTGAGTGATGTTCCCATCTCACAAGCTGTAGATTCAGTCTCTATTTCCTCAGAGCATTACTGTAGATTATATGCAGATCAGTGTCAAAGAAGCACTAATCTCCCTCCACAGCTGACAGACTTTCAAAAATAATTTGTTGAGGTGTGCAAGTACTTAAAAGTATTTCAGATCCATCCTTGTTTCTTTTTTCTATTATGGCAGTATCACACTTTTGGTGTTGACTAAGAGCACAATCCTAACCATGTCTATTCAAAAGTAAGTCCCATTGTGTTCAACGGGTCTTACTCCCAGGAAAGTGTCCAGGACTGCAGCTTAAAACTGTGACTAAAGTTTCTGAAAAATCCACTCTCTCCTTACCAGTGGTGTCACTAGAGAGTTGTTGAGGGGTCTGAGCTGCAAGATTTTCCGAATCTTGGTATTGTTGAAAATACCATCATATATTATTCAATGCACAATTTCATGCAAAATTCAATGAAACAGGCCATGGTGAAATATCTTGATTCCACAAATGGTCACGAGGGTGCTGCTGAAGTTTGGAGAGGCTCATTTATTAGGATGGTAATTGGGAGGATTTGAGCCCTCTGCACTACATGGTGTGCCTTGGCAATGGTCTAAAAACTGATAGTGTGCCTTGACCATTTTAGTGTGCCATGAGATTAAAAAAAAGATTGAAAATCACTGCTCTCTTCTATGTAAAGCTATAGTTAAAAATCCAAGTAGGGATGGGGCCACTGTGCATCACCATGCCCAGCTCCTGGGCATTGCCTTGCCCACTATCTGGGAAGAAGTCCATCATGGGGGTGACATGATGGCATCCCATACCAAATAATGCAAAATCTAGTGATGCCACTTCCCCTGACAATTCATCCAGTTGCAACAGATACATCTCTCTCTCTCTCTCTTTCTCTTTAATATGTTATACATACATATCTCATAACTTGGATTTGGATCATTAAAACAAAATTTAAATAGTTTGGGAGAGTTAATGCAAATCCTATTGTACTCAGAACTTTCACATAGAAAGTGGTCACATCATATGTATAATATACAGGCAGACAGTATGTCTTAACACAATCAGCACTTCCTCACTGACTTGGGAGAAGCTTGACTTTGGCTCCTGACTTTTTAAAAAATTGAACTCATTTCAAAGGAAAGACCATGAAATAACTCTCTTACAACTTGCCATAAAATTTAACACTGATAGTTTTGGAAGAAGGTGAACATAGGTCTAGTGATCAGATGCTCTTCATTCTGCTTGACAGTAAAGTAAACCTGGAACTGTGTGCTACAAGCATACTTTTATTATTTATTACGATATGCCATCAATGTGCACTGTCCTTTTTCAGTGCTCACCCCAGAGCTTGCACAATAGAAGAGTGCAGACCTAAAGAAGTAACAAAGGGGAATAGAAAGAGGCCAAGAGAAATACACTATAATATTCTATTAAATGCACATTTAACAAAAATAATACTTTAAAACCAAAACTATCACCTCTCAACCTATCAGATAGATTAGCTTTTTTACACATGTGAAGTACATTTTGAGTGAGAAATCAGGCATTTAGGCAGGCTGTTGCAAACCTGGCCTCTGTGCCGCCCTGGGACACAGGACCACAGCATGCCACCTCCGCTCTGCAACCTCCTGCCCCAAGAGACTTACCCAGCCATATGGAGCCTTGTACAACTTCCCCAAGCACTTGAAAAGCTTTCTGAGGCCTCTGGAGTGCAGTTAAAAAGTATTTCTGGTTTTTATTGGAAAATCAGAACTTCTGTTTAATAGTACTCTGGAAACTTCAGAAGGCTTTCAGAACTTCCAGGGACACAGCACAGTGTGGATCCTCCTTGGTTAACAAATTGCCTCTGGAGGGTGGGTGGAGGCGACAGTGTGGCAGTGTCACCCTCCACAAGCCTAAATTTCCCAACCTCCCCTCCCAGCACTCCCCAGGACTGCCACTTGTATGCTGGCTATTGGGGAACATAGTGATAAATCTTAGACGGTTTCACCTACCCATCTGCCATAATAAACAACATAAAGGCTTTTCCTCTTCATCTCTGAACTTAGGTTTAGTAGTGAGAATTCCTTGAAATTCTCAGTTGAAAGTTGAAATCTCAGTCCATGGTGCTGCTTTTGCTGTCTCATCCAGTTAACATGTGCATACTTTGTACCTGTATGTATCTGTGTGTATCTGATCTTCACATCAATTAACTGATGTTTTGGGTTGCAATCTTAACCACCACTTTGGCCAGCCTAAGTCCCAGTATAAGTCCTATGCTGACCTGGGTGTGTCACAAAGTGCTGTAAGAAACTTCTGCGCCACTTCTGTGTGGGTTAGGCCAATGCACCAATATACGTCCCCACACTATCATAGAAAGATAGGCCAGGTGAGTTAGGCAAGCCTAAATGTCTCAGAATTGCCCCCTGGGCTGCAGATTTACCTCCTAGACCCAAGTGCACTTGGGCTAGCCTATCTATCACTGGGCTGGCCCAATTCCAAGATGGGCCAACCCAGTTGCATCAGAAAGGCTTTGGCCGGCGTAAGTCAACATAGGTTGGTCCTAGACAGATGGAACTGGGCCAGCCTAGCTGTGCCAGCTTAGGCAGTCCAGTAGAGGCATGTTGAGAGCATGTTCAGCATGGCCTAGAACAGTGCAGTTAAGCTGCATCTAGAACCTGTTCCTAGGGCAGAAATACTCTCTTCCAGCTCAGAGTTAAACCACCTCAGGAACAGGAATAAATCTGAGTAGAGCCATAGGGATCCATGATAAGCCAGAATAAAAATAGAAATGTTGATAAAAATTTTGAGTCTTTAGCCAGCCTAATTGCAACCCCTGCCTCTGAACCTCAGGATACAGCACAACTACACCAGCCCACCTCAGGATATGGCACAACTACATCAGCCCACTGAGCAGGCTGCCCTTGTGCTGCTGCCTCTTCAGCAGCAGTTGAGCCAGCCAGAGTGGTGGATTTGGCCTAACCATTAGGTTAGCTTAGGTGGGCCATTTTTCTGGCCTAAAGTCAGGATTGCGCCCTTATTCACCCACTGCAATTTGAGCTTTCTTCAGTTGTAAATAGTTATGCACTTGTTGTATGATAGTTATGCACTATCTCAACTTTTCTCCATATTGCTCAGGTCAGTACAGATTATTTCATCTCTTTGCATTTTAGCCTTCCAAGAACACTGTCAGTGTGCCTGCAAGGAGTGGGTAACGTATGTATATGTGGGCATGCAAACGTCTTTAAAAAAAAAACTTGAAACTTTTATATGCTTATTTGCAAGGCCATTTCTCCAGTATCAGCTTCTAAGTAGTGTTACATTCTAAACACTACTTTAAAAGGTGTTAATGTTCTTCAAACTCTGCTTACAGATTTATAAATGCATCAAGGCAGATGGTATAAAGAATTTGAGCTGAATGTATACCAGGGACAGCTTGCATATTAAGACTCTTCTTTGACTCTGCCCACAACATTTATCCTTCAACAAGCTTCCAAATAACTATTCATTTCATTGTTTTTCAAAAATATATATATTTTTTCTTTGAACATTCTGCTAGATTTATTGCAGACCATTTATTCTCAGCTTATGTACTGCTTGGCACTTATATTTCATTAAATATGTAAATTAAGCCATCAAATGAATGCATTATCACTGTTTCCCCAAAGAAATAAAATGTAATAGAAAAAAGGAAAGCAAAGAATTCAGCGACTGGATTCACAATGTTCTTACATTGTGAATGTAAGAAACTTCACAATGTTCTTACTATCCAATGGGTCCTTAAATCAGACCTAACATCTCATTGGAGGTCATTCTTTATTATGATGTCATTCGTAAGGATCCATCTGTTTTCAGAATGCAAACAGTACAGTCAGTACAGCCTTAGCATTTGTTAAAGGAGATATGTTCATGCTACATATGAGTATGTTGAGGAGCCAGACTAAACCTGTCCAAAATCCCACTGAACTGGGTTGTCTGGAGAAGGAAAACTCCCACCTCCAACCTCCACTGCCTTGTGGCTATATCAATCTATGGAAAAGGCTTCAGGAGTCAACCTCGAGGCAAAATCTAGAGCCAGAGTCCCGGAAGCAGTTTGGGACTGTGTACAATTACATTCTGGTAACTCCTGCAATGCAGCTGGAACCAGTCATATTGGCTCTGCCGTTCCCTTGGACTATTTCATTGACATGGAGAGGGAGGGATTTGCTACTTGGGTAACAGCCTGTCCTCCATATTAATCTAATTACATTTTAATGTGTTTTTATCTCTATTTATTACCATATGTAATTTTAGTGGTGTTTTATTGTTTTTTAATTGTTTGACCGCGTTGAGTTCCCCCCTGTGGGGGAAGACAGGCGGGATAAAAATTACTTAAATAAATGAAATAAATAAATAAAAAATAAATACCCAGGCCATCATGTTCTGGAGAGGACACTCAGAGCACCATACCATAGTCTTTCGAGACTGAAGGATGCCAATGAATGGAGATCATTCTTTGTTAGCCACAGTTTCCATTCCGGAACACCCACTAGATTAAAAAAAATCAATGGATATCAAATCAGTGGAAAAACTTCCTACTTCCAGCTATCTTGCTCTTTTATTGTTACTCTAGAATGCATTGGTATACACACTGTACCCTTTTCAGTCATTAGATAAGGTTAATAATAGAATCTGATGGAATAAAATTATTACTTAACAGCATGAAGGAAGGGACTTGGATTTTTTCCCATTCTTACAAGGCACTTAAAAGCGCACCTCAGTATGAGTGATAAGTCAAATCAGTGGATATCAATGTCTCACTTGTACTGAATGTTCTTTTAAGAACCAGGTTATAGAATATTTGCAGTGGTCACATTGGTCAGGAAGCCATGCTAAGTATAAGATTGTAGAATAGCCCAGTAGTTTCCAAACTGGTGGGGTACAAATTGACCAGGGGAAGTAGAAGAGGTCTGTTTTCCCATAAGGGGAGTATTTCCCCAGAAATGAGTGCTCCTTTGGCACTGCAATGATCATGTCGCTGTCAGGAGCAAGTGGCTTTTAAACTTATGTGCATGGTAGCACTGGCCTTCTGTAGGGTCTGGAGAGCTTGCAGCTCCCTTTGGTAGATCTCCATACTGAGGTAAATAGCACTTATCTCTGATCAGAAACCACTTCCTGGTTTTTCACAAAAATCTGTCAGAGGCCAACTTGATGGTCGTAAATATCTGCAATTTCTTGGAAGTTACACCTTGATTATGGAATATAAAGCACAGAAATCACTGCAGGTATCCCCCCCCCCCCACTTTTATGACTCTAGTCAAACTAATTTTTTTCTACTTTGGATTTAGGGACTTGTAGACTTGTTGAACCTACCTTTGGCATCGTTTTTAATTTTTTGGTATGATTGCATTTCCTGGAATTTCCTTCTGCTTTGATTTATGTATTTTGATGAAGAGTCATTATGTTATTGATTTATTGTCTTAATGTTTTAGTGTCACAGTTTTAGTGTGCAGTACCTTGAGGCAGATTATAGTGTTTAAAAGAAATAAAAGATGTATTGCTACATAACAATCATAGACAGGATATCAAAGGAAAAGAGGTAAGATTCAAGTTGTGAGTGTTATGTACAGCTCTATCTAATATTTTACCAACATTTTCCTAACAGCAGAAGAGAAAGAGGGGAGATGTAGTGTTTAATTTCCTCGTCAACGATTGTTTCAAAATCGGCAGCCCCCAAATGCTCTTCTGTCAATATGTATTAAGGAGGGAAACAGCTGATTTTGGAAAAAGAAAAGGTTATGGGAAATGTCTTCCACTCTTGATTATGACATCTTATAGTAAATTACAGAATAATTTCATCTATTAAGGCCAACTGGGCGAATTATAGTAAAGGAAATCTCATGAGAAAGTAAGAAGGGACAATGCTGATTGCTGGAGCAGGGACTAAACAAGAATGCTGGCGGATTCTGATCATCCTGACCAGACTCAGGTTAAACAACACAGGAAAGGATAGTGCATTCTTTGGAGTATTTCAGAGTTTGTAGCACATTTCTGAGGCTGGCATATCTCCGAATGGCCAGAGGCAATCCAGGACCACAGAATGTGATCTAGGAAGTAATGGAAAAGGCCACCAGCATCTGACCTTGTGACCTATTTCCTTCATTAGACAGATGCTTGTGGGCTGTGAATCAAAGGTACTGACCTAAAACCACAAAAGTGCTAACTCAGAGCAGTGCCTTATCTGTTATTGCAGTAAAACCAGATGGTAAATAAAGATAGAAACATTTCCTGCAGAAACAGTGTGAATTTGGTAAAAGTATCACACAGTTTTGTAGAACACCTAGGACACTGAAGAGATGAATATTGACATTTCTTTTTACACCTTGAAGTGGTCAATTCAAAATCTACTTAGGCAGCAAATAGCCTGCATGGCCAGTCTTCACAGTGCAGCAGTACTGTGAGCAAAGGTTTAAAAATTGCTGAGGTTACTTTTGAAACACTTGTTCCTTGAACTTAAATAGAACTGAAAAAGTTACAAACTAGTTAGATGAAGCCAGCAGGTCACTTAAATTTTCTGTGGGATATTTTCAAGGAGAAGGTTACCTGTGTTTATTTTTGTTTAGAAATACCTGTCCCATCTTGAGAGCTAGGTCCAGAATGTTAGAATGGGTTAGGAGTTGGACTGAGACCTAGAAGATGCAGGCTCAAATACTCCCTCAGCCATGAAGCTTCCTGTGTGACATGGGGTCATTCACTTACTCCCAGCATCACCTACCAGATAGGGTTTTGAGGACAAAGAGATATAAGTTTTGTAAGCTGTTGTGGGCTTTGGCATGGGAGAGGCAGTGTATAAGTCCCTTAAATAATTTTGATCAAATGATCTGCAAGGTGGGTTTATAATGACTTACACTAATACTGATACTTAGCCCAATCCTATCCCCAAATATTTACAGACAAACCTTTATTGGCATCAAAATCAACAATTCTAAAAATACAGCCATAGAGTTAAAAGGAAAAACAAAAAAACCACCTCTGGTTTCTCTTCAGATCATATAAAACTTTTGCTTTTTCCTTTCCCCACTTACTTTATGCCAGTATATTACACCAAAGTTCCATAAGGTCCAGCAGCTGATATATCTATATTGAAAGTTGCTCAGCTGGGAACACTGGAAGATGATCAGGGTAGTGGCAACATAGGAAGGTGATCAGTGATGCTCAGCTGGGAATATTGAAAGATGATCAGTGAAGCAATTCCTATGTGGGGAGTTCAAAATTCATTAAAAAATATTGAGAGCTGAAGCTAATAAGATTTTTCACATGTGATCAGTGTTGACACCCTTAAACCTGTGATTAGAACTAAAATTGTGGGTTGACTGTGTTTTTTTATTGGATAACAGTGCTGAATATGTGGAAAAACATTTCTTCCATTTCCTTTCTGCTACTGACCTCTGACCATGTGGCATCCTGGACCAGAGATTTCCTCAAGTCTTCTGGGTCCACAGGTTAGAGACGTGGTGAGGACAAGCAGGGGAGACATCCCATTGCACATATGTTCCACCCACTTTCTGACTGCATGCATGTTGATTTCAGTGTATGCAATCACAGAGGAGGCTGCAGCCCTTTTCTGTGGACTACAACCAGGGCCAAATTTAGGTTCGATGACACCCTAAGCTATTGAAGGTAGCTTCAATATTATTGAAGGTAGCTTCACCCTAATATTGAAGGTAATAGGGCCCTTTATATGTCCTGCTGTCCTTTGTCAACAACAAATTGTTGCTGTTTTTTTGCGTTTAATATATGCTATATGGTAATTTATGGACCTAATAGGTATCTAAAGCCATTTGCACATAACAAAATATGTATTTTATCAAAGTAATTGTTGAACAATTAAGAAGTATATTAATAGTGAAATAATTATTAAACTCTAAGTTAAAATGATTTTTTTATTCATAACAAACTTAATAATGTAAACACATTGGCATTTGGCAAAAACAAAAGTTCCTTTAGAAACATAATTTACAAAGACTCATAGAGCACAATCCTAACCATGTCTACTCAAAAGTAATTCCCATTGTGTTCAATGGGTCTTACTCCCAGGAAAGTGTCTTTAGGATTGCAGCCATAATCTAGCCCACACTCTGGATCCATTATTGTAATGGCAGAGCCCATTATTTACATCATAAGAGCCTACACAACACAAAACACTGTTGCTGTTTGTAGGTTTTATTTTATTTGTTTTTTATGTTATATTTTGGAAATTTACATCCAGTATTTTTTCTTTTAAATCTTTTGGGGGGCCTCAAGAGAGAGGGGCCCTAAGCAATAGCTTGTTTAGCTTATATGTAAATCCAGCACTGACTGCATACAACAGGGTGAGTCAGTCTCCCTTCACTGCACATCCCTGGTGCAGGAGGTTACAAAGCAATTTATAGCAATTTATCTTATTTTCACTCAGAATACATTCCTAGAGAAAAGTTTAATTTTTCAGATATCTTTGCATTGAAAAATGTCTGTTGAGTCAATTAAAGCTTCATATTATGCAGTGCATGGATGTACTTTGAAAAGAGATGAAGATAATTCTGTTTAATTCAGCTTGAATGCTGCTGTTTGGGAAAAAAAGTCTCCAGCTTTGTTTGAAAAAATAAGGTTGAAATTCCCTAAATGATAGCAGAAATAAGATAGTAACACTAAAAGGATAATATGAGAGGTCTCAACTCATATGAATCTGAAATGATGTCAATTTAAGTTGTTACTTAGTTTTCACAGATTACAATGTGAACATGAAATTCTGCTTATCATGTGAAAGGAATCAAAACCAAACCTTTGACTCCTTTAAAAATGAACACTTCAGTGCAGCTATGTGTTATCCGTAAATGTAGCTCCAGCTGGATGGGATGCTGCTGTTATTAGGAGTGCTTGTCAGAACACATGTAATGTGCACGCACAGGGGAAATCTCCCGTTATGTGCTCTGGGACTTGTGGCAGTGGCCGATGGCACAGCTGAATGATTAGGCAGGGAAGAAATAAGAGGCAAGCCTGAAGGTGCAACCATGAAAACATTTTTTGTGGGGATAATTTTACAATTAAAATGATCAAAATAAAAAAAATGATCCAGTGCTGTCGCGGGTCTGCCTTTCTCCCCTCTCCGTCCCTCCACATACAGTGTCTTGCTCGTCTAGGATCACAGATATCTGTGCCCCATCATCATCTTCCTCCCCCAAGGTGTACATGCTGACCGAAGAAGACTCAGGTATGCTTCACAACTCAAGTTTACTTGTTCAGAGCTTGGTGGTTACTGCAAGGTACATTTCTTAACAGTTTCCTTCCCTTGTAACAGGTCTCTTCCCTCCCAACATGGGGAAGTAGATGCAACCAATATACCAGTCCTGGACCCCAGGTAATCCACGTAACTCAATAGTATAACGAATGTCCACAGTCTTTAACTCTTTCTCCTTTCTCTGTTCACTTGTCTTCTAGGCCGGGGTTGTCCAGGAGACTCAGCTTTCTGCAACCCCAGGCTGACTTGTTATTCACCACCCTCTCTCCAGGATGGCTCCTCCTGAACTCCCCTTTCCCGCTCTTTTTCCTCTCTTATATCTCCTCCCCCTCCTCCCCTTCCAGGGCAGGTCCAAACCCTTCCTTGTGGCCTGAGGAGGCTATATCCTGTTCCTTCTAGGACCTCCTCCCAGACATCCCTTCCCTTAACCCTTTCACTAGTGAAACCTTCCAGGAGATGAGGGGCCTCACCACAAGTGCATACCAATAAAGTTCTAAACGTGCAGTTGTTAAATTCAGGAGGAAAAGAAAGACTGTGCAATTGACTGTGCACTAGACTAACCCTACAATCCAGAGTAACTACAGGAGCACGTAAGAGACTTTACGTGCACCCGTAGTTACTGCACCACCTAGTGAAAACCTATGGGAAATTCATATTGCAATCCAGAGCAAATGGTTCTTACACCGGAGCAAGGACTCCCCGTAGTTACTCAGGATTGCGCCCTAAGACAGAGATGAGACTTTGGGGTTGATGTGAAGCTGTGCCAAGGATCAGGTTTGTACATCTGTTTCTGCTGGCTGTAATGTGAAGCAGTGTTGGGAATCATGAGACTAGGCTGCCAAGCCCAAGAAATGTCCTGTGATGAAAACAGTGTGCAACAGGCGAAAAGGCAAAGTGAACTTATTCAAAGCAGGAGCTGCTCTCCAGCTGTTTTCCTAAGAGAAGTAGGGGGGCCTCAGTGTGAAGCTACCTTTGCTCAGTGATATACAGTTGGCGAAAAATATTGCCTCAATATAGTAAATCTTCATCCTGAATATGTTGCTTTTCAATCAGATGTTGTTCTGATGATGACTGTCGAAAGTCTGCATTGAATATAAAAAGGAAAGGGGAAATGCATACATTAAACCATAAATGCTTAGCTTTCTGATTGCTTCCAACCATTTTGTCCATGAAATGGGATTAAAGAATCCGTATCACAAAGGTATGTACAATAAATAGAAATGACAACAACAAAAAGTAGGCCAACACAACCTTTTATCAAACAGATCAATATGCTGTGAACTGCCATCCTCTCTATAAACACATCCTCCTGACCAGATGTGCTTTCTACTGAGTACTCAGACCTGTAAGTGACACAAACAGGCAACCAAACTCTAAGAGTTCCAAGTAGGCCAATAGGTTACAGGTTTTATAAATAATTGAACCCTTAGGACTTGGCAAAAAAAGCGCAACACTTCTTTCAAAAAATATAATGAACATAGGTTGCTATGGAGAGTATTGGAGTACAAGAGGAAAACTATGAGTCATATCTCTGACATATTCAGTTTTCACTGTATGGCACCTGTTTCTTTTAGAAGTCAGATTCAGTAAATAGATTAGTAATAAAAAGTGCCGTAAATGTATGCAAAATGCAACCCCTTTGATTCATTTGCATAGGTGACCAAATACGATGAGAAGTAGCATATGCTGAGGTGTTTATCTTACATGTCACTATTAAACAAGTGATGAAATCTAATTTTTCACATGCAAAAAGCAGAACTTAATATGAAGACCACAAATGCATGAATGAGAAAATGGGATAAATTAGTGTATTGTAAGTCAAAGACTGCAGTCCTGATGTGCACTGAGTGCATTCTGTCTGGCCTAGCAGGCCTTCGTCAGTCTTGAAAGACTATGGTATCGTGCTCAGCGCTGCATACGCTGCATGCGAAGCACGAAAGCCTGGGTTGGATTGTTATGGAGGATAGGCTGTTACCCAAGCAGCAAATCCACCCTCTCCACGCCACTGAATTAGTCCAATGGAAAGGCAGAGCCAATACGATTGGATCCAGCTGGCCTTGCAGAGCTGGGCTAAGGACAGGAGCTCACCCTGTCTTGTGGGGCCGACCCGGGAATCGAACCCTGGCCTGCTGGTTAACAGGCACAGTGTCTTAGCCACTTGCGCCACCCACAGCCCAAGTGGGTGGCCTAAGTGTTTCTCAAAGTCCTTCTCAGACTTTGGGATTACAGGTGACGGGGTTGCAGTGGGTTGACCCAAGTGCACCATAGCCGTTGCAGCATTGTGGGAATATGCTGGTGTTTGGAACTGCAAGAGTGGGCATCAAAGCACACTTCTAGTTTTCATGCAGACCTCCCAGACCCTCCTGGAGACCAGTGTAACCTCCCAAGGTGGAAAGCCCCTATGTTCCAAGGGGCAGTACCAAGACCACTGTGGTGCTTTCGAGGCACCACTATGGGCTACTCCCCATAGAGGGAATGACCTAGTTTTATTCCTTGTGGTGAGTAACAACCTATCACTTCAAGAACCACTGATCTAGGAGTTAAAAAAACTTTGCCCTGATCTGAAATTTTCACTATAGAATTGCATACAAATTTGAACTGTTTGAAGTCATGGGGGAACTGTTTCTAGTCACAGACACCTAATACATCAGAGGTAAGAACAGTGATGTATACGATGAACATGCGTGAAGGGAAAAGAAGGTGATGTCTGAAAATTGTATTAGAGCTGGCAAGTTACAATTAGTGGCATTATGGTTTGAATTGCTCCTTGCTAACCAAACATACCTGTACAAGCACAATCCTAACCATGCCTACTCAAAAATAAGCCCCATCGTGTTCAATAGGTCTTACTCCCAGGAAAGTGTATTTTGGATTGTAGCCTAAGTAAAAAAAGTAATACTGCAGTAAACTTTGTGGTATTTTGCTTTTGATAGAGCATTCGCTGGGGGAAAAAATAGTATGGTTGGTTGACCAGTTGAGTTGGTTGACAGGAAACAATCTAGCCAGGAAGAAACAAGCGGCAGATGGTTTGTGAGATTGGTTGAGCCTGAAAAGTACACTTCATGGTTGTGCAGGTGACATCCTTATTGGAAACTTGCCGGATTCAGCATCTTTATTACTGTGCAAACCTATTGGTTCCTCCTTGGTATATATTTCTGAAGTACAGTGGCACCTCACGAAACAGAATTAATTTGTTCCAGAGGCAGTTTCTTTATGTGAAGCGGATTTTCCCATAGGAAATAATGGAAACGCAGATGATTGGTTCCACAACGCCAAAAATATTCATATAAAAATATTAACTGGATGTAAAAATGATGACAGAACACTGGGATTGAATTCAAAACATGCATTCAATGTGCATGATCTTATCAAGTATACTTAGGCTGCAGTCCTAAAGACAATTTCCTGAAATACCCATTTAACACAATGGGGCTTACTTCCAGGTAGACATGGTTAGGAGGCTGCAATCCAAGACACCTTCAAAGTGTCTCCCCACTTTCTCCTTCTCTCCATCCTGAGGCTCTCTCTCCCCTGCTGCCTTCTGGCCAGCCCTGAGGTGGTTCCCTCTTCTCCACTACTCTTCTCTGCCTCTGCTCAGCAGATATCTGGCCACAGGAGGAACAGCATGGAAGTGTTGCTTTCACTATGGGCAGGTGTGCTAGGCAGCCCTGACACTTCTTAAACAGGTTGCCGGCCAGCACATCTGCCCCAACTGCCAACAAATGTTTTCTTTACGTGAAGCACTTTCTTTATGTGAAGCAGAATCCTAGAGAAATTTTTGTTTGTTACATGAAACTTACTTTACGTGAGGCTTTCTTTACGTGAGGCACCACTGCAGTTCCAAATCCTATTGGTTCCAATTGAAATAGTTCCAAATCAATGGACATGTCCTCTGGCAAGCTAACATAGTGATGCAGCAGCAATGTGCCCTGAGTTCCACAGCTTTGAACACCCAACACCAAAAAGTATTTGGGCCATGCATCCATTTTTTCCCATATAGGAAATGCAGATACAATACAGTGCTTTTCCCAATACCAAACTCAATGGACATAAAGGTTCAGACCCAGCCCCTGCACTTACACTTCAGGGTTCTTATATCCAGATGTTCAACTGGTTTATAAACATTTTGCAGTCAACTGAAGTTAAAAAAATGAAGTAATATGGAATATTATGGAATGAAGTAATGTTTTAGCTCACCCACTGAAATTGATATAGGATTTCTTCAGCAATCTGTAGCAAGAATATATGAAGAAAAACTACATGTGGGAGTTTTTAAGAACTGCGCTGCAAACAACCTTTTGGATTTTAAATTATTTAGTGTTGAAATGCTCACTAGTAAGAGATGAATTAAGCTGTAGGGGAGAATAAGTCTGTGTTACTTAGACAGATTTATTATGATTATTAATAAGTGCAATTTAAATCTGTTTTTTGAAAACTGAAACTGGCAATATGAACCCTTGGCATTCAAGTAGGCAGCTCCAATGTTTATTAGAGATTTGTTCTGCTAGAGTTAAAATATTATATTGGTTTATGACATTATTATATTGTACAGTGGCTTTTACAACAGCCCATAGCCAAAACCAAATTATAATAATACGAGGATGTTACCATCTTTTATTTAAAATGCATGCTGGATTTTCCACACTGCTCCTGATGATGGGGAAATATGTAGAATTTGAAACAAAGTGTTGTTTGTATCCTGAGGGGAGGATTAGAATTATAAGTAAGAAGCCCTTTTTATCTCTGCCTCCTTCCCCCCTTCCATTTGGATTCCTGTTGGAGAATGAATACGTAAACAAATATGGATAAAGTGCAATGATGGGACAACAAAATGTACAAATGCACGGAGCTGTTCTCGATTGCTGTTATCAATATAATTTAGGACACAATCCTAACTTGCAGTGGAACAGGCAGGTCAGTGTTCCAGGCAACCAGTGGCTCACCCCAAGATACCCATTCCTGGGCACATCAGGAGGCACATCAGAAGACTCAAAGGGGCTGCTCTAAAATGTAGAGAATCAGTGAAATTCTGATTCCACTTATATGGATTACATTGAATTGAAAGAGTTGTGCAGAAAGCAGATAAGAATATGTTAAAATATAACTGTTTTATGAATAATTGTCTGAAATCTCATTTTGATTAATGAAACAAAGCCTGCTTGTTCTCTCAGAGGTCAAACCACAATATATCCAGGTAATTAGTCTCTTTAGGCAAATTTACCTATATATAGTGGTTTTTAAAAAATAATGAAAGCTGAGGATATAATTTAGACTCAATCAGGACCAGGCTTCCCATTTAGCCGGAATCGGCTAGATTCCGGTCCAGTAAGGAATTACCCACGTAAGAAATGGGGGTGGGAGGGTGCTTGGGGGCACTTAGAGACTGCTTGGCCAGCGCAGCACAAGTTTCAGCCATCTGGCTGGCAGCCATCTTTAAATTATCTTTGAGTGCATGTGTGTAGGTCCTAAGTCAGAAGTAATGCTTCTGAAGAGGCACGCGCCATCCGCTCCACGGACCTGCGCGTGCCTCCACTGCCTCTGCAGCCACCCACAGTCTGGACAAGGACTTGTGGCTATCGGCAGAGATTGGAGCCTGCCACTGTAGTGTGGCTGCTGCTGCCCGCCTGTCCTGGGTGCCCTTCTCCACCTGCCTGCTGGCTGTGCCCAAGGTGCAACCAGCCTCTGTGGACCCGGACCTGTCCAGACCAGGACTGGCGCGTCCACAGAGGCTGGCTGCACCACGGACACAGCCAGTAGATGGGTGGAGAAGGGAACCCAGTACAGGCGGGCAGCTCACTGGGCTGGTGAAGTTGTGTCATATTCTGAGGTGGGATGGTGTAGTTGTGCTGTATACTGAGGTTCAGAGGCAATTAGGCTGGCCAAGGACTCAAAATTTTTGCCAACATTTCTATTTTACTCTGGCTTATCATGGACCATTACGGCTCTACTCAGATTTATTCCTGCTCTTGAAGTGGTTTAACTCTGAGCTGGAAGAGGGCATTTCTGCCCTGGGAACAGGTTCTAGATGCAGCCTAACTGCACTGTTCTAGGCCATGCTGAACATGCCCTCAACATGCCTCTCCTGGACTGCCTAGGCTGGTGCAGCTAGGCTGGCCCAGTTGCATCTGTACTGGTCCAACCTATGTTGACTTATGCTGGCCCAAACCTTTCTGGTGTAACTGGGCTGGCCCATCTTGGAATTGAGCCAGCCCAGTGATAAATAGGCTAGCCTGAGTGCACTTCAGGATTGCATCCTTTGTGTATTATTTCAGAGTTATTTTTACATTTAGTAAAATCAAGTACAAAGTAATAAGTTAAAATCTTACCAACTTAAAAAAAAATCACCATACACCCAAATCATTTCCCTAGATGTCAGGTCCTATATGCCTATTGTGAAAAATTTCCTTTTTTTAACCGAAAATGTTCAGGGTATTTTTTTTCCTTTTCATTTATACATCATTCTCTGAAGCAATCATTAGATGTGTGGTACTGTGCTTGGATTGCCTGGAAACCAGAGGGTGGTTTTGACTAAAATGCACTTGCATTTTCATCCTGACACTGATTGTCACTTTCTGAGAATAGTATTTTTAATCTTTTTTTCTGACCAGTTCTATAAAAAACTTGCGGGCTCTACTTTATCATCCCTTCCCTTTTTTTTAAATTTTAAAGGTTGTGTTTTGATCATCAATGCATCCATTACAAATATCTCGTGAAGCCTCCACTTCTGTGTCCTGTCTGATCATGAATATTTTACATAAGCACCGTTTCCTCAAGAAACTGTAATAATCCCCAAATTATTAGTTTCACTGTTTCCTCAATCCTTCTTAGGATGACTTTGGTAAAGATCCTCTGGCTGTTATTCAACCGGCTTATCCCTTTAGTATTCTCCTGATTATCCCATCCCATTCTCTCTCTCTCTCTCTCTCTCTCTCTGAAAATCAGGATTTATTATTCCCCTGCTCTGGAACTTTCTCACCCTTTCAAATATCCTTTGAGATATTTCATAATTCATTTAGTATTACTCCGCAGCTCTAGCTGTGACAGCTGAGGAAAAGCAGCTTAGCAAATATGTGAGCTCAATTTATTTTAAAAAACAAAACAAAACTGGTCACAGTTTCTGATCACTTATGTCTGACATATCAATGGCACATAATTTTATGTCAGTCTCCAGTTCATTCACTTGTTCCTAGGATTTGTATTGCTGCTATGTAAAATTCCTAAATAAAAACAAAAATTCAACATGTATATTTGTTATATGTTGACTATACTAGTGCTGGGAAGTTGGATGTGATTGGGCTATAAGCGTGCAGATCTTAGACATTTGTCTCTGGGTTTGTGACAACCAGTACCAGTGCTGAGCTGCAGCACCAGCTCTGAAGCCTGATAGGATCAGGTCTTTACTCATCTGAATCAAAACACCTCTAGCTTTAGGGTAGCTGAATGATAGTAAATCCTCCCTACTGATGAATTTGCAACCCAGAGATTTGTTTATCCATGGGCAACAGGATTGCCACTTACTTAGCTCCATTTATGGGTGCTCTTGGCTATCCATAATCTCTGTGCCATCTGTGGCCATCCTGATCTGTGGTGAGCTAAGGCATCAAAATGGTACTTGCAGATAGCTTTTAAAGCTAGTACCATACTATTTATGGGATCTGTTTTAAAATGTTCTGCAACATTTTGCAGGTCTCTGTTTAATAGCTTGGACTGCAGCCTTAATGGCTTGGATTACATAATGAACAACATTACATTTGGAATAAGGCTGAAAATAACATGGGAAAACATGAAGACATAAGAAGATTCCTCCTGGATCAGATCAAAGATTCATCAAATTCATTTTCATGACTACCATCATTGCCAACCAGCAGGCCATGAACCCATCCCTTGCTGTTGATCCTCCAGCAGTTGGTATATAGAGATATACAGCCTTTGAACATTGTGATTCCATATCATTATCATGGCTAATAGCCAGTGATGAATTTATTTAATCTCATTTTAAAACCATCTGAGGCTAGCTAATGATCCTCACTGCAACCTGTCGCAACAAATTCCATAAAATAATTATGTTCTGTGTAACATAGTATTTCCTCTGTTTGTCCTGTATTTCCTACCAATCAATTTCATTGTGCAGCACCAGTTTCTAGCTTTGTGCCAGAGGATAAAAACTTCCTCTCTTTCTCCTTTCTCCATTCCATGCATAATTTATGCAACTGGGTTATGTTCTCCTACCCCGACCCCCAGCTTCTCCTGCAACAAGTTCAAAGCAGCTCCTTTGAGGGGATAAAATTGACAAAGGATGTTAATGTTGTGGACTCCACAGAAGGGGGAACCCACAGGGTAAACTGTTGTCAGTTTCAACAGTATTCTTCGCAGCCATTGTCTTAAACCATAATAATCACAATGGAATACCACATAATGGGTGATCACTCCATGTTCAGTCAATGGAATGAGGGATACAATCAATGGCAGTGAAGAAGCAGTGCTGTGGGGTGTGCTTTTAAGCTACCATAAGAGTCAGTAAAATATGAAGTGTTAATAAAGGTGAACTAGAAAGACCTGGGAGGTCAAAATTACATTTAGCTGCCACAGATGGGTGACCCTTTTGAAAGTCATCACCTTTCAGACTTACAGATGTTTTGCA
This sequence comes from Cryptoblepharus egeriae, assembly GCA_030015325.1. NCBI lineage: Eukaryota > Metazoa > Chordata > Lepidosauria > Squamata > Scincidae > Cryptoblepharus > Cryptoblepharus egeriae. The sequence goes on along the minus strand of JAREYC010000001.1, from coordinate 74,926,976 downwards.
ATGCTAGTGGTGTAACCGCTTGCTCTCCTGAGCTTTTCCGAGGTCAAATGGATTAAAATGTAATAAATTCAAGAAGATAGATCAGCACTTTTGCCAACAGAAGAAACCACTGATGAAGTCACAAGATTATTGTGTAATTAGAAGCCCAATCCTTTCCATGACTGAATTAAGTCCTATTAGAGTCAGTGGGACTTACAACATGCAACTGTGGAAAAGACTGCAGCCTAGCATTCAGATGGTATATATTATATTTATACCCACAAAAATATAAAAGTGGAAATGAAAATGCTCTAAAGAAACAACAGATTTGGGGGGTTTTTTTGTTCATCACTAAGACTACTGGATGGATTTGTCATGGTAGGAACATTTATTGTTGAAAAAATAGAGAAATAGTAGCGTTTTTGTTTATTTTTCTTTTTTCCTCTCTTGTTTTTAATGCTCTTAGATCATTTGCAAAAGCCAGAATGGCTGTGGATTGTGCTAATGTGTTCCTGGTGTAAAATAATAGCACACATTTAGGGCTGCATTATATCGAGAACTGCTAATACATGCACTACTGATTGAAAAGGCCATACCTAACTAGGTTTTTGACTGATCTATGACCAATGCATTAAATACTGAGTGACAGAGAAGACCTCCTAACTTTGGTGTTACAATAAGCAGTGTCATTTTATTTAGAGAGGCACCTCACAATTTTATCCTGTATGTATGTAGGGAGGCGGAATTGGAACTTAGAGCACAATCCTAAGCAGGTCTACTCAAAAGTAAGCCCCACGGTGTTCAATGGGTTTTACTCTCAGGAATGTTTCTTTAGGATTTCACCCTCAGACAGAAGCATGGTTTCTGTCATACAAGAAAAGCACACATAACTTTAAATGTGTGAATCGGCCCAGGTAGTTTTTCTTCAACTTTTCAAAACCATGTGAGGTAAATAAAACAGGGGGCATCATGGTAGGGAAGTTAACACTTTGCTCTAACTGAGGCTGCAATCCTAAAGACACTTTCCTCCCTGTAAGTCCCATTGTAAACAATGGGGCTTACTCAGTGATGGGATTCAAAGAAATTAACAACCGGTTCTATGCCCATCTGACAGCCACTTTTAAATGGCTATTTTTAAACTTTATATGTCCTATCTCTCGCTAACTACTGGTTCTATAGAGTAGGTGTGAACCTGCTGGAGCCCACCACTGGGCTTACTTTTGAGTAGACATAGTTAGGATTGTGTTCACAGACATATCCCAGTCATAACAACATCCCCCCCAACACTCATTTAATTTAGCAACAAAACTTTCATTTAAATCTAATGAAAGTTTTTTTCACCTATTTAAAATGGAGGAGACCATAAGGATTGAAACCACAGCAGGCAAAGTGTTAAAAGAACCCTATGCCTGCTGCAATTGTATTGGCCTCAAATAGACATTTTTTATCTTTTTTTAAAGCAAGATCACAAAGCTAAAGTAATAAGCAGCTTGACTCTAAGAGCTAACCTACTATTTCTCTGTTGGGTTGCCACACTTTTGTGGAGAAGATGTTTTTGGGACCACTGCAATGAGTTAAAGGAGGGTTCCCATTGATCAGTTATGGTGTTGGGAATTAAAATGATAGTGTATTAACATTGAAAGGCACATAGGAGTGAATAAACTGTTGTATGTGCAGTTGCAATAGGTGTCTTCAGCTGCAATCCTAACCTAGGGAGGCACAACGTATTAGTTTTCTCATTCCTGTGGTGACATAGGGAGGCAAGTGCTTGTCTGTGCACTGGCCTAACCCTCCCCAAGGAGTGGTACAGAAGTGTCTTACGGCACTTTTGTGATACCCCCAGCATAAAACTTATGCCAGGGCTTAGGCCAGACTAACTGGATGGAGGTTAGGATTTCAGCCTTCTAAGCATTGGGCCCTCTTATTATGGCCCAAAGGTTGGCATGTGTCCATTTTTATATTATGTTGGCAGAATTTATACGGTGTTGGCTCTAATTCAACATTTAACATAATGGGGCAGTTCCTTTTATAGAGTGTTTGGTATTCCCTATTAAAATGCTAGGTTGCATTGTATCTAATTTTTACATGCTGCATGCATTGTCTCCAGTGTCTTAATGTGTAAGTCAAGGGCATTTCCCCCTCTATAATTAAGTCGCTGAATACAGTATATAGTCATGTTCTAATTGAATGTATCATCCGTCTAGGACAGAGGTTAAGGATCCTCTAGACTTTCTGTGATAGTCAAGTGCCCTTTATTCTATAAGAGACTTTCATTCTTTGATTTGGGCAAATGGTTAACAGAAGAAAAACAGAACAACATGGTTTCTGAGTCCTATTGAGCTAAGTACTCCATAAGTCGCATGAGTAAGTTACAGTGGGGTCAAAGCACAATTGCTGAGATACAAAAGGGTCACTGCACAATTTAGGGCTACAAAATCACACTCATAGTTTTCACTATTTCCTGTGCCCCAGTTGGCAAGATTCACAGCAAAGGTCATTGCCCTTTTCTTGTATATATTAAAGTTTAAATTGCCAAAAACCCCAAAAAACAAAAACAGCAGTTCATTTTTATTAGGGTTTTTTTTTTTTTTTTTTTGAGGAGGGAGGCTAATCCTGTGGGGACTTATGTTCTGGCAGTGCAGGGCACATTCCAGGGACATGAAAGGCACATTCCTGTCATGCACTGTTGGACTGTTGCAAACAATCAGTGGTATTGCATATGCCGCATTCAGGAGGCTACTCCAGTAATTTACCGGTGTGATTAGGACCTGGGCAGAGAAAGGGAATAATGGAGCATGTTGGGTTAGGAACTAAAGACATGTCAGTGGAGGAAAGTGGTTGATGTGATCTGGGCCATTTGGGGGGGGGGGGCTTGCCTCATCACTGGCTATCTTACACCAGCTATACAGTGTATGTCCAAGGAGATAGGCCATTAGGATGCCTGTTCAGGAAATTAGGAGGCCTGAAAGATGTACTTTTCCCTTACCTCTCACTGGCCACCTGATCAATCCCACCATGTAGCATATATCTTCATGGAGTCCAGAGTTCATGTTTATTTATGTGATACGTTTCTTACTTAACTGCATATTGTCAGATATTGATTTCACCATTTTAATGAATCCAGGCACATTGTGGAATGAACATGCTTGCAAGCTGAGGACATTTGTCCACTGGGTGGTTCTGGAGATATTAAAGAGAATGTCCCTTAGAATTACCAGCATTTTAATAGCTCTATTTAAAAATGTCAGTGACATTGTCTTTTCAGGGGTGTCACTAGGGTTCGTGTCACACGGTGCAGGAAGCCAGTGCATGGAGCTTTTCATCTCAAAGATCACAAGTTGCACCTGCTGAAATTCCTTCCTCTGCACAATTGTTTAAAGTCCTGGAGCCCTGAGGTTGAAAGTCTGGAGACCCCTGAACCATTTCAACAGCAAGGAAAGATAGGCTGCAGTTCTGAAGTGCAGTTAGGTTATCTTCACTAGGTTGGCCTAATTTCAAGATAGGCCAGCCTACCTACACCAGAGAAGACGTTGGCTGGTATAAGTCTAGTTAGGCTAATATGGATCTGGGCCGCCGTAGCAGGACTAGAGTAGGCAGTTCAGCAAGGGTGTGTTGAGGGAATGTGAGGCATGGCTTGGAATAGTGCAATTAGACCATATTCAGAACCTGTTTCAAGGACAGACATGCCCCCTCCCAACTCCTGAGTTAGGCCACCTAACTCAGGAGCAGGCATAAATCTGAGTAGATCCATAGAGGCCCATGATAAGCCAGAGTAAAAAATTCTTAGCAAAAATTCTAAGTTTTAGGCTAGCCTAATTACCACTCCTCCCTCTTAACCTCAGAATATGGCACAATTACATCTGCCCAGCTCAGGATATGGAACAAGTACACCAGCCCAGTGAGCATCCTGCCCTTGTGCTGCAGCAGTTAGGCCACCCTAGAGGCCGCCTAGCCTTGTGAATTTGGCTTAACTGTCAACTCAGCATATACTTAGCTTGGCCATTCTCTCTGGCCTAGGTCAGGATTGCACCCTATAGTGTGACAAATATCTGATAATGATCCGCCTATCTATCTTCTAAGAACCAGCTTCTGTACAGAAGATACCTTTTGTGTTTAACCCCCACCCCACCCCATATTGTTTCATGTGGTACCAATATTGATCAGATTAGCTTAGCAGCATCAAACATACAAATCCTGTAAATGCAACATGGGTTGCAGTGTTTTCACAGCTTCGGATTGCTTTCCCTCACCCATCAATTCCATATGTGAGAGATTCCTTCAATATTATTTCTCTGAATACTCCCACACCTATATTGTTGTTTCAGATAGGCAATATATCTGATAAATCTATTTGGTTTTTTTATTTAAATGGAGGTTTCAGCTTGACTAGCTCAGAGAAAGCTTTCAGTATGAAGGAAAAAAACCCCAAACCTTTACTTATACTGTGATTCTTTCAAAAAGCTTTGGTTAACATTATAAAGAACAAAAAAAATTGCACCCACATAGATCAGAACAAGGTTTGGCCTTTATGTTAAGTGACACAGTTATAATCATTAATTAGCCCTGTGCCTTTTCTATTTCCTGGACTTGGACGTGTTTGCAAGATTTCCATTTAAACTGATTCAAAGAAGCCATGTTCCGCTTTTGACATGCTGCTGTGTTAGTGTGCTTCTCCGTTTAGTGTGTAACAAGTCTGCAGACACAGAGGTCATTTGGCTCGGTGCATTTGTCTGTAATTGGATGAGCCTTGGCATAAATCTGCTACAAAGAGCATGTAAGGTTTGAAGATAGGCTAAGAACAGCTTATTCATTGATCACTTATAGAGTTGTAATGGCGCAGGTTATGGATAATGAAACTAGCAAGTGACTCTGATGCTGCACACATCTTCATGAGCATCTTCCCTATGCAAAAGCAATACAAGTCTTATGGATGCAAATCCAATATCCTATGGATAAAATTAGGGAAACCCTTGTGTATCTGCAGTGTCCTTATAATGCCCTTATTTTTACATCAAGGATCACTGCCTATTTTATCTGCTGTACAATAACTCGTCCAGCTCAGCTTTTAAAGTAAGGAAGTTGTGTGATTGTTTGGTTAATGATATACTTTAACAGTGATATTCAACCACTGTGCCATGGCACACTATGGCACACTAGTGTGCCGCAAATGATCCACATGTGCTGCAGGATTTTAGAGAAGGTTATATTATTAGTAAGAAAATTGGAGGACTTGAGCCCATTCCTGCAATATGGTGTGCCTTGAGAACTGTAAAAAAAAATCTGATGGTGTGCCATGACAATTTTAGTGCCATATCGATGTGTCATGAGATGAAAATGGTTGAGAATCACCATTCCTGAAGAACACAATTGCCACATCTATTACCTTGCAAACAATTGAAATGGCAGCATAGATCACATGCAGTGTTTACATTGTTGCTTGGCCCATAGGAGGATGGCTTTTAGTGGAGTTCATGTGAGTAAACTGTGAAGTTAATTTTCCTTCATGGCAATTAATAAGATTGTTATTGTTGAGGGAAAAGAGAAAAAGGAACTTCATGTAATTTATGGAGGAGACTCACAGTTGAATATCTGGTCAGGTCACCAGTACCTGGTGGTCAGGTTTCTAGGTACAATCCCTGTATCTCACATCACAGGATTGGAAAAGGACCAGTATTTTTCAACCCCTCTTTTAAGTCAGGCTCCTGGTGTTTCTGTCTCTCCCTTACTGTTTCCTTTTCTCCTTGGTTGCCACCACCCTTGCACTAACTTCAGATTGCCTGCTTTCCACACCAACTCTTGGAAAAGGGTTTGACATGTTATAGTCCTGACATATTCTCTGAGAGAGACTTCAAGCCTCTGGAGACCTGCACCCCTGAACGAGGCAACGTCCTGTGATGCAATCTGGTTTTCTTCATATTTGCTGATCAGAGGGAGCACACCCCAAACCCTATCCTACTCTCCTATCTGACAGCAACCTCGTATAACCTTTCATAAGAAGAAATTTCTAGTGGTTTATTAGTATGCTTCGGCACATTTCTTTTCGAAAAAGGATGTCTAAACAGATCAGTCTCACATCAGACGCCATGACTCAGGCATCTAAAAAAAATGGCAGCATCTGAGCTTAAATCAACCAAATGCCCAGAGCAGCATAAGAAATTAGTTTCTTATATTATTTTTATGTTTTTGTAGCTTGCAGCTAAATCATGTATTATGGTGAATCATTAGTTACTGACTTTTATACAATTTTTTTTATAAAGTCCATTTATTTCCAAGTTTAGTTTATAAGTTTAAGGCTACAAACATGTCTAACCCAATGCAGTCTGGCTTTATCCCAAATGGAGAATATTCTCAGGAGAAAGCACATGTAAGTATGACCTTTACTTACAGTAAGCCCTACTAACTGTGTTGTGTACTACACTTTGATTGCTGTCATGACCTCACCTTCATGGGTAGTGATTTTCTTGCCCTCTGGGAAAGAGCTACTACACACCTTGCTACCCAATTTTCTGTTTGAAAAACTTCTGCATATGTCTGCACTATGAAGCAATTTTCACTTGCTTCATCCCATAATATGGAGGACAGTCTCTGTGATCGGAATGACATCAAGTGAAGGCACTTGTACTCCAATGAAAGAATTATGGAAAATTTGTTCCTGTACCATTTGCAGCCACAAAATTTGTTCACAATTAATTCAAAAGGTGGGGAAAATCATATATGTAGCTCTAAAAATTGGTGGGATGTAACTTTGATAAAGAAAAGTAGAGCAAACACTTCTGACCATGTTTGCAGATTTGTGACCATAGGCTGCAATCCTAAACTCTAGTTAGGCCAGCCTAAACCCTAGCATAAGTCCTGTGCTGACCTAGGGGTGTCACAAAAATGCCATAAGACATTTCTTCTCCACTGCTAAGAAGGGTTAGGCCAGTGCACAGACACTTGTCTTCAGTGATGGGATTCAAAGAAATTAATAACCGGTTCTATGCCTATCTGGCAGCCACTTCTAAGTGGCTTTTTAAAACTTTATATGTCCTATCTCTCATTAACAACCGGTTCTATAGAGTAGGTGCGAACCTGCTGGAGCCCACCACTGCTTGTCTTCCTACATCACCACAGGAACAGGAAGACCAATGAGTTGTGCCGGCAAAGGTTAGGATTGCACCTTCACATATGCACAGCCCAATCGTACTGGAGACTTATGGCGGCAGGTCTCCTGATCTACTATCATAACTGCCAGTGTGGTACTGCTTTTGTGTGCTACAGGACTGCCAATGCAAATGGCTGGAGGTTCCAGTGATACCAGTGGGCCACCCAGGCCAGACCAAAGCAGGTTAGGTGGCAGTGGGGGCAGATTATGGGTGGAGTGGGAAGATGGAGGGCATAGATTGGACAGGAAGTAGTTTGGGAACAGGAGAAGCTGCATCTCAGTAGCATGAGCTGGAATCCTTCTCTTTTTAGTCTCTTTTTAGTCCAGATCTGATGTTTCTTGGACTTTCAGCAACTAAACAACAGGCACTGGTCAAAGAGACCAAGAATGCAAATAAAAGTATTTTTCACTTACTGCTCCCAAACAATATATTTGTCACCTCACCATAGAAAGAAACACTTGCTGCCTTATAGCCCAAACCTAAGCAGGTCTATTCAAAATAAGTCCTGTTATGTTCATTGGTGCTTGCTCCAAGGAAAGGGTGCATAGAATTGCAGTCCTTATCTCGCTAGGTGTGAAGACAAGCAGTAATTTTCTAGAAAGGTAATGTGCAATCAAACCTAAGAGAGGATAAAGAAAAACAAAGATACTTTTTAATGCATGTCACACATGCAAAGAGGCACAGTGGGTTTTCTGTTATGAAATTTAACAGTGTGTTAATCTTCATTTTTGTAAATGAGATCAATTCAGTTATTTAAAGTTATTGGGTTATAGCAAATATACAGTTAATTTAAACATTTGGGCATGGACACTTTCTCAGTGCAGTAAACAGGTTAAGATAGATCCATGGTCATGTGGCAAACACAACTGAACACCAAAATAATTATCTAGTTATCAACTTGCATTTACATGCTTCCAAACTGCTAGGTTGGCTGGAGCTGGACAAATGACAGAAGCTCACAAAGAGGAAGAGAGATAATTTAAGTTTATTGTTACTTTAGGAATAAAGGTGATTTCTGGCAGTGTCTGCAAAATCTTAGATACATAAGAAGATGGAGGAGTTGAGCTTTGCAACTGCCATCATCCTTATTCACTGCCTGACCAGCTAGTCCAGCTAGAGACACATCTCACTGTTTTTTTGCCATTGCTATCCACTCTAAAATATTCCAGTGTTCAAATAAAGAAAAATACTGCTAAATGATTTCTCTATATCAGCTTCCATCCAGAATATGGACTTGGGGTTTATTTTTCATTTTCATTTATAATGAATTCTCTTTTGCAGTTTTGCTGTTGCTGTACATCAATAAAGCCATCATTAGAGCCTTCTGCAGAGTCCCAAAAGAATCTGGAGCAATTCAGGACGATAACTAGTTGCTATGTGTAAAATACAATCCATATGGGTTTAATATGGGGGAATGATTTTTTTTATTGCTGTGTTTGTATTTTACTATAAGACAGATTGCTACAGTGGAGGAAAAAGGGAATTTTTCCCCCTGCCCTTTGTGCAAAGGAATACAATTAGACTTGAAAAGCATGCTGATTAGAAGCTGCAGATTGGAATGAACAAGTCTGGGCTGCATCGCATTGCTTGCTTACTGTTTAGGCTATTTGCAAAGACTCTCCGAGCAAACAGAAGATTTATTCATGACAGATCTCTTTCTTTTATAGTGAAAGAATCCCTTTAATAAAAAATCATTTACTTCCCTCTCTCAAAGCTTTCAAGTCTGAGTGTGCATCTGTGTGTGTGTGTGTGTGTGTGTGTGTGTGTGTGTGCATGCAGCATACATACACACAGTGTTTGTGTATATAAAAAATCAGCACAGGGGAAGTGTTTCTACTAATTCTTGATTCCTGACAAGCCTTTCTCTGTAGACCTTAATAGCCTTCTGGGAGAAGAACTGAAGTCTTATTCTGCACTACTGTGCATTTAAATCCAGGTCACAGAGAAGTTAAATAGCAAATGACACATTTACCATGCCATCCAGCTGCCTTCAGTAATACAGCAGAAATGCTTGCAGAACAGAGGCTGCATGCCAGTGTGGAGTTAGATGCGTTCAGTGTTGCTTTGGAGACAAATGCAAAGGGATGCTTATCACGTGGAAATAGCAATTTAGGTCTTTTGCAAATTCACCCCCTGAAGTGCTAAATATAAGCAAAATGCATCTCTGCTCATTGAAAGATCCTTAAAGTGGCCACCCTCCAATGGCAGAAATGGCAAAGCTTCATTCAAAGTCATCTTTGCCATTAGTGTAGCAAACTTCATTCCTTCTATTCCTGGGTGGCCAGAAACACTATAATATCCCTAATGGTGTTTCCTATCCTTGTGATTTGGAGATGCTCTTCAAATTGGGGCCATTATTTACACTAGATTGTCTTTCAGCTCCTTATAGTGCATCTTTCTTTCTGCTGTTGGGATACGCACTGTCTTGTTCTTAAAGAAATAAGGTTGATTCTAACCCACTGTATAGCATTAGCACAATGGCTCCCAAACCCTGTCATGAAAACGTGGTAGCAAATTTCCAGCAGTGGCATGGTGACTGATCCTCTTCCTTACTGCTGCATTAGGAAATATTTATTGCCTGGATCAATGGCATCACATTGTGAGCATCCACATTCTCTCAGATAGCCTCTGTCAGTGAAATATATAATGCTCCACGAGCATTTTGACAATGTAAAATGCCCGAGAAAGACTCTCCAGAGTCCTTTGATTCAAACCAAAGCAGATTCATCTTCCAAAGGAACCAGCCTGTTTGTAGAAAATAGAAATTGTTGCCATTTCTAATTTACAATTAGAGATCACTTAGCTCCTTCCTTCTTACAGTTTGCAGCTGAGGGTATAAACAAGTGAAGTTATAAAAGAATCCACTAGGAACTGTTCCTAGTTGCATTAGACAAAAAAAATTCAAATAAAAAATATGATTGAATACCTTGGCTCAATATTGTAGCTTTCAGCACACAGGACTATATTAAACGTAGATGCGTTTGTCAGCCCGTAAATTGGTGCTTTAGCTCATTCATATCATAACAAAATGTCAAGACTGTTGTTGGTAAACAGACAGGTAAACAATGCCTCTAACTATTTGATAGAAATGCAAAATCAACACTTATAAGACCAAACCTACAGCTCTGGCTTTTAAAAAAGAGAAAGATTATGCCTACAATGATAGTGCTGCGATATTTGATTTTTTTAAAAAAAGGAATACATGCTTTCAAGATAGAAATCACCTTCCTTCACCCCAAATTCAAGCAACAGCACTGAAGTGAATCACTGTACTTCTGCTGATGGATTGCTTTCTCATCTCTATGAAAACATATCTCCATCATTTTCAGGGGTGACAGCTGAAGCCGGTAAACTATGCTACATTTTTAAATTTTTGCATGGTCTATCTAAACAAATGGTTTCAAAATTTTGTGCTGCCCTGGATAGAGGCTTCTGCCTGATTTATAAATGCCAAGAGTACAATGTTGCAATTTTTGCAGTACTGTTCTGCGACTCTGTAGTAGCTTTTTAAATTCTTGATGCACATAGCCTAATGTGCCCTGTCAGTTTCATGACCCAATCACAAATTGGTCATAACCCACAAGTGGGTCCCAGATAGAATCATAGAATCATAGAGCTGGAAGGGACCTAGTAGGTCATCTAGTCCAACCCCTGCCTGCAGCAGGAAATCTCCCTAGAGCATCCCTGACAGGTGCTCGTCGAGTCTCTGCTTGAAGATCCCTAGTGAGGGAGAGTCTACCACCTCCCTTGGCAGTCTGTTCCACTGCCGAACCGCCCTCACCGGCAGGAATTCTTTCCGGATATCCAACCGGAATCTCCTCTCTTGCAGTTTGTACCCATTGGTTCTAGTTCTGCTTTCAGAAGCAGCTATGAACAAATGAGCCCCTTCCTCCCTATGACAGCCCTTCAGGTAACTGAAGAGGGCAATCATGTCTCCTCTCAGCCTCCTCTTCTCCAGGCTGAACATCCCAAGTACCCCCAACCTTTCCTCACAGGGCTTCCCTTCCATCCCACTGATCTTTCTTGTCGCTCCCTCTGGACTTGCTCCAGCTTGGCTGCATCTTTCTTAAAGTGAGGTGCCCAGAACTGACCACAGTACTCAAGGTGAGGTCTGACCAATGCTGAATAAAGAGGAACTAGAACTTCTCGTGACTTGGAAGCTACAGACCTCTTAATGCAGCCTACACTTTGTAAACAACTGACCTAAACTACAGATATTTGCTGCCATGTTTTTCTTCCAATGAGCCTGTCATAGGAAGCTTTTAAAATGAAAGATCCCTTATACACCTCATGGAGAGGTGGACTTCTTCCACTTCCATTTTTGGAGCAGTTCTGTATGAAAAAAGTGCTTTTACACTAGAGATATTTATGCTGCACTAGCAAAAAAAACCTGCCATTGCGGAAGTAAAATTTCCGGAATATATTTTGACTCCACACCTGTCTGGGCACCAGCAGGCACCACTGAGCAACATACACTAGCACAAGCATCAGGCAGCGGGCACTGGATGTGTTGACTCCTGTGTTGACTCCTATATATAGGCAATTTTGCTATGCATTTTGTCATGGAAAGATATATTTTGATATCTGATGTTGTATTTCATATCATTGGAGCAAATATATAGTGTACTCCTGACTTCACTGTTTTCTGTCCATAATACCTCAGCAGTTTTGATCAGGATTTATGAGCAAATATATATGCTTACCTAGTACAAGTTGTTTCAATCTGCTGTATTTCTCCTCTTACCTTAAATCTGTGGTTCTTAGCCTTTTTCGGGTGTCATGGACCCTTTGAGAATCTGATGAAAGCTATAGGGACTGTTCCTTCCAAATGCAGATAAACATATATACACAATTCTGTTTTGTGCCCAGTTCATGGACCCTTGAAGCCTGTCCATGATCCCCTGGATTCCAGGTTAGGTCCCCCTGTCTTACACCATTATACTAATGGAATATGTCTAGATTTTTGTGTCATCTAATACACCAGACATTTCTATTCTGGCCGAATTTGCCATAATGTTTGCAGTTCTGCTGAATGTCTGCAGTGAATTAAAGATAATGGCTAAGCATTAAAATGGTCAGGAAATTAAAAACAAAAGACTGTCATGTTCTGCCATCTGTTGATTACAATCCGAACTGTTCTTCAGAAGAACACATGTTAATAGGCTGGAAACTAAATAAATTGCAATTTGGCTGTGACATCTTAGCTAAGAATGACCATGTTTCATAACAAATCACTTTGTTTGTCATTCACATCTGTTGTTTCTAATAAATATTTTCTTGTATGATGGGTTTTAAAAAATTACAATTTGGCTCAGGTTTTCTTAGCAAAATTGATGTCTTCTGAAGCTGAATTATCCATATTTAAGTCAATTGGTTTAAACTGGAATGAATGGACACAGCTTAGCCCAGTTTGAGGTCTTCTACCCTCAAGTGCGCAGTGAGGAGCTTGTAGGGATGATGTGTTTTTTTGTGGCTGTAGAAACTAAAGCATGAGTGAAAATATCTGAACGGGCATCAGAGCCTTTATATGGACGAAACCTTGAAATAACATGTAAAATACATTAAGAGATAGAGAACGAGAGTAGCCTCAAATGAGGGTTATATCAATAAAATCTTATAGTAATTAGTATGAACTATCTTTGATTCAGTTCATATTGAAGGCACAATTCTAACCAGTTTAGGCCAGCACAATTTAGAGCACAATACTAACCATGTCTAGTCAAAAGTAAGCCCGTTGTGTTCACTGGGGTTTACTCCCAGGAAAGTGTCTTTATGATTGCAGCCATACTCATTTCCCCACTCCTTTGGTGGTGTGAGAAGGCTGGTACATATCTGTACACTGGCCTAACCCCCCCCCCCCCACTCCAGGAGTGTCACAGAATTGCCTTATGGCACTTATGTAATACCCCCAGGCTAGCGTGGGACTTGTGCTGGGACTTGTGCCAGCCCATCTGGAAATAGAAATCAATTCTAATGAATTGCAACTGTAAATGAATATGATTCACATCGTATGTAAATAATGTTACATCATATGCACTCATATTAAAATGTAACTTTCTAATATTTGGGTTGAAGGGTAAGCTAAGGAAACTCATTGAGGCTGTGATAAAAGGGTCATATGGGAAGGAGAAACCAAGTTGCAGGGCTCAAATCCATTGACTTCCCCCTAAGGAATTATTTTGGCAGGACCAAAAGCTGTACTAAACCAGTACCTGTGCTTTTATCTGGTGGTTCTAAGGAACCAGTGGGTGAGAAAACCTTAGATGACTAGTTCAGTGTACTGAGAGATGCTGGAATTCAGGAAAAGAGAAAGAGCAGGTTGATTTGGCTTAAGGGAAATTATCTGCCAGTGACTGATTTCAACCAACTCAACTGACAACATCTATAGTGCTCAGACCAGCTCCTTACCCACAGACTGTTATTTGTTGATAGGAATATTCTTCAGCGATTTGCAGCACACCAATGCAACCCTTGCTGGGATGGTTGAAAGAAGCAGAAACCTAGTCTGATCCACTGCTTCTTTATTTACAAGGGGATCAATCACTGATAAAGACTTCTCAATCTTCCAAAATCTTCTCATTCTCCACTCTCATTGATAACACACACTATAACTGTGCTTTATGGATGCATGCATTAACTGAAGAATATTCAGTAAAATTAGTTTAGTTTTTAAAATCATGCACTTGGGGCTAAGCAAAAATAAAATGGTTTGTTAGAGGAAAAAGTAAGTCAAAACACCAAAGTAGCTTTAAGTACAACTGGACTGGGAATTTCTTGGCAAGAGAAAGCTCTGTTGTGGACTTATTGAGAACAATATATTTAGTTAGTTAGGAAACAGGGATAAACTGTGATTCCTCAGTGTTTATTCACTCTGACACACAAATACAAGTAGGCTCACCCAAGGGGATCCGTGCCTATTTCTCATTTTGGGGATCTTGCATCCTTGGCTTTGCAGAGTAATACACTCTCCATAAGATGCAGCTGATGTAATTACGTTGTCTCTGTTTCTGTTAAGGGAAAGAAGTGGAGGAAATCAATAAAAGGATGCTGTTTCAAATTCCAGGCTCCAAATATTGAATCTTTAACAAAATCTTTGGCCCTAACATAGCTTTATACTTCCTTGAGAACCTTTCTGTGCAATTGCCTGATCAGTATTGACATTTCTCTCTCACGATGATTCTCTCAGGAGCGGCTCCCAAGCAAGTTGTTGCAAGCTGAAGTTGGCACTCAGCATAATAAAACAGTTGTAGCCCTGTAGTCGGAGTGTACTGTAGAGCTTGCCTTGCTTTTGCCTCTCTTAATATCTCTGTCGTTCTTTTATCACTTTGTAGATGAAGAACAGCAGGGTTGTGGTTCCATCTGTTAAAAAAATCATTCTTTCATCAGCTCAGAGGACAATTTGAGATGAAAAATACTTGGCAGAAGCCGCCATGACGGACAGCCTGAACATGAATTCTGCTGCCACCATTGGTCCAATATGCAATATTAGTGGTGCGATTGCCCACTAAACTTAGCTGAGGTACCATCTTGTTGAATTCTAACCTCCAATGAAAAAGGTCTTTCCTTTTTGGTGGATGATGGTTGTTAAGAATGCTAGGGTCCCAACGGCAGCGGATGGGATGATTAAATAGGGTCACTGAAGCAATGAACATGAATTTGGACAAACTTCTGGGAGCCAGAGAAAGATAGGAGGCTAGGGGTGCTGTGATCCATGGGTCATGAAGATTAGGACACAAATGCCTAAGTAATGACAGTGTGCAATCCTATTCATCTTTTCAGTGCCAATGCAACTGAAATGCAGTCTTGAGGTAAGGTAGCAAATTTTACAAATTTTTTTCTTAATTTTTCTTAAATTCCTTTTCTTAAATTTTCCTTAATTTTTTTCTTTTTCTGAGGATGCCTTTGTGTTTCTCATGCCCACCCCCACAGTATGCATTGCACACCCTAATGTAGAGTGTTCAAACTAATTTTAGAGCTCCTAGGCCTTTAACAATTGTATAGAAGAGGGAATTTCAGCAGGTGCAGCTTTTGATATGTGAGATGAGAAGCAACACCTGCTGAAATTCTCTCCTTTAAACAATTATTAAAGGTCCAAGAGCACTGAAATTGAAAGGTTGGATGCTCCTGCCCTAATGGCATGGCTTCACTGGTGCTAGATAATTGAATAGATTTGGGCCCCCATCCCTTAATAATAAAAATAAAAGACAGGACTGAGTACATCTATAAGCATATGACTCTTTTAACCCTTGAATGTGTTGTTTCCACAGCTAAGCACCTTGTAGTTATTCCTCATCAAAATACTGAGTTTCTTTTCTAGTCTTCCTTCATTGTAGCTGCCACTTCTTCTCTCTTGATATAATAAGGGCTTGACATTTGAGGTTCCATCTTGCCAAACTGACAGCGTGACTTTCAAGCAGGTGTTATACCTTCCTGTGCCTTTCTGCAAGTCTCATTAAGAATATGTGCATCCACCGCTATCCACTAGCTCAGCAGAAAGCATTTTCTAATGGAGGTTTGCTGCTGCAAGCAGCCTGTCGGGTGGATTTCAAACATGGACCTTTGGAGCAACGAGGGATTCGATTAAGACAACCAAATTCATTTTATCCATGACCAGAAGGCACATTTCAGCAGAATGGGGAAATGCATCAAGTCTGTTTTCCCAGTCTTTCACCTTGATCCAGATAAAAGGCTAGAATTATATAATTACACTGAAACATGATTTATTATGATTTATTATTATTACAGACTTTTTTTTTACAACCTTAACACTTCTGAGGAGAGCTAAAAGGAAGCTTGAGTGCAAGAAGCCCCCAAAAAACCTTGCAGTAAAAAAATAGGCAGCAATACCAATCTTCCTTTTTAGGTTCCCTCTTTTGTGACTTGAACCAGAGCCAGCCAATGTTATTGTGCTTGTTTAAAGATAGTACTTCTCTGCGAAAGAGCCAACTTAACATTGCAAGTGTATTATATTTCTAGTTGGAACCAGTAGGTCAGGGACGAAGATAAATACAGATGAATTGCCTGTATACTTTGAACATAGGTAATAGGAGACATGGAGGTAATAAGGTGGTGGACAATTCTGAGGCACCTTTGCTCATTGTGCTATTTGGTACGTGCTAGTCAGACTCAAAGACAAGGGTCTATTGATTTTATTTCTATAAACCTCTTATGTTTGTATGTTGTATCTTATACTTTGAACTCAGGTAATAGGAGAGGCATATTAGTAATAAGGTGGTAGACAACTTTGAGGCACCTTTGCAGATGATGTTATTTGGCAATGAAGTTTCGCAAAAATGTTTTGTGCTAGTCATGCTCTGTTGATTTTATTTCTTTAGACAATATACATTTATATATCTCACAATATCCAAAGCAAAGTTTTGGAAAATAAATGTGCATTTTTCTTCTTTTTCCATTTCTTATGTTTGGTGACCAAAATAGCAATGTGCGCTAGAGCAGCAGTTCCAAAACCTTTCAAGTACTGGGACCCAATTTTAAAAATGATTCTCCATTAGGACCCACCTTGGTTTACAAGACTTGTAAAAAACCTAGAAGAATATTTTTTATTTATTTACACCTAATAATAACAAAAAAAAAAGATTCTCCCACATTTATCTCCTTATAGTTGCACATGCTTGCAAACTACAGGAGATCATTCCAAGGCAATTCCCAGCTGTCTGATTTTGTAGGTACCCTCCCCTCCATCTGATATTTTAAGGATGCCTACATCTATATCTATTCACACGGACAGAAATATGCACATCCCTATCACAGGGTGTCCAGACGTCCAGAAACCCCCAGACACATCTGGTAAAAATAGGGGGTCCAGCACATTAGGAAACCCCCTGCTGGTATCCAGAAAAAACAGTGCTCACGGGCACTACCATTTTAATTTGCACTATATACAGGTCAAGCAGCCAGCAGTTCCCTGGCAGGCACATGTTTCTCAGCATTCCTCTCCCTTCTCCCCCTCCTAATCACTTTGCTAACCACATGCAAAAGCCATCACTCAAACAGGCTCTCATTAAGAGCCTAACTTCCCCCAAGCCTAAGTAAGTGGTTGTCTAAAACAGCTCTGTACTTTCCAGTGAGTGAGAGAAACAATTTCTGCTTTGATGGCTTGGAAGGAAGCCCCTCTCTGCTAAACATCTTATTTTGCTTAAAAACCTTATTTCTAGCAAGATTTGAGAAGGTATTTTCTTGTTTTTGCAAAGGCGGTCTATGCAAATGACCCTCCTTTTTCCTCCAATTGTGTTGCTCTACTAAAAATTCCTGAGGTGGGAGGGAGAACCTTTGAGCGGCTGCTCTTCCCTCTCCATTCACTGGGTGCCTCAAAGCCCAAATCCTCTGCATGCCTTCTCAGAAGCAAGTCCCATCCTAGTCAATGGAGCTTACTCCCAGGTAGGTGTGGATAGGATTGGAGCATTAAACCCCAATCCTCTGCATGCCTGCTCAGAAGCAAGTACTTAGTGACCATCTGTCCTTTTTCCAGGACAGGTCCTCTTTTTACTCTTGTGTCCTGGGAAAAAATCTTCACTCTCCTCCTTTTCCTTATGAGCAGGCAACATGGAGTCTTCTTATCATCCATACTTTTTCCCAGGACCACAATATTCCCAGGACATGTCCTCTTTTCACTCTTCTGCCTGGGAAAAGTCTTCATTGTCCTCCTTTTTCTTATAAGAAGGCAGCATGCAGCCTTCTCGTAAATTTTTTTTTCCTAGGAGCACATTTCACCATGATGGCCAATGGGGCTTACTCCCAGGTAAGTGCAGAGGGCTGCAGCCCCAGTACCCAATCTACAGCCTGCTTACTCAGAAGTAAGTCCCATGATGACCAATGGGGCTTACTCCCAGGTACATATGCAAAGGGTTGCAGCCTCAGGCTTACTTCTGAGTAGATAAGCAGAGAGCTGGGCAATTAAGGCCACCCTCCCATCCACCCTTTCCTGGGAGTAAGCCCCATTGACTCTAATGGTTGAAATTAAATACAGGAAAGCAATATAAGTAATTTTGCTTCATTTTAGCATGTCCTACATTTTGTCCTATATTTTTGGGTGTCCTACAATTTTTTTAAGTGGCTAGGAATTTTCCCAGGAATTTTGGCTTGGACAGATAGGAATTTGGGCCTTCAATCAGGAATTTTGGGGTTGCTGCTCAGGAATTCCAGGTTTTGCGTCTGGTCACCCTGCCCTATCATGGCTTGTAAGCTCCTTTCCTCTGGGAATTTGTCCAATCCCTTCTTAAAGACACTGAGCAAGATGCCATCACCACATCCTATGGCAAGGAGTTCCACAGACTATTTATATACATCCTGGGTAGAAAATGACACTCTGTACTTTATTACTAACTAAAGTGTCCACTTTACCCCCACTCTTCTCATTTTCAACCACTTGCCTCCCTAGTTAAATTTCTTGGCCCTTGAAGAAGAAGGAAAACCAGTAATGGGGACAAAACAGAGCCATTAAGTCGGAGCCAATCCAGGCAGTGAAGGCAATGCACAGGAGACAACCATTTGATTTGGCAGTGCCTAAACATTGCCACTGTTGTCAGGAATGGCTCCAATGGCAAGTGGGAGGAATTGCCTTCACAGCACATAGTGACACCAATAGTATTATTTTCCCCCTCACAGTGATGAAGGCAGGCACTTGGCAAGTGTGCCTTGACAACCTTGACAATTGCTTCCAATTGTCTCCATTGACAGTAAAGCCATGAGGATTTGTATGCATTCACTTTGTGCACAATACTCAAGCACTTTGGAAGGAGGCTGATGATATGTTCCTAAAATAGAATGGGATCCTGTTTTCCTTCCAAACCTGTTATCTGAATCCTGTCTTCTAAAGAGTTCCTTGTAGTAAAGAAAAAAAAAGCCTGAAACATTTTGAATTTTCTCTTGGATTGTCTAAATGAATAATATGATTTTTCAGTCAAATAGTAGTTCTTACTAAGCTAAAGATTGTGAACATTAGAATATGCTAAAATTGTACAGAAGCAAACCTTCTCTTTTGTAATTCAAAAGGCAAAGGAACACTGGATAATTTTATATGAGCAAAAATGTAGAAAAATTTGACCAGAATAATGCATCAAATTGGGCAAAGGCTCTCAATTTGACATGTGGGTGTCATTCATCATATTTTAGACACTCACTCAGACCTGTATAAAAGAACAGACCTCGATTCAGTAATTACATGCAGGATAAGTCTAAGAAGCAAAAAGAATGGACATTTTTAGCAAAGATGTTCTTATGCAAATTGTGCTGTCATCCTGCTACTCACCTTTCTCCCAAGTCCACTAATGCTATGCCAAGAGGACATGATTTGACCTACCATCACTTTCTCCAATATAAAAATAGTAAAAATGAGCCAGAAATTACACTAATCCCCAAATCCAGAGTAACTTTACATGCACCTGTAGTTACTTTACATGCACCTGTAGTTACTGCACCACCTAGTGAGAACCTATGGGAAATTCATATTGGAATCCAGAGTAAATTGTTCTTACACCGGAGCAAGGACTCCCCATAGTTACACTAGAGTTTGCCCTTAGGGCACAATCCTAACCATGTCTACTCAGAAGTGAGCCCCATTGTGTTCAATGGGTTTTACTCCCAGAAAAGTGTCTTTTGGATTGCAACCTTATTCAAAACAACTTGATCTTATTGAAAATAGCTAATTATCACACAAGCTTGAAAGGAACAACCTGAAGTCCAAAGTGGGTGTACAATACTGTTAGTCGTAATATTTTTCTGCTTGTGGTTCATTACAGATGGCAAGAAAAATGGCTTGACATATAGTCCTATCCCAAGTGTAATACATATACATGTTTCTATGTATATTTGAGCAATAAGTTAGAAAACAACAGATACACAAATATTCTGTTTAAATCCCTGCTAACTGAGTAATGAGGCATTTTTTAAGTTGTGGCTCTCATATATAGGGGGGGACAAAAACTCTCCTATTCACTCCAATGTAGTACCTTTTACAATGAGTGTTGTTGGCATGTCCTTTTTTTGCACATTGAACCCTTTTGAGACCAGGAACAACTTTTTCATTTATTCTGTTAAGTAATAGTGGTGCATAAGTATTCTTAATAACAAGAATGATTTAAATACATTTCTCTGCTGTATAAACCTATTTATGAACTTTTGTTTCTTGTTCAAAATCCATAATTTTTTCTATAAATAGTTAGACATCTATTTGTCTATTATATATCAAAACCTACGTAGTGACCTATTGATAGTAATATTTGCTCCAGTAATTTATGTTCAGATTTGTTGATTAGGATTCAGTGTTTACTTTGTACAATATCACATAATGCATAGGCAAAATCCAGAGTAACTACGGGGAGTCCTTGCTCCAGTGTAAGATCAACTTACTCTAGATTCCAGTATGAATTTCCCATAGGTTTTCACTAAGTGGTGCAGTAACTATGGGGGCACGTAAGGTCTCTTACGTGCTCCTGTAGTTACTCTGGATTTGGGGATAAGTTGCTCCATTCCCCTCTCTGAGGAAACAGATGAAGCACATTGTACTCAACCCAGAATAGCTTAGCTGGGTGGCTCTTCTTCAAAGCAATGAAGACAGAGAAAAGAATCACCACCGTAGAAGAGGCCTTAAAAAGAGCTCCAACCTGATAGTGGCCAAACATAATAGTGGCCAAACAGCTGTGGCAAGTCCAACTGAACTTACCTCACTTGCTCAGCCACTATCATTCTAGGTAGCTTTCCAGTCAATTTCAGCTTCCTGAAAATCCAGGGATCCTTTTCCTGCTGTGGTGACATACAGGCCACCTGTAAACAATTGCAGTACATGATGTCATCTAGTACAGCAGTTCTGAAACATTTCCACTTTCAGAGCCCTTTCCAATCCTAAAGGACTTTTGGGGAACTTTGGAGCACTGGTGGTTGTGCAGAGTGACAAAGTGCCAAGCCCAATGCCAAACTGAAGAACAGGAGGGGAACAAAGAAGGAAAATAATAAAATATAGAAGGCTGGAGAGATGGAGAAGCAAAGTGAACAGGGGACAAATAGTAGCCACCCACAGAACTCCTGAAGGGTCCTCTCGAAGTTCTGGCACTCCTTTGGAGCTCACTTTCAGAAACACTAGTCTTGTGGTCCTAAGATACATTGCTGCAGACAATTGCTCTGCAGAAATCTGTGAAATTATCAGTCATGCCAGTTATTGCATACTTTCTGGCATATGGTTATTACTAATATCTTTCAGAGGGTATCATTCTATGACAGTTAAATGAGGCAAAGTGATTAAATTATAGACAAAGTTAAAGAACAATTTGGTATGCCTTTTCTGAAATTCTAACTATAATATAACCTATTACCTATTTACTGACATTATAAATGTCAATAAAATAATAAAAAGTAGCCCTGTTTTTGGCTGGGTTGATTATCCATTGCCTTCATTCTGGCTCAGCAAAACAACTGTAAGCTAATGCTGGCTGGCATCAATTTAATTGTGGCTGCAACATTCACTAGTTTCAAGCCATGAGAAGCCCTGCAAGCACTCTTCAGGGCTTTCTCAGGCTTCCCACACACCCCAGACCCTGGAAATACCCTTTAATGGGAGTGGGGTAACTTTACACTAACTGAGAGGGTCACAATCCCTTAGTTTGAGTAACACTGCTCTAGACCAGGGGGTCTCCAAACTTTTTGGCAGGAGGGCCACATCATCTTTCTGAAAATGTGTCAGGGACCAGAAAACTAATTTACATTTCAAATTTGAATAAATTTACATATATTTACATATAAGAATATATGCAAATGGATTACAAAGCTTGCCCAACAGCTCGATAAGGGGTTTTGCTAGCAGTCGCATTGAGGCTCATCGAGGGCTCTATCTGGCCCCTGGGCCAGGATTTGGATACCCCTGCTCTAGACAGATCTCACATTAGGCAAACCTGAAGGTCTTTCTCTTTATGTATTGTTGGGAGTGAAAGAAATATGTTATCCAACATATTTTTATCTTTTATTATTTCACCTGGCTGTTAAGAAGCAGGAAAAAGTTAGTCCAGTGAGATTGAGTGGTGTACTTTCATTCTCCCATTTCCGGCATTTCAACTGCCCTTTTGCCCTCTCTCTCCTCAATGGCTCTCCTCAACTGCCCCCTAACCCTATCCAACTTTCCAACTCTGTACAGCCACAGTTCAGTCCCATGGTAAGTGAACACATGTTCCCATACCTTAAGAAAGCCTTAGTGACTGCCCTTTCTCCATTGGCTGTAGCACTCCCCACTGGCACAACTTCACCAGCACTGGAAAATTGGACAGTATTGGGCCATCATATCAGTGTCTTTCAGATTTGTGTATGAGCTCCTATGGGTGCAATGAGGTCATGTCTGTGACTAGAGATTCATTTTAGTGGAAGGATATTTAGTATTAACCAGTATTGAAATGAACTGTGCAACCCCTGACAATGTGATAAACTTCTGTATGTACAGCAGATCTCCTGCATCTGTAGAAAACTGACGTATCAAGCAAGCATCAAGAGCCTTCACTTACTGTCTGTTTTGCACTTTAGTAAGAATGCTGGAGTTGTTCTCTGAAATTTGTGAAACTAATGGGAACCGCAACATTATGCTTTGGGCATCCTTTGCTGTAGCATTTAACTAACAAGCTAGATCAACATCCCTGATATTGCTTGTGGAAAACAGGAAGTAAACAAAAAAGTCATGTTAATTTCAAGCTCCATTAGACACAATGCCAGCCAAATATGGAAAGACCAAATGGTTGGGAAATTTTATTTTCAAGCTTCTGAAGAGGTATTAAAAATCATGAAGAGACAATTTTAATAAAATCTACATGAAGTAATGCCTCTGTTGCCTCCCTTTTAATCATCACATCCCTTCATTAGTTACATAATTTTTTGTACCAAACACTGAGTAATCATTCCATGCATAATGATCAGAGTCAGAAATGTCACAAGAGCTTATTTAATATGAGCCTGCAGAAATGGAAACTTGACTCATTTCAAGATTTGACAAACTACAGGGAAGAAGAAAGCAGTGGTGGAAAACTGGTGCCTCCTTGTACATTTCATCCATGCGTCATATAGTGCAAATATATTTAAAGCACTATTAATTATAGAAGTGCATCAAATATTACAGCAGGGTAAAAAATTATTGCCGACATTGAAAATATGTTTTTCAAAACAAGTCAGGGATTGGAAATATCTGGTTCCTCAAAATGATTTATGAGAACAGTACACTATTCTCTGACCTCATTCTTCCCTCAATTTATTGTCTGCATTTTCTTTCTATAATGTTAGAGACCAGCAAATTTCAGGGCTTGGTGATAGCCTCTGCAAAACCCCCAGCACATTATGTAATATAAGGCAAAATCCAGAGCAGTTACAGGTCCACGCATTTACATCACCCTCTCGTGTTATCTTATGCAAAGTCATCTGAACTGCTCCGGAGCAAGGGGCTTAATTTCACTTTAGGATATAGGCCTATGTTATTCGTCCTGCATGTTCAGCACTAGATTTAAAGAGAAATTTTTGTACACCAAGAAAATGAGTTCAATCCAACTGAACTGATTTTAATAAACTCTCACTAAGCAACACAAAGTTCTCTCCAATTTACCTTCCTTATGATAAAGAACAGTAATTCAATTATTTAATTAATGGAGGAATCACAATTTCTCACAAAAGATAATTTTTTGTTTGTTTAAAGGATTGTTTTGTTCTCATTTCTTGTAGCCATTTGGAGCTTTACTGTATCTGTATATATGGTTGGGGCAGCAATTATGCATGCCAGATTCAATACTACTCTGTTGCGAAGCTCCCTATCCTTTTATTCAGCATGGCAAGTCCAAGCAGAAGAAAGAAGTTGGGATCTTCATGCTAATTCCAAAGAGACCCATTGGTGAGCAGAAGGCTTATGGTGGCATTTGGAGAATTAATTTCTTTTTTCTCCTCCCAAATCTCCCAGTCTACAGCCACCACCTCCCACTGAATACAGCACAAGCATTTTTGGCACAGCTGTGTTGGTGTCGGAAGAGGATAGGATTAGGCTGTAAGGTTTTTTATACAAAAATCTTACACAGCTTATGAAATTTAAATAGAATTCCTATAGGAGGCCCATTTTCTCCTAGAAGTGGATTATTTTCTACTTCCTAGGGGAAGGCAAAGTTACCGGTGCATATATAGTCTGCTTACCGAGCCATACAAATATATGCTGAATAAAATGTAATGACTTCCATTCTGTAAGCATATTCATCTGCCTCCAAAATTGAAGCCTTGGCAATGTGTTGAAACAGTAACATACATGTTAGCCATGTAGTCAATAGTACAAGATTTTTTTAAGGGAAGATTGGATTAGGAGTTAAAACATTGCTTACTTATATATCAGGCTTTTTTCAAGTTACATATAATACTTATCAAGATTTTTAGATGGTTTCATCTCATTCACTGATATGAGATCTTCAGTAATAAACCAGATCAATTATTACAGATTATTTTGTACAAGATCACCTATTTCTGAAGACTTAGAAATTTGACATGATCAATAATTTAATTTCCATTGAAATAAGAAATGCTGTTAGAACACACATGCCTACGCATACACTCTTTAAAAAACAGAGAAAAATAGTGCATATTAAAAATAAACATAATGAGCACAATCATAACCATGTCTACTCAGAGGCAAGCCTCATTCTGTTCAATGGATCTTGCTCCTAGGAAAGTGTTTTTTAGGATTGCAGCCAATATCTATATTATTGGATTTCAAAAATTATCAGTGGGTTTAAAACATATTGCATGGATACACTGATAAACCAACCATCACTATAAGTAATTACACACAGTTAAATTTCTACCAGTCTCACAGGGGTACACATTTGGCCCCTGTTGCATTTATGTAACCTTATTCCAGAGTAACTACGGGAGCATGTAAGAGACATTACGTGCACCCATAGTTACTGCACCACCTAATGAAAACCTATGGGAAGTTCATATTGCAATCCAGAGCAAATTGTTCTTACACCGGAGCAAGAACACCCTGTAGTTACTCTGGATTGCGCCCTTAGACAGAAATGGTTTAAGGTAGTTTTCAGCTTATGTTTCTCACAGAGTACTCTTCTGTGCAATGTGGAAACCTGCTTTCAAGTAATTTCACAACATTTCATTACATTTTGAAATATGTTACAGCTTGAGCAGTTTGCTTAAAAAAAGAAAAGAAAAAAAGAGATCAGCTGTCTCTCTTATAGGTACTTCTAAAAATATCTTGCTAACATACAAGCATTCATAAAGTGTTGATTCCTGACTGTAATTTCCAAAGTCTTTGCCTCAGTCCAGAGATCGTTTTTCACAGTCATAAGCTGGGGCAAGCAGTTGTCAAACTCGGTCAAACAGATGGTGCTCTCAGATCAAGCACTGCTGCTCATCCCCATCAGATGCTCACCCTAAGGAGAAAATTGGTCTTTGGAATTGATTCTCTCACTTTCTGAAAGAGATAAGTTACAAGTTACAGGTGGTTGGCACCCCATGAGAGAGCACAGTCAACAGTCTGGTCGTGTGTCTGGATCCAGGTCTCTCTCTCCCACTCTCCTGCCCCCGTCCCTACAAATCTACCTTGTAGTGAGTCATTAAATATCTAGTGGAAATCTTCACATAGAAGCCTTTTTTCCATGCATGGAAAACTAAATTAATTCTATTGGAAATTGGTTTGTATGCCAAACTAGTATTCCCTTTATGCAAGGGAAGCTTCACAGTGTCTCCTACCTGCTTCAAAACTTTTGCTGCATCAAACTTCAGGGGTCCAAAGGACTTCAGAGGAAAGAAAGGATCAGTTATAATCCTCCACCAGAGTCTTGATCATAGGAAAATGAAGAAATAAATCCTATTACATTATACAACTTTAAAGACACAAATCTCTACCTGGTGAAGGCTCCTATTCCACAAATACATTTTACCAAATAATCTGTTTAGCTTTCCCAGCACTGTAAGGGACTGACCTATTTAGTAAGCCCCTAGTAAGTAGGTTTACTACTCAGTAGTAAGCTCCATTAAGTTTAATGGAATTTACTCCCAGGTAAGAATAGAATTATAGCCTGAGACTGACTTCATTTATAGCACAATCACATCCATGTCAACTCAGAAGTAAGTCCCTTTGTGTTCAATAGGCCTTACTTTCAGGAAAGTGTGTTTAGATGTTCAGCCTTATGAACACCTTCTCCTCACCTTCTCCCTCCCCTGATTTCATAACTAATGGGCATTTGTGCATGATCTCATTTATATGAAAATGATTTCTGTGATTTCCATAGTCTAAATAGATTACCTAGTGCGCCACTTAGAAAGTGGTTAGCGGCAACATCTGCTGGTGAATCAAATATTAAAGAAATGGAACATGCTTCGTCCAAGTTAAACAATTGTACAAAATGAATAAATCCTTGCGTTGCATAATTTAAAAAGGAAGGATCCACTTCTTTACACATTTGCATCTTTAATATTTCACGGTTTCTTTTCCACCATGTCACCCACTCATACACTGGGGAAGAAGAAGAAAAAATTCAAGAATGAATTAACTGCCAAGTGTAGACATAGTAATGGAAAATGGCAGGCATCTCAAACTGGATGTGTTTTTCCTCAGCTGTGATATCAGCCAAGTCAAAGCAAAGATTTCATTTTATTAATATGCATTCGATAACTGTGTTAATGAGGAACTTGCAATAGAAAAAATGTTTGCCACTCGTGTGATAATTGCCCTATTAGCACTACAACCATTAGGCCCAGCATCTGGTTCCTACACTTGTCTCCTGTCCTCGGGGAGGGGCGATGATTTCATTTGCAGAGCTCCTCTACTGTATTTGAGCAATGGATTCGTTGGGGAGTGTGTGAGCCAAAACAAATGGGACTGAATGATCATCCTAACAAAGACGTGTTGAAGATTACTATAAAGGCTTACCTGAATAAGGCACCATCATCGTCATAATATATAGAGTTTGGGTGGATCAAGTGTTATTTATTCATACCAAAAACCACACACCTTTTCCCTCACCATTTCACTTAAAGGCATTTTTTGATTATTGTAATTCTAGGCACACCTTTTTGAAACTGAATTGGGCTGCAGTGCTATACAAACATAGCGGAGAATACTCCCCATGGAATATAATGGGACTTCTGAGTAATTATGCCTATGGTTGTGCTGTTAGAAAATTAGGAATTTCAGAATATGAATGTTTAGGAAGAAGCCAGAGCTCAATGATTGACAACATCCTTGGCATCCAGAAGGTCCTAGCTTCAATTCCTTCTGTCTCCAGAGATAATTAGCTGAAAACCTGGAGAGCTGCTAAGTAGACTGTACTGATCAAGATGAACGAACTGGCTGCTTCACAGCTTGCTGTGTCACATAAGAGATGCAGCAGAACCACCAGTAAAGGGAACATTTGTTTTCTTACCCAAAGGGTAAGCCTCATAAGATTATGAAAAGGTTCTCATCAGATCTGCACTAACAAATTTGCTGGCACAGGTCCAGCTGGACCCAGGCTGCAGGATTTGTAGGGGACTAGAATTTGGCAGCTGTCATTGCTGCCAAATCTCTCTTTTCTACCCACCTCCTGCTGCCACTGCACTCCTCCAACTCACGCCATCACTGCTCCATCTTCCCTATTTTGTCTTCTCCCATCTCCCTCGCCATCCTATCTGCCTTAGAGCACAATCCTAACCATGTCTACTCAAAAGTAAGCCCCATTGTGTTCAATGGGTCTTACTCCAAGGAGAGTGCCTTTAGGATTGCAGCCTTAGAAGGTTTTTTTTGCTCCTCCAGCACACTGGGGAAAATTCTTGCTTTTCTGCTGGCCCTCCAACAGTGGGCAACTCTGCACACTGTCAGAATGTATTTCATGACTGGTCTAATCCATTTAGCACTGGATTGGCCCTGCTTAGATCAATGATTATATTACTTTTCTTAAAAATATAAGTAATGCTTTAAGAGTTTAGTACCTTGATTCTCCGTTTACAGGGATCTCTCACTCATTGGACATGATAAGGACTAGAGCATAGTCCAAAAGTGAAAATAGTTGAAAAGTGGAACCCAGACTTTTTTGCTCGTAAATGCCAAATGGCCTCAAAAAGACATAAATATCACTTGCAAAAGCCTAAGTAACATTTATTTATTAACACATAACCAAAATGCATAACAAATTACAGTAAAATGAACAAAGGCATGTGTGGGCAATGAATATCTTACACATTTGAACATTGGTTATTTAGAGAAGGAAATGCCATAAACATAAGGAGATGCCAAAAACAGTTTAATCACCATGTCACATGCAAATCAACATTAGGAAAGCCAATTTTAGCCTTTAGACAAGCAGGGAGAGGTTGAAAGAGTGGTGCATGTGTTGAATGAATGAGTTCTGAGTATAACTGAAAGGTGTTGAAAGAATAGATTGTCAGAATGCAGGGGAATGCCTGTGTCTACTCTGAAGGAATGCCCATTCTGTACAGTGGGCCATACTCCTAAGTAACTGTAGGATTGAAGTATGTCTCTTGCTGTATATTTGGAACCTGATTGAATGAAATCCTATGCACATGTACTCAGAAGTAAGTCCCATTGTGTTTAATGAAACTCAAAATTGATATTCAATTTTTATTAGTTTCCCTTGTATAACACCTATTGCTCATTCAGTCTTGTACTGTCAAATTTATCAAATTGATTTTCTCAATCAGTAATTGTCTAGCACTTTGTAGCAAGCTTATTCCACATTTCTCCAACATCTCCTGTAAGAGTATTGAATCTGGGGCCACCTGCTCTGTTCCTGAAATGCAGCCCTTTGCTAAGACTCAGTTCAAAGTCTAGAAACCTCCGCTGGATCAAACTTGCTCTAAGGTATAAACATTAATTACATATGCTAAATATATGTAAATGAGCAGCTCACCCAGATAACCCATGATATGTGTGTGCTTCCCTGATGAACAACATGCCTAGTCTTAAGTATTAAGTTTGACTTTTTCACCCTGCATCCAGGAGGATGAATAGCTTGGTGCAAAATTTTAGATGTTAAGTCTTCTGTGACCCTGAAAGTCTGAAAATTTTAAAACTATGCACATGTCCAAATGCATTATAATATCAAATCCAAAAGATGCATATACAGGTATCCCCCCCTCTCTGATGGTTTGTTTTCTTATAATCCAGTTTCAACACCTTTCAGTTATAACCAGAAGTCATTGATTCAATGCATGTTCTATGATTTTAACCTCTCTCTGCTGTTTCAAAGGCTAAAAACGCCCTTTCTGATATGGGCATGGCGATTCAAACTGTTTTGTGGTGTTTGTTTGTGTGTGTGTGTGTGTGTGTGTGTGTGTGTGTGTGTGTGTGTGTGTGTGTGTGAGAGAGAGAGAGAGAGAGAGAGAGAGAGAGAGAGAGAGAGAGAGAGAGAGAGAGAGCACGCGCAATATGGTCAGTCTAGTCTATTATCATTTAAAGCATAAAGTTAGGATCACCCTAACCCTTAAAAAACTTAAAAGATAAAATGATCACTTAAAAGAGAAAAAGGGTATTTACAATCTGCTAGCTAAAAAAGCATAAGAAGCAACATTTGAGAACTAAAAAAGGCCAGGTTTCACTTTTCAACCATTTCTGCTTTTCACCACAGCTCTGGTCCCTAACCTGTCAGAGAAGCGGGAGATGCATATCCTTTTAAACAGGTTCTTATACTTTTATAGTACTGATTCTTGAAGATCAGACCTAAAAATCAGCATGTAGACCATTAGTACAATTTTCCAAAGTGCTAATTTTCCTCTAAGTTTCTCCTTCAGCATAAATTGTCAATGGAAAGGAGACATAATCCACTCCTACAAAGCAGATGGCCGGTCAGACAAGTTTTAGAGATATACTTTTTGGCTTTCGAACTAGGCTAAGGGAGAAGTAATACACAAGACGCCCACAGCACCTGTGACTTCCCTTTCAATTAGCCCAGAGTAAACAAGAACTGGCTCCCTTCAAGTCAAGAATTACTTGAGTGTGATATTAGTAGAATCAGTCCTTGTGTTTTTCAAGTAGAGGTGGAAATTTTTTTTGGTGGGGGGTATTCCATCTGGTACTATCAAGGAAGGTAAGCTTTCCAAATACTGAAAAGAGTGATTAGAATAGATAAGAGGAGTTCCAATCAAGCAGCATATGAAACTGAACTCAAGAGGAGACTCAAAAATGAACTAAAAAATGTTATGAATTTTACTAATTGCACTACTTTATACAACAATGTGTTTATGCTACATTTTATTACAATACTAGCGAAAAGCGTACCCGCGTTGCGCTCCTTTTCACCCCCTTCCGGTTGGAATTTCCGAAAACCGGTTCTTAGTGCACCCCTCCATCATGGAAGGAACACCCCAAATTTTACGCTCCTAGGCCCAGTGGTTTTGGCAGGGCGTTGATGAGTGAGTGAGTGAGTCAGTCAGTCAGTCAGTGACTTTTCTCTTTTATATATATAGAGAATAAACAAACTAAATATTGACCTATACTTATAATCAATACTGTATTTACTTGAATCTAATGTGCCATCAAATCTAATGCACTCCCCAATTTTGGAGACTAAATTTGGCTGAAAGAGGTGAGTGTAAAATTTTAGTAAATATGGTATTTAGACATGAAATGGGTGAAACTGGTCAAGATCCACATTTTTGCTCACTTAAAACCTTAATTTTTTTTAATCATTGATTGAATTGCAGCAAGTTCACCTGGCATTAGTGAATAATTTTATTATTAGTTATTTTATTTTCTCTGTAAACCACTTTGTGAACTTTTTGTTGAAAAGTGGTATATAAATACTTTGATTGATTGATTTCACAACACTTTTTATCAATGCTCCGCACCATATGTAAATTTGACTTTCTTTGGCTCCTTGCAGATTAGAAAACAGTTTTTAAAGCCTTCTTTTAGCTTCATGCATACAACCACCTCCATTTTCAGTGGAAGTTCTCATTAACATTACACTTAGCTCTCAAGTGCAGTTTTGACAAATACCTCCTGTGTAGCATAGTGGTACATACTCTCTACACAGTGGTACATAGTGGTAGCATACTCTCTTTTTCACAGAGAGTGCACTTTTTTGGAGAGTGCAGGGAAGCTCCGACATGCTTCTGCTGCTCCCTCTGCTGGCCTGTTCACTGGTACTGCAGGCAGTAGGAGAGGGAGCCCAGCCAATGGGGATCTTCACCTAAAGAGCTGGCAGCAACTATCCAGTTGCAACAGGATACCATGCAGTGATGGGATTCAAAGAAATTAACAGCTGGTTCTATGCCCATCTGGCAGCCACTTTTAAATGGCTATTTTAAAACTTTACATGTCCTTGCTCTCATTAACAGCCGGATCTATAGAGTAGGTGTGAACCTACTGGAGCCCACCACTGATACCATGGTAGATGTTTTGATGCCATGACAGTCCAGTTAGGATTGAGCTGTGAAGCCTCTGGTGTTTCGTCTTGTAGGTGTATGGAAGACACAACTGGCTGACAAGATTATCTGTTTCTTGCCTTTCTGTTATTAAAAAGCAGCCTGAGGCAAAATTTGCAGCTTCTGGAAAAAGTTTGGGATGTGCAAGATCTGGCACCCCAGGATGACCACTATGAAGAGAAGTGACTTGAAAAATTGAGGTTCTATGAATTTTTCTCATGGAAAAAACTTTTATAAAAACCTCTTTTGAAAAAAAGACCTACATACTGGTAAATAACCTGCTTTTAAGGTCTACAAAGAAGATAATGACCAATTAAAATTGCAGCATTTATTATTGCTGATTTTTTAAAATCTTCCCAGTCCATATTATGTCTCAGTGCTACATAGTCATTTGCTTTTATAAGTCACATCTTAATTTTGGTTGGATTGAAATGTGGAAAAGAAGCTGTGTTTTATTGCCCAACTGACCATGCCCATGTTGCACACAGTTCCTTTGCACATCTGGGTAACACAGGCAATGCGTTGGGCTTCCTAGAAAATGGATTATTTCATTCCTGTTCTCCTGCAGTCAGCAAAATGCTCCGAAAAAGCTACTGTCTCTAAACTACTTGAATCCTGTTCTAAATAAAATACCTCCAAGTTTAAGGAAACTGCTTGCCTTGAGATGCAGAAAGAGAGAACGAGTGTGTGTTCCAGCTCTAATCCTCCAGATGAAGATAATCAGTCTTTATCTTTCCACATTTCTTCATACTGCTACTTTACTTTAATCAAACCACCCTGAAACTTGTCAATGCCGACTCTCCATTTATTACAGCATGAATTGCCTAGAGGGACTCTGGTTGATGTGTCAGTCTCAGGACATTTATCTCTTAATAAAACTGGCAACTTTCTTCTAGCCTCAGCTTGCTCCCATTGAAGTAATCTACAAACTAACATCAGAGGGCTGAGTTTCATTTTGTATTTTATAATTGTATTTAAAGGGCCAGACAGAAAGGTTGGAGCCTGGTGTATATAGTCTAGAGAACTCTCAATCAAACCTGAATTTAACAGACTTCAGAAATAATGGATGTTATCTGCTGCTTTAAAAGTTAGTCATAAGCATTTTCCACATGTACATTCTGATACATCAGTTTGGATTTAACAAATTTTCAGCATCACTAGACCCCCCTTTCCTCAATAGCACCTTTAATTGAGGAATTTGCACATGCCAAATTGTTTACGATTCCACCCTAGATAATCAGCATACCAATTTGGTTGTGCAAACTCAGCCTTAATATACGGTATGCTGAGTCTCAAGAACAAACCAGATTGCCATGTAGCTGGTTCAGAGTTTGATCTGGCTTGATCAGCATTTTGTCCACCCAGTATGAGTGAGTTGTAGCTCTTTCAAAGATTGTGAAAGAAAACATTTGGCATCTAACTGTATTTCAGTAGTGTCTGGAACAGTATTTTCTGTACATGTTGTCCCTTCAGTCCAGCAGCTTAATCCTATGGACCACTACATTGGTGAAAGTGGCATCATCAGATGGATGACTAGAGCACAGCTGATTGGTCCTATCTTTCTTGAGTGGAAAATGTTCTGCCTTCCCTACTTCTAGGCTTGGCTGACATAGATCTGTGCCTGCTTTGATGGCTTCAGTGGTTGAGATGTTTCCACAGTAGTTGCATAAAGAACCTGTAGACAAGAAGAGCACAATCCTAACCATGTCTACTCAAAAGTAAGCCCAGTTGTGTTCAATGGGTTTACTCCCAGGAAAGTGTCTTTAGGATTGTGGTAGAAGTCTCTAAGTGGTAGAGTGACATCATTCCCTTCAGTGAAGGATGACCATATAGAATGGGGGAGAGAGTGCTTTTACTTTTAACCATTGCGTAGAAGAGGGAATTCAGGCAGGTGCTGCTTTTAAAACCTTTTTTGATAAGCTAAACCTGCCTCAATTCCCTCTTGGTTAAAGGTACAGGCATTTTGTCTTCCATTCTATATGGTCACCCTGCTTGCATTCTATATGGTCACACAGTTGTACCATAGTAACTTCTCAGTCAGAGGTGCTCCAGTGCTTGCTGCGGACTTATAGTGGGCTGAAATTAGATCTCAGCATTTTATAACAAGTCACATGCGCTCCTTGAAGTAGCAAGATTCTATTTATGACTAGTTTTAGAAGCCATGTCAATGGGGATTCTTATAGGGCCAGGGCATTAGGTAATATTGAGCCCAGCCATTAACATCAAAAACATAGTACAACCTTAGAGATACTGGATTGTGCATGAAGGTGGTGTTAATATGCAGGATGCTTGAACTAAATGAGGCTATAATGGTGTGTTCTTCAACATATCAACTTCCCCAAAGAGCTCATTAGCCAAGAATTAGGAGATTCTATGGGACCAAAAATTATTGCCGTGATTTACTTGCAGCCGCTGGCAGCAAGCTTCTGAGAAGAAGCTTTTTCATGCATGCCTCTGCTCCTCTTTTCATCCCACTCTGAGCCATTCCCCCCCACTGCTTGTGCTAGTCATGATGACTAGCATCTCTATTGGAATTAAGATGACCAGCAGATGTTGGTGCTGCCATGATCAATAAACTCTTCTGTAATCTGTCTGTAAAGGTTAATTTACTTAAAACTCATACAATGACTGTGATAGATTATTCTTGCGACTATTTGAGGGGCTGGGCTTTTCCTCAGCAAGCAGGAGCCTGACAATCTCATTAGAGGAGTTATCTGTGAATCTTCAGCAGCAGCAGCACAATACTACACTGCAGTCGCATTTGATGTCAATACATTTCTGGTAGCTAATTCTAGGTTAAGAGCCGTGTGAGCATTGGAGCATGGAAAGGTTTGAAAGGAGGAGGTTAGGA
Organism: Cryptoblepharus egeriae; assembly: GCA_030015325.1. NCBI lineage: Eukaryota > Metazoa > Chordata > Lepidosauria > Squamata > Scincidae > Cryptoblepharus > Cryptoblepharus egeriae. The sequence goes on along the minus strand of JAREYC010000001.1, from coordinate 74,892,605 downwards.
GATAAGTAAGTAGTATTGAAGCACTGTTATTACAGCTATTTTTCTTTACTTCTATGATATGTCTCTCTTTTATTAGAGGCTGACTGTTGAACCAGAACTACTGATGCAACAGGATGAAACTGATTCTGTGGGCAGAGAAATAGCTGTGATTAGTGGACAGATTTGTATTGACCTTTGCACAAAAAAAAAGTATAGAAAAATACACACTGCTTTATAAATTCTCAGGTATTTGAAGGTCACCTATAGCTTCTCTATCAACTACAAGCTGCTTCTGTGTTCTTAGGGAGGGAAAATCATCGAGGCAGGAATTAAAAAAAACACAAAACTGAGATGCTTTTATTAACCGCTTTGCAGCCTATACTTAGATATAAGGTAAAAGTCACCAAAGATCCTGTAATTGTCAAATATAAAGAAGTGTTCCCAGAATCCCAGTCATGTGATTTTGAAGCTGGCACTTGAATGTGAAGATGTCAGTTAATTAAACTTTGCTCTAATGTCTGACTTAATCATACATTTAGGGCTGTGTCGCTTCTAATGAGCATGGAATGAGATCCTATTGCCAGAGCTAATATAAGATGATTGGATCTCCTGCCTATTCTACATTTTTGGATAGTAGTTAAAGTAACTTTTCATACAATAAATTTAAATACATTATGCTCCTAAACAGTTTTCAATCATATTTTTGAAAGGTTTTTATTGTACGTTTTACATACATAAACCATTGTACAACATAATAACATAACAAAAACCATAATTAATGGAAATCACATATACCCAGCTGTAGCAGGGTTGGCTGTCTGAATGTACTGCTTCCTGTCTGGTATAGTAGGACAGTGGTATAATGTTTAAAGGGATGGAGCAGGAAAGTGGTATAATGTTTAAAGGGAACACCAAGAGAGGCATATCCCCATTTCCTTTCGTGGAGTGCAGTGGCCTTCTTCTCACTTGTTCAGCTTACACATGTCATGACCTGGGTGGGATTGTGTGGGTGAAGGAAGAGAAGGAGTCAGCAAGTTCTGCACTGCTGCCAGTCATTGGGGTGGGCATGAACAGTATGGAAAGTTGAAAGGGAACCTCCAAGCACATGCACCATCCAGCAGCAGCCCCATTTCACTATGTGGAAATGCAGCACAGTAGTACAGGTATCCCCTCCTTTCTAATGGTTCATTTTCTGATAATCTTTTCCCGTTCTCAAAGGAGTTAATGAGAATCCATCTGCAGAAATCTTTGTATGACATCAGGAATTTGCAGGCTAAAAAGGGAATTTGCAATTTGCTAGCTTACAAAGCATTAAAAGCAACATTTGTAAACTAAAAAAATACCAGGTTCCAATTTTCAACCGTTTCCACTTTTCACCACAGCTCTGGTCCCTAACCTGTTAGATAAGTACGGAGTGCCAATATTTAGGGGGATGATTCAACTAAGTCATGAAGAGACCTGAAGAGATATCTCTGTGACTTAGAAAGTGTACCCATTATGACTCATTTTTGAGTCATGTCTAGGGTGCCCAGACCTCCTGGTTTCCCCAGAAGTCCCAAGAAATTGGCCTCCCAGACCAGGGGTCCTGAAAAAGAAAGGGTTATGGGGTTGCCCCAGTGGTGGCAAGGCTTGGAGCCAGCTGCCTCTCTGTTGGGGGTGGGGGCAGCCATACGCCCCTGCAGTCACTGAACAGCTACTGTGGCTTCCTCCCAAGGGGAGATGCCAGACATGGGCGGAACATCTGCTCTGGCCTGGCTGCACCTCCTCAGACTGCATGCGGAAAAGATGAGGAGGTGTGCATGCAGTCTGAAGAGGTGTGGCCAGGTCAGAGCAGATGTTCTGCCCATGCCTGGCTTCCCCACCTCCCTTGGCAGTAAGCTGGATCAGCAGCTGGCAGCTGTGGGGGGTGTGTGGCTGCCCGCCCCCAAACAGAGCATTGGCTGGCTCCAAGCATTGCTGCCGCCGGGGCAGTTGCTAAAAAATTGAGGTGCCCCCAGCCTCCCTCCATACCAGCCTGAGTCTCCCCAGCCAGGTAGGTGGGACACCCCCTCCAAAAATCCCTCCCTGCCCTGCCTGGGTCTCCCCCCTCATCCCCCACCCAAGGGAATCCCCTAATCCCCCCCACCCTGCCCTGCTTGGGTCTCTCCCGCTTCCCCCTCTCATATATACATATAGTTATATATTATTAACTACAGAAAAGCAACACAAGTGTTTTTTAAACTTTATTTAACATGTCCTACATTTGTCCTACATTTTTGGGGTGTCCTACATTTTTTCAATATGGGAGGAATATTGGCTTAGATTACAGGAATTTTGGGGAACTTGGGGGGAATTTTGGGTTCAGCATCTGGTCACCCTGGTCATGTCGGTGGGGGATTGGCAAATCTTCTCAAAACTTTAGTTGTTTTACAGTTGAAGATGCTTTGATAGCCAGAAGATTGGGAGAAAAGGCAAATAGAGTAACAGAGCATGCTTCATTCATTTTGCTGGGATTCCTTCCTAGGCTTAGGATGATCTGAAATCTAATATACTAACACTGGCAACCAGGCTTTACTATATAAATTACAGAAGGATAATTACCTATGGGGACAATCCAGAGTAACGATGGAAGCAAGTAAGAGTTACTACGTAGCTACTGCACCACCTAGTGAAAACAAATGGGAAATTCATATTGCAATCCAGAGTAACTTGTTCTTACTCCAAAGCAAGGACTCCCCATAGTTACTCTGGATTTCCCCCTAAGTAGTTTGTTTGACATATCTTTTGCCATAATCTGAATAAGAATTGCTGATAAAGTAATAAGATTCCCAAAGAGACTGAAGAGATCCAGATCTAGGAGATCTAGTCCCAAACTGATCATAAGAAATAGTGAGTAAAGATGGGTTTGTTCAGAATAGAAAGGAATGATGGGAAAAATCTAGTTTCCTGATTTCCTTGACTTAGTCAAATAGGGTACAGTTTGCTCCCTTGCAACCCTGCATGTGTGTGTAGTTTAAATCCAATTGAAACCAACAGAATTTAAGCAGCCTTGCAGGATTGCAGTCTTTTCCATTTATAAAGCAAAAGAATCTAACACGTGAGCTTTTCTTCCCATCGATAGGGTACTGCTTGCATACAAATAAGATCCTATCCATAGCAACAGAGTTGAGAAGGAACAACTCTCAGATGACTAATCTACGGCATCAGAATTGCAAATATTCTACGTAAAGACATATCTCTTTCCAGCAACACTTCTGGCTTAACTGACTTTTGAATCCTTCCTGGTCTCTGCTGGTAGCCCAAAGGTGCAATTTATATTTATGATAGCCCAAAGCCTTTTATTATAAGTTTCATTTGACAGAGGTTGTTTGGATGAGCTTAATTCCATGGCTCTGTAGGGTGTTGGACTGGATGAGCTTCGATGTTCCCTTTCAGGCTTGGAGTTCTGTAATTCATTAGCATGAAGTACAGCAGTTAGAGCTCCCCTGCACCTTGAATTTTTAACACAGTTCTTTATGATTCTGAAGACTGTGCTTTAGTCACCCCAGAATTTTATTTATTTGTATGGCAATTCTGATTGCTAGGATAGCCTTGTGTGGTTTAGCAGATAATATGTATAGTCTATTTATGCTCAGGTTGTGCCACAAGAACACTCTGGTGTACATTGTTCTATGAGCAGTTCATAGAACTTTTCTGGATAGCACCAGACGTGTGGTATGCTGGTTGAGTGAGGGGCTGCTGTAGAAAAATTAGCAGGAAAAGACCTAGACAACTCTTGGATAGGAGACCTGAAAAGTTTTCATAAGACAATAGAGCCATAAGTATTGCTGTTCATTGCTTGGTTGACTTGAAAAACCCTGCTGGAAGCTTGGAAGACATTCCCATGACCACACCGTGAAGGATTCTACCTAGAGGAAAAGAGTTCTACAAGCAGCCCATAGAACAACTACCTTCGTTCAACCACCAGACCATTCCTGCTGCCTCAAGGGATAAGTGAGAAGCATTCAGTTTCTGTGTTAGGTAGGTTAGAAGGAGTCTCATTTTTAGGCCTGAAACTTGTGGAGGCTGTGAAGTATCCCAGGATTTGATTCTTCCAAGTAAAGCAATAGGTTTTGTGTATATAAAGTTCTTGAAGCTTTTCAGTTTCTGTAACGTTTTCATCAGACTGTGCTAATGGAAAATATATTACAACTCCTGGACATCCTGAATACCTGACAATATGATACCTCTCACCTCATACACAATTGCTTTTCTGAATGACAGCCTTGCCATTTGCCTGGTCTGAAGATAACCTGGTTGAAAATAACCAGAACCATCTGGCTATTTTGTATGTCTGCTGGTTTAGCATCAGTTTCAGAATGTGAGAGCAATGCAATGCTGATATAATAACATGACAGTTAAATATATATAAAAGTCTGAACCCATTGGCTTCAAAGCAAGCTTCAGTGAGTTCAGTAGGATTCACTCCCAGGTAAATATGCATAATACTAATGATCAGGGCAGGGCACATTTTCAGTTACCAGTCAGGAACGTAAGTCAGAACATGGGTTAAGTTCCACAGGTGAAATATTCAATTTAAAAATTATTTTAAAATTTTTAATAAAAAATGCTTTAAAAATTATTGGACTGGAAGACGTATTTCCAGCAGCAGCCATGCAAATATTTTCTGGCAATATGTAGGATAAATATGTGGTTCCGCTCCTTCCTGGCTGACAGGTCCCAGAAGGTGGTGTTGGGGGATGCTTGTTCAGGAACCTGGCCTCTTTGTTGTGGGGTGCCACAAGGTTCCATTCTATCCCCCATGCTATTTAACATCTACATGAAGCCGCTGGGAGAGGTCATCCGGAGGTTTGGAGTGAGGTGTCATCAGTACGCTGATGACACCCAGCTCTATTTCTCCTTTCCCCCAAGGAGGCGGTTGAAGTAGTAGTAGTAGTAACCTTTATTGGCATTGTAAAGAACATCCATAAATAAAACACTAAAATAGTCAAAGCTCTACCAAACATAAAAAACAACAGGTCCATCAAGAACGAGATAAGTTAGCTTTGATAATAGTATCTATGTAGCGAGCCAGCTGTTTAATGAAGCCAGCATCTTGCATTTCGAAAAGCAGTTTGATGGTCCACCCATCAGCAAGGTGAGGATTCGAATTCAACAAAGGGATTAGATAGCGCTGTCTACTCCAGGCATGGCAAGGACAATGAAAAATTAAATGATCCAGGGATTCCACAACACCCTGGGCACATGGACATAGTCTTTCAGTGTAATCAGTCCCTTTAAAGCAGCCCCACAGGACTTACGAAGGAACAACATTACATCTAGCTAGAGACATTGCTCTGCGATCCCTAGGATCTTCTAGGAGAAAAAGGTAAATGAGGGTCTGACCTGATTGCACACCAATATGATGGTAGAGCAGCGAGCAGGTTTTATTTGCTTTGGATAATAGTTCTTGCTGATGAATATCGAGAAGTCTGGTTTTAATGAGTCGAAATGCATCTTTTTGAGTCGGAGCTCCAAGAGTATCAGTCCAGATTCCTATACTCTTTAATTTTTTTAACCAGGCATTGGGTTTGCTGTGAGAATCTGTTAAAAGGTCATGGAGTAGGCTATTTTTATCGTAGTTGAAATATAATTTGAGCCAATAGCTGGAGATTCTCAACCATGCCTGGGTCTCTATTTTCAATAGGCCTGTTTCCAGGAATAACACTGCATATGGTACTCAGTTAGGGAGACTGAGGATCTTCCTTAGGAAAAGGGCTTGGGGTTGTTCTATCGAACTCTTTGTAGCCTCCATCCACACTGGGCATCCATATAGGATTTGGGGTAGAACTTTGGCCTTGAATACCTTCAGGGCAGCCGGTATATGTTGGCCCCCATTTTTAGAAAAGGCATTTGAAGTCCTGAATCGTTGTCTGGAGGCAGTGGGGGACTGGATGAGGGTGAACAAGCTGAGATTAAATCCTGAAAAGACAGAGGCTCTCCTGGTCCGGAAGTCCTCGACTCAGGTATTGGAATATCATCCTATTCTGGATGGGGTTGCACTCCCTCTGAAGGAGCAGGTTCGCAGCTTGGGGGTTCTCCTGGATTCGCAGCTGCTCCTGAAGTCCCAGGTGGCGGCTATGGCCAGGGGAGCCTTTGCTCAGCTTTGACTGATCCGCCAGCTGCAACCATACCTGAGTTGCTCGGATCTGTCCATGGTGACCCATGCCCTAGTGACGTCAAGACTAGATTATGGTAACGCGCTCTATGTGGGGCTGCCTCTGAAGACGGTCCAGAAGCTTCAACTAGTCCAGAATGCGGCGGCCCGTGTGGTTGCTGGGGCTTGTCAGTTCGACTCTGTCGGGCCACTGCTTCAGCGACTACACTGGCTGCCCATTCGTTTCCGGGCTGAATTCAAGGGACCGCTGAATTCAAGGGTATCTGAGGGACCGTCTTCTTCTATACAATCTGACCCGTCACCTAAGGTCATCTGAGGGGGCCCTACTGACTGTGCTGCCACTTAGAGTTGTGAGAGGTGTGGTGGCCAGAGATAGGGCCTTCTCGGTGGTGACACCCCGGCTTTGGAACGCCCTCCCTTAGAACTGAGGAAAGCTCCCTCAGTACAAAGCTTCAGGCGGAGCCTTAAAACCTTTTATTTTAAAAAAGCTTTTTAAATGGGGCAGAGGTGGGGGACAGTTGTTTTATTGTTTTACTGTTTTTAACAAATGCTTTTAGTCTGTATGTTTTTATTCACTCTAATTGTATTTTAATTATATTTTAAGGGTGTTTTAATCTTTGTTTATGATCTATTTTAATGATGTTTTATTTCCCTGACGTTAGCTGCCTTGAGCTCCCTCTTGCAGGGGAGGAAAGGCAGGATACAAATTAAACAAACAAACAAACAAATAAATAAATGGATATAAAGTGGGACTTTGGTTTATGAGCATAATTTGTTCCAGAAGCATGCTTGTAATTCAAAATGCTTGTATTTCAAAGCAAATTTTTTCATAAGAAATCATGGAAACTCAGATAATTCATTCCACAACCCCAAAATATTCAAATAAAAATGACTGCAATACTGTAATATACTACAAAATAATAAAGAAAATATAAACTATAAAGTAAAATAAAACAAATTAACTTTCAGTTACAGCCCAATCCAGAGCAACTAATCTGTCCACATAAGAGCCCTTAGGTTGCCCTATCTAACACTAGGTTGGAGCAACTGCAAGATGCTCCAGCCCAGTTACTCTGAAGGAGGCTTAGGGCAGAGCAAGGCAAGATAGGGTGCCCTAAGAGAGGTGGACCTGCTCTGCCCTAACTGGGGCAGCCTAAGCAGCTCAGGAGAGGCAAGTTGAGGGCATGTTTAGCATTGCCTAGGGCAGAGCAGTTACTCTGTATCCAGAGCCTGTTTCCAAGGCAGAAATGCCCTCTTCCAGCCCTCAGAGTTATACCACCTCAGGAGCAGGTATAGTAATGAGTAGACCCATAGGGGTCCATGATAAGGCCCGAGTAAGAATGGCAGTGCTGACCAAAAATCTGAGTTCTTGGCCAGCCTAGCTGCAACCCCTTCCTCTCAACCTCAGGATATGGAACAAACTACGGCTGCCCACAAACCTCAGGATACAGCAGGCCACTCCAAGAAGCCCCTTGTATTCACTGTGGAATGTACTGGCATCTCATCAGGGACTCCTTATAAGGCAGGCACCCAGTGGCGTCACCAGACTGGTGCGGCTGGTGTGGGCTGCATTGGTGATGCGCTCCGTATGGGATGATGTGCCGGAGGAGTTTGACTGTCCTTTGGCAGGCCCCGGGCGTCAGCACCCCCATTCAGGCCTGCTCCAAGGCGGAGAATCAGCCAGAAGCTGACACTTGTCTGAGGAGCTGGCTTGAACGGCCATCTGAGATGCACTGCGCAGAAACACACTGAGCATGCCGAACAGCTTCAGAGGAGACTTCCTTAGGGCAGAGAAAGTCCGCGCCTCTGCACAGCCATTCGGCCTCACTCAGGAGGCAGAGCGGCAGCCGAATGGCTTCAGAAAGAGTACTGCACAGGCACCAACTCTGACACCTGCACAGTCTCCCCCGAAGCCAAAAGGCTTCAGAAAAGTACTGCGCAGGTGTCAGAGATGGTGCCTGCGCAGTACTCTTTCTGAAGCCAGTTGGCTTCAGAAACAACTGCGCAGGCGCCAACTTTGGTGACTGCGCAGTCCAGGTGGGGGGGGGCGCATCCCAGGGATGACGCACAGACTTCCGCACCAGGTGATGTGCAGAGTCATGTCACCACTGTAGGCACCACAGCTGTTTCTTATTCAGTGTGATCTGAGGGGTGTCTCCTCAGGAGCAAGTCTTCCCCTTGTGTCAATTACGTAGCATGCTCTGGAGCAGTTAGGGCAGCCCAGGCTTCCTGACTCTCTGGATTCAGCATAACTTTCAGCTCTGGATACAGAATAGTTAGGAGAGTGCAGTTAGGTCAGAGCAGGCTGAATTTGCTCTGGATTGCAGCCTTAGTCTCTCAGGTCTCACAGGCTGCAATCTGCCCCACTTGTTATAATAGGGCTTACTTTAAGGTAGACATGCAAAGTTAGGGCTGCAATCCTAACCACACTTTCCGGGGAGTAAGTGCTATTGAACACAATGGGACTTACTTCTGAGTAGACATGCTTAGGAATGCACTGTAGGTCTCTCAGTTCCATTGCTCCCCTTACACAGGAGTGAGCTCCACTGATTATAATAGGGTTTACTTTAGAGTAGATATGCAAGGCTAGGTCTCTCAGGAGAGGCTGAGTAGGTACAGGTGGTGCACTGAAACCAGCCATATCTGGACTTTTTTTGCTTGTTTTAAAAGACATTGTTTATATTGAAGTCAAAATTTATTAGAAATGTTTGCTTGTCTTGCAAAAAGCTCTCAATTCAAGTTACTCTCAATACAAGGTTTTACTGTATGTCTGGTGGTGAGTAGCTGGGTGCTTCAGGTCTCATTCATTGACAGCACAATCCTAACATATGCTGGAACAGGCAGGCTGAGTTGCCTGTACTGGATCCAGTGCACATTTTTGGACTACTGCCATGCTTACACCTTTCCTACAGGTAGCAGCCCCAATGGTTCTACTCAGATTTATGCTACCTACAGAAGTGGCCTGCATCCTCCTTGTCCTCCCTGCCATCCCTCCAAGAGCCTAGCAGAAGAGCATTGTGTGAAAATAGCACTTCTGATGTTTAGAACCTTCTTCCATTTGTGTAAACACTTGCACAAGAATGTGTACAACCTCTTTGTTGTGATCAATGATTTTTAACCACTGTACCATAACATACTGGTGTGCCACAGATGGTCTGCGGGGATGCTGCAAGATTTGGAGAAGGTAAATGGAGGGGTTTTGAGCATAGTATGACTGCGCAATGGTTAAAAAAATCCCTTGACAGTCTTTAGGTTTTGGCAATCTGCTGTGAGATGAAAAAGATTGAAAAATTGCTGCACTAGAAGGTATACGTGGCAACTTATATCTTCCTTTTTTATCAAAATTCTCAGATACATTGCATTTATAAGAAGCCTGCTGGAAACCAATAATTTTTTTTACTTTGTCTTATGGTTTTTTGAATCCAAGCCAGTATTTTATTGCATTGCTGTTGTCTTCATTGAATGAATTGCTGAAGCTTTGTACATATAAGAGCTCCATATATGCAGCAGAGCTCAAGGAACAACCAGATGTGGGAGGCAGCCTTCAGAAACCACATGCAACCACTACGCACAAGGTTTTTCTCTCCTATTTATTGGGTTCCTTGGATTAAGCTTCTAAAAAAACTACTCCAGACATTAGTGATAATTCAAACAAATAAATACAAATAATGACTTCTTATTAACTCTTATTTTTAACTACCATGTTTCCAATAGTCCTATATGAAGCAAATTGTTTACCAGGTGATACTGTGGCTGTTACCAAAGCAAAATCATTAAACTGAATAGTAATTATATAAATTACTAATAGCTAGAGTTCGGTTATGTTTTTACAAAAGATCCTACAGTACTTATATGAGATCTTAGAACTCAGTACAATTTTTTTTCTTAAGAGGCAATTATTCTCTAAAGAAACATGTTGAAATTGCTTTATTTCAGTATTGCATATAAATGTTAATAATAAACAATATTTGGAAAAGGAAAATGCTCTGGATGGAAATTGCCAGGGCACAGCTGTAACTCAAAAATCTTTAGAGGGGCCTGGCCTTACAAAAAAGGAGGGAAATGCATGGAGTTGCAACCTCCAGGGCTTAAGTTGCATTTACACAAATGCGCAGAGCCTGGGAAATAAACAAGATGAGCTGGAGCTTTTAGCAAGTGAAGGGAAATTTGATTTGATAGGGATAACTGAAACTTGGTGGGATGACTCCATGACTGGAATGCACAATTGGAAGGCTATTGGCTGTTCCAGAGGAACAGAAGTGGCAAAAGGGGAGGTGGAGTAGCATTATATGTCAAGAACATATATACTTGCTCTGAAATCCAGGAGAGTGGTCCGGATATCCCTGTGGAGTGTGTTTGGGTAAAAGTAAGGGGGGAAAATAAGAAACAAAACATTGTGGTGGGCGTCTACTATAGACCGCCAGGCCAAGGAGAAGGAGTAGACGATGTCTTCTTGGAGCAACTGGCAGACATTGCAAGGAAATATGAGGTAGTAGTAATGGGGGACTTTAACTACCCAGACATTTGCTGGGAGACAAACTCAGCCAAACATGGAAGCTCCAGTAGATTCCTGAGGGGCCTGGAAGATATCTTCATGGTCCAGAAAGGTAGGTATGAAATGGGGGATACTTAGCTTGGCAGCACAACATGTGAATGGGATCTTGGAGTCGCTGTGGATCACAAGCTGAACATGGGTCAGCAGTGTGATGTGTCTGCAAAGAAGGCAAATGCCATTTTAGGTTGCATTAAGAGGACTGTAGCTTCCAAGTGATGAGAAGTTCTAGTTCCTCTTTATTCTGCATTGGTCAGCCCTCACCTTGAGTACTGTGTTCAGTTCTGGGCACCTCACTTGAAGAAAGATGCAGCCAAACTGGAGCAAGTCCAGAGGAGAGCAACAAGAATGATCAGTGGGATGGAAGGGAAGCCCTACCAGGAAAGGTTGGGGGAACTTGGGATGTTCAGCCTGGAGAAGAGGAGGCTGAGGGGAGACATGATTGCCCTCTTCAGATACCTGAAGGGCTGTCATAGGGAGGAAGGGGCCAATTTGTTCATAGCTGCTTCTGAAAGCAGAACTAGAACCAATGGGTACAAACTGCAAGAAAGGAGATTCCGGCTGGAAATCCGGAAAAAATTCCTGCCGGTTCGGGCGGTTCGGCAGTGGAACAGATTGCCAAGGGAGGTGGTGGACTCTCCCTCACTGGGGATCTTCAAGCAGAGGCTCGATGAGCACCTGTTGGAGATGCTCTAGGGGGAATTCCTGCTGCAGGCAGGGGGTTGGACTAGATGACCTACTAGGTCCCTTCCAACTCTATGATTCTATGATTCTATGATTCTATGAATATATTATTCTTTCCTTAATGTGACTAGGAAATATAGATTTATTATGCATCCTCTATTGTCCAGAATACTAAAAATCCCTTTTCCCCCCTTGGTATAGTCTTGAATTCAGCTTCCCTGTTGTGAAAGAACTTGTGGAGGAAACTTGTTTATCCCTTCAATATGCCCAAGCTTAAATGTTCAGGTGGACCTTAATCAAATTCATATTCTTTTAATACCCTATTCTTGATCTGAAAAAATCAGCTCATAACATTTCTCATTATGGATTTTCTTAAGACATAATAGCCTGTCGTCTTAAGAGCAAATACAATCTGAATGAGGAAAATTAGCTGCTGTTTCTCTTAATTTTATTCCCTCATTTGACAGGATAGGTTTTAAATGATGAGCAATTACAATAGTGTCAAAGTTTCATCAGAAAGAGTTAATTCATTAGGAAGAATTCCTAGTGGAAGGGGAAAAAAACTAGAGGGACCACTGAACTGTATGCATGATAGTTCGTTTTCTGTGATCAAAATGAAGCTGAGCAGAACTACTGAACAATAAAAGTAAATTGTTACTTGTGCCTCACAAGCCCCAATTAAATAAACATTATGCAGTAAACAACATTCTGGATTTTAATTAGGATAAAACAGCATAGAAATGTTTACTACTCATTTGTGTTTATTTCTTTTTTAAAAACAGATCTTGTTACTTTAAAAAAGTGATGTGCTTTTGTTATTTTTAGCAGGATTAATCTGGTCACTGAATTGGCAAATTCCATTAGGACTCTGAAAAAAGTAGACCACAGAAACCACAAGATAAGAAAACATCATTGGCATCTCAAACCTAACTCCTGATAAGTGTTCATCACTTATTTGATCAGCCTTTGACTGACATTCCAGAGACAACCAAACCTACCTTGTAATAGTGTATACTGTACGTTCTAATTCAGTGATAAAAGGGATTTACCTACACATGAAGCATAGCTATGCACATTTATAGCCCAGTCCTATACCCTACCATTGCTGCCAATGCAACTGCACCAATCAGGCCTGTAATGTACTGCATCTGGTGGTATAGAGTGACCACCTCCCTTCTCTTCTCATATGTGTGTGTTTAGGATTACCAGATATAAAGTGGAAGACAGTGCCTACACTTTTAACCATTTACAGATGAGAGAATTTGGTATGTGCAGCTCAGCATGGAGAGCTTTGGAAAGCTGCATCTGCCAAAATTTCCTTTTGTATTTCTGCCCAAGACCACCTTTCTATCATAAAAATCTGTCTGGGACCCACTGTCAAATTTACCAGGACTTGATGCTATAACTCCTCCATGTCTACTTGGAAGTAAGTCTCATTGTGTTCAATGAGAGGGCACAATCCTAACCAATTTAGGCCAGCCTAACTCACCTAGCATGTCTCTCCATGATAGTGTGGGGAAGTCAGCATATCCCTGGCCTAACTTACTGTGCACTGGCCTAATTCCCTTTCATGAGTGGAACTGGAGAGCCTTAAGGCACTTTTGTGACATTTCCAGGTCAGCGCAGGACTAAAGCTGGCATAAATGGAGATTAGGATTGCAGCCATACTCCCAGGAAATTTTTTTAGGTTATTTTTTAGGGTTTTGGCCATAACGATATATGGAATTTCAAATCTCTTTTTCTGCACTGAATTTGGCTGGAAAATATGTGTCTAATGGTATCTGACTTAATAGGGTTATAGAGATTTTAGCTATTTTAGTGATTTTGATCACCCCCAGTCTGTCACACCCCTCAGGTTGGTACATGGGCCAGGGTCCCCAGGCCCTCTACAGATGCCAATGCTCAGCAGTATTTATTTATTTATTTATTTATTTATTTATTTACTTACTTACTTACTTACTTACTTACTTACTTAGCTGTGTAGACATCTCTTTGAGCTACCTTTTTTTGAAAGCAGCATAGAATTGTAGTAATACTGATGTCAGCAGAAGTTATCCGGAACAGTCTATTGATAATAATAGGACTTAACTTCTGAGGTTAAGGATTAGGGCTCTTAAATTCTTGCTCCTGATTTCTGGCTTGGTTTTCTTGAAATCAGCTTGGGGAATTTTACATGAAATACTACCAAACATATGTAGCCTCAGCTCGCTGAAGTATTTTTTTTAATCCACCTTCTGTTTCCATGCATCTGAATCTAACCACTCTCCTAAGGTGAATGCATCTGCCTGAATAACATATCTTGCCAGGATTCAATTTAGAATGAGCATCTGCCTTGCTTGCACAGAATTTGCATGTGTTTGTAAAAGCCAGACAGAACAAAAAAATTCTTTCTATGTCCTACAAGAAAATAACTACTCCCAAAGGTGAAAGTTGTTTACAAGATTTTCTTTTTTTATTTAAAGAATAAAAAGCCAATACCGCAGAGAATGTGACAATGTTCTGTTTTAATTTATAAGCTTCAGAATTTGTTAAAAGACGGGGGGAAAGATCAGTTAGAGAGAAAACGAACATTTGGACTAATTGGTTCTTTTAAAATTATATCTGCCTTGTTGTGTATAGTGAAAGATATTTACTCAAGAACATCTGCCATATGACAAGATACTCTTGATATCTTTGAGATTGTTGAGCTCAGATGAACATAGAAACTCAAAAACTTATTGTTAAAAAATTAAAGTTTATTAAAATAAGTATTTGCTTCATTCAGCAGCAAGAAGCTCAATTGGAAGTAAATTAGAAAATTGCTTTTGCTTTCTGGTTCAACATCTTACATATTTCTTAATTACTGGTAATATAATAGAGACTTCATATTAAAATATGATGGTAGGAAAATTCTGAATACTGCAGTTATTCTTGATTAAACAACCAACTTGGATATAGCAAATGTTCTGTCATCAAGAAAAACAAACAAAACACCAAAAAAAACCTATTGCGACACTGCTGCTACTTTGTAGCATCATAAATTACTTGGCTGAACAACTTAGCAGGTAATGCCTTGGAAAGTTTTAAGTCTATTTTGCATAATCAGCTTACAAGGTAGTACTTCATAGTTTACGATAACTGTCACTGGATTGTCTGAAATCATAATCAGGAAACATCTTGTATGGCACAATCTAACCTATCTTGGTTTACTGCATAGATAGCAGGCTGATGTAAACTGAAGTCTGGAGAACCTAATCATATTACTGATCCTCATCACTTTTATTATGGGGGCTAGAATTTGCCAAGGAAAAACACTTGGACTTTTATGTTATACTGGGTCAGGATCATGTATGTTGAAGTCGTTTGCATGTGTTGTGTTGCTACAAACTGCTTTTAGGGCGTCATACATGTCTGGGTCAGAATCATGCAGGTTAAGAGGTTTTCAATTTTAAAAGTGTTGAAATTAAGTACAGGAAAGCAATACAAGTATTTTACCTTTATTTTAGCATGTCCAACATTAGTCCTACATTTTTTGGGGATGTCCTACTTTTAAAAAAAAAACTGGGTAGGAATGTTGGCTTGGGGAACAGGAATTTGGGGGAACTTGGCAGGAAATTTTGGGTTCAGAATCTGGTCACCCTGGATGGGAATGTCAGTAAATAATTATGATACATAACATGACAACAATTAACATATATGTGAATAAATTGTGCAACAGCTGAAAAGTAGTTACATGCCATCTCTTCATGTAATGGTATGATGCAAAGTTTTCCATTGTTTTCATAGGTATTTCGATCTGGTTGTTTTAATGCTGCATGCTACCATCCATTTCTATTAGTTCTCTATTGACCAAGATTGGTTTCCTCTATAAATAAAATGTTCAGATCGATATACCACTTCTCCTTTCTCATTACTTGAGCACACTGAGCACTGCCTTTCTGCCAGAGAAAGGATTCAGTTAAAAGCTTGTAGTAGAAAAGGTACCTGCAGTGCTTTCAAACCCATACCCAAAACACAGTATGGAAAATGTGTTCAATAAATGCAACTGACAAAAATATCTTTGTCATTTAAATGTATGAAGCTGCCTTTACTAAGAGCATAATCCTAACCATGTCTACTCAAAAGTAAGTTCCATTGTGTTCAATGGGTCTTACTCCCAGGAATGTGTCTAAGATTGCAGCCTAAGTGAGATTAGTTGTTCATGTCACTATTCTCTGCTTGGACTACTGTATTGCCAGATTTCAGATAGTGACCATTTCTAGACTAGGACCATATCCATGATATTGGAATTTATTAACTGGTTCACATGATCTAAAAGCTGAGTAGGTCAGCAGCACATTACTAAGGAGCTCTGGTTTGTTATGAGAAACAGAAAAGCTGTTCTAGATTATTGCAAAGAAAGATGTTTGCTGTGGGAGGTCAGATGATGTTTGCTGTGGAAAGTCAGATGTGGAAAACTAGTAATCAAAAATGTAATCTGGACCCTTTTGTAGCCACATTTTAAAGTAAGGATCAGCAGGAACTGTTATAACTTGTATATGAGGATTGATGTATTGCTGTGAGTAAGGGCATCAGTACTGAGCTGGAAGACGCAGATTCAAATATTATAAGCTTGTAGCATATTCTGAGGGCAGAAGAGCAGTTAGAGAGGCAGAAGATCCAACAAACAAATGGAGAACCAAAATGGTGAGGTAGACATAATCCTCATAATGAACTCATAATGTACTCAGGAGACTCTGAGCACAACAGCCTCAGATTCCAGGGTTCTGAGGTGTTGGGTCAGGCTTGCTCTCAGGACTGCACTGAAGTGCTTCCATCACAGCTGCTGACTGCCTGACCCAGCTAACTCTTCCTTCTCTATGTCCAAATCCTGGATGTTTCCTAGGGTCTGGCTCATGGTACTTATTGGTACTCTTTTTTGAGGTCACTATATTTTAGGGTCTCTTAACAATATAGCAATATAGAGACAATACTCTACCTTATACGTCGGTATAATAGTTGCTAAAAGTCTGTAGTCAGATGTATGCTTCATCAGAGAGCTAAGCTAGATGGGACATTTGTTTGTGAGTGAAAAGAACAAAAGCACAAAATGGGGGCATCTCTGTGGTGGAGAGGAATCATTATTATTATTGAGACTGCAGCATATAACTGTCCTCTAAAATTTGTACAGTTTTATATATGCCATATGTAATGGTAGCAGCTTTAATTTTAATAATAATGTAATATCATTAATTTAAAATTTGGTGGCAACCAGCAGAATGCTATGGCATTCTTACCACATAAGTAAGTAGCTGCCCAAGGAAAAATGCAACCTTCCCAGAGTGTAATGTAGAGGGTGGAGTTATCTGTGTTATCAGACCTATTTTTGTGGCACTTACCGTATTTCCCGGCTTATTACACGCACCGGACCATGAGACGCACCAAAGTTTAGAGGAGCAAAACAAGAAAAAATATTCTGAACCAAATGGTGTACTAATATACTTAATAAAATATAGCAGAATAATATTTTAACCATGTAAAGTCAACAGTAGTATTAAGAACCATTATCACTGTCATTAACAAACGAGGAAAGACTTTAAGCTTCAAGCACTCTTCTAATTTTCTGGAAACCCCAAAACCTTATCATCTCTAGTGTCAGTGATTTGTGACTTTTGCACAAATCTCATTGCAAATGATCAGACACCAACATTTTGCATAAATCTCATTGCAAATGGTCCAGGAAGGAAGGTAAGTTGGGGGGGTTCTTTTGGGGGGAAGGTAGGGAAAGGTGAGGAGATCTAGATAGACAGGGAAGAGTGAGGGAGGTACAGGCATGGAGCAGCAGGGACCAGGTCTTGTGCATGTCTACTTTTGAGCAAGTCTCCAAGCCAGGATTGCAACTGTGCCAGGGTGACCAGATGCCAAACTCAAAATTCCTGAACCCCCAGGCCAAAATTCCTACCTGCTTAAAAAAATTTCCAAAAATGTATTTTCTTTGTTTTTATATTTTTTATTTTTACTTTTTTGGCCATAACTTTTGATAGGAAGGAGATATCACAAAACTGATTGTTGCATTGGATTCTGCTCTTCAATACGAATCCAATGACATATGACATGATGGAGTAGGGTGCTCTAGGATTGGCCCTATCATTCTATAAGATGCACAGACATTCCTCCCCCCTTTAGGGAGAAAAAAAATGCGTCTTATAAGCCGGGAAATACAGTAATTTTGCAATTGCTTGAACCATCCATTTCCCCCCTCTTTTTTCATCTTTTTCTTCTTTTTATTTGAGCACAGAAGGCCTCTGTCAGTCTTGAAAGACTATGGTATCATGTTAGATGCTGCATACGCTGCATGCGAAGCACAAAAGCCTGGGTTGGATTGTTATGGAGGATAGGCTGTTACCCAAGCAGCAAATCCCCCCTCTCCATGCCACTGAATTAGTCCAATGGAAAGGCAAAGCCAATACGATTGGATCCAGCTGGCGTCGCAGAGCTGGGCTAAGGACAGGAGCTCACCCTGTCTTATGGGGCCGACCCGGGTCTCGAACCCTGGCCTGCTGGTTAACAGGCGCAGCATCTTAAACGCTTTTGCCGCCCATTTGAGCACAGGACGTCGTTAATTAACTGTGCCTAATCCAGCAATATTCACACACAGAGTGTCTCTGGAAAACAGAACTTGGTTGAAGAACAAGGTATAGCCTTTCATGGCTGCAGAGTCAGACAGTAACATTGCTTGTTTAACAGAGCCTGAGTACATAGCATGCATTATAGAACTTGGAACACAGTGGATGATATTTTTCTGCTCTGTAATAATACATCAGAATCAAAGAGATGCAGTTTGCTGAGGAAAAAAATAGTTTGGCTTTAACAAGCCAATTGAAAACAATTTAGTAACAGCAGACTTTGAAAAATCCTTATTTATTTTCCCCAAAAAGGAATACATGTGATAAGTACAGAAAGATACAACAGATCTCCATTACGTTGTGCTTTTATGAAGGTAATAACAGTGGACCAAAGGCAACAAGAAAGACCTCTTTAGGCAATTTTATTGTAGAGGTGTGTTGAACAAGCCTGTCCCTAATGACATTGATGCACTACACTTCATCCCATTATTATTGCACCAATATTTTTTGCAAAGGCATTGAACAAACTGTATCTCTACTACCAGCTTCTGAATTTAAAACCTTCCCTTTTGCAATAAGACACAAGGTCTACATAAAGAGCTAGAAGAACTGCTATTCCAAAATGTATCTATTTTGCCAGAGTCTTAGCAAATCAGTCATCCCTAGGCACAATATTTAGCAATATTGTGTTTAAGACAAGAATTTGGCAGATTTTCATGTCTTAAAATAGGGTTCCAAATGAAAGACTAGTAGTTTCTTGGAATAGGTTTTTAAAAGATACTAAGAACAAAGAAAAATAGAATAGAAGATAAACGTATAAGTGTGAGTCAGTGCAATTTTTGTAGGATGACCTCTTTAAACTCAGATGTTATTTGGGGGGAGAGCTTTTAGGTGGAAAACAGAATTCTATATTACCTATATCAGAAATCTCATCTATTGCTTTTGGGTTTCTTTGCCAGCTCAGTTAGAGTCTGCCAACTGTTAGAGAAACAAAAGTCCTTTCCAGTTCGCTTCCTCCAGAAATAACCTGCTGTTAAAATGTTCTCATAACCCAGGTTTAACTCCTTCAAGTGCAGCGAGGAGGGTCCAAATACTGTACCAAAGTAATTTCTTTCCCTTCTCAGATGTGACCTAAAGAATTCCGAGGGTTTGGTTGTGGAGCAAGGTGGCAATGAGCTTCCTTTTCAAGGAGTAGTAGTGGAGCAGGTTTCTAAAAGAAAGATCAGTTCGGTTCACATTCAGAAATGTGAGGGAAGAGCACCTTCACATTTGCTTAAAAGATGAACATCTTGCAAATCTTGAGGCAATGAAATCTCTATATTCTATTTTGAATCCACCAGCTTATTTTTAAAAAGGCACTAATGAAAAGGCAATGATTCCATTCCTTTCCCCTGACAACCTTCTCCAGACTGACCTCCAGCTAAAATGAATGGTGGTAGGGTGTGAGAAGTTATACTTTTCCTTGTTAAAAGGTACCTTTTCAATCTCAAGACTCCTAGTGGGAGCTGGAAGGGGTAAATACTTACAGTATTTTGATCCACTCAGGTTGTCACTGTTTGTATCCATGCTGTGTCTTCTGTGTCTCAGGGTGCAATCCTAACCAATTTAGGCCAGCACAATTTACTCATCTCCCTGTACCCGCAGGTGTGGTGTGAGAAGACCAGACCATGTCTGTGTACTGGCCTAACTCTCCCAGGAGTGGCAGAGAAGTTTGTGTCACCACGAGGTCAGCACAGGACATGTTGCGGCTTGTACCAGCCTCACCAGGGCTTAGGATTGCACTGTGAATAACATATTCTTCATGTTGTGTTCTGATCCCACTACTTAAGATGAGTAGCTGTGATAAACACATGCAACAATCCTAAAGACACTCTCCTGGAAGTAAAACCCATTGAGTAAATTGGGACTGACATTTGAGTAGAAATGGTTAGGATTGTGCTCAAAATTGCCTCACTGGGCTGGTGTAGTTGTGCATATCCTGAGGTATCCTGTTTCCTAGACCATTCTCATCCTAGACCATTCTCTCTGGCCTAAGTCAGGATTGCACCCTTAATTAACCACATGAAAGTAATATGTATTACTGTTTTAAGCTTTTGTTTAAAAATGTCTCACATTTTTCTTGGTGTCTCAGTTTAGGAGACACTCTTGAAACACAGGACAGAATTCTGCCCCAAGAAAAAAGAGACACTGGGGATGATTCCTGGATGTGTTTCACAGCAAGCAAGACACAGATTTCCTTTTCCTCAAGTATCCGAGCTATTGTGCTTTCTATAGTATCTTGACCATGTGTGGGAATGGCTGGAGGATATAAATCATATTTTCATTTTGCTTTGCTAGAGAACTAACTAAAATCAAATAAATGTTTGTCTACTGACAGAAAGAGACAGCTTTATTTCAGTCTATAAAATTTCTAACACATGGTGTACACTAATAAGAAAATAATCAATACTGTGTAGTTTATGAAAACATCAGACCATGGATTTCACCAATAAGAGTGAGCTATTTTAGGTTTTCTTTAATAGCAAAGTTTACCACTATCTGGGAAAAAAACTACAGCATTTTAGGCACCATAGTTTCTTTTATCCTCTATTTTTGCTTAACATTTGACTTTAGTCTTTTACCCTAGTATTAATAAGCATTATAATTACAGTTCTCTTGATTCCATTACATGTATGCACACGACCCTTGTGACTTGTTACCCACCAGCCTGACATTTACTGAGGCTCTGATCTCATTAGCTGAGTAAAAACATGACAGACTCCAGGGTCTCATTTTAAAACAGCTTATAACAGGCTACGTCAGCTTTGGGTGTCCAGTATTGGCTGAAAGGCCATCAGAGGAAAATTTCTGGAGTCAGTGAATGTATTCTAGAGAAAAGTGAACATGTTTTGGAACTTGTGTAGTGCTGAAATTCCAAAATGCATATCAACATCATTTGGTAGATACAATTAATTATTGTATTGACCCTGCTGCAAAATTCCTGTTAAGGTAATGAAGTAAATATGAGATAGAGAGAGAGAGATTAATCCTAACCATACTTTCCTGGGAACAGTGCTTTTTTCTGGGAAAAAGGTGCTTGTACTCAGTAGCGACACAAGTGTGCACGTCACCTGATGCAGAGTGAGTGCGTTATCCCCAGAAATACACGTCACCCCCGGAATGCGCATCGCCCATCTGGACTGCAGGCAGTTCAGGGACTCCAGCATGCAGGTGCAAAGATCAACCATGTGCTGGTGTTTCCAGTCTCCTCTGAGGGACAGGCAACGCACCTCTCCCTCAGAGGAGAGTAGGAACGCCAGTATGATCTTTGGACATGCATGTTCACATCTCCAGACTCCTTTGAGGGACAGGCAATGTGCTTCTCCCTCAGGATTGGTGGGGTCTGGAGGGTGATACACAGCCTCTGTGGGGGGGGTAACACACTGGTCTGAGGGAGTGTCAAACTCCCTCAGCACTTCATTCCCATGACGCACATCACCTGGTGCAGACCGCACCACTCGCACCATCCCAGTGACACTCCTGCCGGTACTCATCACAGCTGATCCCCCTAAGTCTAATTATTAACTAGCTGCTGGGGAGGTGGAAAAAGATGCTAGTATTGAGTACTGGTGAGTACCCCTAGAAAAAAGCCCTGCCTGGGAGTAAGTACTATTGAACACAATGGAGCTCACTTCTGAGTAGACATGCTTAGGACTGCATGAGAGAGAGAGAGAGAGAGAGAGAGAGAGAAGTGTTGAAAATGGGAAAGGAATAAAAACCAGTTTGTTACTTCGTATAATCATTAATCTCATGTTGCTTACACCAATTAATTTGTAGTCATGGCCATCTCTTGCTATATTTATTATATAAAGTACAAAGGGCATATCATGGTATTTGTTGACATTGTACATGCATGAGTGTACACTGATGGTTTATTAAGTAGAATGTAAGCATGCCATCTTTTGCAAAGTAGAGCAGTTTCAATTGACTTACTCGAGAAGCATCTTCAGTTTCTTGGCTTTGGCTAGTAATATATAATTCTTACAGAAGAGAATTCTTCAGAGTGAATTGTCTTTCTAGAATGCTGTTATAAAAATAGAGAGCTTTTTGGAGGACTGAACGGCTCGGGGGATTGGTAATGGAGTATGGAGTGGTTCATTTAAAGGTCGCTGGTTACATTGTGGTACAAGTTCAATCCTAGACACTGAACATCATAACTTTCTAATGGTTGTTCAGTGGTTTATGTGAAACGAGTCAATTGTTTCAGCTCAGTTCTTCGTGCAAGTGCCCGCATCATATGAAATACCATGGCTACTTTTAAGTGGCTGTCTCAGTTGCACAATAGCAATATATACAGACATGCTTCCTTTCCTTTCATAGGAGCATCTTTTATTTCTGAATATCCACGATGAATGTCTAACTTGATCCTAGTCTCTAACTCCATGTTCACATAGGTTGCATTTTCATATTGTAAGCTTATTAATGCAGAATAACTAGTACTGGTATCCCACACTTCTGACAGTCCATTCTTGGATGATCCACTCTTTCTACACATTTCGAATATGTAACACATTCAAATATTTTGGCCACATCATGAGAAGGGAGGACTCCTTAGAAATCGTATCGTATAAACTGCACCATCTGCCTGCAACCCTTTGAAAGTCACAGAGCAACTCAGTATATATCAAGTCATGCCTTTAAAAAAGCCATTAAAATAATGTATGAAAATGACAAATTTCTCTTAGGCGGTAGTTCTGGTGGTCAGAGATGCAACCATTTTCCCCTTTATCAGGTTTTAAAAATCTCTTTATTATCAGCACCCAAAAGACTCACAATATCACTACCTTTTTGCAGGACACAGTTGGGGATGAGCATTATTCTTTAGAAAAGAAGCTACTCACAGAAATGGTTTATTCTCATGAACAGTAACTCACAAGTGACAGGAGAGCCCATTCTCTTCCATCAACTAGAAAACAGCTTGCTTTTTGCCACTTTACAGAAAATGAATGACACTCACGTTTGAATTTGTGGCTCACATTATTGTGTTTGTGCAAGAAACCATAAAAATCAGCACAGATTTCCACAATTTCTCACATGCAAATCTAATATACGAGTAATATATATCTGAATGGGTTTTAATTTAACAATAATGGTTAGCATCCCAGCTAGAGTATCAACTGTTAAGAGCTTGCTCTATGAATTATAGTTCCCCTTGGTGAGGAAGGAGATTTCTCATTACCCAAGGAGTCCTTGTACAAGAGAAAAGGGTCTTGGCACAAATGGAGTACTTTTCACATTCACAGAGAGATACCACACAAGATACCAGATAAGATACCACCCTTTATTATGCACTATACAAGACACTGCAAGGTGGCTTTTTTACTGTCATAGGATTAACCTTTCAAGAAGCTACAACCATGCATGTGAATATTTAAAGAAGTTAGCATTGGTGGAATTTGTAAAGAAGGGGACAAATATGCAATTCAACCCATTCATTGGTACAACAGAAAACAGTTCTCTGTGCTTCCAATGCTTTAAAGTTACATAAGAATAAAAACTCCTGAACTCAGTTTAAATCCTTGATATATTGAATCAACATCATAAAGTGGTGACGAAAAGCACTGATGCTTAAATCAAATTTATTTGAGAATAAATTATCAATTGTAACCACTTTATACCTGGAAGAACTGGCAAATGGCATAAGTGCTCTGAAGAGGCCCATCGCTTGTTTGATAGTTGGCAATATAGTTCAACCTATATTTCAAATGGGCACTTCAGGTAAAAAGACGAAGCTTTCACATAAAGGCCAATTTTATGTCGGTGTTACTTTGTGATATGATTCAGTATATGTCTGCAATGTGACTGGAAGGTTGATAAAGTAATTATGGTTTTATGGAATCTTTGAGTTATTATTCCCTTAGTACAAACTCTTGTAACTTGTCTGCTTTGGGGGAATATTCATCAAATGATGTTAAATAATTTTTTTCTCCACATTACATAATATGACAATGAAAAAATTCTCCATATTCTCCACATTCTCCACAACATTCATTGTCCATGTTGCCCATTTTATCCAGATCCACTGTATTATTTTTTCACCAGGATTTACGAGTTGACTTTTACAAGTCTATTACTCATATATGTTCAAAGCACTGGCATAGGTAGGAAGGGTGCAGGGGGTGCAGTTGCACTGGGCTACAAGCTTTAGGGGGACTACAAATGGAGGTTGACACTAGTGACTAAAATTGTGAAAACGGGGTATGTATGAATGATAATACCATTATGTTATATATCATTGTAAATGTAATTTTATGTAAAATGCAATGAAATAAACTGCATTGGAATATCTATGTTCTAGCAAACGTTATGTCTAATTAACCAGAAAATGAAAACTCTAAAGACTATGGAACGAAAGTGGATTTTCTTAACTCAAACTTTCCCATTTTACTGATGGCTCTGAGAGCCAATGAGATGTAATTCTGGTACTGTATAGAACTAATGAGGTATTAATATAAATCAACAGTCAGAACAAATATCTTATATCAAATATCATATATAGTATATATACCATAAAACAGTTACCCCATGCTAACTGGGTAACAGGCACTTCTTAGTGGTGCACCTCTTCTATTTAGCAGGGGAAGAATAGCCCCAGCACAGTTTCCCTAACCAATAAGGGACACAATTTCCATCTTCTTTGACTCCAGATAGCAAATAGCTATGCTATGCCACTAGCAGAAAAAAATGGTTAATGAACTGCTGAGGAAGAGGAGGCAGGTTTTTCCCCAGTTTTCCTTTTTAAAAATACCTGGGGATAACATCACTTCCAGTTGTGATGTCACTTCTGGGACTACATTTATGCTTTGCACCGGGCTACATGATCATTAGCTACGCCACTAGTTCAAAGCAACTCTGTAATACCTGCCCACTCCAGGAATTACTGATGGGTGTAGGTCTTATATATGAAGAAAGTGCTTCCTCTTCTAAGCACATCCACATTCAGTTGATAGTGGGAGCCACTCTGCCATGCATTCTTCTAAATGCACCCCTCCATTGGAATTCATGGGGGTCCCTAACAGGTCATATTAAAGCTTTCACAATATTCCTGATGGAACCAGATGAGACCAACCATTGCTTATTTCTAATCGTTACAAACCAGAGGAATGTAAAGGCTTTAGGTGAAAACTAAAAAAGAAACATTATGGTCTTATAATTCAGCTGTGGGAAGAACATCTTTAGGCAGCAGGGTGTTCTGTCAATAAAGCTGCATGGAACACACAGAGTTATGATGTATTGATTTTCCTATTATGTTGGTGAGAAGGTCAAGTGACAGAAGTTCCTGATCCCTATTGACACTTATATTTGTAATGTGCTTTGTTGTTGACTTGTAATATATTTTAGATAGTGAATTGCCCTAAACAATATACATTAAAATCTGAAATTGTGTTAAAATCACAATTTTATTGCTCACTGTCTGAACTTGCACTTGTTTGGTGGAACAACACATGATTTTCCTTAAACAGCTGCCTCCATCACCACAGGGACATTGCACCAAATGTTTCTGAAAGTTCCCTGAGTTTCAAACGTAGTTGGTCCTTTGGTATGGGAGCTTCATTACAGGAAAAACAACTCAAAAATCCTTATCAGTTCATAAAATCTATCCCACATTTTTTTATACTGGCCTTTGTCTTCTTACAAAGGCTGCTTTTATAACACAAAGCCCTTTAGTATAGTTTGAGTGTCCATTGCTTATAAGAATGATTGCTCATAAGGTGATTATTCATCACCTACATGCATAAATTAATATGCACCTCTATAAATCCGGTGGTTCCCAACTGTTAATTCAGAGTTTTAATACATGGTGCCTCTGCCTATGGGTCTGAAAATCATTTGCGTCCTGCAGAATATTTAGGAGGCAGGAAGGAAAAAGAACACTGTGTTTAAAAAATGTCTAGAGAAGCATTTGTGCAACCACAGGTCTCAAACAAACTGCTGCTTTAAAACTTTTTCCTAAGCTAAATTTGCCATCCTGCTGTTGTGTAACTCTGTTGCTCCAGTATAGTTTTCCTAAGAATCCTGTTACAAAGAACTGTATGCTCAGCAACACCAAGTAAATTATCTTAACTTCAAAGAGACTTTTTTGCTTTGAAAAAATATTATATTCCTGCCCATTTCAGTTTCCTTGTTATTTTGGCAACCTGAGCTTTTTAGGAGGCAAATAGTGGTAAAGCAGGAGGTCATATCCAGCCCAAACATGTTTAATGCCAATCCTCAGTTAATGAAGTACCAAATTTCACATTACTGGGAGGTTTTAGACAGACACATCATTTCCTTTCTGAATTTTTCCAGGTGAGATAATTCTGTATACACAAGGACTAAAATATTAAAGGATGGTTGTGTAACTGAGAGTGTTTTCTGAGGATGATCTTTAGTGAATATGTATATAGCTATAACTGTCATAAACTCTGATTGCAGAGTGGCACATCAGGAGATCTGCTCTATCTAAACACTAATCAAAAGAATGAAGAGGGGATTTTTAAAAACCAGAAACTGAGCAAATAAGGAAATTGCCTGGATTTGCAGTCATCCAAAAGAAAATCCTGATTAGTATCAATCGTGAACATTCCTAAAAACAGTGTTTTATAATTTTTTCCTGCTTCAACAAGCCTATAATATATGCTTTTTTCCTCTAAAAGTTAAACTACAGGTGTCCCTTGTTATTCACTCAGATTCTGTTCCATAACCTCCCATGGATAAAAAAATCAGTGTATAAAGAAAATAATGGAGAAATAGGTTAAAAGACCCACTTCCAGCTTTCTTGCTGGAATCCTTGCTTCATGACTACCTATTACAACAGTAGGAAAGCAGTTTCTACTGTTTTTATGTGCATAAACGTTTTAAAAAAATTCATATCCAGCATCAGCAGTTTGGATCATCTTTGATTTTCTAGTGGAGGGAGTAATCCCAGGCACACTTCTAACCCTAGGTAGAATCACAGTGGGCAGGTGACAGATTGCGACTAAAAGCATGGTAATAACAAATTTGCATATAAAAGAAAATATGTTTAAGCAGCAAAAATTTGTTTATTTTATTTTCTTATATTCAATGAATGTTTTCTATAAATTGAAAACCCGTAATAAATAAATGTCTAATAAAAAATCAATCGTTTTTGAAGCTTTTTCCAAAGCCATTTTATTTCTTTCAATTCTTATTAAAGATTGAACAATTTTTTCCAACAAGGGGTTTTTTTAATGCAACGAATTCTGAAATGAAAAGATAAGTTTTTCGAAATCGACAAATGAGGGATGGATGAATAGAATCACCATTCAGGAATATGGTGCTGGGGACAAGGAAGACCAGGAACTTGGTTACTGAGGAAAAGTATATCAGGAAGCTCTAAGCAATTGTTATTTGCATGGAGCTGTTTAAGGGCTGGAATGAAAAAAGCTGCACTTGCACAACACTGGAAAGATTATTTGTCATTTTCATGCATCACTTATAATTAATAGGGAAAAAAACCCAGTTATTTAATTCCTAATTAAAAATACTCACAAGCCCAATTTTCCAGATCCATGGCTAAAGCTCATTAAAATTTGTGAGGCGGATGAGAGCGTAGTAACACACTAAACATGTGTTCTTAATCCCATTGTCTAAGTCAACCTACCAATTTGAGCAGGTTTCCAGATAAAGTCAAAAAAAAGTCTGCAAACTGGCACAAAATCAAAACATCAGCTGAGCGACCTTTTAATAATGCCTTGAGCAACACCCACCTCCACGCATGAGCAAAATATTAATTTCAGAAGGTTATAGTGCCATTTAGAAACATGTTTATACCAGTGTTCTCAGAAAAATTATATTCTACTACTTTAAATTCAGTTTCAGTTAGGTGAAGAGGAATTTCAGTTTGGAGAACACCAACTTTATTTCATGTTTGATAGGTAGATCCGGTTTTACAAAAATTATATTTTCTTGAATCTGGCAAAATTTATTATTTTTCTTCCATTACTGCATTATAATGTAATAGCTCTGGTCTGGCCTCATGAGAATGCTGTTGGTAAATTGATTGGATGTAACTGGGGAAGATATTGCAAACAATTTACCAAGCTCTACTGAAGCTCTTCCATTTATAATCCACTAAAACATTGGGGAAGCAGCTTGCCATTTTTTTTTTCTAATATGGCTAAGCTTTTTCTTGATCATGGTGTAATCTTTCTGCCTAATTTTTTGACCATATAGCCTTACGGGTTATTTTAGATTTAAATGTTACAACCTGGATTTTTTTCTTCTGCACTTTAAAAAACTTTTTACCTTGGAGAGATGAGAAAATAATGGCATCAGACCGAACTGAGCAATAATTTCTCTCAGTATAAGCACTATTAAAATGTTCTTCTTGCGCATTTCAATGAACATTGCACAGAACATTTGCCCAGAAAATTATGCCCAGAATTTGAAAGGTCATTCAGCCTAAAAATTCAAGGCATTTGGAAGGCAATAATAGACAATAATTTTCAAGCCTTTGTGGGACTGTTTATATACTATATTGTTACTACCAGTAAACAAGGATGATCGTGGTGCACAGCAAAATATAATAACCTATTACAGCATAAAGAGAAACAAATTGTGGGCAATGTGAGTAATCAATATACCTGCTGTATGGCATGAGCCCCTCATTAAAAATTATGTATATTATTTTCAACAGAATGAAGTTGGTGTGCTTAGTGCGCCAACTGTTTTGCCCCCTCTCCAATTGGGGAGCAAGCAGGGATAGGCATCAGCAGCACATTGGTTGCCTCTGGTCTGAAGGGAACAGCGTCCAAGAGCCTGTCTTGGGTGCGTGCAACCCAGGGCTTCATTGGGGCTCAGAGCAGCATTCTCTCACTCCTTTGCTTAGCGCATCTTAATCTTCCCTTAAGATTAGCTGGTCGCATCTGGGCCGGGTAGGATTTTTTGGGGTTACATCTGATTGGCCTTTGGTGGAGTTCTTTCTCGCCTACCCTAAGCTGTGCAGGGAGATGGTTGAAAATAGTTTGGTCATTTTATGGCAGGCATCGTGCGGGGTTAAGCAGGATAGGCTTCGGTGTTCAGCCTAAGGCAGCAAGGGTCAGGATAAGCCAGAGCAGACCTATTGATACCTACCTGGATCAAGGTGCTCCACTTTTGGGTTGGTGATGAAGAGCAGCCTTAAGTGGTTTAGGGCTGGCTCTGAGTCAGGTTTGTTTGCCCTTCCCATTTTTGTACCTCCCACACGACGTTTCTACAGAAAATAAGCTTTCTACAGAAAGTCATTCTACAGAAATCTGCTGCCAGTGCAAAGCGCAGAAGGCCATACACGGGCAACAACAGTCTATACTTTGGCTGATTGGTTGGCAGAGCAGGCAAGCTTGCAGTGGGGGCCACCTGCAGTGATGGGCCCAGCCTCCCTTAAGATCCGGTACGCTGGAAGTCAGGGGGCGGGGGCGGAGTCAGGGGGCGGGGCTGGAGTCAGGGGGTGGGGCCGGAGTCAGGGGCGGGGCCGGAGTCAGGGGGCGGGGCGGGCCCTAACCAGGCCGAACTGCGCATGCGCCAGACTTAGCGCATGCGCAGTGCATCCCCTGAAGCGTCCTTGGCGCCAGGATGCCAGCTGGACGCACGCGCACTAAGCTTCCTGGTGGCGAGCCCCAGGAGACCCGGCGCCAGCGGACGCTGGCGTACCGGTCCCCGCGGCTCTCGCAGCTGCGGGTCTGGCCGGTTCGCTGTCGTCCGCCCTG
Source organism: Cryptoblepharus egeriae (assembly GCA_030015325.1). NCBI lineage: Eukaryota > Metazoa > Chordata > Lepidosauria > Squamata > Scincidae > Cryptoblepharus > Cryptoblepharus egeriae. The sequence goes on along the minus strand of JAREYC010000001.1, from coordinate 74,862,944 downwards.
GTGGAAGACCCGGTACGGGCGCGTAGGCCCGTACCAGTATCTGCCCACCTCTGGCCACCTGGGAGTGGACCAAATCAGTGGATGACGATGGATTTCAGTGGCAACAATCCATACCAAATCCATTCTAGCCCAGATCTAGAGTTACCTCAGATTTACCCTACCCAAGTCCTTTTGTGCCAGTTGGTTAAATGCTTTCCAAAAGAAATCAGTGGCTTCTATTTTGTACAGGAGAAGAAGCACAGAGTTTATATTCTTCTACAAACTACTCTGATTATCCACAACTATGACAAAAACACTATAGCTTGTTCTCTTGTGAAACTTAAACTGCGAAGAAACTTTGCAGTTCAGTGTGAAGGTGTTTTCTCACTGAATTTATTACAAGGATACATCCTTCATCCTTCAAAGATGCTAAATTAAACAAGAAAAGTAGTACTCTGTAGTATGATAATTAAAACTTGTTTTGCCCAACTAAGATCAAAAGAACTGTGTTTGGATGTTATATAATCATTCCACTTGTAGAACATGAGGGAATCAACTTTTGGGACTTTATATAATTTATTGTCAAAAGTTCATTAAAAGGAAATAGGGATCTCAAATTCATTTTAATTTTATTAATTAAAAAATTCAAATATGTCCCATTTCATTCCAAAGAATCAAGGCAGCTAACTATTAAATAACAGCTTCATGGGATCCTGAGCCCCATATCCTAAATCCTAAGGTGATGGCAGCAGTACTCAGGGCATGCTGGGTACCACAGCACTGGGTACTGCAGCACTATTTGTCACAATTTTTAGCACCGTGGTAGGCCCAAGCTCGGGTTTGGGCTGCCCCTTTCACACAGGCTTTGTTATTTTAGTGATATTACGTTGGAGCATATTCAAGACACTTGAATGAAGGCTTTAACTGACAACATAGATAAAAACCATTTTGGTCATATGCTGCAATTCTAAAGACAAATTCCTGGGAGTAATTGAACACAATGAGACTTATTTTTGAGTAGACATGGTTAGGAATGTGCCCACAGTCATGTTTTAAAGATGCTTAGCAGAAAATAAGTGGGCTAAAAGGATTTTCCACCATAGCAGTGTCTTGCTTCATGAAACAGTCATACCTAAACTTAAGCTTATTTCCATTAAGCCTATAATTATTCTTTAAACTTATGTTATGCATATATTATATTATGCACATGTGAGAAAACATATTTCCTCTTCAGATGTAAGCATGCGATGAGACACATGAGCAGGGAAAGTGAGGGGGAACCACCAAGTCCTACCATTGTGTTCCTGAAGCACATTATCACTTTCCCAGTTGGAGGGTGTTTGACATTTTTTAACCTCTGAAGATGGCTCTTAAGACAGATCAAAAGACAGTTATTAAGCTTCCTCCTCCTTACAATTCATCTTAGACCACAGTATAAAAAAGAGAAATCATAGGTCTTAATAAGCATCCATCTTGGGCATGGTTTTGTCTCATGCCCACAATGTAAAATACTTGACTGAAAAAACTGAGAAAGCAATTGACTTAATTTACAAAGCAGATTTAAATGCTGGTGTTTTGCTACTATTGGGAATGAGTAAAGTTAGATTACTTTCCTTTTCTGTGCAAAGTGACAAGAGCTCTGAATTTCCAAAGGGCTTAAGAAAGAAAGAAGCTCTGTCAGTGTGTTTGGATGATAAGAAACAGATGAATGCATGGTGAAATAATAAGTTGCAGGAAATATTATGACAGCATTAATTTGTAATTTTAGGGCCTATCCTGTTGTTTTTCCTCATTTGAGAACTGACAGTTTTAAGTGTCTAATAGGATTAAATTAGAATGCAACATTTTTGCCAAGAACATTTCAACAAGAGGTAACGGATGGAAATCATTACTCAGCTACGGAAGATATCAAGCTCTTCCACAAAACATAGGACTGCTGAAAGTGGCTAACAGAGGCTGGGCACCCAGAGAGGGCATCCAGAGGAATTTTATCAGGCTCCTGCATCCCCTTTTTGTTCTTCAGTCCGGGTCCAAACTATCTCCTTTATCTGCCTTTCATGGGCCCTGCACCCAGGACATACCTTGTGTTACTGAAGTCTCAGTTTATTGATGAAACAAATGGTTCATTTCCAATAAAATGCTGTAAGAATGGCTCAGAAAAATGTATGGCAAAAGTGAGCTGGGGTAAGGAATCAGTAATTTACATCAAGGGGAAAGCCCAAAACATCACAGCTGTAGGTTTTTCTCTGGATCCAAATGCCACTGACTTTTTCATGATCCTTCTGAATTACCTGTTATTCCTTTATGAGAAAACAACGCATTTGAGATATGCCCCTTTGTCCAAGAAATATACAAATACTTAATACAGTAAATTGCTGCTTTATAGTGCCAAGGGCATCCATTTTTATCCATTAATGACAATTAGGCAGGATTCTTATACAGGTATATTTGGGAGTGACAACCTGAAGAGTTTTTTGATAGCCGAAGACATTTCTGCAATCTGATGAAGTTTCCTGTGAGTAAGGCTACAATCCTAAAGACAATTTCTTGGAATAAGATCCACTGAACACAATGGGACTAACTTTTGAGTAGCCTTACTCACAGGAAACTTTATCAGATTGCAGAATTGTCTTCGGCTATCAAAAAACCCTTCAGGTTGTCACTCCCAAATATACCTGTATAAGAATCCTGCCTAATCCTACCTAACTGTCATTAGGTCTGTCTCAGGAGAATGTATACATAAAACTTGACATTGTTCATTGGATCACAAGAAAAGAGATTCAAATGGGAATCCTATTTTATTTTGCATCTATAAAGGGGTCTCAGTTTAAAACAATAGAAAACATAATTAAAATCTCAAAGATAGAAAAAATGGCATGCAAGTTATTTCATAGTGCAAATTAAACTCCAGCAGATGTGTATTGCAGGTGTAGATCATCAACACTTTACAACAATCCTACTAATTTTTCAGTAATGCCTTGATTGCTTATGAGTTAATCATGTGTGTTGTGTTGATAGAAAGATTTCAAAATGCTGCTTCATCAGTTCTTAATTAGGAATAAATCAACACATTTTGAAGAGGTGATGAAACAATTTACTGTTCTTTTCTGGAGTATATTTTTTCAATGAAGCAGCTCTTGGCTTTCTTTACATCTCTTGGCTTGGTTAATCTGAAATTTGTATAAAATATAACACTATGTGTTGAAGTTACATTTGCCAGCTATTCAGATTATCATTAAACAATCTCATCATTCATTTTGCTAAGGGATGTTGATGGATTCAAGGAAACAGAGATGTCTTCACTGTGTTTGTGTGAAGAACAGCAATAGTGATTGATGCCTTGGATTTACTTTGCAAAGGGATTTACATGAATGTAATATAATTGGTATTTTTGTGTGATGGATTTTATTGCAGCATTTAACGGTTTGTTGCATGGCTTATAGGATAATGATTGCAATTTCATTGTGTAATTCTATAAATAACTTGACAAATTTTTAATTAGGATAATGATAGTAGCTTTCTTCATTGCTCTAATTGGTCCTTTGCTTTCTAAGTCCAAGAACACATGTACATGTGAAATACGTTAAACCAATTACCGTACATTCCATGAGGTTCCCTGCCCTTTGGAAAGCATAACTTTGGTTTTAGAAAAAAACTTCATTAATCATGGATCTGCTGTTACTGAAATAGTTATCTAAATGGTCTGAAGTCTTACTTTATTTATTTACAGAATTATTGCTGGCATTTACAATAGTTGAGCATGCAATTACACTAAGTAAAATGGAAGAACTTATTTTAATCTTTTATCTTAATGGGTCTATTTCTTCCATCAGCAGAATGTTGTGATACAACCCAATCCTGAAGGTGGGATTCAGCCAACCTGACTGCTGCATCCAGTGGCTCTGCCAAGGCTGCAAGTGATTTCCTTGGAGAATGGGACTTTTGTCCCTTTCCCTTGGAGAAAAGCCCTATAATGGGGCTTCTCAAGTCTTTCAGTGATTTTGCTAGCAGTCATAAGAGACTCTGTAAGGTCATTTTATGGTCTGGTGTAACAGAGCTCCCCTGGTCCCGTCCACCTCCCACCCCAGTTCCTTCTCTGCCTCACCATTACCTCACTCCATAGACCCTCACCTGGAGCTTTTACCGAGTTCCGAGTCATGTCTGACTGATGCTGGGCTTGTGCTGTGTTGACTCCATAAAAGGTATCACAGACATGCCATATGGCATGTTTATGACACCCCATGCCATGGTTAGGATTGGGCCCTTACAGCACAATCCAAACTTGTTGTGGAACAAGAATGCTGACATACCTGCACTGTTATCCTGCGGAAACATTGGAACTGCTGTGGTACAATGGGAAGGGAAGGCTTGTATCTTTCCCCACAGAAAGGCTAAAGCATCCCCAGTGGGTCTACTCAGGTGAATTCTAGAAGTGACCCAGTCTGGATAGAAGGGTGCTACCAGTAGCTGCTCCTGGCTGTGCTGGTGGCAAAGTTTGGGTCGGCATTACTGCCTCCCACTCTCCTTTTGCCTGCCCACAATCCCAACAAAATGCACACCACACCAGCAAAGTGTCCATCACCTCCTGTTTAGGGGCACTTGCAGAGGCACAAGTTCTTCAAGGGAACATTTGACCCCTTACTTTTGATGTAAGCCACATATGCCTCAATAGTTCTTGGATCTGTGCCATCCATCTAGCAGCTGGTGCAGAACTCCCTTATATTATTAACAAACCCTACAATCCAGAGTAACTACGGGAGCACGTAAGAGACATTACGTGGACCCATAGTTACTGCACCACCTACTGAAAACCTATGGGAAATTCATATTGCAATCCAGAGTAAATTATTCTTACACCGGAGCAAGGACTCCCCGTAGTTACTCTGGATTGCACCCATATTCTGAGAGAGAACAGGGATAGGTTCTCAACGCGCATGTCGATGGATCCAACTCTTCAAATATGACTGCAGTCTTACTGTTTCATTGAGTGGCATCACCTAAAACAAAGACCAAATAAAACAGATACAGTTCAGTTTTTCTGGTTCTGTTCATGCTTAGTAGTTCAGCTTAACTCTCTTGTGGGCCACATCTTGCCTGGCTGACAGATGTGCTGTATCAAGTTCCAGATGTTCTCAATGGCACATTCCCATCTTATTGTAGGGGTTTTTTTTTGGTTCTCTTCTGAGACAGAAGCAGTTCATCACCACCCACTATTTTATTACAATTCCCCAACCTCCACCCGCACCCACTGTGTTTTTACCTGCTAAGCATCTCCAGAAATGATAAATGACCAAGATTCCAGAGTATGCTGTCTTTTTGGTGCCCTTTTAAAAAAAGCAAGTTGGAATGTCTTTGTGCTGATGCAGAATTTCAGGCAACTGTGGGATGTCGCTTGCTGCTGCTTCTGAAGGTAATGAGGAAAACATCCACCCTTTGGTAAAGTTTGAGAAAACAGCGAAAGCAGTGTGGGCTGAGGCCATTTCACAGAATGCTACCTTGAAATCTTAGCAACATATCACCCACAAATAGGGATTTAAATCACCTCTGATCAGCAGTTTTGAGGAAATTTTACCAGCCATGCTTACGTCTGCAGAAACTCAAACTATGCGTTACAACCCAGCCTGATGTTAGCCAGACAATTGCATTTTGACTGCAAAGATTTTTGGAAGTTGGGTGATTGTAGTGCAGAGTTCTTTGACAATGTTTATGGAAACATTAAGTATATGATTGCCATAGGTCCTGGAAAACCGGAATTGTCCCAGTTTTTGGGAATTACATTCACATATTGCCAAGTTTGACAGAGTGTCTCCTCCTGCTTTTGTGGAAGAGAATTATGGCACCCTAATTTGCCACCTTAATATAGCCTATGAATGATGGCACCCTAATTTGCCACCCTAATTTAGCCTTTAGAATTATGGCACCCTATGCCACCCTAATTTAGTGGCAATCATATTGCTTACAATAGTAGTGAGTCATACTTTGCTTTTGACATTTATCTGCTTCATGACACATTTTGGCATATAATCCCCTTCTTGTTGAATTCATTCTCATTGGCATCCTTCAGTCTTGAAAGACTATGATATCGTGCTCTGAATGTCCTCTCCAGAGCACGAAGGCCTGGGTAGATTAATATGGAGGCTAGACTGTTACCCAAGCAGCAAATCCCCCCTCTCCATGTCACTGAAATAGTCCAGTGGAACAGCAGAGCCAATATGATTGGTTCCAGCTGCGTCGCAGGAGTTACCAGAACAGTCACGAGCTGCTTCCGGGACTCCGGCTCCGGATTTCCAGGACTACCGAAGCCTCTCCCAATGGTGGGTATAGCCACAAGGCAGTGGAGGTTGGAAGTGGGATTTTCTCTTCTCCAGACAATCCATGTTCAGTGGAATTTTGGACAGGTTTAGTCTGGCTCCTCCACAAAGGCCTGTCCGGCATGGGAGTCCCTGCCAGTAGCTACACTACCGCAAGTATAGCCCTTTGTATCACTGGAACACACAGTCCCACCACCACGAAAATGTATGGTCCATCTGTGGGTGATTTCTATTGTTACAGTAAATCGTAGTATTTTAATCTAGAATTAATTCTGTATTAAAGAAGGTTTTTTTTAATTCTTAAGAACTAGTAGGTGACAGCAGCATTATCTCTAAAAAAACAAAATAAAAGTTGATCTAAAAATAAAACCATGTTTGAATAAATAAAACAGCAACATCCAGATGGGAAAATTGCCTAGGGCTTCCCTTGTTAAATATGAAGAGAGCAAAATGCTTATCATGCAGGCTTAGCACAAAATAGCTCTGGTCCATATGATTCCACAGATCCCAGAGGCTTCAGATTAACTCTTTGCGGAGGTATATAATAGAAGGTTATATCAAGCAGGCAGAAAAGAAAAGGGATGCTCTAATCGCACGCAATCTCTTTCTGCCCATCATGTTTCTATATGGCAGTACAGTGATGCCTTGTAAGGCAAACTTACCCTACAATCCAGAGTAACTCCGGGAGCACGTAAGAGACATTACGTGTACCCGTAGTTATTGCACCACCTAGTGAAAACCTATGGGAAACTCATATTGCAATCCAGAGCAAATTGTTCTTACACCAGTGCAAGGACTCCCCGTAGTTACTCTGGATTGTGCCCTTAATTTGTTCCAGAAGCATGTTTGTCTTACAAAGAGTTCTTTTTATAAAGTGGATTTTCCCATAGGAAATAATGGAAACTGAGATGATTGGTTCCACAACCCAAAAATATTCATATAAAAATATTAACTGTATGTAAAAATGATGACAAAACACTGTAATCAAATTCAAAACACTGTAATGTAATACACAACACAATTACTGTAATAAAGCACTGTAATATACTGTACAGTAAAACAGAAAAGGATGACTAATTTTCACTAAAAGAGTCTTTTTGAGCAACTTTAACAAGGAACCCATTTCTCTCTGTGTGAGATGAGACCCGATCGGCAGTTTACAGCAGAAGCAGCAGCAAAAGCTTCTGCCTTGATGCAAATGAGGCACGATCCTATGCTGTCTACTCAGAATCAAGTCCCATTGAACCCACTGCAGCTTACTCACAGGAAAGTGTATGGGATGCCAGCCTGACTCTTTCCAAGTTTGCAGCAGCAGGAGGAGCAATGGCTTCTGCATCGATGCAAAAGGGGCAAGATCCTATGCTGTCTACTCAGAATCAAGTTCCATTGAATCCATTGTGGCTTACTCACAGGAAAGTGTGTAGGATGCCAGCCTGACCCTTTCCAAGTTTGCAGCAGGAGCAGCAAAGGCTTCTGCCTGGATGCAAAAGTGGGACAGAGTGGGGTAGAAGCAGGGAAAGTGCTGGTGAGGATTGGGGTAGTTGTAGTGGATGTCCAGGCAGGGAAGGGGCTTCCTTGGGGCAATGGGGTTTCCCTCCTACCTGATGCTGGTGCCTGCAGGAGGCTCAGATAGCCTGGCTGGGAGGCCCAGACCTGTGCATTCCTCTGCTGGTCGGTCACAGGAGATGTCCTGCCTCAGCCACAGCCCAGCCAAGGGACATTCATCTTGCAAAGCAGAATCCTATAGAAATTTTAGTTTGTTTTACAAAGCATTCATCTTACAGGGCATTTGTCTTACAAGGTACCACTGTATGTTGTAAGTGTTCCTAAATTGTGAGTGTTGGTTCCCTGGAGAGCCATAGAAACCAGCCAGAGGGGCCATAAAAGTCTACTACGAAAGTCCTCCTGCCACCCTGTATAGTGTATAGGATTTACAGCCCCCATGGGGAGCCCTGTGCTATGGTGCAATAGGCCAAGAGAGTCACCAATCAAAAAAAGTTTGGAACCCACTTTGAGTCTAACAGGGTATTGCAAACTTGTCTAGATGACTGTACAATTTATTCAGTAATGTTAGTTTAGTTTTTGAAATATATGAGGGTGTTTGAATAGATAAGAAATAGTATATCTGTTGATTAGTGTGATAAGAAAATAGAATTCAGCAAGAGAGAAATAAACAAACAATATTATGAAGAAAAATACTGCCTTGTCCTATGTGACTTTCCAAATCCTAAAATGGGAAAGTGTGACAGGTTCCCACAATTTGAAAGACCTATCATGCTCTAGGCGCAAGCTTGATAAAACAGACACAGAGAGACTGCCAAATATATTTCTACCTTTTGGTGTTATTGATAATAACAACAAAAGAGCTTTGATGTTGTAAGAGAAAAATGGATGATACATTTAAGAAATAGGATGAAGGTCCTAAAATGATTATTTTAATTCAGAAACAACCTCAGAGTTCAAAATACAGGAGTTTAAGCAAACATGCTGCTGTGATAGAAGAATATTCCCTTAGGCTAGGGTAATTAGCAGTGAATTCTGCATGAGGATGCACTCAAGGTCAATCTACACATTATATATAAAAGGAAGTGCTGGGGTTTCAAATGTTTTTGCATTTATGCTGAATAGTAGCTATAGGGTTTCCTAAGGGTTGGGACACAGCATGAGGTATTAGGATTTTTAACACTTCACCTTGCCATGTTCCTGATGAGGATATCTCCTGTCACTGCTATTTCCAAGAGTCATGTGTGATCCTCCTGGGAAGCAAAAGGGAAAAATGGAAGCTGCACTGGGACCCAACTGGCCTCAGGCTAGATGTAGGAGAATGAAAATCACACCATATTCCAAATCTTAATCAGGGTCTATGTGGTTCAGAGTCTGCTTGGCTAAAAATCACACCTTTATTATCTTTACTTTGATCATGACTGAGAACAAGTGACAGATTGTGCAGCAGTCCAGTTAAATCCAGTTGAGACATCAGCGGCTCAGCAGTAATGAGATCAAACAAATAGAACTGCAAAATCTTGGGTGTTCAATGAAAATGGCCTAAAAAGTAGATGCAAGCTTCAGCAAAATTTGATCAACAAAATAATGATCAACCCGGCGGAGGAAGGATCAGCAAACTGCCGTGTCAAAAATAGAAAGAAAATCTAAAAAAGAAACTATAAGCTCTAGAAATAGAAACAAAAAATAACACACACCACACTTCGTTTGTGGTGAAAACAATTGGTTTGTTAAAAGATATAGAATGAAGCCAAAGTCGTAAAGACAGAAAATCCAAATTCCCAGAAAAATCAAATTTGGCAATATATTGAAGATTATTATTATTATTATCTTGGGAGCACAATGCATTACTCACCAGATTCCACCCTGAAATATTCAGAAATTGAAGCATGTTTAGAAATAAGCAGATCCAGTCCACCTATTATTGCTATTATTATGATGTATATCACAGACACCAGGTGTTTGACTGGAATTGGTGGTTCTTCGTAGTCTTCTTCTTCTTCTGCTTCTTCTTCTTCTTCTTCTTCTTCTTCTTCTTCTTCTTCTTATTATTATTATCATCATCATCATCATCATCATCATCATCATCATCATCATCTTCTACTCCCTTCCCCTAAGGAGAACCAGATAATAACTGGGTAAAAATGTGTACACTGATTTATACAACCAAATTCAAACCCTTATTTATTAATTTACTGCCTGTTTCAGTTCCCTGTCAAGAAAGTAGTAACCTACTTGACCACTAGCATGGTCCTCACCATGTCTATTCAAAAGTAAGTCCTATTTTGTTCAATGGGTCTTACTCCTAAGCCTGCAATCCTAACCACAATTTTCTTGGAGTAAATACTACTGAACACAATAAGACTTACTTCTGAGTAAATATGCTTAGGATTGCACTACAATCCTATTCACACATTCTTAGGAGTAAGCCCCATTGATTATAATGGGGCAAACTTCTGAGTAGATCGGAATAGGATTGGGCTGTCCGGGTCTTTTTTGGTGTGTATAACTGAACAAAATTAAGGTAAAACATGTTGTATTTTTAAAATGTTATGTACAAGCTTTATTATAACAAATAGCAACAGTGACTAAAAGATAGGGCAGAAAGCATCCTGAATTTGTGTGGTTTGTTCTTATAAACCACACGTCTAGATATTCTTTATCCTGATGTCTGAAATGAGATACAGTATATGAATCCCTGATAAACCACTCTGATTCAGGACCTAACCAGGAAAAAGCACCATGCTGTGTGTGTAAAGGGAAAATCTGTACTATCAGAAGCTGCGTTAAAAAACATTTTCAATGCATTCAGATTGATGGAATCATTATTTTCTTGCTGAGTTCTACACATTTAAAAGTACATCTGATACCTAAAGTTGCACTTTTCCAAAACTGACAGAAATGCTACTGCAGTTCTGTGAATGATTGTATTGGGCTTTTCTCTGTCAAAGTATACATCTGAGCAAGGCCTTATGTACTAGAACATGTCCCAGAATACAGTGGCTCCTTCACGTAACAAATGCCTCACGTAGAGTATGGGCGCAATCCAGAGGGGAGTCCTTCCTCCGGTGCAAGAACAATTTACTCTGGATTGCAATATGAATATCCCATAGGTTTTCACTAGATGGTGCAGTAACTATGGGTGCACGTAAAGTCTCTTACGTGCACCCGTAGTTACTCAGGATTGTAGGGCAAGTTTCACGTAACAAACAAAAATTCCTCTAGGATTCTGCTTCACATAACAAACTGTGCTTCACATAAGAAACACACTCGTTGGCAGTTGGGACAGACACGGTGGCCGGCAGCCCTTTTCAAAAGCGTCAGGGCTACCTAGCACACCTGCCCATAGCAAAAGCAACACTTCCATGCTGTTCCTTCTGTGGCCGGGTGTCCGCTGGGCAGAGGGAGAGAAGAGCAGTGGAGAAGAGGAAAGCAGCTCAGGGCTAGCCAGAAGGGAGCAGGATGGAGAGAGGCTCATGATGGAGAGAAGGAGAAAGTGGGGAGACACTTTGAAGGTGTTTTGGATTGCAGCCTCCTAACCATGTCTACCCAGAAGTAAGCCCCATTGTGTTAAATGGGTCTTACTCCCAGGAAAGTGTCTTTAGGACTGCAGCCTAAGTAGACTTCATTGTATCATGCACATTGAATGCATGTTTTGAATTCAATTCCAGTGTTTTGTCATCCTTTCCTCCAGTTTCCCCTTATGAGCTCTAAAGGAGAGTATTTAAGAAGATAATGGTTTGGTGGAAATGGGCAAGGTAAATGGCAATTAAAGCCACTGCAACTTCTGAATGCTCTCTGAACTGTATTTTTCCCACCAGGACCATGTTCATATGGAAAATATCTGATTAGCTAAATAACATCTCAGTGTTAATTCCATCCCCAACATAATCTTTAACAGTTTGTATGGTACACACATGTAACCCACTGAGAAAGTACACAAATTAAAAGCACTAGAAGAGCACCACCACAAGGGAAATATGCATTAGCAATATTTTTAAAAGTGTAGAATCTTTACATATAATATATTTCTGTGATATAAATATATTATATCCCTGTGAAGCATTACATCCCTGTGAGACTATAGCTCATAATAAAGCCTACATGCCAACATTATATTTGTTCACCATGAGCTCTCATATTAATTACTATTCAAGCTGCTTCCTCATAAGGAAGCCAACACCATGGCTTCCTCATGAAGGGGATGCTGGGCAGCCCAATCCTGAGCTGCTTGGTACCCTGAGGAGGATCAGCCCTGAAATTGCTGCTGCAACATCATATAGCTGTGAGGAGCCATTGACTAATCCTTGGGAAGTAGGGACACTTGTCCCCATTTTCTAGGTAAGAGAGGAGGCAACGTAAGTGGCTATTCTGCAGAGGCTATTTAGCCATTGCAGAGTAAAGCAGTTCTATTTTGGACTGGGAGGTCTGATGTGGGACTACGTATCCATATATAAGATGAATCTGCTGTACCCCCAAAACTGTAGCCAATCCGGCAAAACCAAATCCATTTTTTAATTCAGCACCACAAATATGCCCAAAAATTGTTATTAACTTTCAAGGCAACAAAACATGTTGTAGGTCTGTATAATATCCTTTAGAAATATATTTTCTATTTTTCTATAGAAATAAAAGCTATAAGGAGAGGAGGCTAGCAGATAATATGATCACAAATAAAGACCTTTAAATTACTGTCATTATTATACCAAAAAGGACTACCTCTGTGGATATTACAATCATTAAAAGCCTTTGCTAGTAGTAATTCCAAGCTGTGCTGTGCTGAAGTGCTTCTTATGGCCTTTGATCAAATTATATTCTGAAATACGTTCCTTGGTTATTTAGCAGAATCTGAAAATAAAACCACGGATAGCCTGGAACTATGTGGGATACCAGCTCTGCAGCTTGTAGCAAGATCTGCAGTGGAGGAGGAATTGTGCCAGGAGATTTCCCTAAGTCTCTCCTGAAGGAATGTTCTCCTCTGCAAATAAAGAGGTTATGGAGGGCTTCCTGTCACCTCTAGTTTGGAGAGGGCTTTGACCAGTGACACCACCTTTGCTTTGCCTGTTGGTTTTGAAAAAGACTAAAACAGACTGGAAGATGTAATAGAGAAATCAACCATAGCAGGTAGAGCATCTCCAAGGATACTTCAAAGAGATGTTCTAACCTATCACTCTCAATTCCTCCAAACTTTCAGGGTTGCACCTTTTCCCTCTTTTTTTCCCCCTCCGAGCTATTATTGGAAGACGAAGAACAGCAGAACAAGATAATGGGGGAAAGGCTTGGATATGTGGTTGGTATGTCCTTTATTTACATAAAGAGGTCCATGGCATTTGGGGCTGTGCCTCAGGAATCATAAGATCCTGGGCTATAGCAGAAAGAGAGGATCCTATTTTGTTGTTTTGAACTATGCAGGGTTATTCCTCAAAAATTTTCAGTGGTTCTCAAACTTTAAGTCTGTGCCCCAGCAATGACAAGGTAGATTAGGCAATGTACGTCAAGAGTTAGACAATCTGCTGCTGGAAAGGCGAACATAGCTGCACAATCTGGAGCTGGACCAAAGGACTGGGCCCTAAATCAGTATATAATGCGGTTTTCCTGAACCCCAAAACTGCAGCCAATCAGGCAATTATATTGGCCACTAGCATTACAGCCACCATTATAGCTACAGAAGCTTCAGCAGCTGATAGAGTGAAACTTTTTTAGGTGGACCCCAATGCTACGAAGTTTAGGAACCACTACTATAAGCAAAAGAGGGTTCCAGTGGCTCAGTGTTTTAAGGCACTGTGCCTATAAATCTGAAGAGCAGCAGGTCAGCAGTTCAAGACCTGAATATTGCAAGACAGAGTTAGCGTCTGTCTTTAGCCCAGCTCTTGCCAACCTAGCAGTTTGAAAGCATGCAAATGCAAATATATAAATAGGTACCACATTGGTGGGAAGGTAACAGTGTTTCTATCGTATGTGGGCCACATGTCCACGGAAACATCTTCAGACAAAGCTGTCTCTGCGGCAGTAGAAACAGGGATGAGCACTGCTCCCTGGAGTCAGTCACAATTTGCAGGGCAACCTGTAAGGGCACCTTTACCTTTTTACTGTAATCAAGTTCCAGGACCATCCTATGCAAGCATTACTGAAGTAAATCCCATTTCATTCCATGGGAAGCCTAGTCGTCCAACACTTATTGTTGCAAATGTTGCAATATTCCCCCATAATTCCACCTGCAGCATCGCAGAAGTGCTACTTAAGCTTAGTAAAAGGTCTTCATAGGATTTAAAGTACAATAGGATTTGATGGATATTAGAGCACCAAATTCTCACACATTCTCACACATTTGGTGTGAGCACCAAACCTCTCACAGACATACAGAGAGAGACACAAACCATTTGTGAATCTCCAAGGTTACTGTTTACAACTTCATATGCCTTGTGATCAGTTTTAGGCTTTGGAGGACATCACATTTATGGAATACAGCACAGAGCTCCTATAAATCTCTGCAAAGCCTCAATGCTTACTTTCGCATATAACCTTCCTACATGGAAAGGTCTTTCTTTTTGGTCTTGGGATATTTTCAGTTCTAGAGCCGAATAGTAGGCAGGCACATGCTTGGAGCCCTAAAGATCATTTATGACTGTTCTGTTTTCTCAGAGGCTGTGCTGCCTCTGCACATCATGAAAAATCAAATAACACTGAAAAGCTATGGACATTTTGAATTGGCTTCCCCACCCCCAGTGAAACTAATCCTGATACTCTTTTGTGATTCCTGTTAGGCTGAAAAACATAGAGTAGAAGAACAAACTTTAAAGGAAACCATAATTTACCCCCAAATCCAGAGTAACTACGGGAGCACATAAGAGACTTTACGTGCACCCGTAGTTACTGTACCACCTAGTGAAAACCTATGAGAAATTAATATTGGAATCCAGAGTAAGTTCTTATACCAGAGCGAGGACTCCCCATAGTTACTCTGGATTTTGCCCAATAATATAAACTTAATAGGCTTGTAAATAAATTAAATATAATTTCATTTTTATTAATTCAAGTAATTCAAAATAGAAAGCCATATAACAATTTGAAAGTCCTCTTACCACCAGTAATATTTTCAGATCTAAATTCAGGAACTATAGGAAAAAGCTGTAGGTTAAAAAGTCATACTGATAGTTTAGTGAGTACCCTAAAATTGGATTTTGGAAATTTATTTAACATGTGTCCTACTTATCTTTTTTTCTACTTTTCAGATGTTTTTGGAAAGTAAGTGGCTATTTTAGGAATAGGATCCTGGTTCATATGGAGTGTTTGGACTTCCACTGAGTATACCAGTGTTTCACTTGTCATCACTGTAAATGTGGCCAACGTTACTTGAAAGAGCATAATGAATTACAAAAATAGACTACAGCTGCTTGCAAAATGTTGCACTGTGGTCATTTATTTAAAAACTGCACCGTGATGTTGTTGCTCTCCCAGTATCCTCTCCCCTGAAATTTCCTTTCATTCATACAAAATATCCATCTTCAGATGTGACAGTTCTGGAGTAACAAAGGTTCATTAAAGTACAATAACTGGAAAAGCAGCATACCCTACAATCCAGAGTAACTACGGGAGCACGTAAGAGACTTTATGTGCACCCGTAGTTACTGCACCACCTAGTGAAAACCTACGGGAAATTCATATTCCAATCCAGAGCAAATTGTTCTTACACCGGAGCAATGTTCTTACACCGGTGCAATTACTCAGGATTGCACCCATAGCCATATAATGACTTTTGGCGACCTTCCTCAACTGCAGACAGGTGGGCTATAAGTAGTTACCAAGTGTGGAAGAGGGGAGAACTGAAACCCACATGCCAATTGTGTTAATCACCCATGCAACTTGTTGCTCTACCTTTGGCTGGGTAGAATGATAATAAGATCCTTTAAGGTCCCTAAAGAGAGCTTAATAGGCACATTCCAGACTCTGATGAACTGAGAACCTACCATGCTATTTATGTTTTGTTTACTTTACAAAGTGCTAACATATGGGAAATTTGATTTTGGAGGGTCTCAGACTCTCTGAGCAGATGGAGTTTGGAAGCAGTTTGAAGACAGCACACCAATTACTTAGAGAGTATGAAGTAAGAATGACTGAAACATTATAAAAGACAGGTACAGAATTCTTGAGTTTGATACAGTCCTGGACTTTGACATAAAAGAAAACAAAGAATAGGAGAGCAAGTCAGGAGTTTGAAAAATTAATATTTGGAAAATATTTCTAAAGTGTTAATATGTACATTGTACTAGACTCGTATTAAAATTCACTGGGGTCTCAAACAGGTTCATTACATTCATTTGAAAATGAATCACCAGTAAAAAAAAAATTATATATTCTTCTTTCATTCTTGTTAAAAGACCCATTAACCTTCTCTTAATCTGCATTCACCTGACTAACAACACCAGAGGCTACCTTTGGCCTTGGAAGGAGGTTGAACAAAGACAAAAACAATTTTTGCCCTGCATGCCTCATTTTGGGGTCTGATGCTAGTTCAAAGTGTCTTTGTGTTTTATTTTATTTATTGCTGTTGTTGGAACAACAATTTCAGAGCAAGATGATGCTGGTTGCTACCTGTATTCAAAGAGTTTTCTTCCTGTCCTATTAATAGGCTCTCTCTGCATAGAAGAACTTTCACATATAACCATATATATTTCACATATAACTTTTACAATAGATAAGATATGAAAATTTTGCAGTCCGTGTTATTTAAGGCTGTTTATTAGAATAATTTACCTAGAACAAAATTCTAACTATGTCTACTTCAAAATAAACCCCATTGTGTTCAATGGGTCTTCCTCCCAGGAAAGTATGTTTAGGATTGCAGCCCTAGTTTGTATTTTTTCATGAGCAAATGTAATCTAAACATTTGGGATTAGACTGTGTTTCAGAGAATGGAACAGAGAAGAAAAATTACTTTCACACATATGAAGCAGAGAAATGTTGTTTTTTATTGGTATCATATGAATTCTTCAAGACATTGTCAGAGTGCCATAGTATAGGAATGCCTGTACAGTACACAGCACAAGATTATCCTTCAAGGTTCAGCAACTGACCTACAGTGAGATAATTTTGAAACTTCTGATCCATATTGCCGCACTAGGTACTGTAATGTTGCAAATCTGTGCATTTTTGTTTCCTTAGGGAATCTAGCAGGGCAGCATAAGCTAATGGATCAAGTAAGAGCAGAAATCAGCAAGTAGCAGAACAGCAGGACCAAAAGCAGTGACTTCCATTCTGCACAGTTAGGATGCTTAAAGTCATTCATAGGTTAGAATCATTTGTAGCTTATAGCTATGTTATTCATAGCTTGGCTATCATAGCTTAACACTGAGGGATCTTATGTTTCTTCAGGGTAAGGTCAAACCCATTGTTGCACAAACTACTCTGACAGTGGGTGGTGCACTATTGGCAGCACAGCAACCAGGAAGCCTAGTGTTGGCAGCAGCTGCCCAAAATCCACCAGAGCAAATATGTTGGTGGAGAATGTGGGTTTGGGGAGGATCGTGGCAGGGATCAGGCTGTGCTGGAAACTGGCAAAGTGTGGATCTCACTGGCAGCTGCATGTGCTCCTAACTTGGGCCTGAAATACTTCCTTGGACATACCAGGGGCAGCACAATTCATTGGTCTTCCCGTTCCCATTGGTGATGTGGAGAGGCAGGTGCGTGTCTGTGCACTGGCCTAACTGTCTCCCAGGAGTGGTGCAGAAGTGCCTTACAGCACTTTTGAGACACCTCCAGGTTAGCATGGGACTTGTGCCAGGGCTTAGTCTAGCCTAGTTGGGGTGTAGGATTGCAGATTAAGGCTGCAATCCTGATCTCCGTTTAGGCTGGCCTAAATTCTGGCATGAGTCCCATGCAGGTAGTGTCTCAAAAGTGCCATAAGGCACTTCTGCACCACTCCTGGGAGACAGGCCAGTGCACAGACACGCACCTGCCTCTCCACATCACCAATGGGACGTACAGTGGGGGATGTAGGCCGCTACACAGGCATACAGTGACCTCTGCTCACCTCCACAGGAAGATATGCCAGATGAATTAGACTGGCCTAAATTTGTTAGGCTTGTGCCCTAAGTTTCAGAAGTGATATTTTCTCAAGGTCTTGCGCAAGTGGTTAAGTCACTGTGCCTGTTAACCTGCAGGCCAAGGTTTGAGACCCGGGTCGGCCCCACAAGACAGGGTGAGCTCCTGTCCTTAGCCCAGCTCTGCGATGCCAGCTGGATCCAATCGTATTGGCTCTGCCTTTCCATTGGACGAATTCAGTGGCGTGGAGAGGGGGGATTTTCTGCTTGGATAACAGCCTATCCTCCATAACAATCTAACCCAGGCTTTCGTGCTTCACATGCAGCGTATGCAGCGCCGAGCATGACACCATAGTCTTTCAAGACTGATGGAGGTCTGCTTATCGGAACCAGCATTGGTCTGGTCCTACCCTTCATATAGGACAGCAGATGAAATTTTTAACATTGTGTTCAACAGAAAACATGCTTTGTGACACATTTGTGACATTCCAGGCTGGTGCAGTGGCCTTAGCATCAAAGAATGCAGAGTTAGGGGACCCTGGGAGCAAGGTTAGTGCAAGGACCTGCAATTGAGGAAAGGGCCACAGAGACATGACCTTCTCAATATGCTCACATATCTAGGATCTTCTATGACAAACATAAAGAAAAATGAATTTAAAGTTTTTCTGCATTGATATGGAGCTGCTTTCAGTTATAAGTAATTATTTCAGTAAACCTATGATCAATAAACTCAATTACAAATACCACTTATTTTAAGGAATGACAGTAAGGGTAAAATCCAGAGTAACTACGGGGAGTCCTTACTCTGGAGTGAGAACACGTTACCGGTACTCTGGATTGCAATATGAATTTCCCATAGGCTTTCACTAGGTGGTGCAATAACTACGGGTGCACATAATGTCTCTAGCTTGCTCCCGTAGTTACTCTGGATTGTGTCCTAAGCTGGTTGTCTTCACCTCTACTGTAGCCTCACATTACAAAATATATTTTTCCCCTCTTCATTCAGTGCCTGACTCTCATTATCCTTGAAATTGGTGATAAGACAGTTCTCTCTTCATATATTTCTTAGCCAGTTCTTCCATTTACTTAGACATTTACGTTGCTATTCATAGGTTGCTGTCATGCATTTCTGTTCATTATTGCAGACATTAGTCTGGTTATGATGTATTTTGACTGGCAGCTGAAATCAAGAATAAAAAAGGTATTTTATTAAAAAAAGGTAAAAGTACAAATAATAATGAAATGCACCAGAGAAGTCCCTTCTGTGGATCTCTAAGCAAATGCCTTCTTTGGCTACCCTTTTTCTAGTTCTTTCAAATGAAAACATTGGTGTTCTTTCCAACATACCTTTCACTCAAAACTAAAATTTTGGACACTCTTCCCCAAAAGAAACTATGGAAGGTGCAGTCCTATGTGTATTGATTTCACAGCACATCCTATTAACATTACTGAAGTTCTGACTATACGTGCACCGGAATATGTTATTCCTGATATTGTATTAAAAGAAATCAATTTAAAAATAGCAAGATAGTGATTATATTGTGAACAGATATGAATATTATTCCCAGTTTTTCAAGAACACCACCCCTTCTTGACCTGTGTTCAGCCAATCAGATATGAAGAGATATGAACTATCATATGATATACTGAACCAAATCATTAGTCCATTGACTACGGGGCTCGGTATTCTCTGAACAAGCCCTACTTGAAGATTCTATGGATTGAACATGGAATCTATGGGATTCAAAGCATGTGGCCCATAATGGGGCTCTGGGCCCATCACAGTGAGGAGAATTCTGTTCTGCCTGTGACCGGGGCAGGACAATCCTATCCTCTGGGAACAGTAGCACCAAAATGACCCACTGCTGCATCTTATGGGACCAGGGTAGCTGGCAGAGTCTTCTCAGGTTCAGAGAACAAATGTTTGGTTTGCTGGGAGGATATAGGATACATACAACAGAGCAACTTTCTTGAGGAATATGGCTAAAATATACTGTGTGAAACAGATTTTGCAACAGTGAATCTATTGCATTATAAATGGCCAGGTGGAAAGAGATACAAATCCTACATTATTATATACAAAATCTCTCCTCTGCATCTCACTCACAAGCAAATAGACCTTTGTGAAAGATATGTAAAGAGAAGATATTTTCTTTGTGTTGAAGCTTCCCACAAACTAGTTCTTATCAGGGACATTGTGAAGCGATTGGCCTTACTGATACTACTATAAAGACTTCTGCATATTTAATGTAGCATATCACTGCAATTTTCACATGCCATCCAGGAGATCTGGACACACTAAGCAATATTTACTCAGTAAATGTGGCAACTGGGGTTACATTTTCATCTCCGTTTTGGTTTCAGGTGTAAACAGCATTTAAAAGTGATCCAATAAACGAGGGAGTGTTGAATTACTTTAAACCAGAACTTCTCCAAGGGATCCATAATCCAACATTTTAATTAAGAAGCAATTTGGTTTTTAACAAAGGCAAAATGGCTTATACAAAAATTTGCTTCTACTGCTCAGCAGTCTAGGTTGCTTTATGATTTGCATTTATGTGCAAAACATCACTTAGCTCTTTGGTTGAGTCAAGAAAATAGCACACAAGGTATTCTTAATAATGCAAAATGCTGATCCATGTAATAGGTAGAAA
This sequence comes from Cryptoblepharus egeriae, assembly GCA_030015325.1. Classification (NCBI taxonomy): domain Eukaryota; kingdom Metazoa; phylum Chordata; class Lepidosauria; order Squamata; family Scincidae; genus Cryptoblepharus; species Cryptoblepharus egeriae. The sequence continues at coordinate 74,842,457 of JAREYC010000001.1, read as the reverse complement.
TTTACGCATTTGAATATGCTACCATCAATTGTTTCAGAAATCGACCCTGAGAATAATACATCTAGATACAAAATAAAATGAATGGGGTACTTGTGTTAAGTTCTTAATTCTTCTGTTTCATAGAGAGATAATGCATAATTGTCCTAAACATTGTGGAACAAATAAGAATTTTTATTAAATCTTCAAAATTACTGTAGTTAGAAAGACCATCATCTATTTTAAGGGGTCCACGCCACCATCACCAGAACTTTTGACTGGCTGAGCTCTGTATTGAACAAACCACATCTGAGAAGCTAAGGTTAAGCTGAGAAGTTAAGAAATTAAGAAATAGGAGGTTAGGGTCTCACTGCCGTACATTATAGTGATAACACTGTTAGTTACTCCAGAGGCATGTCTTGCTCTGATTACATGATACATCTATGATCATCTTATATATAGAATACTTTTCAACATAAAAAGTTCACACACCAGTTTACTTGGTCGTTCGCTTTCTCACTCACTTTGCAATCCCAACTCCTGGTTAGGCCGGCACAAGTCCTGACATAAGTCCTGTGGCTGGAAAGAGGGTGTTGTAAAAATACAGTAACAGCCATATCCAGAGTAACCACGTGAGCACGTAAGAGACATGTGCTACCGTAGTTACTGCACCACCTAGTAAAAACCTATGGGAAATTCATATTGCAATCCAGAGTAAATTGTTCTTATACCAGAGCAAGGACTCCCTGTAGTTACTCTGGATTTTGCCCTTAGGCACTTTTGCACTACTTGGGGGTGGTAGGAGGTTTAGGCTAAATACACAGACATGCACCAGCCTCCCCATGAAACTGCAGGAATGGGGGGGATGGGTGAGAATGTTTTGGCCTATATTGGTTAGGATGACTCACACATATATTTCTGGACAGAGGTTGCACCAGTTGGAGGGTGCTATTTATTTAACTCTTAGGAAGTGTTTATCCTGCCTTTCCACCATAATAATAATTCTCAAGGCAACAACCTAAAAACCCTTTGACCTTATGCCACAACCTTAAGGCACAAAGCTGAAGGAATATATTACAGTTGACCTGCCTTTAGGTATTCTGGTCCCAGGCTGTCAAGCAAGGCCAATACAGTTAAACCTTGGATTGAGAGCAGTTTGGACTGAGAGCATTTTGCATGATGAACAAACATTTTAATAAATTTTGTCTTGCAATACAAGCATATCCGGCTGGGATATGGCCTGTTTTGGTACTCCACCAGCAACTCCTCAGCCTCTCCTTAGAGACCAGCCTATGCATGTCTACTCTGAAGTAAACCTATTAAGTCAATGGGGCTCATTCCTATGTAAGAGGTCAATGGAGAGGAGCCTGAGAGATTTAACCTTGAATGTCTACTCTAAAATAAGCCCTCTAATCAGTGGGGCTCACTCCTGTGCAGCCTGAGAGACCTGAGAGACTAACGTGGCAGTATTAACCACACTTTCCTGGGAGTAAGTTCTAATGAACACAAGTGGACTTACCTCTGAGTAGACATGCTTAGGATTGCACTGTCTGTGCTAGTTAATTCATTTTGTTATTCTTTATAGTTTATATTTTCTTTATTAATTTGAATTATATTGCAGTATTGTAATCATTTTTATATGACTAGTTTTGGATTGTGTTACAACTTGTCTGAGTTTCCATTATTTCTCATGGGAAAATTTGTTCTGATAAAAAAGTGTGCATACAAGTGTGCATATACAAGCATACAAGTGTGTGTGTATACACAAGCATGCTTCCGAAAATATTATGCTCGTAAACCACTGTGCTTTAATTAGGCCTGGAAACTAACTGGTAACCAGTGGAGTGTTCTGGTTCACTTGCATGAGGCTTTGTACAATAGTCAGCACCAATTTCTGTGATGCCACCCTTGTGCTTATACTGAGATGAGGTACTAAGAATTGCTGTAGGACATCTGGAAAGAGACAGAACATCTATCAAAACAGGAATTAAATTTGCTACACATGGGCTATGAGGCGTGTAAGTGATTATTCAAAGCTACAACTTGCAAACTAATAAATCCTCAAATTAATGCCAGAGCCAGCTTAATCAGATGAAATCTGTGTGGCGCTATTGTGCGTAAGATTAGCAAGGCCTATTCACCATCACTGATGTCCTGCTTGTCTCTCTGTGCCTCGCTTCTTATCCATAAGCGCATGGATGCTGAATGGATTGCCTCCCCTAGGACAGCGGTGAGGGATATTCACTCATCAACAGCATGCCTGAGTGGGAATTGCCCTTTTTCTTCTGCTGCCGCACAGTGGCAGCCAATACTTTGGAACTGCTCCACGAGCTTCTGCTGGGAGAGTGTAAGGCATACAGTTGCTTTATAATCTCATAGGCACTCTACAGCTGTCTTAAGGTCTGTTGTGATAATTGATTTCTGTGACTGGCAAAGATAGCAGGAGACATTGCTGTCACAAGGTTAGGGAAAGAGAGCTCCAAGAGGTGAAGAAGTATGCAGATGCCTGATTGTTTGTATGGCTTTTAATGTGCATAACTGTAAATACACCATCAAGTTGAATTATCATTTAGAACAATAATTAAGTATAGTCATAAAATTATTCTTCTATGATCTGATGAATCATGAGCAGAGATTCAAAACTGATTTCTTTTCTGTGAGGCTATTTCTTTGGCTATTCAGTGTAAGGAACTAGAACTGAAAATGAAATGCTGAGCTGAATCACAGTGCTAAAATCACAGCTGAATCGCATCCCTCAGTTGTTAGAAAGAACGAGTGCAACTGAAATGTCTTCTGTAAGTTTTATTAGCCCTTTTCTGCCTAGGTGTACACATTTGGGCCCTTTGTGTATATTGTGTATTTATAAGTTGTAGGTAGAAATGGGTTAGGAGAGCTGCATTGTCATGAGTTCGAGTCCTGGTTTGATGCCACGAGACAAAAAAGGAGATCCCTAATCCTTTAAACCCTTGCAGAATATGAGCCAAAAGCTGGTATATATATAGAAATGTGACAAGAGGGGACTCCATTGGGATCCAGGACAGTAACTACAAGACCATAACAATATGCCTGATATATAACCGTTAAATTAATTAGAGTTGTTGAAATTTTTTATATTGTGGCACATTAATTTTTTTACAGTATGTATATCCTATCATGTGACCCAGTTGGAGGTACCAAATGCATTTTATGCCTCATGCTCTATTTGCTTTGAAATCGCATTTCATGAATGTTTCACTTTTTTATTTTCAATCATCTGTTAATAATTTCATTATTCACATTTTCTTTTGTTTACAGAAAAACAGTTATGTGATGTAGGAGAATTTCTTTGCCATGATCATGTGACGTGTGTGTCTCAGAATTGGCTCTGTGATGGGGAACCTGATTGTCCAGACGATTCAGATGAATCTTTAGACACCTGTAAGTAGAAAGGTCTTGCAAGTTTCCTGGTGTTGCTTTGAACTGGAACATTTCTAATGGTAAAGTTTAGTTATAAAAGTGAATTTGGTGGCTTTCCCTCTTCTTTCGATAACATTTTAAAATAAGTCTTCATGATGTTTCAGGCTAGAATCATAGCAAGAATTGAGTTGTGTTGAAAGAATTGTGTTGAAAGGATTGAGAGGTGTTTGTTCGTGTGTCACTTTATAATGAACAATATCATCCAAGCATATGTTCCATATTTCTTTTCTGACCTAGTAGATTAGCTACAGAGGGCAGAAGGAAAGGCAGACAAAGGGAGAAAAAAAATTAATAGTACACCAAATGTCATTTGCAACAAAAGTAAGAGGAACGTAGAGACCGCAAAGGAAAATGGAGAGGGAAAAATGAAAAAGGGTAATAGGTGAGAGAAGCAAGGTATGAAAAATGTCAGAGAAAGCTTTAATAAAACATGTTTAATCATAATAAGGAAAAAATCTTGTTTTCTCTGTGGCTGAGAGCTATTGTAGACTAGAATAGAACCTGCAGGCTTATCCCCAGTATTCTGGATGGTTGATGAGATTATATTAAATCTTCATGTTCCCTTGTTTCTTGAATGGAGAACAAAATGACAAACTCCGTTCCATGTCCCCGAGATAATCATTTAATATAAGACTAGCTAGTGATAAAATGGCAAGAATTTTGGGGAAGAAATATGGGACTGCAATATGTTTGGGGAGGGAATATGTCATAGTCTAGAAAAAGTGTAGCACATTTCATAAACCAGATAAAGAACATGTCAAATTTTCCAATTTTCTGTCAGAGAAAGGATGAAGATATTTCAGAGATGTTTTCTTGGCAGATTCGAAACAAAACAAATCCCATATTTATTCATCTGCAATGCCCCTACGTGTTCGTAGACTGACAGTATAGAGACAAATATAGTGGTCTTAGGAAAATAATAAGGAAAATATTGAAACATCATTTTTAGTACACTATGGTTTTTGCAACAGTTTAGTACATCATTTCCTACTGATAGATACCATTAGTATTCCTTTCTGTTTGGAGAAAAGGGAACTTTTCAGGGGTGTCCTGAAGTAATTGAGATTTCAGTAATTGAGAATCAAGATGCAAGTCAGTGACCCCTTGATTTGTGAGTCATAGCACATGTCCGTCACAACTTGACTTAAACATTTAAGACTGCAGTCCTAAGCATGTCTACTCTTAAGTCTCACTGAGTTCAATATTACTTACTCCCAGGAAAGTGTGATTAGGATTGCAGCCTAACAGCACAATCCAGAGTAACTACAGGAGCTCTTAAGTCAACGTAAGAAAAATTTACTCTGGATTGCTCTATGAATTTCTCATAGGTTTCCATTAGGTGGCACCATAACTACATTGATGTAAATGTCTCTTACGTCAACGTAAGAGCTCCCATAGTTACTCTGGATCGTGTTATAAGTCTTTTGAGTCCTAAATTGGAATCATTTCAATAAAGAAGCCAATTTCGTCTCAACCCCTCCAATGTCCCATCCTGGAACCAACCTATCTTCCCAACCCATCTGCTGCTGCCATCCTTCTGAAAACCGGCTTCTGGATCAGCAGTGATGTTCTTTGACATGACACATAAGTAGCAAAGGAAAAAAAGTAAGGAAGAATACTCATACTACTACAGAAAAATGGGTCTTGAGTTGTTTCGAGTGCTCTGGTGGAAAGAGGCTTTGCTGCCTGCCTCTGATTATTTTGCTATTGAAATTGCTGTGCTGCCTTTTGGCAGTCCCTGGGTTTTGCCAAGGTTGATACATAGAGAAGAAATTTGCACTGTTGTGTTCAGTAATGGTGACATGATTGGGTTTTCTCTCGGTTCAGTGAATGAGTGAAGTTCTATTTGGAATTGGCTGATACCAAGCAGTTGATTCAGAATTCGACAAGGACTTTGCCTTCCCTTGCATCTCTATTGGTCTTGATAATATCATTTGTCTTATACCTTCACTAGTTTTCCTTGGTATATTACAGTAGCATAGGAATTATTTGAGGCTTAGGGTGCAATCCTAATTAATTTAGGCTGACACAACTCATCTGCTCTCTGATCCTGTGGTGATGTGGGCTGGTACATGTCTGTGCACTGGACTACGCCCCTCAGGAGTTATGTAGAAGTGCCTTACAACACTTTTGTGATACCCTAAGACCAGGATGGCACTTATGCCTGGACTTGTGCCGGCTTGACTGGGTGTTAGGATTGCAGCCATAAATACTATCTCTTTCTGGTATTGATTTGGAAAAGTCAGTAGTACTTGTAGAACTTCTGAAGGCATCCCTACTTTCTGTGTAGTAGTCACCATGTTTTATAAACAATGCTAAATCATGTTAAATCAATAATAATGTTGAATTGATGAATAATACTGTCTGTTTTATAAATAATGTTCCCGTCTGAATTTGTGTTAATCAGAGACAAATGGTATTACAGAATAACTGGGCCTGATGCAAATGAAATAAAACACTGTCAGTTCTCATGTTTTGAATGAAAAATTAAATATATGCTGAAGTCTGTTTGGCTGAAATAAAGTGAATAGAGCTTTCCTCCTTTTAACTTTGCCATTTCAGATTTTGCCATTCTTCAGAATTTGGGAGCATAAAATTCTGCATAAAATTCTGGGAACATACTGCGTATGGCACAATCCCATCAGCAGCTATCAGAAGTATAATTTCTTTTCCTCCATTGCATGTGTGTCAGTTCCCCTCATGAGTTAATTCTTGAGTAATTCATGCAGTATTTTCATATTCATAGTACATTTAAATTTATCAGTAGAATCTGCCCATTTTAACTGAAGCACCTATATTTACCTCGGAAGAATACCTGCTTTCTATTCACTCCTCATCCAAATGGCACTGAGCTTGGCATTGGACATTAGATCCTTCTATTCCTATCCCTTGGAATAAACATAAGCATTTGTCTTATTGGGCCCTCAACATTTCCTCCTTGAGCAGCTCCTTGAGAAGGCAGTGGTGGCACTGAACACTCAAGAACTTTTCCTTATCCTTTCATCATCTGGTGCCACCATCACCCCTTCCTTATCTTGGCATCTATACCACAGTCCCATCCTCCTACTTGTGCCAGAACACATGCTGGCCTAACTGGGGATTAGGCTGTAAGTCCCAGCACAAGTCCCACTCTGGCCTGTGGATATCACAAAAGTGCCGTAAGGCAATTCTGTGCCACTACTGGGGGATTAGGCCAGTGCACAGACATGCACTGGTCTCTCCATACCATGGAGAGAATGAGAAGTAGGTGAATTGGGATAACCTAAATTGGTTAAGATTGCCCCCCCCCACTTTCATTCAATCCTATGACTTTCAACCATGCTGACTAATAGTTCATGCTTCTTGAACCATTGCCTGCTCCATGACCCCTTCCATCAGATACCTTAAATCCAGACTTCTTGGAGTAATTCTGATTTATGCTAAAACACCTTTCTATTGGCATCCTCATACACTATATCTCACACCGTTCACGTATTTCCTGATCTTCAGGATCAGCTTCTTGAGGAACTTATAGTATTGCAGCCAACTGAAGGGGACAATGACAACGTCCTATTCCATGAGCACAGTATCATTCATGGTTGTCTAATCCAGATTTCTGTTTTTATATAAGGCTTCACTTTGTGACATATATCATTAACTTCTGTCATGGATCCTATATTGTATGTTAACATTCTAGGATTGATACATTTACCTGAAGTAATAATGTTTTTGAACTTCTCATTTTGTGATTTTGCAGCAGATCAGCCAATGGGCCAGTGTTTGCAAATGGAAAACTGAAGCAAAATTTTAGATGTATCAATCTATTGTACTATGAATTGCTCCAGTATTCATTATAACCTATTCTGTAGTCTGAGAATTTAAGAACTTGCTACTTTGTCCTTTGTCGACAGAGATCAAAGCTATCAACCATTGCTCTTCTATACCGCTATACAAAATTTGTTTTTAAACGCAGTACCAAATTTCTCCTGTGTCCCATAGCAGTTGTTATTCTTTCTGATTTCAGTTACAGGTTCTTTTTTCTGGGACGACTGGCGAAATGGATGGTCCCTTTTGTCATAATTAATTGAAAAAAACTTTTGCTTACTTTTGCATCAATTGATTTGAAAAGAACTGCATTGTATTCTACTGTATCTGGGATTTTTTAAAATGAACAACTTCCACAAAATGATTCCCAGCTTGTTCTAATTCTAGTTTATGAATTGAAATGCATGCAAATATTTCAGCATTCAAATCCAGCCAGCTTGACTGGGCATCTGATTCAATGGAGGGGCCAGAACCTCATCTGGTACACATTGGCATAGATACTGCAAAGTTAATAGAACTAACAGCAGATTTGGCTCATATAATTTTTTTTAGTTTCACTGACAGATTAATTTAAATCTTAGCATTGAGCTTTAAGTGTGCATGTTCACAGGAATGTTGCAGTATTTACACAAAAGCTAACTGCCTGAACAAGTATTCTTGCCAATGAATACTGGTAATTCCAGCTACTAAATGTTTGCTTCCCTATCCAGGAACAGAACACAAAAGTTTCAAATATTACTATGATTTTTCAATTTCTTGAAATATTTCCTAAGGCCTAGACAAAAATTAAGTAACCATGTGGTTGCAAATGTAATCATTTCTGTGCTCTACTACCTGCTGATAGTTTGTAATAGCTTCCTTCACTACTACACCAAATAATATGTTCTATCCATGCTTACTGGTACTTTGCTAGTTTCCTTGCCTTTGAATATTAGCTTTGTTGAATGGTAAACATTTGTCTTTTGGGGCAGATGGCTCTCAGATTTTGAGTTCTAGAAAACACCAATAATCCTCACAAATGCCTGTATGACTAGGCAGCATGACTCGGGGGTCGAATTGGCATTCAAAGCAAAAGGATACAACTGATGAATAGGTAGTCAGTGCATTATCTGCATAATTGACTTTACAAGAAACATAAACTGTTCCAAGCCACGGTATGAAGGATCTCTGAGGGGCCCAAACCTATCCAGCAGTGGCCTACAGCAGTACAGCTAGCACAGCATCTGCTACGTCTGATGCTTGGAACCAGTCCAGACAAGACATGAAATACTTTCTGAGCCACCACATAATCTACTACTTTTTAGATCTACACCATCTCTTTTTTCAGCATAGCTTTAGGGAACTGATGGGGGAGATATCCGGCCTTGCATGGGAATTCTGGATGTGGTCACTAATGCTACAATCTACCCCAATAATGTCCCACCCCATCCTGATCTGCTGGAAGAACCCCACAAGCAGCCAGTCTACACTTCATTGCCAGAGGTCCACTGCTTTCTGGCTATTGCATTGCTGGCCATTCAGCAGTCACTGCTATGAAGAGGCTGCTGTGATGATGGACTTCCTGGTGCATCTAGCAGTATACTGGTACAACCAGGGGACAGGAATGGACAGTAACAAAGGATTCTCACCAACCTCAGTTCCCAATATTATTTAGAATTTAATTTTAATTGCTATGAAGCTGATGCAAAGTAATCATAAACGGATTACAGACATGCACAAAACAAAGTATTTTTGGGAAAGTAATCTACATGTTGCCTATTACATTGAAATGTTTCCGACTGAGAAATATGTATACTATCAACAGCTTATTGTGAGAGTTAGGATGGTGTAATGGTTCTGGAGTTGGACTGTGATCTGGAAGAGCCAGGATTAAATCCCTGTTCAGTCATGAAACTTGGTATGAAACTTTGGCAAATCAGTATCTTTCAGACTCACCTTCCTCACCTGATGATTGTGAGGACAAAAGAAGGGGGAGATTGTACATTACCTTAAGCTTCTTTGGAGAAGGTTGATATAAAAATGTAAACAACTAAAATTCTCCTGTTTGTAAATGCTTGTGAAGCAGAAAGAGCCCTGCAGAAGATTAAAATTCTGTTGTTGCTTCTCAACGAAAGGTTATGATCCACTGATGCACAGTTAAGCATAAGCTTTCCGCTGGTTTTCCTTGAGACAGTGAATTTCACTCTTGAGGTTCAAAGCACTTTGCAACCTCAAATAAATCAAGATTTGTAAACTCCTCATCGTGGTAAAGTAACAGTTATGGAGGACACTTCTCCCAACACAAAAATGCAACCACTGCAAGGAGCTAGGAGAATGACTCAAATCCCTAAATGAAGCCCAGTATTGTGCAGATACAGGTCTCTGAGACTTGTCAGGTATGCTTATTCCCTACAATTTATCTGTCTTTGGGAATAAAATGTGCAGCTGCACATTTGGAAAGAACAGTTATAGACTGCACCTTATTTTGCATCACCAGCAAAGTACGGCCACGGGGGAATGTCAGCTTTTCTTCCACTTTAGCCATGGTTAATTATCTTATGCCTTTTTTGTTTCCAGATCAGGTTTGTAGGGAGGAAGTTAATTTAACTGAAAGCTGATGGCAGCGGTTCGGTTACTTAAATTCAATGCAAACTCCTACCTCTGGAGCAAGAGAAGAATATGGTCCCTAAAGTACGGTGCCTGATGCCCAAATGTCAGGAATAATTAGATCACATTAAGGATTAATTGTGAGATAAATTGCACTTTCTATGCTAGCATTTTAAAAAGTATGCCTACCAAGAGAAGCATTTTGTGCTCTTGTTGCTTAAAAATGGAACTTTTTTTAGACAAAACAAATGATTCATAGCTGGACTGAAATGCTCCTGTCATTTTTCTGGGCATGTTTTTTGAGCCCTAGGCAATTTTATTTTTCATGATTCAATTACAAATTCCCCAAAGTACCAAAATTTATGCTGGAGTATTGGTTCAACCTGTGGCACCATAATAGTACTTTAGGGAAGGTGGGCTCTGCATGACTTTTTCCATCCCTAGAGGGAACCTTTTGTGCTTTTCTTGCAGTTCCCCAGAGTGTAAGTGAATATTCAAGAAGATGAGTTCTTTGGGCTCTCTTCCATTTGACTTCTTTCCTTCTGTGCTTCCATTAAGTTTTATTTCTTTTAGCTTGTTTTCCCCAGTGCAATGATGTCATATTCTCATTTACAAGTGTCTGCAAAAAACAGTGGATTGTGGGGAGAGGAAGACAGATAAAACCAGCACATGCCTTAATTCCTGTCTGTGTCTTTCAAGAACAGTGTCATGCTTCTGGACAATTCAGAAGGAGGTCAACAGAGCAATAGCAGAACTAAGTAGCTAGTATGGCATTAACAAATGCAGCGCTATATGACAGCAATTTCTGATCCACAAGCAACACCACTGCACCATTCTCTTTAAATGTGGAGAATGTCACCATGTCACAACAACTGGATGTGGGGTTGACTTTTGCCTAGTCCTGCTCCTGCATGAAGCCAGTTGGGATGCCAGTCACCCAAGACATGCTTTTTGTTCCACCTAGGTGTAGACCATGAGAAGCATTTCACATGGTACAACTTGTCACCCAGCATACTGGGTGGTAACACATTCCCAATCCACCCTCCTTATAAGGCAGTCTAAAGAGTTGTCTTTAGGGCACAATAAGGATTTTTTGCTCTTCACCAGACTGACCATGGTGAGGCTTTTTGCCCATCCCAGACTAATTTTATGGCTGGGGATAGGCCCAGGAGGCTGTCTGGGCTGAATTTTGACCCTTTTCTTGGTCTGAGCCACCAACACAGGGTATCATGTACATGCACCAGCTATTGAGCAGGTCTGAGTTGTGCCCTCATTGTGGGTTGTATCCACATTGTGGATACTGAGATTTAGCTGGAGGTGAGGGTACAAATGTCCCCTTACCCCATGGAGACACCCAGCATACAAAACTGTTATCATCAGGAAGACCCCTTATTTTAAAAGCCCTATTTAATGATGACCTTCTGAGGACACAAGAACCCCTAAGAGGGCCCTGTTTCTTAGAAACCAGATTTAATGGGCTATGGTCTCTAATCTGCAGATTCTTTATGAAATTAATTCAAATGTTAATTTAACTCTGTGATCCTCAGATTAATATTGCCAGATGCTATGCTAAAAATGCAATGTATCAGGGATTATGGTGATCTTATATTTTTGCCTGATAATATAATAAAGTTATCTGTTATTTTGGAACTGTGAATCTGGCCATCTTCATTTTGAAACACATCAGAGCCTGACCAATTCTTTTATGGATACAAATATTACTGTACTTGTTGATAGCTGAACAATCCTTTCTATACATGACATTTTATTTCAATCAATCTGATTCGGATCTTGTGGCTTCTGTTTTCTTCTTCTTTTTTCCCTGGACTGATTTAAAGACAATTAGCTCGTACATGTGTCTAAATAATCATTCGAAACAATGATTTTTTAAAAAAAAATTGGAAGTCAAAAGGTGCATCTTTTTACAACCTGACAAAAAACATCTTAGAACTCTTACCTGTCTCTAAAGTTATGGGTATTTTTCATGAATGAAAAATATTCTTAATGTTAGAAATAACAGTAAAATCCTCATTATGTTTTATCCTCAGTAAAATCCTCATTATCATTATCCCCAACTCTGCAGATTTGATGATCCACATCTATAAGTGTAAGACATTTCACCACACACATGATCTCTTCACAATCATTTGTAGTAGTGAAAAAATTCTGATAAGCTCTTTGGTCAATATGAGTGCAGGAGTGTGGCAGTAAAGCACTGAGTGTACTAGTGCCTATCTTCTTTTTTTGTATGCTCCTAGTGTTTCTTATCTCATCCTAGTTTTGTTGTTCCTTATTCCTGCTGACACAATTTTGGGTATACCCAATAGCAGTAGTGGGTTAGTAATGGTATCACAGTGTGTGAGCCTCAGCAATCTTTATCAATACACAGTACTGTATCAAGAACAATCTTGAACAAGAACAATCTTGATCAGCAGTAATTTGTTATCACTGATATTTGTTAGGGATATTTGTTTGAACAAAGGGCGCAATCCAGAGTAACTACGGGGAGTCCTTGCTCCGGTATAAGAACAATTTGGTCTGGCTTGCAATATGAATTTCCCATAGGTTTTCACTAGGTGGTGCCATAACTACGGGTGCACGTAATGTCTCTTATGTGCTCACATAGTTACTCTGGATTGTAGGGTTAATGTCTCAGATGCAATCCCTCCAAACATAATTCTATGTTTTGGGTGCCGTTCCCTATTGAACATTTGCTGCATTTGGTTATCTGACCATTTTGAATTGATATCATTAAAACATCTTGAAAGGATACAGGGCAAATAGTTATTTTCAGTGTCCGCTTTGACTTTGTTGTGCATATACAAATGACAATAATATTTTGTGGTAAAATGTTCTGCTGAAAGGCTGCGGCTTGAGATAACGCCACTTCACCTTGGGCCTTAGATACAGCGCAACCCATTACAAATGCTCTTATTATAATAATGACACATTTGGCCTTTAGACACTGCATGGTAAAGAATGCAGTCTATTTAAATAATAGTTGGATGTTATTCTTTATTCAGTACTTGGAGATGTGTTAAAGTGTAATGACTGTTTTTCCTCTCAAAATTACTGATGAGAACCATTGTCATTCACAAGCAGATGGCTTTCCCAAAGAATTGTGAAATTGCTCTTTTTAAAAAGCGCTGCCGCAATTTAAATAAGGATTTAGATGCTTTATTAGGTGTTCAGTACAAAATAGTATTAGCCAGTGAAAAGGTGTATGACTGCGGACAGGGAAATAATACAGGACAAAAGAACTTACAATGCATTATGTATAACTGTAGAGAGCATTGCATGCTTCTTTCTGCCTAGCAGTAGAGATTCAAATGATATGCAATTTAGCGGTTTCAGTAATGCACCTGAAGATATGTGAAAAGAAAAAGTAGATGTGACTTTCTGAACATTTCTTTTTCAACACTGGCACTTACACATATGTGGGCCCTGCAAAATTATTGTTCCATGACTGCAGGGAAAATCTAGCTTGTGCAAAATGCAAGAGTAAAAAATGCTAAACAGATCTGCTCATAGACTATGTGTATGTCTTCTAAGTATGTATATTTATGAGGCCCAGATATAGATGGTTAGCTTTATAGGAGAATTAACAGTATTTGATATGACATTGTTATTTGTATAGAATATATCAGCAGCAAATAATACATGGTGATGTCCACCGTTACAGCTCAATCCTGTTGGTGGGCAGTGTCGAGGGCCCATGTTGTGTTCTGACAACGGCCATCATAAATGTACCATAAGGCATATCATAGCTCCCAGGAGATGAACAGTGCTGGTGAGGAGGCCAGTGCCTTTTAAAGCTGGTCAAAGGCCCACCTACAATAAGTTCCCCACCGAATAACAGGTTCACATTCCTGGACATGAGATATATGGCAGAAAGTCAAGAAAGGGGTGGAACTGAGTGAGGATCGGAAAGTGGTTTAGGCCCAGGGGTGCTGCCACATCCTAACCCCCTCCTGTTCTTGAAGCCCTAAACAAACCTACACCTGCTATTATTTGAGTAGATCTATGGGGCTGTGGGGGCCCACCTCAGGGTAAGGGAACCAACTGAGAAAGTCATATGGCTTGTTGGCCTTGCAGGATACAGCAGTAACCATTAGGGAGCTACAATCCTGGGGGCAGTTGCCAGCATTGGATTTGTCTATTAATATCGCTAGCATTCACCTAACCATTTATGTTGCAACTGTAGTTACCTGAAGTCACATGTTCTTATGGTCACAGAATCACTTAAAAAATTTAAAATACAATGTAAGTTAATACTCCATCCTATTACGATGAATTGGTTGTGGGCAATTTTAATGATAAGAAATTTATTATTTAGTTTAAAGTGATATATTTAATTAGCATTAGTATACCAAGCTCAGTCCATTTTACTAATAATCGTCCACACTTTTCCTCACCCAACAACTGCTCAAATATTTATTATACAAAGCATGACTTCATTCTATTCTTAGACAGACTCCCAAGCTGAAGTACCTATTTTACATTTTCACTTTTTGGATATATTACGTTAATGAGCTGGTTTGAATTCCTCCATTAGATACCCCCTTCTTGTTTTATATGGAAATTGTACTATAAAAATTCCAAGAATACTAATTTTATGTGCATGAAAATGATGAGATGTAAAGCAAATAACAAGAAGGTCTGTGGTGGCAATGAATATGAAATGGATTAGTATGTAGACTGTTTTGCATTGGGTATAAAACCATCAAGCTTGCAATTAAATAGGATCAACTGCAATACAGTATCTGTGAGGAGGCAATGTTTCAGCTGTTTGAGATGTTTCATCTTGTTCTGGAATTTATTTTATATAGTGGTGCATCACATAAAGAGCTTAATTCGTTCTAGAAGCATGCTCTTTAAGCGAAACACCCTTTAAGTGAAGTGGATTTTCCCACAGGAAATAATGGAAACTCAGACAATTGGTTCCACAACCCAAAAGTATTCATATAAAAATATTAACTGGATGTAAAAATGATGACAAAACACTGGAATTGAATTCAAAACATGCATTCAATGTGCATGATCCTATGAAGTCTGGCTGCAATCCTAAAGACACTTTCCTGGGAGTAAACCCCATTTAACACAAAGGGGCTTACTTCTGGGTAGACATGGTTAGGAGGCTGCAATCAAAGACACTTTCCTGGGAGTAAGACCCATTGAACACAATGGGGCTTACTTCTCAGCAGACATGGTTAGGAGGCTGCAATCAAAGACACTTTCCTGGGAGGCTTACCTGGGTTGCTGCTGGAGGTTCAAGGTGGCGGCACTTGGGCGCAGTTAAGGGCAACTGCCTCTGGTGCCCCCAGACAACTGCCCCCAAGTTGGGGGGCAGTTAGAGGCAGCAGCGCTGGCCGGCAGCCCTTTTAAAGAGCCTGCATGTGGAGCATCAGGGCTGCATAGCACATGTGCCCATAGCGCGCTTGTTTGTTAAGTGAAGCAGAACTTGTTATGTGAGGCAAGATTTCTCAGACATTTATACTTGTTATGTGAAATGCTTGTTATGTGAGGCGCTTGTTATGAGAGGTACCACTGTACTTTGATAACTTTTTGCATGTTTTAATTTTTTATATTCAAAAGATATATCTTATGATGAACAGAGTAATACACGTATTTACTTTTTTCTATTTGACTTAGAGCACAATTCTGACCATGTCTACTCAAAAGTAAGCTCAATTTGTTCAATGGGTCTTACTCCCAAGAAAGTGTCTTTAACCAGCAGTAAGGTTGGCATAAGCCCTGTGCTGACCTGGAGGTGTCACAAAAGTGCATAAGGCACTTCTGCCTCACTCCTCACAGGCATACAACGATGTCCTCACACCACCACAAGAATATCTGCCACATGAGTTAGGTCTGCCTAAATTGGATTGCACCCTTAGAGCCCAGTCCTATCCAACTTTCCATTACCAATGCGGCGTTGCTAATGGGCATGCACTGCGTATGGTGGTGGGGTGACTATCACAGGGGCCTTCTCAAGGTGAGGGTACACTTGTTCCCTGACCCATGGCTTCATCACAAGTGCATGAGCACCAGAAAATTGGATAGGTCTGATGCTTATTTTCTAAAATATTGCAGGGTTGCACTGAATTTCCACCCACAAAAGCAAAAACTGGGGATGGGAGAAGGAAACTCCAAAACCCTTATTGCTTACTTTGCCTTTATTTGATTCATATATTTATGTGTAGGGACTGCAGCGGCTCAGTGGTTAGAACACTGGGGTTATAATAATGCTGGACAGGAATTCTGCTCGGCAGGTCAGCAGTTCAAGACCCAAGTGCTGCCAGATGGGTTGAGCCCAGCTCCTGCCAACCTAGCAGTTCAAAAACATGTAAATGCAAGTAGATAAATAGGGATCATCTCAGTGGGAAGGTAAAAAACTTTCTGTTCAGCCATGCTGGCCACGTGACCACAGAGATGTCTTCAGACAGCGCTGGCTCACGGCTATGAATCGGGGATGAGCACTGCACCCAACAGTTGTGGCTGGTGCCTAAATCAGGCAGCAGGGCAACCTGTAACCGGTCACAGCTGGCAGGGCAACCTACCCGGGACAATTTACCTTTACAAGGTAACTAGCTGCCCAGTCTTTCACTCAACTTTGTTGCCAGTGCAGTCACACCTTGTGCTGCATCCATTGGAGGGGAAGGATGTTTGAAAAGTCAGCAGGAGTTCATACCCTTCTTCTCTTCCCAAGTAAGCTATTCAGTTGACTGTGGGTTTTTTTGGACCTATATCAGTCATTTTGATGGTGTAATAAGAGGAGAGAAAGGACAGCCTAGGAAAGGGGGAATAGGATCTTTCCTAGGACAAACTAGGAAAGGGGGCATAGGATCTTGTGCACATTGATGCCCTTTTTGATCCCCTCCCTTCCTGTCCCTACCCATTCCTGATCTACCCTAATACTCCTCCTGCCTTTCCCTACATCAGAGTGCTCACAAATGTGCTTTATTGCACATTTGCAAAACTCAAGGCCAGGCAGTGGCAGCTGCACTAATGGACAGTGTAGTTAGAATTGTGCTGTAAGTAAATTACTAATATAATTTTCCTCTTGTTTGCAAAAGTCCAGTTACTGAGTGGCTTTTCAGCTTTGTCGGCAGTCTTGTGCAGAGAAGTGTACAGTAAAATAGTACTGAAAGAAGATGAGACATATATGTATATGCCATGAAATACTTGAGCAAGATTGTGAGAAGAATGCAGAGAACAAAAGGGAGGAAAAAGTCAAATAAAAGATAATAAAAGATAATGAAAACTCAAAGGCCACTATTATCAACCAGCATTTATTTGGGTAAAATGAGAGTTAGAGCAATGGGTTTGAAACTGGCGTCTGAAAACATGTTCAAGTTAATGTGCATGAAGAAAAAGGAGAGGGATTCTCATTATTCAGCCTTGACAGAAATGGAAATAATAGAATCAAATTAAACTATTTTTGGCTGCTATTTTTTATATTTTTGGGTGCTTCCCTTGGTTTTATTAACAGTTGGGTATACTGGAGACTATAGCCAATTTGCACAGCAATAACTGAAGTTGCTGCAGAGCTGGATATGCACCCAAAGGAAAACAAGATCTCTATAAAAATTAAAATAATCTTCAAGAAGCTTGCAAAAATGAAGAAAGCTGCTATGAGTGCTGGTAGTTTTAACTTATTCTGGGGTATTCCACCTATCAGTTCACCTTGGATAGGTGTTAGATATGTTGCTGAAAGCAATGCACCTTTCATTACACTGAGGAAGGTGTAAATTAGACAATATCATCATATGAAAGACTACCATCAATAATAATTAATTCATATGGAAGCTTCAATAGTAAGTGCTGGAAGAAAAAAAGAAAAAAAAAGCAGGCCTCCGACAGTCTTGAAAGACTATGGTATCGTGCTTGGCGCTTCATACGCTGCATGCAAAGCACGAAAGCCTGGGTTGGATTGTTATGGAGGTTAGGCTGTTACCCAAGCAGCAAATCCCCCCTCTCCACGCCACTGAATTAGTCCAATGGAAAGGCAGAGCCAATACGATTGGATCCAGCTGGCGTCGCAGAGCTGGGCTAAGGACAGGAGCTCACCCTGTCTTGTGGGGCTGACCCAGGTCTTGAACCCAGGCCTGCTGGTTAACAGGCACAGTGTCTTAGCCACTTGCGCCACCCACAGCCCTTGTTAGTGCTGGAAGAATAGGAGTACAAAAGAAGTCATGAGATTAGGAGAGAGACATGCAGTTGTGATTCATTTATCAAGAGATTCTCCTTGGAGATGCAGAGTCATGTGGAAAAGATCTACATTCTTTTTCAGGAATTGAAGATATTTCCTCATTCTTTATTTCTTCTACTACATAAACTAGTAACAGCTGCAGTTGTCACCTGTGGATATACAATAGAACAACATTCATCAGTAAAAATCCAACCCCTTTCCAGCAACTTAACTGCTCTTTTGCCACTCTGTCCTCAGTGGCTTTCCTCAGTTGCCCTCTATCCTATTCTCAGCCTGTCCTTCCTCACAGCTGAGGTTCTATTAGATTCTCTGCCCTAAAAGCACATGAGGATATAATCCACAGGAGGTGCAGAAACCCTAACACACCGCTGAAGGTTTTCATGCTGGAATAAATTAATAGCCTAATCCTGCCAGTTCATAGTGTGCAGCACCACCAAAGTAGTGATAGTATATATTATACCTTTTCTGAGTCCAGCAGGCCATGTCATGGACCATGACAACTAGTAGCGCTGTCACTAAGATCCACTCCCTCCCATACCCAAACCACCACCTGTTCCTCCCTTGAAGCACTATGACCTATCCATGAGTGTGACTCATTCCACTACTACCTTACCCACTCCGCTACTTACCCATCCCACTACTACCTTACCCACTACCTTACCTAGTGTGACCTGAGTGGGTTGTTGGCAGACATGTAGAGCCACTTACCGTTTGTGGAAATTGTTACCCAACACCCAATGTAGGTGTGCTTTCTGTGCCATCATAGCTGACTGCTTGCACAGCCCCAGAATACAACTGGGTTATAAATAATGGGTATAGCATAGAGAAGTTCTCATTCTTTTATAAGCAATCACTTTGATCCAGAGGCTATGCACATCGTCTGATGCCACATATTAGTGATTTTCCTAATGTGGACTACACTGTCACCAATTTTGGAGTTTTGGAGTTGCTAATGCATTCCACAGAATCAGTGACTAAGCTTTGACAAATACCAGGCATACCTGGATCCAGGATGACTTGGCAGCAATAACATTTCTTGTGACTGGAGTAGCAAATGCTTTTGATCAGGTGTTTTAAGGTAGATTGTGGGTTCTGTCCAATAGCAAACAAAATTTGTGGAAAAAAAATGAATAACTGCTGGTACACATTATGTCTTGGAGTCAGATCAGGTATATCCCAGGGTTCGCTGGGAGTTGACTCCCTTTGATCATAGGATTTTTTATCTCACTAAAAACTGCAGTCATCACACGACTTTCATTGATTCAAATAACATGCAAACAGTGTGTCTGAGATTTTTGCAAGCGAGGTTAATGTGGCAGATGCAAAAGAAAATTGATTGATACTAATATATTCAGGGCACATGATGTCTGGCCATAGTTTCCCCTGAGCAATCAGAGGCAAAAGAGATTAATCAAGTGAAGCAGGTACTATCAATATGGGCAGAATATGAACCCTTAAGTATTGTGGGGGGGGGGGGGGGGCGGGGAAATTGTGTTTTATTTCCCATTCTGAAATGAAAGCCCAATATGTTTTGGATTTTTTTGTTATACTGCAAATGTCTATACTACCTAAAGTTGATTGGTAAGACACATCTGAAAAGTTTCAAATATAAAATTATGACAATCCGGTTCTGAACTGTTACATGAGTATGCCATGATTTCCACAAACAAAGCAGAGTTGTATGGCATGTTTATTTTTTAGACTCTTAGGAAAAAGGAGCTTTTGGGATGTGAAGTACCGAATTTGTTATATTAATGAAGTGGTTACTGAATGTATAAGACAAAAAAGGAAGTAAATTAATACAGCTGCTAATTCAGATAACTCTCAGCTCTACAGGGCAACCAAAGATGTCTTACACATAGCTGATAGAATCGTTATTTTCTGAATGTTCTATAATTGCTTTTTTCCTTCGTTGATTAATAAAACATGTTATACAGAGAGCATGCGAGGACATAGTAATAATGGTTATTATAGCTTTTTGTGGGTTACATATAATAGGTGCCATCAAGATTTTGAGTGTTTTCATTCAGTCAAGAGAGAAGGAGGAAGAGGAAGAGACAGCAACCTCAATCAGAGTTGCCCTTCTTCTTCACCATCCATCCTTTTCTATTATCAGATTTCACTGTGTGCGTATCCCTTATTAGGCCATTTAACTCAGTGACTTGGTGTACATAGCCGTGGTTTATGTAATTCACACTGACTATGTGAAGTCTGATTTACTGACTGAGCTTCAAGGCTGAGACTGAATTTAAAATGTGATCTTCTGGAATTTTTCTGATTACTGATGCTGCCTGATTCTTAGACCAAGCTCTACATCAGTGATTTTCAACCTTTTTTCATCTTACGGCACACCATCAGTTATTTATACCATTGACAAGGCACACTATGCTGTTCAAATCCCCACGTTTTCCTATTAATAAATGTCCATTCCCAAATTCCCACTGCACACCTGAGGACTATCTGCAGCACACCAGTGTGCCATGGCACACTGGTTGAAAATCACTTGTCTACATTTTCAGCTTAAAGCAGGGGTGTCCAAACCCAGGCCCAGGGGCCAGATGTTGCCAGTGGTGAGCCTCAATATGGTCCATGACAAGACTTTTCATCTGGATCATGGACAAGCCTTGCAATCCTCTGGATCTGTCTCTAATATACTCTTATATGTAAATTTATGTAAATTTATTTGAAATGTAAATCATTTTTTGGCTCTTGACACAGTGTCAGAGAGATGATGTGGCCTTACTGCCAAAAAGTTTGGATTATAGCAAAAGCTATAGAAAAAGAAGAAGCTATAGGTGAAGAAGAAGCAGTGCATTGTTAGAATTGTTTGGCTGCAATCCTAAGAGCACATTCCTGGGAGCAAGCCCCACTGAAGTCAGTGGAACTTACTTCTGAGTAGACACAAACAGGTTTGCCCTGCAAGACTTTTGATTAAGTCCTTGCTTCCTCATTAGTTGCTAAGTTGACAAAATCATAACAATGAACCCATTTATCATAATCAAGATAAGGAATATTCCTTCATTTTTCAGAATGTCAGAGTTTGGCAAGACATACAGGAAGAGCTAGATGCCGTTAAACACTTGCAGTTGTAAAACAGAGGTAGATATCGTTTCAGCTAACATTGACTAAAATATTGATGTATGCTTTGTGTGAATTTGCATCTTTGGGAGATCTTTATGCTACATATTGTGCAACCCCACCATGTTTTGTTTTCAAACTTTTAAATAATTAAAAAGAAACACAGGTAAGGGCAAAATCCATACAAACTCTGGATTCCAATATGAATTTCCCATAGTTTTTCACTACATGGTGCAGTAACTATGGGTGCACGTGAAGTCTCTTACATGCTTCCTTAGTTACTCTGTATTTGGGGGAAAGTCTCTGCAGGAGCACTTAAGCACATATCACTGCTCTGATGTTTTCCATTGCATAGGGGAACAGGGAGCATATATCAGAATTTTACCTTCTTTATCCTGTTTATAAACTTTCTTTCCTTCAAATACGAGAAGTTGCCTACCAAGCGTATGTCATACATATTGTTGCACCTTTCAAGATTAATTAATCTGTCTTCAGTATGAGAAGTGCAGAATGTTCTTGACTGACACAGGAGACATCCAATAATGACTTTGTAAATCTAGTTTTTTCTCACGTGTCAAACTTTTTCCTGAAGTAATTTGGGAGTGGAGGTTCCTGTGCCTAATTATGGAGAAATATATGTATGTTCTATGGCTTGGGTCCGTGCCTGCATACTGCTAATTTTATATTTATCTAACTAGCTACATACTAATTCTAATCGGAAGATTTATTCTGGTTCAGTTCTGGATTCCTATTTCGTATTTAATTATTTATTCACATTATATACCGCACCTACTCCATGAAGCTCAGAGTCATGAACATGATTCCTGGTTTCTACTTTCCTTTGTTCTCACAATTATTGTGCGAGGTTGGTGAAGCTGAGATACGGTGATGGCTTAATTAATGGTACAGTCCTGAGCAGCATGTACACCAAAGCAATGTGAATTTGGGGCTTCTGGTGCATCACACAGGTGTGACGTGCCTCATTGTGATTGTGGAGCAAGGAGACAAATGTCACTTTCCCTGTGGAGATCTCCAGCAGCCACAGTTTCTGCACTGGATGCAGTGTAGTCCATGCCAGCTACATTGAGGCATAGGAATTTGAGCTGGTTTAGGATCTTAGCGTATGTTCTATTCAATAACTTGCAATAATTTTAGTATACTTTCTATGGGGTAATTTACGGTAGTCGTAAACCACCCAGAGTGTTACCAATAAGGTGGGGTGTAATTTAGTTAAATGAATAATAATAAATTATTCATTTGTTCACATGAAGACACTGAAATGAGAATCCACCTGATGTTCATTTTTATTGGTCATTGTAGTGAGGAATTTATTAAAAGAGCAAAAGATGAAATAAGCCAGAATGACTTGCACATAAATAGACCCATAAAGGCATGTTTTCACTATCCTCAAATGTGTTTATTGATTTCTTTAGTACTCTGCATTCACAATGACCAGTTTACAAGGCTTTGGAGATTTATTTTAACAACTGCACAGTATAAGCAGCTATAGGGAGAGAATCTGAGAAAAATCCTTTTTCTCAAACCTTCTGCAAATTAAAGTAATATTTGATAGATTATATTTTGGTGGAAAGTTTTGAAATTGAGATCAAAGATTCTGGAAATTTGTTTGCCATATTGTAATGTGCTATAATATATAGTGAGTTGATGCTGAGTGTATTGGATGTTTTCAAAGGCACTTTTACATTTGTCTATACTTTCTTGAGGGTCATGGGGATATAGATCTTGGTCCTTATTGTAATGGATGGCTACAGTGAGTAGCTAATGTTTGTTTTCAAAGAGTGCAATCTATAAAACCACACAGAATGAAACAAAAGTCACAGTTTTGCATTTAAAGGCATTGACTGGCTGTCAAATATTTCCATATGCTTGGTTTATCTGATGAATTGCCAATTCTTATGGGCCGGTAGTGCTAGTGTACTGCAAGGTACATAAGTGATACAAGGTGCCATCACAGCAGGTTCTCTACCAGTCTGTGCCATGTTGTTACCAGTTTGGTACCCCAAAAGCCATGTCATTAGTAGTGTTGTGCAGACCAGGTGCCATCAGGGTTCTGCTGATGGTGGGGAGATTTGGGTCAGGCTCAAGTGGGACAGGCTTGCACGAGAGTAGTTGCCAGCACATTTTATGGCATGTTTATGACATAGGGTGCCATCGTGCTGATGGAAATTAAGTAGGGGGATTGGACTGGCAGTTGTACAACCTCTTTTTAAAATGATGGCCAATCTTTTATATGGCATGTGCAACACTGAACTGCAATTATAATCCCAAATTAGGCCATCTCAATTTTAATTTAATTGAACTGCAATTATAACCCCAAATGAGGCCATCACAAGGCCTGGCACAAGTCCTTTGCTGGCCTGGAGGTGTCACAAAAGTTCCAAAAGGCCCTCCTGGGGAGGTTAGGCCAATACACAGACATGCACGGCCTCCCCATGCCACCAATGGAACAGGAAGACAGGTGACTTGTGCTGGCCTAAATTGGTTGGGATACCATGTCCCACTCAATAGGGGAACAGGTCCAGGTTCTCCCCTTCTAGGTTCCCCCAACTTACCTGGTGCTGGGGAACAAGATAGGGTAACAATTGGATATTTGTTGGCATAGAGGCAGTTAAGATCTAGTTGAGGATAAACATGCTGAAAATAAATCTGGACAAGACTTGAGCTGGTTTGCATTCTTCCTTATATTCTGGCCCATTCTCTGGGGTCATCAGAGGTGAGCCTGCTGACTATGCCACCGCTAAGAGAGGTTAGGGGTGCAGCAGCCAGAATCTGGGCCTTCTTGGTGGTGGCACCCATTCTGTGGACCTCCCTACCCTTTTGAGTTGAGAACAGCTTCCTTACTTCTAACCTTCTAGCGGGGTCTGAAGACCTGGTTATTTAGGAAAGCCTTTGAGACCTCATAACATTTTATGCTGCAAATACAAAGTTATGTCTTTTATTGCATGTTTTTAATGCTGTACCTGGCATATTTTATAATTTAATTTGTTTTTATTGCTTTTAACTGAACAGTGGTACCTTGAATTAAGAGCATTTTGTATTGAGTAATATTTTCTCAGAAATTTTCACTTGGTTTAAGAAAACTGTCTTGGAAGACGAGCACTTCTGAGGAAGTTTGTAACAGGCTTCCATGGCCAGGGAACTCATTGATGGGGGAACTGGAGGGAGCAGACTGAGCCAGGTATGTGTGTGGGATCTGTGTGTGGCAGTGTGGAAGTGTTCCCCATCAGCAAGGGAATGGTAAAGCTGCACAAAAAGATTCAATTGAGCCCTTGGATAGCAGTGACTCCTTTAGCGATACTGAAAGTCATCCTACAAAAACCCTCCTCTCTCTTGTCTTCTTCACAACAGCCATGAAGGTTTTCAAAGGTATAGCGCAGTTCACTAATGTACAGTATTTTTTTTATTACAGTATTTTGTATTACTATATATTGCAGTGTTTTGTATTAGATTACAGTGTTTTGTAATCCTTTTTATATACAGTTAATATTTTTATATAAATATTTTGGACTGTGGAACCAATTGGCTGAGCTTCCTTTATTTCCTATGGGAAAATCTGCTTTCTATGGCAAGCATTTTGAAATAAATATACTTTCCGGAATGAATTATGCTAGTAAATCAAGGCACTACTATATTTTTTGTTTTATTTATATTACTGTTTATTGTATAAATTATTGATTTGTTAGCTGCCTTGGGTGTCCTTGGGTAGGAAGGAAGGCAGAGTACAAATCTAATAAATAAATAAATAAACGGACAGACAGAGGGATGGACACTAACTCTGGTGCCAGGTGTATATCCACCACATTTCACACAACGCACTTTTTTGCATGCCACTAAGTAGCATGCATATATCTAGTTGTTTACTTCTGGTTCGAAATCTTTTTCTTTATTGAGAAGAAGCACTTTACTTTGTATTATAGAGATTTTGTGTAAATAATACTTTGTTTCTAAGGGTGCATCCCTAACCTAGGCTGCCATAACTCATCAGTCTTCCCGTTCCTGTGTCAATGTCGGGAGACAAACATATGTCTGTGCACTGGCCTAAGTGTCCACCAGGAGTGGAACAAAAGTTTCTTATCTCTTATGGCACTTTGGTGAAATCCCCACGTCACCAGGCACTAGGACTTAACGCTAGTGCTTACGCCGACCTAACGTGAAGTTAGGATGACAGCCTAAGGGTGCAGTCCAGAGTAACTATGGGGAGTCCTTGCTTCGGTATAAGAACAATTTGCTCTGGATTGCAATATGAATTTCTCATAGGTTTTCACTAGATGGTGCAATAACTATGGGTGCACGTAATGTCTCTTACGTGCTCCCGTTGTTACTCTGGATTGTAGGGTAAGACCAGTGGTGGGCACAGGCAGGTTCGCACCTACTCTATAGAACCGGTTCTTAACAAGAGATAGGACATATAAAGTTTAAAAATAGCCATTTAAAAGTGGCTGCCAGATGGGCAGAGAACCGGTTCTTAAATTTTTTGAAGCCCATCACTGGGTAAGACTAATTTTAAAAGATCTATCTAGAATATTTGAATGGGGTTAAGCAAATCCTTATTTACACATGAATATATGCATTTTTAAACTTTAATTTATCCTGACATATTTTAAAGATGTGCTGTAATATTTTAATTGCTTCAAAGTGCATAGGCAAATAAGTGCAAGAAAAAATACATCAGAGTAAATATAAGACTCTGGAACTCATATTTTGTTCTAAACCATGTGAGAATAAATCCTTTTAACCAGTTTATTATTTATTAGACAGAGGCAAATTACATTGGAGGAATTCTGAGTTTATGGAGTAATTCTGATGAAAATTCTTTCACAAATTATCCTGTCTCTTAGGGAATTTAGTCCTAAAATGTTGTTTCATTCTGCAGCCAACTTTAAAGTGTTTTTTATCTAGTCTGTTTTTCAATCTTTACACAAAGCATTCTATTAGCACATCAATCATTTGCAACCTAAATGCCCTGAAGACACCTTATACCTTCATTTTTTTGCTCTTTATTCATAGTACACATATCCCAATTCAAAGAACTGAAACAAAACAGATTTTAAAAAAATATAAAAATAAAACAACACTTAAGGCAGCACTATTGTGTTGGCAAAAGAATGGCAAGTTTCTTCTTCTGTCCTCATTGTGGACAGCTGTAAAGAAGGCTAATATGATGCTCAGGATTATTTAAAAAAGTTATTGAGAATAAAAGGGCCAAAATTATTGTGCAGTTGTAGTAATCAGTGGGAAAGCAACATCATATGGAGTTCTGGTCACCACATCTCAAAAGATATATCTGTAGCCACCACAGCACATCTTTCTTACAAGGGGCCAATTTTGAATCACAGCTTCCAAATCATGAGAGATATTTTCAAGAATGGAGAATATACCCAGTTCTTGACTGCTGAGTAACAACTCGAGGAGGAAAAAAAAAAAAAGTGAAGGTGATTGACACCAGATGCAAATAAGGTTCATGTACCTGCATATAAAATTACACAGACTTTTACAGTGAAGCATACAAAGGTTCAGCTCATTACATAACAAAACAAGGTAGGAGTTAGAATAATGGCATTCAGATGTAATAGCATGGAACCTCGGGGATTTATGGTTTATTTATGGTTCCACATATGAATCTAGGCGTTCAAGTGATTAGGCAGAAGTAAAGCCATATCAAAATTACCCATATAAGTTTGCAATGGGTTAGAATATTTTCTCAATATTTTGAAGAAATTCCTGTTTTTCAAGATAAGAGATTCTTCCTCATTACATTTCTTCACTGTTTGCTTAGCTCTGTATTCCTCCTCTTGAATTCTGGTGAAACTAAAGACTTTCAAATATTATTTTGGAGCTGTAGAATACACAATTTGCTATGGCTTTCATTTCCTTCAGTTCCTTTCCATAATTCACATTGATAAAGCATGTGCATTGATAAAGCAGTGCTAAAAAGTGGTTTCAAGTATCATTCTTATTGTGCGTATTATATGGTGAACCATATAAACTGTTTCTGTGAAGTGTTTTACTGATTCCTGGTTATGAATCTGCCCTACATTGAATTTTGCTCAATACTCAGTTCTCTGACTGGCACCAGAGAAAGACTTAGGCAGCAATCCTAATCTCCAGATATGCTGGCATAAACCTGGCATAAGTCCTGTACAGGCCCGGGGGTGTCACAAAAGTGAGGAAAGACACTTCTGCCACAACACAAACATATGTCAACCTCCACACACCACCTCAGGAAGATATGCCAGGTGAGTTAGGTTGGCCTAAATTAGTTAGGATTGCATTCAAAATCTTTCTGAGCCTTATTTCCTGAGATAAACGTGTTGGGAATTTAACCATAGTGACATGTTAAAACTGATCATTGAACAATGTTCTATACAAAACTGGCACAAAAAATTGAAATAAAAGACAACTCATAACATATCAATTCCTATTTGGATATTTTTTCAGAACTCAAAATTTCAGCTGAAGGTAATTTTACGTACACTTGATTGATGAACATCCAGTGATAATGCAAGGTGCATGAGTTTGGAATAATATGCTTCTTAGGAAGTATATGATATACTTCAGGGTGTAACTCTGACCACGACAGGTTGTACTCCATTGCACAGATCAGAAGACTTCTGTCTTGTACTGATAATGTTTCACCTTGTTGGCCCTCGACAAGCTGAGGATTTACACCAGGCAACTGCCAGCCCGCAGTTGTTGGTGGAAACAAGAGATAGAGCTTGATGTAATTTGTATTTTGGTGATACCTCAGTACCAATTTGCAGATTATAATTATTTCTTCCACAGGTTTCACTTAAAAGTTAAATAATATGAGGGTCAGAATACAGCCCTGTGATGCTCTCTGTGTGCCAAAGGCCATGAGGAGAACTAGCACACTTTTTGAATACAAGCTCCAGTTAGGATGCTGTCACTACAATACTCCCAGATCTCAACCTTGCAAGCTGACCCAGAAGGATACTATGTTACACCTCTGAGAAGTCCAGGAGGGTCACCAGTATTGCAATCCTAACACCTGGAAATCAGATATACTGCCTTAAATACATGAAACCATCAAATATTCTATGTATATCACTCTAGAAATTAGGTGAGAAAGTGAACACCTAAGAATGAATTTCTTACAGTGATATTTGACTTGTATCCATTTGCCTCACTATTTCGGCATCATAAAATGACTTTTTCAAATTGATAGTTATAACACCTCTTAGTTCCATAAGGGTTAATGGAGCAAAAAGCAGTGTTTTATGGAAATCCTTTTTTTAAAACAGCAGAATAGCTTTTCAGAAAATTCTTTCAAGTAGAATAGTTCTCGTTGCCTTATTTTTCAGTTCATTGAATTTGTTTTCTACAGGAAATTGCACTATATTCAGGCAAAATGTACGTATTTTTCACCATACTAAGATCAAGCTGGCACTTTTAATTTTTTTTAAGTTACAACGAAGAGAATTTCTTCCCACTCCTCAGTTTCAGGGACAATTTGTTTCAACACTGGCCTCACCAGACCTCTTTTCCCTGCCACAAGAGAGTCCAAAAAAAAAACTGGTTTAATACATTTGCTGAAAAAATACATGTTGTGTAATGGTTGCATGAAACTGGTACTTCGTCGAAATAATAAAGGGTAGTGACCCTTCTGTTGTTACTAATGTATAGGATTTTGGAAATGTAGAAAAAATCATTTTATTGTATGGGTTTTGCTACTCTGTGTGTTCCAGTGTGCAGGGACAGGGACCTTTAGGGCTGGCCATAGCTGGGTAGTTCTGCAAGATGTGAGATCTGTTTTGATTGATTTGATGGATTGATTTCAGCACCAAACCTACCAAGAAGACATCAATTGGTGGACAACAATAACAACAGGTAGTGTCAGGTGACACAGGGGGAAAGCAAAACAGAAGGAAGGGAGCCTGGGTGGAGAGTGAGGGAGGAGTGGAGAGCAAGGAGCATGCAGTGCTGAGGAATGGAATGGGAGAGATGGGTGAAGAAGAAGAGTGAGATGAAGAGAGGGGAGGAGAAGGGTGAAAACCAGGGATAAAAGACAAACTTGACTGGATGAAAGATGAAGAGGAATGCTTGGACAGGTAAGATGACAGGAAGGTTGTTGGGAAATGCCGGGAATACTTGAATTCATAGAAAGATTATGGATGATGGAATGAACCTTACCTGCCTGCCACTGATTCAAGAAGCTAAAATAGCTTCTTGGGATTGGCACTGGCTTTTCTGGAGTATGATAGTTTTTAGAAGTAAAAATCGTCAATTTTCCAACTGTAAAATGGAATAAACAGGGCTTTTTCTGGGGGTACTCATCAGTATTCAATACCAGAATCTTTCCCACCTACCCCCACTGCACCAACTGACCTATGGTGAGTACCAGAACTTTTTTCCCCAGAAGAAAGCACTGAATAAACATGAAAAAGGAACACATAAAATCATGAATATCATGGCAGTAGTGAACTTAGATTATGAGCACAATCCTAACCATGTCTACTCAAAAGTCCCATTGTATTTAATGGGTCTTCCTCTGAGGAAAGTGTCTTTAGGAAAGTCTAATGACTTTCATTCCTATCAGGATGACTGTATGTCCTCTTTTTCCAGGACATGTCTTCTTTTTCTAGCCTTGTGTCCTGGCAAAAAATTCATTGTCATCCTTTTCCTTGTGATGAGGCAGCAGGTAGCCTTCTTACAATTAATAAATATCAGTGCACTCCTAATCCTTGGCAAAAGTTGTGCTACAAGTTCTGTGCTAGCCTGGAGGTGCATCAAACCTATGGGTGTTAGGCCAGTTCATAGATATGTGCCTGCCTCCCCACGCCTCTGTGTGAAAAGGAGATGGGTGAGTTGTGCTGATCTAATTGGGTTGGAATGGGCCCTATTTGTAACAAGTTATAGATAATGATTTTAAATTTAATAATAATGTAGTAAAGCACAGGAAAGCAATATATATGAATGTTTTTGCTTTTATTTTGTCATGTCCTACATTTTTCTTGGGTGTCCTACATTTTAGGTAGCCTTGTCCTCTTCTGTGGTTATGACACCTGGTCATCCTAGCTTCACTGGATGAAATTAAAAGACAAAAGTGACAGCAATCTCAGGTGTTTTAGTGCCCTTAGGCAAGTTATGCTAATACTCATCTCTCTGTGCTGTGCCTGCCCCCTCCTGGGTCTAATGGATCATTTCTACTGATATGAATTTATATTTTCATTAATTTATAGCCACTGTAGTATCCTACTTAGGATTTAGAGCCTTCTGGAAGATCCTATTCAAAATCACAGCTTTAAATACTGTGCTTCTAAGGAACTTTCTTGGCAATAGCTCCAGGCCCAGAGGAATCTCTGAATTGAACTGCAGCCTTGAATTCCTGGCCTCTCTGTTAAACATTCTTTCTCTGGACACCCCTGTTTCATCTCTTTTGGGGCTCTTTGTCCCATAAGCTCCGCCAATATAGCGTTACAATCTCTTTTGTGCCAGGTCTCTTCAGACTCTGCCCAACATAAATGGATTTTAAGAAGGAAAAGCTGCAGGGCTATTGGTACCGTGAACATCTTCCTATTCATGGCTGCTTTCAACGAATTATGGTTTTGGTTGAATGATAAAAAGCTGCAGCTTAAAATTGTTCTGCAAACAAAATTTCCTTAAGTGCCTTCTTTGAAAGGAATGCATGTTATAGTGGCCTATTATTTTAAGCATGTAAGGATTGTATGGCAGGATCAGACAAAAGTCTAGCTCTCCTCACATTCTGTTCTCGAAGCAACCAGTCGTGCTCCTAAGAGTCACATGCAAGACTTCTGTGTTAATAACTTTTTGCAGGCTGTTTGTCCCAGTATTTGCTACTTGATGATGTTCTTCCCCGAAGATGGATGTTCCACTTAATAGATATCAATACGCCAATCTCTCATGAGGTTGTGGAGATTCGTATGTATAATTACATGTTGGGAAATTATTAAAATCTTAAAATCTTAAAATAATTAAAAGAGGATAAGGAGAGAAGCTGTGCTTTTATGGATGTATGCTTCACATCAGGTCCAAATGATCTGAGGATCATTTTTGTGATGAATGAATCCCGAACAAAGAAGCATTACATTTTCCTGGGAATTCCTTTTTGATTTTTTTTTAAAAAATTAAAATATATGTGTGAAGATAGGCTTGAGATAAATTTCAATCAATATAAAATAGGATGAAATCATAGAAGATCATGAATTCATGTTTTAAACCACTGAAAATTTCATAGCAAGATACAAAATTTTAAAAAAAATTATTTATGAAAAAATGCTGAACTGTGCGTCAGCTGAAGTCAAATCTGAGTTGCTTTGATCCAAAGATCCAAATGTTCTCAGCTATACACTGGCCATTAACTGAGTTGCACCTGAATAACAATCCAGAAAATGAGGAATTATTTTGCTATTTCTCATTATTTCATGTGATCACCAGCAGTCTCTGAATTAAGAGAAGGTTTCTTAGGAGATGTTTTGGAAATTCTAATGTGAAAAAGGCAAATGCATAGTTTTACATTTTATAACATTTGAAGAACTGTGTAAATACTGTATAGTATATTGTGCAATTTTTCCATGGCAGCAGATTTATAACTGAGGAAAAAATATTTTGATTTGGAATTGAGAACAAATGTTTAATTACAAATGATTCACTTCACTTTTTAATTTCAAAAGCCCCTGACCATGCATGTATCTCTTTACCCTCTACCCATTTCTTCCCATTTTCTTTCTCCCCTCCTGTTCTTGGTCTTGTGTTCCTCTCCTTATTTTATTATAGATCAATCTCTCTTCTAGCCTTCTTTTTCTAGGATTCTTCTTCATTTCCTTTGCAGGACCTTCTGTCTGCCTTGCTTCTTTCTCTTTAAGGTCACAGTAAATCTGCTGGTTGTTATCAACTGGGTGACTCACAGCACAATCATAACCTCTGGTTAGGCTGTCACAAATCCTGGCACAAGTCCTATCATAGTTTGGAGGTGTCACAAAAGTGCCAAAAGACACTTCTGTGCCATTCCTAGTGAGTTAGGCCAGTGCACAGACGTGCACTTTCCTCTTTACATCACCACAGAAATGGGAAGGCCAACGAGTTAGGCAGCCTAGGTTAGGATAGCAACTTTAGGAATGTCAACTTTAGGAATGTTCTACTGGGGGACATTTTTTCCACTACATCCCTCCACTCCTATATATTGTGGGGTGTGTATTCGACACTGGGGTGTGTATTTGAAAATGTACTTTGCTCTCTTACTGGATTTTATTACTTGAAGTTAGACAAGCCACTACTTTCTTTTCCCCTTCAAGAAATGTAATTTACAAGGAGTGAAAGAAAAACAAAAACTCAGTCATGTTCTTCAAAGTATTGTCACGTATAGGTAAATTATTTAATGTTCTTCCAGTCAACAGGACAAAACAAATATTTAAAGACATTCTCTGAGCATGTTTTCAACACTTTTTCCCCTCAAATATAGCAAAAGTGAAAAGTGGTGTGAAAAGCACCACTCCACTGAAATAACATTTATTGACATTTTATCAAACTTTCAAACACAATGTAACACGTTATGGTCAGTATGGCAAGTTGAATGTCAATGACTTAATGTTCCCATGATTACTTTATATTTTGTTAAGGGCAGGTCTCAGTTTTAGAAAATTATTTTCCAGTTGAACACAATAGTATTTGAGATTTATAGTTGGTTATGACTGACTGATTTTTAGAGATATATAACCAAATTTGCCCTTAAAGTAATGGAATTGATGACTTGGGCCAAAGAAGATAATTAATCATAATCTACAAATAAGTTTTGAGAAAGAAGACATAAATTTTGTCTTTCTACTGATGACAGACAAGAAAAAATATGTATGAAACTTCCTGCAGGATATGGAGAAATATTTGGGAACCTCTTTCTGCTCTTAAGTAAGCAAGAGTCAAGAGGAATAACTGGAACTGGTCTCCAGAGGGTCCAGTGGCTTGAAGGTATAAGATCCCAGGCTTAAATTGGGATGACTATTCAGAGGGCAGTCTCTGATTAGGAATTGGTGGAGCAATTCGTCTTTCTTAATTCCCTTTCACAGAAGTTATCAATGATGAAACAAGGTGAGCTGCAAGGCATGCCTGGATTCAGAGCCAGGTTGTTGTGCCCAAAGGAGAGTTTGGCAGGATACCCACCTCCTCCAGATTAGGTGCCAACACTGGGGTGTGAAATTTTTTGTCAGGAAATGCTGCATTTATCATTTGTTGTCTGGTTAATTAATCAAGAAACATGGCCCTAATTTATACCAGCTTTTGTATTACATAAGTTTTGTATTACATATGAACAACATGCACTGCTGGATCCCTGGCAGGGAGGCCAGAGGCTTCTTACTTACATCAGCCCAGCACTGGCCTCCCACCAGAGCAGGTAAATCAGCAAAGAAGGTGGAAGGGGATGGAAGATGGTGGAAGAGAATGAAACTGGGAGTGAAGCTCTCGGAGGGACATGGATGTGGCCGAGATGGGCATACTGGATCATGTTCTCTGTTTCTGCATCTTCCCCATCCCTTTTATTCTTTGGCTGTATACTGGCTAAAGAGCTGGCACAGGTCCAAGGAGACCCAATGCAGGTTAGGAGGTTTACAGAAGGAAAATCAAATCCCTTTTCCCTTTTGGAGACTCCCATCCCCCACAAACCACCATATGCCTTTTCAGTGCAGCTAAAGTATAGGATGTGGGAAGGATAGGATTGGACCATTACTGAACAGCATATGGATTGATGCACAAATTGGGGTTACAAAGGGTAAAGGAGGCTTTAACTCCATCCCTACCACAATTCCTTTCCAACGACTGGGGAAAAGATCCCATTATTTGATACAGTGCTTTATTCCAGGAACATCAAATTTATTTCATACCGTAGTCTCAAGAGCATTCATGGTACCTGCTAATGGTTGAATGTGATGTCATTAAGTTGGAAGTTATTAAATTAATCAGGTCAGGAGTAGTAATAAGCACTTTTTTCTCACTTAGCAATTCATTAGCAACAAATAAAAAATCTCAGTCATATTTTCAAGATATGGAAGAACTCAATTATCATGCAGGCTGCTCTTCCAGGAGACACTTTAATACAGCTTAGCAGTTGATGGTGGTACTGGGAGCATCTGAGGTCTGAAAAAAGAGCTTCGTTTATTCATATCCAGCCTCTGGACCTAATTTTTGACACCCCTGCTTGATCTCTCTCCCTGTGCTGTTCTCCCAGTCCACAAGACCCAAATCTAGCTGTTGTTGATTAAAGTAAAATTAAGTGAATAGTCACAACAAATATCACTTTTAACAAAACACATGTTGTTAGTCCTTGTATTCGACAGTGGATTGTGGGTTTTTGCAATGCAGATCTGAATAATTCTTGCAGATTGCAGGCATATTTTGTCTGCAATTGCTTTAATTGAATATCACATTCTCCATTCAAAAGCACAGACATGTCTCTAAGTAATGTTATGCAGATTTGAATAGTTGTTGCACGATGCTAGTTTAATTACACATCAGCTTTTCCATCTAGCAACCCACATTTCCAGCATTTCTAACAATAATACTGTTAAATCTGATGTTTCTTTGGGGCATTTATTCATATGAGCAAATATACAATTTTCAGACTGGAAGTGAAAAATCACAGGTATTCCAAATATCCCCAAGGAAAAAACCTACAAAAGACATGTGTAGGTTAAGCATGTAAAATAAATTCTTCACAATAGGATGAGTGCAGTGCTCCTTCTGATTTTTCAGTGAACACCTTGATATATTTTTATGTATTGATTTTATTTATAGCCCACCTTTTTCCTAAGAAGCCCTAAAAGGAAGGGCACTCAAGGCGGCTCATATAGGAGCGATGCTCTTTATCAGGAGTGTCCAAACCTTTTGGCAGGAGGGTCACATCATCTCTCTGACACTGTGTCAAGGGTCAGAAGAAAAGAATTGATTTACATTTCAAATTTGAGTAAATTTACATAAATGTATATATTAGAGACAGAAATTATGAATTCAAATCAGTTCACAACACAGTTTCTAACAGGGAGAGCAGATGATCTTCAAACCAGTTCTTATGCACTTTCATATG
Source organism: Cryptoblepharus egeriae (assembly GCA_030015325.1). NCBI lineage: Eukaryota > Metazoa > Chordata > Lepidosauria > Squamata > Scincidae > Cryptoblepharus > Cryptoblepharus egeriae. The sequence goes on along the minus strand of JAREYC010000001.1, from coordinate 74,807,274 downwards.
CAGAGGTTCATGCAGCCTTCCTGGACCTCAGAATATCCTCCAAAGGTGAGGGGAGGAGAGATCTGGAGGATTAAAATTTTGCTCACAGACTGTATGAAGGCAGCCTGCCAAGGGCTGCATTTGACCCCCAAGCTTTGGTTGGGCAACCCTGCTCTAGATTAAAAATGCCCTTTGGGAGAAAGGGAGCGGACTAAAAATACACTCACATATATAGTTATATTGACTTTGTAAAGGTAATTTGCCCTATAATACACATATAGCTATACAGGAAACCAGTGCAGTGTCATTTCTTAGTTGTGACAGTTTTTATGACATGTCTATATATAAGGAAAAACAAAGGAAAGCAGAGGTATGCTAATGCATGGAAAGACTTGACCTTTTTTAACTTCAGGGGATTAACTCTGTTGCACAAATATTGAAGCATATATGATCATAGCAATTGCTGAATTGTACACAAGAGTACCTATTTTTTAAAATAAAGATCTTGCTATTGAGGTCATGCAAGCTGCTTCAGCGAATATTTTACCAGTCCAAGTGAACTGTGCAGGGCTTGTGAACAAAATATTATTTTGCAAATGCAGCACAACCTTATTGCTCTCTTGCAGCTTTTGAGGTTTGAGTGTCTTTGCCCTGTACTTCCTGCACACAAGATAGGAGCAGGCAAATGGAAAAACCCTATTACGTCAATTTTCAAACTTTTTCATCCCATGGCACACTAAGAAGGCACTAAAATCATCAAGGCATATCATCTGTTTTTTCAGTTGACAGTGAACACCACACTGACAGCATGGGTTTGCATCCTCTAGTACAGAGATTTTCAATCTTTTTTTCTCATGGCACACTGACAAGATGCTAAAATTGTCAAGGCACACCATCAGTTGTTTGACCATTGACAAGGCACACCATTATGTTGATAGGGGGCTCAAATCCCTCCATTGCCCTACTAATTAAATAACCCTCCCCAAAGTCCCATGCCATACTTGGAGACCATCAGTGGCACAGTGGTTGAAAACAGCTACTTTATTGGAAAGAGAGTGGATCTAAGGCAGCCATTAGTTCACTGTGCATTTTCCCTTTAGATACCTTTAGCCCCCACTGCACCCATTCCTCCAATGAACAATTTTGAGGCTAGCTGGTGATCTCATGGGGCCAGGTAGAATTTATTTTGTTCATCTGATTGGCTTGCGGGGAGCGGTTTTTTACCTACCCCAGACTGTTGCTGTGGAAGTGGTTCTTCAAGCCAGGTTGGTCATACAGTAACTGCACATGGCATAATTGGCAGGATACGAAGTAAGAGTAGGAACTTTGGTGTGCATGTCGAGGTAAGCAAGAGTCAGTTGGATACCCATCTCCAAAGGCTGTCTGGCATGGAAATTCTGACTGGTAAACCTTTGGGCTTGGTTTGCAAAGTCAATCTATAAGGCTTTTAAACTTGGGTGAGACAGTGCAAATCAGTCACCCCAACTTCCCTGGGGTCATCAATAAACCATTCCAAGCTTTGAGCCGGGATGGGGACACTAAAAAGAGAAATTGACAGTTCCTTACTGTCTACTCCAGGACAACCCACATTAAAGGGGAAAAATAAACTTTGATTGGGAGATAGGCCTGCTGCAGGATTATTGACAGGGGCTTGTGGATTGAATTAATCTGGCCTGATTATAAACCATAATTAGGTGTCATGAATTACTTGGGAGCACCAGGGCAATCCAGCCAGAAAGAGGGTGCTCATGTTACTGGAAATGCTTTACTTTTAGTATATATCTTTCAGTGTAAAACTATAACATTTGCTGTTTTTAATTTTTATGGTAATGAAATATCGACAATTAAGTTAAAAGAAAAGAAGATTTATACTGGTCAGGGCTTGATTTTTTATTGACATTTATAGCTTCCTTCTGAGGTTTAGGGAAAGAATATGGAAACAAAATCAGGTCAGACATGAGAAAATATTGCTCCAAGCTCCCAGAGCCGTGGAACATCTAAATCCAAATTAACACAAGTAAGCAGAAGCTCAACTCAGCTTGCAAGGCAAGTTTTAAAAAAATCTGTTCAGGTTTTATTTAGAATGTAATGGGGGTGGGAAAGGAGGAAAAAAATTCAAAATGCCTACTGTGGAAGCTCATCAAAACTCCTTGTACATAAGAGAGATTTCAGTCTATTACCCACAATGCAACTCATAATCAATGCTCAAACCAGACGTGTCAGTCTGGAATCATAATGCTGCAATTTTTAGTCACCACATATAATTTAGCACAGCATGATACTAGAGGCATTTCACAATATAAAAGCTAGCTGGTTTTAAGGGATTTTAACATTTGTATAGGGCAAACACACTGTATCAGCCTAGGATAATGACTTTAGTTTGAAGTTCAGCACTTCTCTCAAATTGAACAGTAGCTTTTGAATAAGAATACTTTCTCAGGATCAAAAATTCTATATCCAAGCAAAGTGCTTCTTCTTTCTTTTTTACATTCTTCCCTTTTTTAATATATTTTATTCTATCAATTTCCCTAATAATCGTGATACTTTGGAAACTTCAGCAAAATCTCTTGCTTCCTCTATATGGGTTTTCCTTTTCTTGTACATTTCAAGGGAGTTGGTAGTGTAAAAATCTGTTAGTTTTTTTATAAGAATACACAATATTCTTGAAAAAGCAGAGGTTTTCTATTGAAATCTGTGGGTTTTGGGGCTCCTGAAGCCCTCCAAAGGTGAAGGGAAGCTGTGCTCAACTCTTGTCACTTTCAGAGGTTGTTCTGGGGGCCATGCAAGGGCTAAGAAGGTAATTTACAGTTTTTCAGGGAAACTAAGTGAAGGCCTTTAGAGTCCTTTGGAGGGCTAGAGAAGCCCTCTTTAGCCCTCCAAAAATCTTTGAAGGCCTTAAAACGTCACTTCTGGATTTAATGTAAAACTGGACGTGACATTCCTAAGGCATCCCTGAGACTTCAGAAGGGCAATGGAGGCCATGCTTGAGGGGGTCCATGTGGGTCCAACCTGCAAGTTCAGAGACCCATGGATAATTATATCTGTGGCTCCTGATTCTGGAGATCCATCAGAGCCACTGTACTACTTCCCACCCTATACACTTACACAGTTTCCCTGCACATTTGCCATAAATTATGGGCAGAAGAACTACCATTTTACCCTTATGTTTATTGTGCATGTTAAAGATTCACAGTGCAATCCTCGCTTGTGCTGGAAAAGGCAGGCTGGTGTTCCTGTGCTGTATCCAATGCAAGTTATAAAGGCTGCTGCTGCGCTAACCTGGGGACAGGAGGCTTCTTCCCTTCCCCAAGATAATGCTGCTGCAGCTTCTATGGGTCTACTCAGATTCAGGTTACCTCTGGAGGTGGCCTAAGTCCGGGTCAGCAGGAGCAATAATGCGCCATCCTTGCCTACCCTTGGGACAAGGTCAGGATCAGACATAAGTCCTCACCATCTTCCCCCAACCCTCAAGGCTCTCTGCGTTGGCTTCACTAAGCTGTTGCCGCAAGCCTCTTCAGCTGACAAGGCCAGTTGACTTTAGCCGAATGGATGCTAGTGCACCAGCCTAACTGGTCCCCCCAGTGGTGCAGAATGTCTTATGGTACTTTTGCAACACCAACTTATGCTGGCCTAAGGGGAGCCTGGGGACTGCTCCCTGAATCTTTTGCCCTGTCTTTTTATGTGCTGAATGCAGAAACACGTTTGTGTGCTGAATGCAAAAAACTGCTTGCTAAGAATTGTAAAAATTATCATGCAGGCTTATCTGATTATCCCTCCCACAAGGCTATGTAAAGACATTTGTAGTATTGTCTGTTGGTTGTCAAAACCAAACAAAAAATCCTCAAAAGGTTTCTGAGTTTTTCTTCTTATAAACGTCAGAGGAACACCATCAATCCCAAAAACAACTCAGATAAACAGAGCATAATCTAGCTCAAATTTACTTAAAATCAAAATAAACTTCTAGTCAACTGGAACTATTTTTATCTGCGTTGATAAACAATTTCTATCTGCATCAATAAAGTGAATCAACAGCATTAAATAGGACTGTTTGCCACTAGTCGCACTTTCTGTAAATAAATTTGTTTTTATTGAAAAGTAAACCAGTATGGTTAAATGTCAGTGCATAATTAAAAACTAGAAATGCTGAGGTTCTATTCAGGGAATTTTGTCTTCGCAAGACCAGATTACTGGATGTGGCTATATTTACTTGAAGTTAGATTTATTTCAGTAATCATGTTTATTATACAGATATCCTTATCCAGTTTTGATTACCCAGTTTTGATGCAGTTAATTTTGTTTAGTGCAGAATTACAGTATGTTCACAACTCAGTACACATTACATGACGAACTCCAGTATGAGATGGAAACTACAGAAAAATATGAAAGCAACATTGAAAGATGGGTAGTGACAATCATGGTAAGGGGAATAAATGTTAATGATGAATGTACTCCATGTCTATTTCCTGCTGTGCCTGGGTTCAGTGTTTGTAGAGCCAAGTGCTGAAACTGCAGGCAGTATTTTCATGTGTTTGGAAATGCTCACGGGCCAGTAGAAATCTCCCTGGGTTCAACACTTGCCTCTGCAGACAGGCACTGAAAATAAAAGAATATGAACAAAGAATGCACCAGTTGGAGGCACATCTCTAACTGCCATGCTTCTGATATCACTCCTCTGGAGCATATTTCAAATATAATGCCTGAACAGAACTTGTGAAATGGTCATTTATGTGAAAACTGCATGAATAGTCTTATTTTGTGTTAACATGTTTGGTAGTAACAGCCTACAAGCTCCAGATATATGACATATACCAAAGGTTCAGACCCTCTAGGGATACACAGTGCCTGCATAAGGATTTCAATGGTCCTTGGGCAGAAGCTGATTGTTGAGTCCCTTTTGATGCTCGTGTACATGCCCTTGGAATGTACACCTTTATAGAAAGATACTGCCTATGCTCCACCCCTAGGATGCTCCTGTCCTGTCCCTAGAACACTTTGGCATTCTCCTACCAGTGTCACTTCATATGTTGAAAGAAAAGAATCCATGAGTGCCCTTCATGTCCAGAACTGGGCTACTGGGAAAAAAGAGAAGGAAAAATATGGAGTGAAGTTTCTATGTGTCTATGTTTTATCCTTTGGTGGCACTAGAGAGAAGCTTAGAGTTTACTTCTCACTTCTTTCCCAAACTTCTGGGTCAGAAGGATAGGTCACAAAACCACTTTGTGAACTTTTTAGTTGAAAAGTGATTAGATAAATAGAAAAATAGATAAATAGAAAGAAAGAAAAATAAAGAAAAAAGGAAAGAGTGATTTCTGAATGCTGGGGGAGGAACACCCATCAGCCAGCTTGCCTGCCCTCTATATTTGGGCTATCTCAGAGATCTCTGCATCATTATAGGGCCTTCTGAAAAAATACAGTTGTCAGTCAGGAAAGGAGTATAAAAAGCAGCAGTGGTAAGAGATGCTTATTTGAGCAAATTGTGCCATTGCAGTTTGCCAGTTTCCAGGGCCCTTGGCATGATTACAGGTCCCAGGGAAGCAATGGGCCCTTAGCCAGATCTCAACCTGGCCTAACCCCTGATGTGCACACATTTCCCCATGCATGTTCCTACACCTATGCAAGTAAAAATGTTTTGTTTGAAAGGTCCCTAAGTGCTTAAGTGGTTTCTTGGATAACAGCCTAATTGTGTGAGGTCTCCAAAAGCTCTTGTAAGTAATTTAAAACTGCAAGAAAAATTGCAAGAGGAAATGTACAAGATGCAATTTTCCTTCAGGAAATGTTCAGATCTAAAATCCTGTTTCCACATAATTTATGTACTGGCCTGGGAATTGCTGAAATGGAGATTCCATTGTAGCTAGAGGCAATGGATATAAAGCACATATCAGCTCCCTGCCTTATCCACAGCGATTCAAGTGATATGCTTCAGAATTTGGGTATTCCACTATTTTGGGATGGGTGAAGTAGTCAGTCTTGCTTCAGTCAGACCAGGCACCTAATACAGTCAACAATTTCAGAAATAAGTAATTGGAAACGGGTATTGGAAAGAAAACAGAGATATAGAAGGGGGAAAAAGGCGATGATATGAAGGAATAGAGAAAGTAGTTACAGTAATGGGAAATCAAGCACTAGGTAACGGAGGAGGAAGGATATAGCCAAAAATGTAATATGGAATGCAGGAATATGAGGAACCTGAAAATAAATAATAAACTAATAAAAGATTAAAAATATGAACATGAAAACCAGGATAAAGTGAAAGAACAGCTAAGTTAGAGAGAAAAACATAAGCATCCTAGGGACATAGAAAGGAAAAGAAAGATACATACAGCATCTTTCTGACTGATTATTTTGCAAGTATTGTAGGTGGTGGGCTGCCATCATGTTGTAAGGTTCTTCGACTCTAAGGATAAAAAAAGCAGATCTCTGTCAGTCTTGAAAGACTATGGTATCGTGCTCTGCACTGCATACACTGCATGCGAAGTACAAAAGCCTGGGTTAGATTGCTATGGAGGATAGGCTGTTACCCAAGCAGCAAATCACCCCTCTCCATGCCACTGAATTCGTCCAATGGAAAGGCAGAGCCTATACGATCGCATCCAGCTGGCATCACAGAGCTGGGCTAAGGACAGGAGTTCACCCTGTCTTGAGGGGCAGACCCGGGTCTCGAATCCTGGCCTGCTGGTTAACAGGCACAGCGTCTTAACCGCTTGCGCCACCCACAGCCCACAGGATAAGGCTATGTCTAAAGACACTTTCCTGGGAGTATGACCCCTTGAACATAATGGGACTTACTTTTGAGTAGATATGGTAAGGATTGCAATTTCTTGTTCCAATCATTTAACTTATATTTAGCCTTAAAATCTAAAGATAGGCTTAAAAGTTCTTACTTTTTAATTTTTTCTTTTCAGTTTAAAAATAATTAAAAGAACAAGTTAAAATGGTTGGTTTTTGATGTTATTTTCTTGTTTTGACAGTTCAATTTGTAACAATTCAAATGTAACACTGCATCTAGAGTGTTTTATACTAGCAATTACACAATTTAGTATAGTAATAAAAGGACTTTGTTTTAAGGGCTTATGCTAAAATGACTCATTTTAATGCACTTAAATTTTTAATTCAACAAATATAAATGACTAAAGGCACTATTTCCAGGTAATTGAGACCTATGTTGCTAATATTTATGAATCAGACCTTAATGCTCAAAAGTTTAATGTTTTAAAGGGGGGATAGATGTTGTCTAGATAGATGTTGTCTAGGATAGATAGGGGGATAGATGTTGTCTAGGGGCCTAGAAACATGCAACTACAGCCCAGCTATCACACCATTGCAAAGGGACTGTTAATTAGATTCAGCAGGATTTAAATATTTGTTATTATCCCTACAATCCAGAGTAACTACGGGAGCACGTAAGAGACATTACGTGTACCCGTAGTTACTGCATCACCTAGTGAAAACCTATGGAAAATTCATATTGCAATCCAGAGCAAACTTTTCTTACACCGGAGCAAGGACTCCCCGTAGTTACTCTGGATTGCACCCTATGTTAAAAATCAGAACAAGTAGCTATGAGCTGTATTGTTGTTGCAGAACCACAATCTTCCATAGGTTCTCCCAAGCTTGTCAAGATTTGTTTTTCTCCTATCCTACTGGACTGTGCTTTCAAGAATTTAGATTGAAGGAGAAGTTGTCAATAAACACATGGACACAGTTTGTATTGTTGAATAGTGAAGCTTGTTTGCTGAATCAATTTGCAATGATTATAATACCAATTACAGCCAGCTGAGTTTTCCAGAAAGTGAACACACTAGCCGGGAATATTGACCCTTCTGGTGGTTTTCTTGACACTGAAAGGTTGAAGTGTTGAATAAAAAGATCCATGTCCCAGCTGTCCCAATATTTGTACTCCTGAGCAACTCAAAATGATTGATGACTATGTATACATCTTAAATTTGTTCAATACTCGTCAGCAATAAAAACCAAAAATAAGATTTCACCAAATCTTTAGAATATTTTAACCCAACTATTGTGATTTTTTCTCATCTCCAAGGAACAAAGTCTGCAAGGCAGAAACTATACGTTATATTTTCTGTATCTACTTTTCATATGGCTGTATGTTCACACTAGTCTTTTTGGCACCAATAGTCCAGAAAGATCTTATCATATAATGATGCCTGGAATGATGTGTTCCACTTAGAAAACAGCACAAATGTTCTATGTGAAGAGCATGAGAAGCCATTGTTCAAGCATAAGCAGTACAACTAAGGGCACAATTCAGAGTTAGGGCGGTGAAGTGTGTCTTAGCTGGGCTGCCCCAACTATTCTGAATACTGAGCAGAAAGTTATGCTGTATCCAGAGAGTCAGGAAGTCTGGGTGACCTTAGTGCTCCAGAGCATGCCAAGTAGGCACCAAGTCAGTGGTACCTGGGGAGGTCTTGCTCCTGAGAAGACCCCCACAGATCACACTGAACAAGGAACAGCTGTGATGCCTGCCTTATAAGGAGTCCCTGATGAAATGCCTGTACAGTCTACAGTGAACACAAGGAGTGGCCTTTGGAGTGGCCTGCTGTTTCCCCAGGTTAGTGGGCTGCCATAGTTGTGCCACATCCTGAAGTTGAGAGGCAGGGGTTGCAGATAGGCTGGCTAAGAACTCAGATTTTTGTCAACACTTCCATTCTTACTCTGCCTTATCATTCTTACTCTGCCTTAGACCCTATGGGTGTCTACTCAATACTATACCTGCTCCTGAGGTGGTATAACTCTGAGGAGCTGGGAGCTGGATCTGGAAGAGGGTATTTCTGCCTTGGAAACAGGCTCTGGACACAGAGTAACTGCTCTGCTCTAGGCAATGCTAAACATGCCCTCAGCATGCCTCTCCTGAACTGCCTAAGCTACCCCAGCTAGGGCAACTCAGGTCCACCTGTCTTGGGGCAGCCTATGTTGTCTTAGGCTGCCCCAATCCTTTTCCAGAATAACTAGGGTGGCCCATCTTGCAGTTGGGTCAACCCAATGATAGATGGGGTAACCAAAGTGCACTACTAGTTTGTGACCTAAGTTTGACCATTCTGCTTGATCATTTAACCTGATGCCTCATATTTCCACAATCAATTTGCTTACCAATAAAATCAGTGTAGGAGATTAATTGCCTAATCCTACTACTATTCATTGCAGCTCGAATGAACAATCTGGTGGCACAATGCTCTTTCTGGCAGTCACAAAACACAACCTGCAAGAGTGTGTGGACTGGTTTTTACCAGAGACAGTCATTGGCAGCTACTGAAGTGGAGCTTAAGGTCATGAAGATTTGCACAAAAGCTAACACTGAACAACAAGAAGTCGTTATATGAATATTCCATTAATTCTAATTCAATTATAATTATTTTATTATACTGTTTTAACATTATGTTGATTACTTTGCACTTCTCTCTTGTTCGTTCTTTTGAATTTCCAAGAAGTAAAGCAAGATAGAAAGGTTTAAACACAAATAATAAATAAATATTGTGAAAATCTCTTCTTTAAATACAGCCCTCAGAATCACTTATGCTGCAATCCTATCCGCAGTTTCCAGGAGTAAGTCCCATTGAATAAAATGGGACTGGCTTCTGAGTAGACAGGGATAAGATTATGCTATTAAATAATTTTGGCAGGTTTGGGAAAGGGTTAAAATGAATTTTAAAAAGTAGGCCTCCTTCAGTCTTGAAAGACTATGGTATCATGCTCGGCACTGCATATGCTGCATGCGAAGCACGAAGGCCTGGGTAGATTGATATGGAGGATAGGCTGTTACCCAAGCAGCAAATCCCCTCTCTCCACACCACTGAAATAGTCCAGTGGAATGGCAGAGCTGATACAATTGGTTCCAGCTGGCATCGCAGAGCTGGGCTAAGGACAGGAGCTCACCCTGTCTTGTGGGGACTGACCTGGCTCTCAAACCCTGGCCTGCTGGTTAACAGACACAGTGTCTTAATCACTTGCGCCAATGAATATCAGCCTGATAAATGGGTGAATATCAGTCTGATATTGAATTGTTTATCTGCACAATAAAATACAACTCTTTCATACTGAAAAGCAAACTGAGCTCTCCCATGCTAAGATGAATGTAAAAACACTGTTTAAAAAAGCTTACAAATAAAGCATATCCTTCTGGATATATTAAGAAACTGGGAAGATCAGAAGGTTCTCTTTTTCACTTCTTAGCAAACTTCTGCCCCATTTGTTGTTTTACGATCAACTTTTTGCTTAATGTGTTCATAGGACACTGTTGAGAACCACTGTGTCCAAAGTGATAGAAAAGCTGCAGGTTCATGCTGAATAGAAAGTGTGATAAGTAAAATAGGAAAACTGGTTGGTTTTATTCAGGCATTCATCTCACGATGGGAAGAACCTTTTTGGAAAGCACACAGAGAGGGCAAAAGCAAAGTCCAGGCTGAAGCAATCAGTTTTCACAGGCACAGCTAGCTCATTTTGAAAACCAGCATGGCAACCTTGGACAACTTTTAAGACTTCCCCAACCCCTCCAGTATAGGTTGAGCATATTTTTCCTGCGAATACTAAACATAATCTCCACGATTAGAAGTAAAATAAATAATTTTGATGGTGGTGGGCTTCATTTCAAAAACTCAAGACATTGTGGGAATTGAATGAAAGCTTATCCAATTTTTTTTAATTCACTCTAAGCATTCTTAAATTTGCTAGCAATCAGAAAAATGCTGGCAGCCTTACAATAATTTAGCCATCATTTTTGGAATAAATGCAAATTATCTTTAGCTTCTTCATGTTCTACAAGCAAAACCTCTTAATTTTTCTCAAGTGAATTATCCATCAGCATTGTGTTGGTAGTATGTGAAAGCAGAGTTTTCAAAGATGTGCATTTAATATTCCATACAACTTCTTCTGCTAAACAAATGGAATTTCAATCACATTTTACTTACCTGTTCCAGATCAGAAGGACCCAGATAATTAGCTTAATAATAATTACTGTATGATGTTCCTGAAGTCACTATTACACATACATTTTCATTATTAAACTCCTTTTTCATTTTATAACTCGTGATAATTTGATGTATAACATCCAACCACTTCAATTAAAAACAGTTAAATTTAAAATTAAATTAAGGGCACAATCCAGAGTGAGGGCACTGAGGAGTGCCCTATCTGGGCTGCCCCAACTATTCTGAATCCAGAGCAGAAAGTCATGCTGCATCCAGAGATTCATGAAGCCTGGGCTGCTCTACCTGCTCCAGAGCATGCTCAGTAGGCACCAAGTCAGTGACACCTGGGGAGGGCTTGTTCCTGAGGAGACTTCCCTCAGATCACACTGAACAAGGAACAGCTGTGGTGCCTGCCTTATAAGGAGTTCCTGAAGAGATGCCAGTACAGTCTACAGTGAATACAAGGGGCTTCTTGGAGTGGCGAGCTGTATCCCCAGGTTAATGGGCTGCCATAATTGTGCCACATCCTGAAGTTGAGAGGCAGGGATTGGCCAAGAACTCAGATTTCTTGGGTCAACACTGCCATTCTTACTCTGCCTTATCATAGACTTCTATGGGTCTACTCATTTTTCTACCTGCTCCTGAGGTGGTATAACTCTAAGGAGCTGGAAGAGGGCATTTTTGTCCTAGAAACAGGCTCTGGATACAGAGTAACTGCTCTGCCCTAGGCAATGCTAAACATACCCTCAACATGCCTCTCTTGAACTGCCTAGGCTGCACCAGCTAGGACAGCCCAGGTCCACCTATCTTGGGGCAGCCTATGTTGTCTTAGGCTGCCCCAAGCCTTCTCCAGAATAACCAGGATGGTCCACCTTGCAGTTGGGTCAACCTAGTGATAGATGGGGTAGCCCAATTGCACTTCTGGATTGTGCCCTTATACAATGAATTTAAAAAGCAGATAATTAAAACATTATATTATTTCCAACCCTTTTCTTTCTTAACCCATACCCACAATCACAATCACTACAAGTGATCACAATCACTACAACATTTCTAAAGTATATTTTTAACTTTGGAAAGGCTCTGCATCTTACGAATTGTCAGTGCTTTTAGCATTTACAAGAGAACTCTCTTGGTTAATGTGGATCACTATAAGATGCACTGTCTTATGTTGAGGGGAGGTCAGAAGCTATTAGGTGCTTTATTAATCAAAATCAGCACACACTGATTTGCCTACAAGGCAATAGGAAGTTAACTGCAATTGGGCATATTTCAGCAGTAATTTATCCTTCTCAGAAGGGCAACCATCAAAGGGTTTCTGTTAACTTGAGGTCCTCATTAATTGTGTAGCACAGATTAAAAAGAGAGAGTCAACTGGTTTGTCCTTAAATTCTTTATTTGCAGAGGTTTCTGCAAATGATTTCTTTTTGTAGTGAAGACCTATTGTGCCTTTATGTACATGATGCCAAAATTTCTGTATGCCTATGATAGAAACACAGCATGTTATCTGATGCAACAAACCCATGTTTGCTTGTGTTCTAAAGCAGTGGTCCTCAACCTTGTGAGGTCCTCAACCACAGACTGGGTCCATGAGAAGAAAAATTTGCCATGGCCTGGTAGGGACTCCAGATGAACTGCACAGATGCAGCCCTGTGCTCAGCTGTGCCTTTCCATTTGGATCTAGGTCTGAGCAGGGCTGGGCACCACTCAGGGCTCCTGCCCCTGTTCCAGGGCCCAGTGTTGGTGCAACCCCACTGCCAAGGCACTGTGGAGCAGCACTGGGCCGCAGACCAGGAGTTGAAGATGCCTGTTCTAAAGGAAATAAAGAATGAGTGTCATAGGCGAAAGAATTTGGAAACAGATTGCCACCAGTTTAAAGACCCTGACATTAACCCTTGTAGTTGGCAAGTTCCTCTCAGCCAAGGATGGCACGCAGAGTAGCACTGAGTGAGATGTTAATGCCAAAATAAGTTCATATGGGAAAAGGCATATATGTAGCAAGTGGAGGGCAGGTGAAGTGCCCTGGGGGTGACAGGTATGCCATCTGATCTGCCACTGAAAGGAGGCCAGTGGCACCTTTGGTGCCAGATGTGCCCTCCCTCCCCAAGACTTTGAATGATTGGAAAGGGCAGCACTAGAAGTGTTTGGTTGGTGGAACAATGAGACAATGACATTAAAGAGTCATTGCCAAAGTACATCCAGGTGCTGTACATCTTGTAGGTTCAGGTGAGTAGGGGATGTTTTATGGCACCCTTGAGCACCCTGACATATACTTCAGATATAGGAAGGGAGAGGGCATATATAACATCTAGTCTTCTCTCCTTTCTTGGTCCTGCAGCCTATGTTTTTATAAGCAACCTTGCACATTTCTACCTTCCTCTTTTTTAAGTTCCTGGATGGGTGGCCATGGATGCTGAATCCATGAGAGTCTAAATTGTGCTCCTACAGTCAGGCTGACATGCCTATGCTGCATCTAGCACTGCATTGGAGCTGCTAAAAGGGGAAGGTGCACGCGCACAGTGCATAGTGGCCCCAATAAGTCTGTTTGGATCTGCACACCTCCAAATTTTGCTTCTGTGACTGCATCAGTGTCTGTAGGCAAACGCAATGGTAACAAAGAAAGTTCAGCTACTCTTCAGTTCTTGTAGAGTAGATTGCCTCAGAGCTCTCAGTTTCCCCAGGAAATATAAATTTATTAATATGTAACAGATATTAATTAAATAATAACCTTTCCAAACTTCTATGACTATTTGTATGCCATGAAGAACTTCTTATGCAACTTTTTGCACAAGAGACAGCTTTTGAAGACAAAAACAGGCATTTAGGGGTTCGTGTTTAAATATGTTCCTCGAGGAGTTGCCCACTGATTTGAATTGGAAGTGGTTTCATGTTTACTACTAAATTGTACTGACCTTTTACGGAAGCTAGTTGTCCGAGGTGACATCTGGAACATCTATTGAGAATGAATTGGCGCAGATGTTGAATATGCTTTGTTTATTTTATTCTGCCTAATCAGGATAACCTTTGTTTTGGGTGGCACTCATTACACAGAAGGGTGAAGTTCAGCCAGGAATAGGTGACTTTGTTCTAATGAGCAAAAGCTGTGTAAATGGCACAAAGTCCCCACATTTGCCTGATGTGGCAGAAATAAGTCAAAGTGTGACTTCATCATCAGCATATTACCATAGATATCCCAAGCAAATGTAATTTTTCCATCTGGGAAAATGGGAAAAATTAGGGTCAACACTAAAGAACATGTCTCTTTTATTGATGCATCCTGCATCTTTGTCACTGTAAATATGTGATCTTCACAGAGCCATTGAAGAATATAAATAGTTTCAGGATAGCAGCCAAATGTCTTTTCTAAAAGTGTACTTTACCGGATGAGACTTTCTCATCGGCTCAGGTGTTAGTGGAATCAGCACAAATACTCTTATTGAGGTTTGTCTGCAGCGCTCATCAATTTATACACAAATTTAATTAACAGCATGGCCTTTATGAGGGTTATTAATAAAGCTCCAGATGAAACTCCAAGCACAAATATAATTGTTGCAGTCCCTGGACCTTGCCCTCGATGTAGTATTTTACTCATTATTCTTAGCTTTCTTGTTTTTCCCCCCTCTCTACCGAATGAGTAGAATTTTTGGCACTGTATTATAACAACAACCTGTGGTCTTTTGACCAGTCTTTTTGAGCCAACCCAACTTCATTTTTTGAGCCAAATTTGTTAAAATTGCTGTAGCAAATACGTTTCGGTGATTAACCTTGACTACAATTTTCATTCCTTGGCACTAGTGCTTATGTTATTTAAAAACATATGCATACACATAGAGAGGCAGCAGCATAATGTTTTAATCTCATAATGCACAGGTGCAAGCATTTCCTAAGTGGATTTTCACCTAAACTAAGGCAAAAGCTACACAAAGCATAGGAATGCACTACCCTAACGCCTTTGAATAAACGCTTTTGACTTGAATTTTTAATTGATTTCCTTACTTTGAAGTTCTTGTGAATCAAGAGCTGTGGCTAAGGAAAATTTTTAATACCTTAATTGGTATTGATATAATGTGGTCTAGCTTCTCTGCTTTGGTCTATCTTTGTTTAAAATTCCCATTAATCCTAAAGGGAAGTGTTTGAGGCTGAAAATATCTCTTTGTATTTCTGAAAATATCTCTTTGTATTTCTGAATGGATACATAGTGGGATGAGAATATATATCTTCTGATTTCCTTCTGATTTCCTTCCAATATTTTCCAGGTTATATAAGGAAAAAATACAGCTTTCCATTCATGTATTCTTTACTGTTTTATCCACCATTCACAGTGCAATCCTAAGATTGCTCTGGGCCAGTGCAAGTCCCTTGCTCTGACCCAGGAGGGTGGCAAATATTCAGTAAAACACATCTACACTTCCTCCAGTCAGTGTTAGAGAATAAAAATAGTAAAGCATGTTACCTCATAAGGCTTTTTCAGTCCATATGCCACATAGTCAAAATTAGACTAGTAATATCTTTCTACAATGATAGAACCTCTGTGGTAGGACCTCACTCCATCATATTGCATTTGGGTCTTGAACTGACTGTCTGCAATCTGTTTTTCTATCAGTGACTTAAATATGACAGAAATCCACTGAGAGCACAAACCTCAAAAGTACTACTTTTGAGAGCGAGTACCTGTTCAAAAGTAAGCCCCATTATATTCAAAGGGTCTTACTCCCGAGAAAGTATCTTTAGGATTGCAGCCTTAATATTTTAATTGTTTTAATATGCCTGTATAATGATCACAGAAATGTTTTAAAACAAGAAATAAATTTGTCTCTCTGTGTGTGCATGCATGTGTCTTTCACCTAGCATGGGAAGCTGTGAGGCAGTATATAGTGATGTGGGAAGCTATTTCTGGATCGCACTGAGTCCCCTCTCCATTTGCCTTCCATTGTGGAAGCTGTCCAAGGAAGGAAACTGCCCAATGGTATGCCAGTGCTGGAAAGCTGAATGCGTTCTATGTCTTTAACTTGCCACAAGACACTATGAGCACAATCCTAACCATGTCTGCTCTAAAGTAAGCTCCATTGTGTTCAGTGGTCTTACTCCCAGGAGAATATCTTTAGGATTGCAGCCTTTATCTTTTCCCTACTTTTAAAATTAATATTTAACTGTTGAGATTACTACTTGCACCATAAGAAAGTCAATCCAACCCATATGTCCAATACATAAAAAATCATGTAGCAGTCACTTTATGGTAAACATTTCATGTCCAATTATCATGTGAAAATTGGCACATCTTTGGATATTTTTCTTTTCAGAGAAAAATGAAAATTTTCAAGTAAAATAAATAATAGTAAATTGGTCTGACTCTCCTACAAAAGTAAAGAGCCTTTCCGCAAGATATCGTGTTCCTTCTGTTTCTGATTTTTCCAGAAGTAACTTTTTTTTATTTAGCACATTTCCCCTTTTAGAATACAATTAATTAGAACATATGGGGTACTTGTACCACAGCATGCTCTATAAAAATTCAAAGGGACATAATTAATTGGAATACTAGGAAACAGCATGTTTCTACAAGCCCAGTAAAATCCATGATAATCATTTTAACCTAATTTATGTTCTAAATATTTGAAAGATGAAGATGATTGTAGTAGCAGCTGGATTTCAAACTTTTTGCTTTCAAGGCAATATTTTGTGGACTTTTGAGTGGAAAACAATACTGAGAAAAACATAAATGAAACATGCAGAATAGCAACAGGACTATGCCAAATTACAAAAACTAGTAGCTTCTTCAGTATTTTTATTCTTGTAATTTGTACTAAAAAAACAATTTTTATGTTGCTTAAGAAGGCCTTGTTTCTAAACATTTACTGAAACTAAGGGCACAATTGTATGCATGTCTACTCAGAAGTAAGTGGCATTATGTCCAAAAGGTCTCACTATCAGGAAAGAGTGCTTATATTAGAAAGTGTGCTTATATCACATATTATAATTTTTAAATTGTATATTTCAGTTGGATTTTGTGCTTACATGGATGAGGGGGGTCCATCTGCACCAAGAATGTTTATTATATATTCTAAAATAGATTAGCTTGATGATGTCTGTTTCTTTCTGAGCCAGGAATCAAATAGGGTGTTAACTAGCTTCTGTAGATACTCATTTTGATCTCACAGATACATCAAGGACAGGTTTTGAGCCAAAAATAATTGAAATTTCTATTACCCTTAGGGAATAAGTTGGGTAAGAGACTTTACGTGGACCCATAGTTACTGCACCACCTAGTGAAAACCTATAAGAAATTCATATTGCAATCCAGAGCAAATTGTTCTTACACCGGAGCAAGGACTCCCCGTAGTTTCTCTGGATTGCACCCATAGAAGAGTGTATGACTGTTCTTTTGTCTGACTTTACCCAAAGCCGGATCCTAAAGAATAACCTACCAGTAACTGTTACCTAATTAATTGAACCCATATGTGCAGTACCTTTAAAACTGTAGCAACACCTAGAATTGACTTGGCTTCTCTAATTCCATAGAGATATTCATTCTGAAACTATGATTTAAACAGAGTATAAATTCCATCTCCACATGGTTCCACAGCAAAATGTGAAGCATGATATTCTGTGTTTTGTAATTGCTTGTTTTCAGTTTGAGATGGTAAATTCTCTACCACATGGTTAAATGGATGTAGCGACAGATTAATTTTGCAGTCAATTAATTAATTAGGACATTACCCCAATGCTAGAAGGAGAAACAGGCCTGCATGTCAGCTTAATGCAGGCAACTCCATATCTGACAAAATTGCTTGTCACAAGAGTGGAATATTACCGTTTTCACTGTAGCTAATTGCAAAAGAAGGTTTTTTTGCCTGCACTAATTAAACATGGCAACTAGTGTTACTGTCTCTTAGATGCACTGCTAGAACAAGGACCAGGGTGACCAGATGCCAAACCCAAAATTCCCCCGCAAGCTCCTCAAAATTCCTGTCCCTTAAGCCAAAATTCCTACCCAGTTAAAAAAGGTAGGACACCCAAAAATGTAGGACTTGTTAAAATAAAGCAAAAATACTGGTATTGGCTTCCTGTACTTAATTTCAACACTTAAAATTGAAAACCTTTTAAAATGCATGATTCTGACACAGACATGTAAGACATCCTCAAAGAAGTTTGCAGCAACACAAGCCATGCAAGTGACTTCAGCGTACATGTTTCTGACCCAGACATGTAAGACACCCTCAAAGCAGTCTGCAGCAACACAAAACACATGCAAGTGACTTCAACATTCTGACATGCACTCACTCACACGCACATGCAAACACACACACACACGTAGCATGCTCTCAGTCACACACAGACAAACACACACCATGCACTCACTCATGCACACACACTTACCTGTCCTTGGAAGGCTGCAGAGATGGCGCAGTGGTGACGGGGAGAGGCGGGCCAGCCGGCAAGGCTGCAGAGGCGGCTGAGAAGCCATGGGGAGCCTGGCCGGTCATGGAAGCCCCAGAGGTGGCGGAGAAGCTGCGGGGGAGCCTGGTCAGCCGGGGAAGCATTAGAAACAGCAGAGAAGCTGCAGGAGGAGTTGGGCCAGCAGGCAAGGCTGCGGGGCAGTGAGGACATGGAGGCCTCAAAGAAGCCGCTGCTGCCCAGGTGTGCTGCTGCTCTGCTGGCCACGAGGTGGAGGAGGACCTTCCTCCTGATCCCACCTCAGTGTTTTCCCACTCTGGGAGACTCCCTGTACACAGAAGTGTCCAATCAAATAGCTCCCAGGCCCTGATCCTGGTGAACGTGGGCTTTTTCCTACTCCCTAATAGACCCCTACTTTTTCTGGAAGTTTTCAGGGAATTCTTCTCAAATGGTCAACCTGACAAGGACACATTACTGAAAATGACAGCTGATTCTGTAGAATGTTTCCTCCTAGCATATCTCATCTCATGTTTTAATAAAAATAGAAATGCTACCATCAGCAGCATTTGAGAACAAATTATGTTCAGTTTGACTCTACAACAGGGCGTTTACCTGCAAATATGCATCAAGCTATGATTGATTCAGCAACAGAGAATATGTGTGTTGCAAGTAATAACTCCAATTGCCATTGTTGTCTGTGGGGTGTCCCTACTCTGTGGTAAGGTGGGTGGCTATCAAGGATAATGTAGTTTCAACAGTGCATCCTGACATTGGAAGTTCTTCTCCTGGGTTGGTCACTGCTGCTAAATTTGATGACTTTTATAGGCATCAAGTAAAACAACACATACCTATTTACTCAAATAGGTATGTGTCTTCAGGTCATCAGACAAGGGTCTTTCACAGCCTTCATGGAGATGCCAGGGGTTGAACTTGGGACCTTCTGCATGCAAAGCAGGTGCTCTGCCACTGAACTAGGATGTTTTACTGTCCACTACTTTTCAAAACAACTCTTGTTTGGAATGCTGTTCTAATGGTTTATTGTTCTGATCATGTTTGATAGTTATTCATACTGAACTCAAAGGGGGACCAGAAATGGCTGGACATAAATTACACATGAATGATTAAGAATCTTTATATGGAGGCTTTTGCATAATGTGCTTGTCCCTTCATACAATTTTGAGTCACGTTGTAGAAGTATAGCTTATTGAGATATCTACATTGCACTGACAGCAGAGGTCTTAAATTATTGCATAATATTCTCTCCCAGTATTTAGCCATTCATACATCGTCATTCATTTTCCAAGATATGCTGGTAATTCACAGTGTGTACCTGATGATATCATAATGTTGACTTTCAGACAATTGCTCTGGAGGGTATGTGAGAGATATCCTGTAGGTTATACAGAATAAATGACAGGCCAGCATGAATTACTGGTTACAATCCTATCACTATCCCAGTGGTGTTAAATTAGATAAGCTACAGAAAATATGGAACTTTTATTTTTTGTTTCAGAATCTGTTTCTGAGATGGAAAGAAGACACCAATATTTTAGAACTTATAATTAGTACACAGAAAAGTACTTATAAATGAAGCAAATTAACATTCTATTCCTATACAGAATGTGCTATAATTTCTGTGAATTATATAAAGGTTAGGTTATATCAGAAAATGGTGTTTTAATAGTTTTCAATTTAGAGTCTCCATAGCCGTAGCAATACAATGAAAAATTATAATGCTATTAGAAGTACTATAATATGATTTCAGTCTATTCCTTTCCTACTTTGCCCTTTGATTAAAATGTAATTTCAGTTGATTACTTCAGTGTTTATCGGTCTATTAATATATTTAATTTGCTGATGGTATCACCATAGAATCTAAATGCCACTTAATAGAAGATTAAAAGTTCCATGCAGAAAATAATGATTATTTTATTTGAATTAAAATGCTTTTGACATAGTGAACTCATGTTGGCTGTTCAGATTATTCACAAAATAGTCTCCAGGAGCTAAAGCATATATTATCAGCACTGCTCAGATTCTACCCAAAGTCTCCATGTCAGGACAAACCTTCCTTGAAGCAGTAAACTTGCCTTCACATCACTCTGGGACCTGCTCCAGAGAGTTGTTGTGCTAATGCATTTGCTTATGTAAATTTATTCAGATTTGAAATGTAAATTCATGTATACATTAGACTGGCCTCTGACACGTTGTCAAAGAGATGATGTGGCCCTCCTGCTAAAATGTTTGTCCATCCCTGACTTAAATGGACAAAATTGGCTGAAGCTGTAGCAGGGAATAGGGGAACTTTAATATTTTCCAATCTCTCTCATGGCTTCTCCCATCTGCATTAGGATGAATTCTAAATAATCCATCTTATCCTCCCCCATTATGGCTTTGCACTGCTTTGCTCATTTTCTCCATTTACTAGGAAAACCACAAAAACCTTGAGATCAGTCACATATTTATCATGATGTATACTTCGGCTCTAAGCTTGGCCCCAAAATTTCCGGATTACCTTTTTCAACAGATTTTTTTCAGAAAGGTATTCAGAAGTTTAGTATCCCATTCTGGGCTCCATATTCTATCTTTTGAATACAAAGCCAAAAGGATACCCATCTTTGCTACCAGGATATAAGAAAAATCATTTATAAATGTTAGATTGTATTGATATGAATGGTATAGTAATATAATTTGGAGCTAGATGAAAAAACATTCAGTGCGAAAATATAATGAGAAGGAAGTAAGATGCTTCTGATGTCACATGGATAAAAGTTGAATGGAACAAGATTTAAATTATATCCAATAACTTCCTACTTCACATGAATCATACTCTGGGAGAACATGGGTTTCAAACCAGACAACCAGACTTTCTGAGATCTGTGTAAAGGAAAGGAATTAATGCACACATTTTAGGGGAAGGGCATTAAGTTTGAGACAGAAATGATAAGAGAAAAGCCATGGCAGAAAATGTTCATAATGCACTTTTTTTAGTTGATATAATTAAAGTATTGGGAGTCAAAATCTTTTGCTGATCTACTATAAATGATCCAGAAATCTGTTAGTGGTTCATTGATGTTCCTGAAGGGGAAAGGGAAACTTCTGGGTACCTGAAACTCCTTTGTAAGGTGACCCTTTTCCCTTGCCTATAGAGCAATTTGGAGTCAAGAGGAATGTGGAGGTATCACTTCAATTTGCTCTCCCTGTTCTGAATGGCTGCTATAAGGAGGAGAAGCTGCTTTACGTAACATTCAGGCATCTGAAAAATCTGAAAAAACTTAGTGTTTGTCTCTTCCAGGAATGCCAGTATGCTACACTGTTTTTAATCAGTTATACATTTTTTTCCCCTGTGCACAACTGTATTTTGGTTTACAGATTCATTCTGCCCATTGCGACTTTACAGTTTTTCTACAACCTTGTATACAAGAAGCTGACTAAAAGTGGCCCAGCATGAATTTATTTGGAGGAACAACAGGTAGCTGTTTCAAGAAATTGAATCAGTTGTGACACAGAGATTTTTTTTATTCTGTGTGTCCTAGATTTTTAGATGGGTAGTGATATTTCAAAAATTGAAGATTCCTTTCTCATTATGATTTAAGGATTGCTAAGGACATGAAATTCCGACTTCCTTGGGAGGAAGTAAAATAAAAGAACACTAACACATGCAAATCACCATCATATTTCTGTTACCCTTTCCTGTAGCAGATTTAATTAAAGATTTTTTAATCATAAAAAAATTTGGGCTTTAAAAACCTTGCCTTCTTTTCATGAAACAAAAGTCATGACTTCATGAAATCTATTAGAATTGTCTAGGGATGTCAGATTTGGAATGTGTTTTAATGAGATTCATAAATGACTTAATTTAGAACCTCTGTGCCATAAAACAATGTTTCTTTCTCACATCTGTTCATAAACAGAAAGATATCTCTGGGGAGAAAACTTTTTTCTTAGTATATGTAGAAAGGAATAGTAAACATTAACATACTCACAATTTTTAATAGCCTTTAGGAGGTAGATGTTGCCGTATAAGACACAGCTATCCATAACTGTTGCACCATCAAGCTTCATGTCAGTTATAAAAGCTAATAAGTCTTAGAGGAAACTGCAGAGTGCTGCTGTGTTTATCCATATTACATTGTGATTGAGGCAGTAGAGCAGAACTCTTGACTAACAAACTGTATTATCTAAACATGGAATGGGAAGGGCCAACCTCCCCTTATCTACTTGCAATTTGCTGTGCAGAATTGCCCCTGGCTGCTGCAAATGTTTCCATACCAAAACGGTTTATGGAACATTCATGTGGTAAGGGTTGACTAGCAATTGCATCCATTTAAATAGCCAAATAGTTTTCTTTTTTCCTATGTAAAATTTGGTTCCTCTATGATATGCAAAGCTGCATCATTGTGAGACTGACCATTGCTTGATCTTATAACCAAGTACAGAGTACTCAGTTGACAGTGTACTGACAGTGTACTCAGTACAGAGTTGACAGTGACTTTTCAGATCTCTGGCAAGGGACTTCCCAAGCCCTGGGGGGGAACTCATGGAGTAAACCTCACAACCCCAACTTCCCAACGGCTGAGGGAGACCCCCTGAGAGGATGCAGCCCACTCAGCCTCAGAAGAGACCAAAAACCCCTTGTTGGTGGGTAGAACTGTGTGCAGTGGGGAAAAGGCTAGAGAGGTGAAGGTCTGTGCTTGGAACAGCTCCACCCATAACCCCTGAAGCCTCATGCCTTTGAGCAGGAGAGTGACTGAACTAACTCAGAGCCACTCTGAGACCATTGCAGGGGGTACCCAGGCCCAGCCTTGCATAGAAGAGGCTAGTTCAGTGGGCCCTGCCCCAGAGGATCCCTGACACATACTTACCTGGGAGCAGGTTCCATTGGATTCAGTGTGACTTGCCTCATGAATAGGATTGTGCTGCAAGGATACCTTCCATGGTTGGGAGATGGATAGCTTAAATACTGTAATTTAGGGCAGAATCCTAACCAATTTTCAAGCACCAGAATAAAGGCACTGCACGTCCAAGGCAAGGGATCAACAATCAATCAATCAATCAATCAATCAATCAATCAATCAATCAGTCAGACTTTCCCTTATCTTGAGGGGCTGAAAGATGCAGCACATGCCCCACTGGCAAAGCTATGTCAGTGCAGGAAATTTCATTTGGATTTGGGCTGGAGAGCCATAATTTCCACTGTCTTCCTCAAAACGTAAGTAGTAATAAAGTAATATTCTTAATGCTGTAGTGTAGCAGGAGGGGGAAACAAGTCAATTAAAACACACTGTTCATGATTGTAGAGTGTATTTTGTTGCTTTTGTTGTTCCTTTTGTTTTTATTTGTGCATAAGGGATCTTTCACTTGCTGTGTTGATTAACTTTTTGCCACAATTTTGCCTCAGTTGCTGACTGCAGTCGTACGTCAGTGCAGTAAAAAGGCCCACGTTTGTATTCACATTTCTTGCGACATTTACTTTAACAGGGGCATCATTTTGTATTACTCATATGTTTCGGTCTCTTACCTCTCATATGGCTTCAGCCTTGCTTCCTTCATGGGCTTATTTTCTCTTGCAATCCTTGTCACCTTTTTTTATATGACCCTTTTGACTGAGGTGAAAGTTGAACTCTCCTCTTCTCAAGCCCTAATTAATTGTGCCAGCAGCTGTAACATTGTATTATGAGAGTCATCTAACTTTTATTTGCCATGAAATAGAACTGCGTTAGCTCTGGGGTAAAAGTCGTCTCAAAACGAATCATTTTCTTTCAGACCTTTTAAGAACGGCACGAGTTATTGTAAAGATGCTTTTCAGGTTCTGGAGATCAACTTTTTCTTTCACAGGTTACTCTCTGGCATGACAGCAACCATTTGTATGGTTCTTGTTCTTTTCTTTCCATCCTTTCTCACAATATATTCACCTTTTCAAAATATGGGTCATTCACTATTTTTTATACATGTAAAGGTGTAAATACTTCCTGAGACTTTCCTGTGTCAAAATGGCTACTGATGTATCTAATGGATGCTAAGAAGCTGCCAGGATTATCCGCAACCCGCAAACTCTGCAAATGGGCTTCTCAAGTCCTCAGACTTCAGAGACTATAAGCACAGACCTAACCATGTCTACTCAGAAGTAAGCCCCATTGTGTTCAATGGGTCTTACTCCCAGGAAAGTGTCTTTAGGATTGCAGCCTATGTCCAGATCATGGATCACATGAGATTTCATGACTTGCGTGGGATTATGAATGTACATATGTATATTTCCAGATGTAAGATGGCTTGACATTTTCAGATTTCCAGGTGTGGTCCTTTTTAAGTAAGATCTGATAATAGCAAGATTAACATTTATCATCATTCCTATGCATGTTTGCTCAGAAGTAAGTTCCAATATATTCAATGGGATTTATTCCCAGGAATATATAGTATGCATAGTATTTCTATTGTTCTGTTACTGGAATGCTTATAGAAACTTGTTTAAGATACACTTCCCAGTAATACTGGAAGGTTATAAAAGAATGCTAATGGGCACACAGTGGCCCTGTGGACACAAATCCTTGGATAAACACAGATACTGGATCCATGGATATGGGCACCTGCCTGAATAACAGTGGTTCTCAAACATTTTAGCCTGTGACCCCCTTATGAGAATTAAAATCTGTCTGGAAGCCTCCCAGAAGTGCTGTCACCAACCTGAATTGATGGTGTCACCAAACAGAAAGCAACGTCACTGTGGTGCCAGAGTTCCTCCATGTTTATTTGGAAGTAAGAGCACAATCCAGAGGAACTATGGGAGCATGTAAGAGACATTACGTGCAGCCATAGTTACTGCACCACCCAGTGAAAACCTATGGGAAATTCAAATTGCAATCCAGAATAACTTGTTCTTACTCCAGAGCAAGGACTTCCCATAGTTACTCTGGATTTTACCCTAAGTCTTATTGCGTTGAATGAGATTTGCACCCAGGAAAGTATGGATTGCAATCCGAGTGCCCCATTCCAAGATGGTGGTGCTCAGTGACAGATTATAAGATGGTGGCATGTACCTTTTTGTGACCCCCTGAAATGAAGTTGTGACCCCCTTAAGGGGGTCATGACCCACCCTTTGAAAACCACTGTTTTTAGCATACCACATATAGAGTCCTGGGCCCAGCTTAAGAGGGATTTACCAACAAAATATTGACCTGTTAAATGAATGCATTACATAGGAAATGCAACCAATGATAGACAGATCATTAGAGAAAACCAAGCTTTATTCTGACATTTGGTCTGCATGGAGGATAGCACAAGGACTTTCAGTGTAATGACATTTTAAATATAGTCATCATTTTTAAATAGCATTTTCCTGGTTATCTGGATTTTCTCAGGGCGGATGAAAGACAGATTCATTTTCAGAGGATGATTTTTAAAACAGAACAATTTCCTTAATAAGAATGGACTTGATCATTTACTCAATTGTAGACATGAGCAGTAAGGCAAAATGGTTAGCTACGTCCCTAATAATTCCACAGTCAAAGAAAAGATAATGAATTGGAGATGAAATCTTTCCCAAGGGTAAAAAGTCCTCAACAGGATCTTTAAATTCTGAATCCATACACATGTTTATAGCTCTTCAGATATGGCAGAACATTCACCTTTGTCTCTTTGATGGCTTCTTCGTGAATGGAATACTTAAGCAAATATACAAAATTATCCAGCCATATTTTGCAGAAACGCAAAATGGGAGAGAGCAAATCTTGAGTGGGAGAAAAAACGTGCCTGGTGTATGAGCATAAAATTTATGTTATGTTTTATTTTGTAGGGGAAAAAGACAAGGTTCAGTAGAAGGGAGAAGCAATAAAGAAATAATTGTATAGCTTGGAAACTTAAAACAGGCTACATATTAATTATTAATAACAAATTGCCACTTTGCACCCCACCAGAGTTTTCATCTTTGTGTTTATGCAGCATATCTTGAGTTAAATGTTTTGAAGGCTCCATCAGAATAATCCAGACTGATAGAAATAAAATGCAATATTGTAAGTACGAACTGTGCAAGATATGTTGGGGAAAACAAGAACACATAAATATATAGAATTATTATTTTCTAGAAAAGAAAAATTATAAAAATGAATATTGGCAATACTCAGACATGTACATGAGTCAGCAGATCATGCCTTAAAATGCACTGAGTACACTTTCTATTTAAAATGAATTAAATTTTTCAGACATTTTACTAACCATAATGCATATTATAATTTTGAATAACCAGTAATTCATGGTTTAAACTAATGAGTCTGGCTTGTTTGCTTGTTAAATTCACGATGATCTACTTCTTCATTAGCGATTGTCCTTGTTCACCCAGTGAATAACAGTTTTCTAATGGACAGAAGCTATCTTTGCCAGGGGAAAATGAGAACATGTAAATATTACATACTGTTATTACTGTATCCTGTTGCATTATTATTATCCTGTTGCATCCTGTTGTATTATAGTGTATCATTAGCGTATACTGTTGTATTATAGTTTGTGTCAGTTGTATCATACATAATGAAAACTTTAGTTTTGAAATGCTATAAAGGGATATTTTCATCTGCACTTTGGATATTTTATACCCGGTTCACCATCCAGGCAGCTTCTTTCCCTATACCTGAAAACTTGAGCATGTTTAATAAGATTTTTGCCTTTGAACAGAACGCAACTATGAAAGATCTCAAAGACCTATATTATAGCAGTAATTGCATTCTGAAGTGATGTGTAGGATGGGGAACAAGACTGACAAGAAAGTGGAAGGATTTAAAAAACATACGACTTATATAAAAGCTTTACAAGAATCTCAAGTTCTCTCCTTATATTAGATGGCAAAAAATCTTATTTTAAAAAAGTTTTCAGGCACAAAGAAGTAATTTTATAATCAAACCTAGAGGCTGCCAACAGAATGGCAGCATCCTGACTCAAAACAGTTGAACTAGTCATAAGATATTTTGGGTCCTGACCACTTCAGTAATCATGATTACAAGAATTAACATTCTGAAAAAAAATTGGTGTTTAAAATATGATTTATCTGTAAGCTCGGCCATTTGACAAAGCCATTCGTCCCAGTGTATTCCCAGGTAAGTGTTAATTTGGAGAGTTAATTTGCTCACTGATGGAGAAGTTTCTTTAATATCCCAGTTTTCCTAATATCCTCTGAAAAGTGTTCCCAAAGAAGGACTCTTGTTCAACTCCTAATTGGAAATTCACAATATGCTGGTATCAACATATTTCAATATCAAATGTGCACTTTGCACCTTCTCCCAGTCTTCTCCTTTGTAAATTCCCAATAAGAAGATGGACAAGATTGTGTATTCACACAGCTAGAAGTAATATACTATTTCACACAATACTGATAAATGCTCATTTTAAATTAATATACTTTAATCAGTCATTCACAAGGTTACAGACTATTTGTATCTTGAACACTGGCAGTGTCTCCAGTTTGAATCTGAAATTGTGCCAAGACAAATTCTTTAGCTGTTCTTTTTTTCCACAGGGCCAAAAACTTGACCCCGTCTTTTGCAGCCTATAAAGTTCTGACAGTTTGTTCTATAAACTTCATGAACATGTCCAAATGCAGTGCATATAGTATTAATCAGTGTTACTGACCCTTGAATTTTCCTTTATCCTGTGACCTTGTTGTCATATTGGGTTTGCAGAGCGCTCTGCCAGTGTCTGAACCATGCAAAACTCAGATCTCAGCAATCTGCCTGCCTTAGATGTAAAGTTCAACATGTGTTCCCTCAAATAAGTGCCAAAAATAAGTAGCAGAATTGCCAGTAAAAATCCTGCACTACCCCATCTGACTCATCATATAATTGTTTTCTTATTAAAAAGGCTAAAAATGCCTTGAATGTTCTGTGCTGTTCATTGGCAGGAACAAGATGTAAACAAAGATTTTTTTTGTGATTAGTGGTATGTGTTGTTTTAAGAAGATGATGCTCAGTTCTTTTCTTTAACTTTCATAGAACCATTTATTTGTTCATGGTTGCTTTCCAGCACACATACACGAGTGATATGGAAAAACCTTTCAGGAAAATATATATTTCAAAAGGAAGTTTAGTAATAAATCTCCCTATTGACGATAAATATAGGAAGTCTATAAGCTTGTGTCACATTCCTTGGGCATGCCCAAACCTAGAGCAGGCACTTCTCATTAAACAGTGGTTCTTGATTTATAAAATACTAGCGAAAAGTGTACCCGTGTTGTGGGAGTAACATTTCCCCATATGCCATCCCCCAGGGCGCATCAACTCCCCATGCGCAACTTTCCCCATGCGCAACTTCCCCCATGCGCAACTTCCCTCCATGCGCATCATCCCCCCATGTGCATCAGTCCCCCATGCACATCAGTCCCCCATGTGCATCATCCACCATGTGCATCATCCACCATGTGCAACTTCCCCATGCGCAACTTCCCTCCATGCGCATCATCCCCCCATGTGCATCAGTCCCCATGCACATCAGTCCCCCATGTGCATTATCCACCATGTGCATCATCCACCATGTGCAACTTCCCCATGCGCAACTTCCCCATGCGCAACGTCTCCCCATGTGCAACATCCCCCATGCGCAACTTCCCCCCATGCGCAACTTCCCCCCATGCGCATCATCCCCCATGCGCATCATCCCCCATGTGCATCATCCCCCATGTGCAACTTCCCCATGCGCAACTTTCCCCATGCACAACTTCCCCCATGCGCAACTTCCCTCCATGCGCATCATCCCCCCATGTGCATCAGTCCCCCATGCGCATCATCCCCCATGCGCATCATCCCCCATGTGCAACTTCCCCATGCACAACTTTCCCCATGCGCAATTTCCCCCATGTGCAACTTCCTCCATGTGCAACTTCCCCCATGCGCAACTTCCCCCATGTGCAACTTCTCCCCATGTGCAACTTCCCCCATGTGCAACTTCCCCCATGTGCATCATCCCTCCATGCGCAACTTCCCCTCATGCACAACTTCCCCATGTGCAACTCCCCCCATGCGCATCATCCCCCCATGCGCAACTTCCCCCCATGCTCAGCATTTATGCAACCTCTTCCTCCGAACAACGTCCCCCCAGTGCACCAGGCAGAGAGGACCAAATTGGCTGAAGGTTGGTCAGTCTCCCATGTTAAGTATAGGACAGAAACACGTTGCCCCCTTTTCAGCCCCTGAAGGGTTAAGTTTCTCCAGATGGTTCTTGGTGGGAGTTCAGGTGACAGAAGGAACTCCCAGAATTCCATGCTTCAGGCCCAGCAGTTGGGGCGGAATGTTGATGAGTCATCAATTCTCCAGTGCAAAGTATATGGAGGAAAACATGTTGGGCCCAGTGATGGGCTTCAAAGAAATTAAGAACTGGTTCTCTGCCCATCTGGCAGCCACTTTTAAATGGCTATTTTTAAACTTTATATGTCCTATCTCTTGTTAACAACCGGTTCTATAGAGTAGGTGCGAACCTTCTGGTGCCCACCACTGGTTGCGCCCCTTTTTACCCCCTTCCTGCTGGAATTTCCAAAAATCGGTTCTTAGTGCACCCCTCCATCACAGAAGGAACACCCTCCCCAAATTTCACACTTCTAGGCCCACCGGTTTTGGCAGGGCGGTGATGAGTCAGTGAGTCAGTCAGTGAGTGACTTTTCTCTTTTATATATATAGTTGAGTGATCTCTTGCTTCATATTACAATTTAACAGAACTTTCATTCCTTCCCATTCCATACGCTCCTTTCCCCATTTTTATTCTACAAGCTCCTCTTAAGCTATGGAAAGTCTGGTAAAAATCTAGGAAAGTGTGATTTCTTCTCACTGAAAATCTCTAGAAGCCCAATGCGAATCTTCCAGGTGGCCACTGTAGTGCCAAAATGGCTATCATTGCATCTGATGGATGCTAGGAAGCATCTAGAAATCTCCTTGGAGGAAGAGGACTTTTGTCCCCTTCCTCCGGAGAAAGCTGCAAGCCCTGAAATAGGACTTCTCTAATCTGTATTAGTCCAATGCAGAGTTCTGGGCCAGGCAGAGCAGAACTCCACTGATCCAAACCCATACAGTCCAACCTGCCACCCTTTACTGCCTTCTCCTGCCCTCCTCTGCCCTGGAAGGCCCCCTTCCTTCCCCAACCAACACCTCCACTTCTTGGAGCTCATACCCTGCTCTGGGCAATGTCCAGTTGGTGCTGGGCTTAGCACAGTGTCATGAGCATGCCTTGCTGCACATTTGTGACACCAAGTGCCATTGTAAAGACCAGTGGGGTGAGCTCAGGATTAGGCTCTAATTTGGGAATGCAATTAGCTAATTTTTGAACTGTATTTCAAATACCCCTAAAAATAGTGAAGATAAATTCATAATCCGTTGCTGTTCATTCATGTTCTGCAGTATAATTCATAATTTTCTTTAGCAGATCTAAGAATCTTTTGGTTGATGTGTGGATGCCTACCCTGTGCATTTATGCAGTAATGATTTTTTTCCTCTCCAATGGCTCCGTGACATGTGTAGGATTTTTGTTTTGTTTTAGTGTTACATTTTCATGCCTTAATATTACAAGGAAATGAAAATGTTACATTTTCATTCCTTAATATTAAAAGGAAAAGCTTTGTAAGGATTAAACAAAGGACAGAATAACTTCAAGAGAGATATTGTCTTCCTTGAGGTCTCCAAGAAAAGTTTACTTTCATGACATTTACAGCCAGGTCAATTCACGCTCAACTTTATTGTATGTTGTTTATTGTAAAGCTTAAACATTTCAGTATGCCCTGAAAGTCAACCCTTTGTCTCACACCTGCTACAACCTGTCAGTGCAATTCCGTTTCCTTTCATAGAAAGAAAAGTAGTCAGGTCAGACAGAAACATGAGGTGATTAGTTCACTCACATGGCTATTTGTTTTCAGACATTCAAAGACAAGGTAGAATGCTAAATTTTCTTGGCAAAAAAACACACACCCAAACTTAGAAGGTAACACGAACTGCAATAAATTTTACAGCGTTGTTAAGATTACTTGTGGTATTTGTTACAAACAAGCAAGTGGAGCCTGCAGCATCTTATGTGTTTTTCCCTTATCACAAGAAATAGGCAAGTATCAAAGGTCCTGAGGACCAGTTCTTTCCTGATAGGCACCCAACCATGTTGATTCTTATTAAAACTTTATCTCAACGATCAAAATATCTCGAGTCTCCAAAATGTGCCTGGAAATCTAGTGAGAGCATTTTTCTCAGGGGATTATAAGTACTTTCTGCCTGTGATCAGAGGACTGATAACAAGAAAATAGCCTCTCTGTCTGAGATTGGTTTCAGCAGGAAACAAAAAGACCAAGGATATATGAAAACAGTAGGGGAAGTAGGAGTGTTGTTATCTATATTGGAGAAACTCATAAATGGTTCAATTAAGATTCGGTTTGGTGCTGAGGTTAAGGATTTACATAGACAGTTGCAGCAGTTCTTTTCAAATATCCTTTCAGTATCGTGGAGATCTCGAGGCAGTTTAGAGAAACAGCTCCATGATGATTGTACTGATCTCTTCCAAACTCCAGAGGCCTGCAGAATTGCAGCAAGGAGCACACAACGGCATCCCTGCAACCCACAACATGCTCATCATAACTGTGACTGAGAAATTTGTAAAATATAAATAGAGCTCAGGGTATGTTCCTCAGGCACACTTCAAGGTAGGCTGCCTCCTTTCGAACAAAACACTGTTGTGCGTACTGTACAGTAGATAGGATGCTTGTATACTGGATGCTGGCAGAAGCCTTTTAGCCTTGATCTTCCTGCTGGTTCCACCCTTATTATTTGCTGCTTCTTCCTTCCTCAGCTGTGGAAAATCAACAAAGCAACCCACAGGCAGTGGAGGTGGGTGGTTGTTAGCAGAGGAAGAGGCAGAAGCCCCGAGCAATAGGCTAGATGCTGAAAGGCTTGTTATTTTATGGGAAACTGTAAAAGTTAAATGTCTCTCTCTTTGTGATGTTACTGTTTATGGGAAAGAAAATGTTTGTTTCCTCTAAATATTTATTTAAATTAATGTATTTCAAGTCAGCACAGGTAGAAATGATTGAGAAGAATGATGAAATGGTTTTCATACAAACTCTATCTTTAAATTCTAGGTTTGCTGCAAACATTTGTACCAAAGTCTGAGTTCAGTTAAAATATATAATTTTTTTAGAATAACTTTTCACACTACAGTATCTGCACTAGGCTTTTTAAGACAAGCTTTATGTCCTTGGATCAACTTGGAGTCTTTCTCATAGCCCAAGCAAGTCATATTAAATCACCATACTTGTCTCAGTTCTCAACAGGGGTTTCTCCAGAAAAACTCCCTTTAACAAAAAGTAGCCTAAACAGTTTTTTCCCACAGTTTTTTGGGGGGCATGTATCTCTCTATAATTTAATACTGAACTTTAAGTGCACATTGTCCTTTTCAGAATAACAAAAGATAGATCTCTGTCCTAAGATTGCTTATACAGGTTGAGTATCCTTTATTCAAAATTATTGAGACCAAAAATGCTCATTTAAGATTTCTGATGTTTTCAAACTTTGGGAGATTTTATAAAGTTGTAGATTTGTGGTGTGTGCCTCCCTTGGAAGAAAGCCCAACAACGTCCACAAGGTTTACTGCCCAAGAGTGACACCCAGGTGTTCAAACCTTCACTTTTTGCCACCTACCTTTTCCTGGTGCTTTTATGCTGGTTCCTGAAGCAAATGAGCAATCACTATCCCTAGGAGTCTGGAGCATCATGCGGCTGTACTTGGTGGAAGTTCAAGGCTGCCCTGATGGAGAATGGTCAGACTCCTATTACATGCTTATGCTTATGGAAAATAAAATAAAATAGAAGCCACATGTAGATCATTCAAGCATGCTATTTTACACTCATATGTTATTACATTTTCATGTAGCAACACAGCTTCTTGTAATCATCATGCAATCCACATGAAAGAATGTTTCATACTAAAAAGCATTGATATTCTTTACCAATCTGAATATTAACCTTCACTTGTCCCATTACTCCAGCATGTAATGTTTTAGCATATCCGTAACTATTGTTTTGACTACTTTGCATTGCATACCCATTCTACTTTTCGTATTCTGTACAGAAAAGAATGAGAAAATGCTCCATTATTATAGAATTTCTGTCTTGCATAGGATTTGTAAATGTCAGATGAGGAAATAAAAAGTGAACAAAGAAGATATTGCATTTCTTGTTATAATCTGATCAGAAATGCATATTCCATCTAGTAATTATCTGACTCCAGAGATGCTTAAAACCAGTGCTGATGTATGCTATTGAATGTCAAATGCTCTATTTTGCTCTAGAAAGTACATGCATTTACCAAGGCTGACATTTTAGCATTCTGACTGTTATTTTGTTGTATTTTCATTATTCTTAACAAGTTAGCTCTAAATGTAGGTGCATCTAAGGGTGCAATCCTAACCTATTTAAGCCAGCATGACTCACATAATTTACTGTGGTGGAGTGGTGTGGTCAGTACATAACTGTGCAGTGGCCTAATCCTCCCAGGAGTGGGGCAGAAGTGCCTTATGGCAGTTTTGTGACACCCCAGACCAGCATAGGACTTGGGTCAGGACTTATGCCGCCCTAACTGGGAATTAGGATTGAAGCATAAAGGCTTTAAAATATTGCACCTTTTAAAAAATTCAATTACATCTACCCAATCTGTAATCAGCAGAGATAGGAAGGAAATTATCCAGTTGCATTGGAAATATGCAGGATTATTTTTTAAAGGTAAACCAAGGCTGCAATCCTAAAGACACTTTCCTGGAAGTAAGATCCATTGAACACATGGGGCTTACTTTTGAGTAGACATGGTTAGGATTGTGCTCCAAGTGAACACAATCCTAACTGTGTCTACTCAAAAGTAGGCCCCATTGTGTTCAATGGGTCTTGCTCCTAGGAAAGTGTCTTCAGGACTGCAGCCATAAAGTGTGAACCAATCCTTTTAAAGAAATGGGATGGAATGAATTTAAAGCAATGAATTTAATCCAATTATTTCAATTGGGATATGCATATTGATAAATGCATTACCTATTAAAATGCATAATATAATTTTTTGTAAATCACAATAATTTTTTTAAAATTCCTGTTGAGATTGTGAATTAAATAGAACAATCCTAAACATGACTACTCAGAAGTAAGTCCCGTTGTGTTCAATAGTACTTACTCCCAGGAACTAGTGGTAAGGATTGCACCTGAAGGAATGTGGGTGACAGGTGTCAGAGGTATTTCTTTATCTCTCTAAGAAAAGCTTTTAAATAAAAGTTTCCTGCAGAGTCTAAAGTGAAGAACAGCTAATTGATGCCTTAGTTATTTTAAAATCAACTCTATGGTAGGCTCCATTGAAAGGGAAAGAAATGTCCATAGAATGAAGCTTGAATCGTTTTTGTTTGATGGAAAATCATTGCGGGAAAATGTGCTAATAGATATTTTAGATATGCTGAAGTTGTTGAATGGAGTTGTTAAGCGGATGCCAGCAATTAGTAAATGAGTCCAATTTAGAAATCCTAATACACAGCAAGACAATGTGTGTAACGAGTAACTATCAGATTGGAAATCAGATGGAAATACACAGTAAGGTCCAAACTATATGTAATGCAGGACAGGTGGCTATCACTGAAAGCAGCAGCTGTTGTCTACCCCTAAATCTCTCTAGTAATTGTTTGTTAAAGAAAAGGCCTGACATGCTGTCACTGCATACAGGATTCCTGCCTCCCCAAGTGGCAGCCAAAGAGGTCCATGAGGAGCATGTCAAGTGTTGACATCCTTTCATACAATTCTTTTAACTCATAATTTCCAGAGAAGACATGAAGAGATATTGAACTGGCATTCTTCAGAAATTTCATTTGTACCTAAAGTTAATGGAAAGTTGTGTTCCCTGCAATCCTAAGCACACTTTCCTGGGAGTAAGACATGCATAGGATTGTAGCCATATTGCTTTAATTTTCTGCACTACAGGCACACTTAGGGCCCAATCCTAAAATGTCTCTGAGCTCTAGCACTGAGTTATGTCTTTTCCAGCACATAGCAGTCTGCAGTTTGGAGACCAGTGCTCTAACTAAAAATAAATAGGAACTTCTTTCTATTTAAACTTTTTGGGTGAGGCTGTAGAACTGTTTGCTGAAAAAATGTACAGTATATAAATGTATAAAAGTGATATATAAACAAATTCTTATTAACCATGGCAGAGGAAAATTGCTAATGTTCCCCTGTCTCACCTCACCTCACGGAACCTCATGGTTCAGAGCCACATGGTTCTCTCCAGATTTGCTGGAAAACGGAAAAACTGAAATCTCTGGATTAGATGACATACCCTATTTACACAAATCTAATGCTCACCTTTTAAAAACAACTTTAGTCTTCAAAATCAAGAAGCACATTAGATTCAATGGTACATTAAATTTGAGGAAATACAGGCATTTTGATTATAAGTATTGGTCAAAAGTTCATTTACTATATTGTAATTAAAATGTAACATAAACCCTTTATTGCATAAAGTAGTGCAAGTAGTTAGAAATCATAACATAAAACCCATTGCCATTTTATTATTATCATGTAACTCATTATTATATGCAGTGAAATTAAATTTTGTACCTGTTTTGCAGCAGCACATTACAGTTGCCAGTAAACCTTTTTAAATTCTCAAGGCTATTAAAATAGGTGTGTGCATTAGATTCAATGGTGCATTAGATTTCAGTAAATTCAATATTTAGGATAACATTGCATTTGACCCTGTTACCTGGTGTGCTTTGAAACTGGTTAAAATGCAAACTTAGTTTTGATGCAGGAGTCTTAAGTAATAGTGAATGGCAAACCTAAGTAATTTAGTGGAAAAGAAGAGCGGAGAAGGGTGAAAGGGGCACAAAGCTGTTTGGGGGATCATTCATAATGAAAAGGAGAATCAAATTAAAGTAATACAAAGTATATTGATAGTCATTCAGAGTAGACATAGAGCGCAATCCAGAATAACTACGGGGAGTCCTTGCTCCGACGTCAGAACAATTTACTCTGGATTGCAGTATGAATTGCCCATAGGTTTTCACTAGCTGGTGCTGATGTAAATGTCTTTTACGTGCTCCTGTGGTTACTCTGGATTGTAGGGATAAGCTGTTGCTACTGATGGCAACAAGAGAAGAGGGGAAAGAATGAACTTAAAAGGAAAAAGGGCTGTACTTCCCGTTTTTGGTTCAAATGTGCAGGGGAAATGAGGGGGAAGCAAGAGCATATGGAAATTATAAGGGTTTCCAGAGAGACCCGAGAATAGAAATTTGTGGGGAACAAGAAGGAAAGTTGGGGAGATGGCAGAACCAGAAGATTCTGGGGTTTGTGCTGTGGGTGGAGAGTGGCTCTCCACAAACTGAACCAAAGACTACAGGTATAGATGATCCTGTCAACAGTATCGCTTAAAATCACTTCATCCTCTTGCAGTAGGGTAGATAGTCTTTCCCACTGAATATTTTCTCTACATGTGTCAAACTTCCATAGGGAATAGAAAGAGAATATTTTCTTGATGGATTCATTAAGGGGATTTGTTTGATAGAGGCCTGATGCTGATTTCAAGAGTCTTAAAATGGTTCAAGAATAGATGAAATTGATTCATTCACATACAAAACTGATTTAGAATGGAGGAAAATCCATTCTTGACATGCAAGTAAGCATGTCATCAGTTTGATTGCATACTAGACAGATAATGCAAGAAAGCAGGGAGTTCATGGGCCTGTGGCAAGGCTATTCCAAATGTCAGCAAGAAAAACAACTATCGTAAGCTATTTGGCCCTCCCACTTGCCCAATTTCTGGCACTACTAGAAGATGAAATACTAGAGATTTTTGCCTTTAGCATATTAAAACTTCAAAAAACATATTTTGTATTATGTGTTCATTGAGAGATTTCAGACTCCATAAAGATAGTGGTGGCTGACAGATGTCTTTCTTATCAATAGAATGTACACGTTGCATTGTAAAGACACTCATAAATAATAATCTGTAAATCTGAGACTACTTATTAAATAAAGGACCTGTTTGCCCTATATTCATTGCATCACAGCAATAGAGCAGCTGAACTGAAACCTTGTATTTTCTCACTAAAGCTTTTCAACCGGCTAGTGATGTTCCTCCTTAAGACTGTTGGGCCATGGCCAGTATTTCTTGATATCTGGAGCTATACTTTCCATTTTTTGTTGACTGGAAGTGGGCTGTTCTACAAGGAAAGCACTGACTTCAAATTGTTGAGTCAAAAGTTTCATGCACGCTACATTTGGAACCAATAGCATTTCAAATGCAAACTGAATTGCAATAGTAACTTACCCTACAATCCAGAGCAACTACGGGAGCACGTAAGAGACTTTAAGTGCACCCGTAGTTACTGCACCACTTAGTGAAAACCTATGGGGAATTCATATTGCAATCCAGAGCAAATTGTTCTTACACCGGAGCAAGGACTCCCCTTGCTCAGTACTCAGGATTGCACCCTATGAGCAGATTTTATTTATTTAATAAGATAAAAATTTTATTTTCCTGTGTCAGGACACATTTCAGATATACTTAACATTTTAATATCCGTGTACCGGTTGGGCCTCCATATCAGTGAGGGATCCGTTTTCAAAGATACTTGATCCTACAGATACCAAATATCATGAATAAACAAATCCATGGTTTTGGGACTTTAAAGTCCTCCCAAGTGAGCTCCAGAGGTCTTTCTGAAGGCCATATAAAACTCACATTTTCACCCAAGGCCTCCACAGGCTTAAGAATGGCTAAAAAGGCAAAAAAATGGGATACCAGAAATTATGTTTTTAATGCCTTAAAAAGCATTGGATTGCCCAGGAAAGCCCCAGATAACTGGTAAAGTTTCATTGAAGACATTCAAAACCCACTGGAAATTCTGGAAAATTTTAAAACTTTTTTTAATCTCTTCATTGAATGAGTTTTCCCTTTTCGAAATTTTCTGCTTGGCAAGATTTTCCTACTTGCTGAACTTCATCAAAACAGAGAGTGAAGGTTAGTTTCCATGGTTCTTAAAATTCCTTGAAGCACTTGAGACTGGAAAATGTACCTTCATTTTATGTCTTAATCCATATGGTCCAAGAGTAGCAGATGCCTGAAAGGATTTGTGTAAATTGTGACTCATACCATTTGCTGGGTTTTTCCTGGCATTTCCCACCTCAATTTGTCAAAATATTGTACAAAAGCCTGTTCATTTATAGGTTTAACAAATAAAACCTACACTTAGAAAGTCTGTCATCAATGACTGCATGTAGTCTGCCAGGCTTTCCTGCCAAAGGCTGTGAATGCTTTAAATTAGCCACCTGATGGTGTGATGCTTGTGTTCACAAATGTCAGCCGCACATGAAAGAAGTCACAGGGTTTTTCCACCAATTCATTAAACATTCAAAACAGCCCTGCAAGTGCACCACGGCTGGTTAAGTTCACATGCCTTCAGCCTACACATTTGCTCACTGAGAAAAGTAAACCTGTTTCTAGGCATATCACTATAATTGTAGGTATTGGCTCACATAACCACATAACTGAATGCTATACTAGAAAATAAATCCATATAGAAAACATGCCAGAGAGAAGAGTTCTAGCTTAGACTTTACATTTTAT
Organism: Cryptoblepharus egeriae; assembly: GCA_030015325.1. Taxonomy (NCBI): domain Eukaryota; kingdom Metazoa; phylum Chordata; class Lepidosauria; order Squamata; family Scincidae; genus Cryptoblepharus; species Cryptoblepharus egeriae. Next base: position 74,768,387 of record JAREYC010000001.1, on the reverse strand, counting down.
ATGTGCAGGAAGCTTTTATTTTTAAAGGAAAAACTGTCATGAAAATAGGGAATAGGCTGAAGCTAAAACAGCTTATAGAACACCCAAGAATGTCCCTTAACACTAAAATAAGTATTCCTTGGGGGGCAGTGTTTTGTGGCTGGACGGAAAGATGGAGAGATGGCATGTTGTGGTCCTGTGCCATGGGGTTGCACAGAGGCTAGGTCCACAGCGTCTAAACATTGCAGCCAAATCATTCACCAAAGGTGTCCCTTCACATAGAACTAGACACATTATTTACTGTCTTCTTAAAATTGCTCATACATATAAGCAAAATAATTAAAATGTAAACTCTCCATCAAAAGCAAAGTTTCGCATTATGCAGTTTCTAGTATAACCAACATCTTTTAACTCCAGATGTCTTTTGTGCAAAAAATATGTGAGACTTCTTTATGCCAGGGGAAAACAAGTTATATATGAGGCTCCTGAAGCCTGTTTGCTTTGGACTATGAAGCAGGAGAGAAGTTTCCTGACTAGACTTGATTTAGTGAAAATAACCATGATGTTGATTCTTAAAACAAATATGACATCAAAAGAGGCACCAGTGTAGACTTTGATGATTCCAGGCAGACATCCCAAAACCTTTTGCAGCATGTCAGCATTGTGAACTCAATGTCATTGGTGCAGTTCAATGAAAAATAAATAAACTGCACTACATTATTTTTCCTATCTTGAAAACTGAGTAATACCCTAATCTCTGTGAATTAGGGTGCATGTCCTGTATGGCAACACCTAGTATGTTTATGCCCATTGCTTGTACTATGAATAAAATACATCACTGCAGTCAGTGGTATGACCTAGGTGAAAATATTATTTTATTCCATATCAGATGAGTGGGTAGATAAAGATAACAGTGTTGGAATGACTGAAAGCAGATGTGTGTTTGTGGAAAAATCTGCACAGTGCTGAAGAATGAGAGTGTATGAGGGCTGTATGAGAGTGTATGAGTAAATGAGAGAATGTGGGCTTCACTTTTGAAAAGTAACTTATAAACTCCTTCAACTTATGGATAAGTAAGCGTTGTGGGGCAGAGTTTACTGGAGAAGCTCATAAGGGAGAGGATGGTTTCACTGATATTGTCCTTTTCTGATCTTGTACTCTCTTGTTCTACAAAGAAGAAGGGCCTCTGGCTAGGGAAGAAGTACTGCACGTTAGTCTGAGACAAGCTAAGGAGAAAATAATACATATCTAAGATCCAAGCAATAAGGCTGTAGTTTTCAGACATTTTTTTAAGATTGCAAGATCTTTACTAACATGTAATAAACTCTTTATGATGCTTCATAGAATAAAGCAGGTTATAACACAAACATATGTGATGCATATTGATCCACCACCTGCCTGCTAAAAGTCAGCAGAAACAGAACGTCAGTCTCCTGACTTACTTTTTACTTACTCCTTACTCACTCTTTACTCAAACCACCATGCTCCTTGCATGTTTTCTTCAAACACGATGTGTCGGATTTATGGTTATATTTATTGGAAGTGTGGCTTCCTTCTCATTGCTTTTCTAAGTAAAACTAGATAACTCACAGTTCCTCATTTTGAAAAACAGTGTAGTAAGGGAGGCATCATCCAGGATAGCACCAGTTCATAGAATCATAGAATCCAATAGCTGGAAAGGATCTTGTAGGTCATTGTAGGTCTCTTAGTAAGTAAGAATAGGTAGTGATCAGCAGGCGTGATCATCCTCGGTAGCCTCTCAATGACATCCCATATCCAGGGAGACAGCACTCCTCATGGGAAAATAGGCCTGGTTGGCACACAACTTCAATGCCCCTCAGGAAGGAATCTCCACCATCTTCCTCCATGTTCTCTTCTTCTGTCGAAATTCCCACATACTTACTGGTTTGGGTAGCTGTTGGGGACTTTGAGGGGGATATGCAGGCATGCCAGTAAGAGGAATTTCTGCAGTTCTGCCAGGATCCGGTGCAGGCGTGCTAGCAAGAGGAACTTCTGTTGGTGTGCTGGGATCTGAGAGACACTGGAAAAGATTGTTTAGGTCTAGAGGTTCTGAATGTCTTCTGCCTTTTCTTCTCCATGAAGAGCCATCATGAAGAGCCATCATTGTTGGAGTTCCCATTGATGTTATTCCCATTTGTGGTTTCTTCCAATAGTTCCCTCTGGAGAAGTTCCATGTGTATTGCATTGAGGAATTCCTCAGATGCCTTAATTTGATGAAGCATTAATACTTCTCCCTCCAATTCTATCAACTTCTCCTCCAACAGTGCAACCACTTTGCACTTGCAGCATTGATAATCCCTGAGGTCTTTGGGCAAGAAGACAAACATGGCACATGTGCTGCATGTCACAACAACTGTGGTCTCACCTTCCATTTCCTGTTGAGTTGACATAAGCTTCCTCCAGTACTCTTGACAGGACCAGATGAGGCCTCCAACTGTTGTCTTTCTTTGGAGTAAAGTTGACTGGGAGCAACTAGAATGATGAGCTTCTGTCCTCTGATCGAGTCCTCTTTATTCATAAGCTCAGATTCATTTCTGCAAGAAACAAATGGGAAAATTCTCTTATGCCTGCGGATTGTCAGTTGAATTTTGCTACATCGTGAGATTTTGGGCCCAGTCCCAAAATTGGGAGTGTGGGTAGTGTATTCAGAAGGGGAGGGCAATAATAGAGGCCTCCTCAAAGTAATGGAGAGCTTGCTCACCTCAGGGCTGCACAGTGGCTGCATTGGTGCAGGGAAGTTGGATGGGATTGGGCCCTGTGAGTGGGAATTCAAAATTATTACTGCTTCCCAGTATTTGTCTTCTTAGCAGATGACTTTATGCTTGTGTTTGGGTGTGTGGGTGTGATAGGGAGTGTGTGAGAGAAAACAAATATTGGACAGTTTGTTTCACCATTTCCTTCTGGCACTTCCCTAGATTGAGAAGAGAACATTGGAACCATGACATAATAACACTCTCTAGTTTCTTTGCCCGGGAATGTATCCCTACCTTTCTATGGTACATTGTGTTCACTTTGTTTCCATAACCCCATCTCAGTGAGCTGGCAGAGAGCTTCTAGAGCAATTGACCATTTCATTCCATATTAAGCATTTATCACAGTGTTTACAGTGAAGAGTCTTGATAATATGAGCTTTTATTATGCATGGTTTATCTGTATTATGGAGGTGAGAAGATAAAGGCTTTTGTCATGCCTGCTTTGTGTGCTGAGTCAAAGCACCACACAGTGAGGTAACTTAATGCAGACAAGGAGCCACTTAGGCACTTGATATTCTTTTTTCCAGCACGGATGCATTCAAGTGCTGGTGTGCTCATTATTACTAGCAGCTAGAGCTAGAATCACTGACTAACAGCCCAATCCAGAGCAACTAATCTGTCCACATAAGAGCCCTTAGGTTGCCCTATCTAACACTAGGTTGGAGCAACTGCAAGATGCTCCAGCCCAGTTACTATGAAAGAGGCTTAGGGCAGAGCAAGGCAAGATAGGGTGCCCTAAGAGAGGTGGACCTGCTCTGCCTTACTGGGGCAGCCTAAGCAGCTCAGGAGAGGCAAGTTGAGGGCATATTTAGCATTGCCTAGGGCAGAGCAGTTACTCTGTATCCAGAGCCTGTTTCCAAGGCAGAAATGCCCTCTTCCAGCCCTCAGAGTTATACCACCTCAGGAGCAGGTATAGTAATGAGTAGACCCATAGGGGTCCATGATAAGGCCCGAGTAAGAATGGCAGTGCTGACCAAAAATCTGAGTTCTTGGCCAGCCTAGCTGCAACCCCTGCCTCTCAACCTCAGGATGTGGAACAAACTACGGCTGCCCACAAAGCTCAGGATACAGCAGGCCACTCCAAGAAGCCCCTTGTATTCACTGTAGAATGTACTGGCATCTCATCAGGGACTCCTTATAAGGCAGGCACCCAGTGGCGTCACCAGACTGGTGCGGCTGGTGTGGGCTGCATTGGGGATGCGCTCCGTATGGGGTGATGTGCCGGAGGAGTTTGACTGTCCTTTGGCAGGCTCTGGGCATCAGCGCACCCATTCAGGCCTGCTCCAAGGCGGAGAATCAGCCAGAAGCTGCCACTTGTCTGAGGAGCTGGCCTGAACGGCCATCTGAGATGCACTGCGCAGAAACACACTGAGCATGCCGAACAGCTTCAGAGGAGACTTCCTTAGAGCAGAGAAAGTCCGCGCCTCTGCACAGCCATTCGGCCTCACTCAGGAGGCGGAGCGGCAGCCGAATGGCTTCAGAAAGAGTACTGCACAGGCACCAACTCTGACGCCTGCACAGTCTCCCCCGAAGCCAAAAGGCTTCAGAAAAGTACTGCGCAGGTGTCAGAGATGGTGCCTGCGCAGTACTCTTTCTGAAGCCAGTTGGCTTCAGAAACAACTGCGCAGGCGCCAACTTTGGTGACTGCACAGTCCAGGTGGGGGGGGCGCATCCCAGGGATGACGCACAGACTTCCGCACCAGGTGATGTGCAGAGTCATGTCACCACTCTAGGCACCACAGCTGTTCCTTGTTCAGTGTGATCTGAGGGGTGTCTCCTCAGGAGCAAGTCTTCCCCTTGTGTCAATTACTTAGCATGCTCTGGAGCAGTTAGGGCAGCCCAGGCTTCCTGACTCTCTGGATTCAGCATAACTTTCTGCTCTGGATACAGAATAGTTAGGAGAGTGCAGTTAGGGCAGAGCAGGCTGAATTTGCTCTGGATTGCAGCCTCGGTGAACCAGCACAAACAGAAGATCTCATGGAAGGTAAACTTTTATTGCCGTTAAAGCAGCATTCCTGGACAGAAGTGCATGAAATGCCTGTTTTGGGGATTCCAAATTCACATGCATAAAAAAAATTATGGCTGCAATCCTAACCACACTTTCCTGGGCGTCAGTACTTTTGAACACAATGGGACTTACTTTGGAGTAGATATGGTTAGGATTGCACTGTAAGTCTTATTCTTGGGTTTTTCAGTGCATCTTTATTAATCAAACTTTGGCGGTGGTGGAGCAATCCTATGGGTGCTTACTGCCCAATCCTATGGGTGCCTTCGGACAAAATGAGCATTCTGTGTCTTCTGAAACAATATGTACTGCAGAACCACCAGCACCAGCAAGCAGCTGGAGAAGGTGTGTATGCCAATGGAACACTTAAACATGCTGGCATATGTGAGATATTGAAGGGTGGTCTGCAAGCGGGGAGTGGGAGGACTGAAATGGGAATGGAGGTTGCTGGAAAGCAAGTCAAGAAGGACATTAGTTATAATTGGCTATGGCACTGCTGATATCTTATGCCCTACTCACGCTACTGCGCTCCCTTGGACTAACCCCCAAATCCTGAGTAACTATGGGAGCACGTAAGAAACTTTACGTGAACCCATAGTTACTGCACCACCTAGTGAAAACCTATGGGAAATACATATTGGATTACACAAGAGCAAGGACTCCCTGTAGTTACTCTGGATTTTGCCCTAAATTGGACTTGGGCCAGCCAAAGACCTGCCATAGAACTGAGTAGACATGGCACAGCAGAGTAGCTCAATTACCTCTCTATTTCACCATTTCCCTTGAAAGATGCAGCAGAGGATGCATCAATGCTGCTGCTCCCTGTAGGTTTGCCAAGGATAAGACTGAGACATAAATTAATCAGCAAATTACTACCACTGAATTAGGATCTACTATATGGAGCTTAGCAGCACCAACAAAACTTGCCTTTTTGCAGCCCGACTGGAGAGACCTATTTTCTAGTATACTGGGTTCAAGTGCCAGGACCAAACCCCTCCTTCATTTCAGTCTGCAATTTCTAGCTTCTAGCTTTCTAGCCAAGGACAATTCTAGCCTGAAATATTAAGCTATTATTTTAAGCTTCATTAAGCTGAACCACCATTCTGTATTATCCAACAGAGCAGAACAGCTCCATGATGCATTGATCTTCCTCTCTGTCTTACTACATGCTTGTGAGAGAAGGAATAAGTAGTAGAGGAATTACTTGTGGCAGCCGTTCTACGTTCTGGATGATACCTAGAGATCCCATGATCAACCTGTTAGTTGTAGCTTGTGGCAGCTTGACCAGTGGATGCTCTGCCCATGTTATCATCTCATCTACTCCAGGCTGTATGATTTTTTTAAGACAGAGGAACTGAGAGAGGAGGCATTTTACCTCCACGGTCTCATCCCCTCCCCTCACATCTTTCTGCCTGCTCCACAATCTCTTCCTTTTGAAATGACAAATAGGAATGAGGAGAGAGATGTGGCACAGTAGATATAGAGAGGTATAAAGGGGGTGGAGCAGGCCATATGTGCAGAGATGTGCATACACAGTGCAGCAAGTGGGCTTAGGCCAAGGTAAAATGTGGCTAGGCCTGGGGAACATCAGAAAAGCCATTCTCTAGAAAAAGACAGGCCTATCCATAAACCGTCACTGATGGGACAAAAGGAGTGTGGGTTGATGAGAGGCAACATGATATAGGCTACCCTACCATTGTCCTTGGAGATATTTGAAATAAAAATATATTGTTGTCTAATCACCGTTAACTGAAGTGGTAAAAAGTTCCAGTATCAGCAAATGGGTTTGTTTTTCTTTGGAAGGAAAACTGCTAGAGACATATGATTGTAGAATATGGTTTATTTACATATGACCACATTCAGCTGTAGGAACAGGTGAAGTATGTGTGAGGACCAGGAACCAAGTTTGCTACCTCCTTTACCATAGGAGAGCCCTTACATCCCAAGGTGAATTCTAGACTTTGCTTCTGCTCTCTCTTTTCCTCAGCTACTCAGTCTCTGCTTCCTGAAGACGCTACAAACTGCAGGTTCTTCCACACAACTTATTTCCTCCCTTTACTGTAACCCTGTGTGTGAACCTATGGACCCGTTCCAAGCTCTTTTCACATTCCAGAACTCTCTCTATAGGCTTCTCAGCCATTAACTCTCATTGCAAGAATCTGCTGAAACTCTCTTATAAATGAGGCAGCTGCAAACATTTCTAACCAGACTTTTTTGTGAAAGAGTAGAAGTGATTTTAGTTTTAAGCACTTTTTAAACAAAAAAAAAAATTAAAAATTTTGTTTGCACATCAAATTAGCTTAGTTTGGAGAAACATTTATATGCAGAACAACCACTGTTAGTGTTATTTTACTAGTTTGATTCTACTATACAGTTTTATTTACTGTCCTTTCCACATGTCACATCTGTCTTTTCCACAACGTTTTATCACTCTCTTTCCACAATATGGCACAGCCCACTGGAGTCATGTGAAAGTGGCAAAGAAAGTGGCTCTCAAAAGGGAATCATTAATACAGAAGGATTGATAATACAGCTCTTGTTCACCAATCTACTGTCACAGGAATGATAGGTATTTTCAAGTTACCCCAATGTTAAGGATAGAACATCACCTTTTTTTGCTTGCATATTGTTGTCTATTCCCCACTTGTATAGCATAAGACGTTTTATCTGCAGTGGCACAAGCCTCAGCTTGAGCGGCACCAGCTGAAACAGCATCAGAAGATCAGACGGCTCAAGTCACAGAGTGCTTAAATCAAGACAGTACATTGACTTTTAATATCTGTACCTCTTCACTTTCAAAATTAAAATTATTATGAAAAGCCCTGCACAGAAAGGGAATGCTAAATGAGGCAGCAGCTTATGATGATGATTTGCGAGACAGAATGAAGCGTCTGCCGTGGTGCCTTCCTTGCAGCTTGTAGCTGTCTGCACTGAAGGTTTTGATAAATGCATGTTTTTGTGTGTTTTTCCCCAAAAGAAAAGAACAAAAGAATATGGGAAGTATCTTGCAAAAGTTCAGTACCGAGGACCTTTATGAGAAAATATGTAAATGGGTCCAAAATTAAAGGTTTGAAATGTCAGCTAATAAACGAACGAAGTAATTGTCTGTCATTTACCATTAAAGCAGACTATTTTTAAAGGAAGAAACTAGTTGAATAATAATTCATTTTTCTCAGTAATGAAATAGATTGCTTTTCAAGGTCGCAGTAATGTCTTTTTCAAAGTACACTAAGAAATGAAGAAATGGCTCAATTGTCTCTTTGGGAAAAAATCTTAGATGCATTGCTAAATGAGTATACCTTGTAGACTGAGAATACCAAGTCACACAGAAGTCTCCCTGCCTCAAGGTCTTTCCATTCAATGCAGCAGTGAACAGCTCTGGCTGTTCAAAAGCCTGTTTTTACTTCCTCCCCTGACTGAGTGAAAATGGAGTCTGCTTATGTAGAAGCTCTAACTATGAATTGGAACATACATGATACATTGTGGGTCAAAAGTATACCAGCACGTGTTCTTGAATCCTATCTACCATCTTTGATATTCTATGCATTGTCCAATATATCTCAGAACGGAGGTAGTAGAAATAGGAACAGGCTGTAAGTATAATCGAGATGTATCGAATTTTGCATGCAAGGAGAAATAATAGATATTTTGGGTTGCATCCTATTAGCAGTGGACATGAAAGATGTCTTGCATGTAGGAGCACCTCCTCTTCCCCACAGGAAGAAATAGCAGCATGCCAAAATGCAGTCTTGTAGGTCTCAAGATCTGAAGGTACTCCATTGCAATATGGGATGTGTAACGAGGGGCTGCAGAGGAAGGGGTGGAATTGGTGAATTTTAACCACAAACTTTCTTGTGTTGTTGGAAGTCCTTTCAATTTATGAAAATTAAAATTTGAATGCAATTCACTGGACTCAATTTGATCTTATCTTACTGGGGAGATTGGTGGTAATGCAATAAAAAGACAATACTGATTTATGGACTTCTCATTTTTAGAGGTGCAGAATTTAGAATTTATAACTAGAATGTAAATTTAGAATCAAAGCATACAACACACATTGCTACTAATTGGTTGGATAAAAGTAGATATGGGGGCCTTCTTTTGTAATTACTTCTGCAAGATTCAAAACCACAGAAAAATGTTTAGGTTTATGAAGCATTAGTCTGACACAGTTGGCTGCTGTACTTCTTTGAAGCTCCAGTATTTGGTAAAAAGGTTTATATACTTGCCATCAGTGCAACAGGATTGAAATGACACACAGTATACGTTTTAGTTTATATTGTGGCTTTTCCCCCGTTGTTGCTACTCTGAAAACACATGACAGTCTGCATCTTTTAAGTCAAGGTCGAAAATTTATCATGTACAAGCAGGTCACAAACCCAATTTGCACATCTTCGTTAATATGATAGGAAAGTGTGACAAGTGACACTTAAAAGATGAGGTGTGAAGCTGTCTCTCTCTATTTGAGTCTCCAAAGGTGACCAAGAGTCCTCAGTATTGTCAAACTTGGATTTCTAAAAATTATGAGCAGAGCTCTCAGAATTGTAACAGTGGAATTATAGGCATGAATAGCATTGGCATTGCTGCTACATTGGTTCAAGTGATGTCCATCATATCCTAAACCTTTCCTTCAGAAAGAGAGTAACTGAAAACCATCTCAATGAGATCTGAAGCACTTGGTCTGTATTTCTAGCCCTATCTGGCTGCTAATGGCCAAGGTGGTATGGACTATCCTGAATTAAATATAATCTTGGTGACAAAGAAGCAGTCCACCCACTCATCAGTCTCTAATGGGACCACATTAGCAATTCTGTATCTGTCAGCAAATTTCACTTGGTAGCTATTAAAATGCAAGAGACATCCACGGATCGGGAGTTAGCCCTGCTGTACTTTGTTTTATGCCTTAACAAGCTAAAAATGTATGTGGCTTTTTAAGTTAAATAAGGTATATAGAGACTCTAAATTGAATGGTTTGAGAAGTTTGGAGCATTAGGATCTCCAAGTTCTCTGTTGATCATGCAGAGAATAGAAAGATTTCCTGTCAGAAAGAAGACACAGGCTAGAAAACAGGATGAAAATAGAAATAGATTTTTTTAAAAAATTAATAAACAAGAATCATCATTTGATTAAGAAAATGAAATTAGAATATAAAATCCCATGCGTGTCTGCTTAGAAATTCAGTGAAAGCATGTGTAGGATTGTGCTCTAGGTTTCCAAAAACACAAGTTGTGGCAGATACAGCTGCCCTCTGGGGTGGAAAAGGCACAGTTCCATTACCTCAAATTCCAGTCTTCTACTGGCCTAATGGAGAAGGAATAGGATAACTATTTTGTTACCCATATCTATACCTATGGTAGTATTAGTTTGGCATGACGATTAAATAAGAAACCACTGGAATGAATGCAAAATACAAACTTTTGCGTTTGTAGTAGCAGAACACATATTTGAATGACAGCACATTTTTGCATCTGCTTTATGTCTGTATTAATGGCTTAAGTATACATAAATATCCAGAACCAAAGCGAAATATTTATATATTTACATAAAACGTTTTTATCCCCCCCTTCGTCCTCCCAGAATGGAACATCCCTGGCAGCATTTGGTATTAATTAAAATGAAAGAATAAAAAATAAAAGCAATAAAATTTCACTAGCCTTGGCTTAAGATCCTCAGTTATTCACTGACACAGAGTGGAAAAGGGACAGATAAATTATCAAATAAATTCTCATGTGAACAGTAAAATAAAGCCTGAAGAATAGAGGAATGAACTCTTTCAAAACCAGTCCTCCATCTAGGAAATTGGAAAGGAGGTCCAAGTGCTTAGCTATTTTAAGTACTACATATTGAGATATGATTGCTTTTAAAGGTTTCTCATCCATTTTCTTAAATGCTCTATATTTCCTATCTAACCATCTTTTCCCCTTTTTCAAGAGGCAGATACTGTTTTCTTGTCGCTACAGGATGTTATCTGTGCAGATAAGTACCTAAAGAGGACAAGGCAGTTAAGTAAGCAGATATAGCCCCAGTTCCACTATATCATGCAGGGCTGTCAAGAGAAAAAAACTCATAGCATTACTATTTCTATCATAAATACAGTCTACATACATTTTTTTCTCTGGATTTGAAAAGAAGGGAAAGGTTTAGATGTTTTCCCAAACGGAATACAGTTTGACACAGAATACTAGATACTAGCAGAAATACCCTACAATCCAGAGTAACTACGGTTGCACGTAAGAGACATTACGTGTACCCGTAGTTACTGCACCACCTAGTGAAAACCTATGGGAAATTCATTTTGCAATCCAGAGCAAATTGTTCTTACACTGGAGCAAGGACTTCCCATAGTTATTCTGGATTGCACCCACAATTGCTGTTGTGGGCATGATCTGCTTTGTTTTGGTTTGTTTGCCTGGTTTTGGAAGCAGAAATTACTGGAGATGAAAATATTCATGGACTCTTCAATCCTGTTTTATAGATAATAGTTTCTTTATATGCAGATTGAGTCCATAGTATAATACTTGTTTTGTACAATCTTTGCCACGTAGCATATTTATACATTAATATTTATTTTAGTGGCCAAGACTTTCTATAGTTCCTTGGGGTGTGGACAGTGGTATATGATCTCTTGACACAACTTATTACGTTCATAATAATTCATAAGCATAATTCATAAGCATAATTCATCAGCATTACAAATACTATATCACAGTGAACTGCATCATATCAATTTCTTAAGATAGGTTGAGCCTCCTTATCCTCAGATAATCTATCCAAGAATGGATCAATGCCAGCTTTTGGAATGAAAACTATTACCGTAATTCAAATGAAAAATTCTTTTTCACTGAAATGAAGCAAAAACATTTAACACTGGCTTCATCATGCTCTGTATATAAAATATTGATGTTATAATAAAGCAAAACAGACAGGAGACCAGGTTTATCCACCTACAGTGCAATCCAAACCTTTGGTTAGGAAGGCATAATCCCTGGCACAAGTCCTGTGCTGGCCTGGGGGTGTAGCAAAAGTGCCATAAGGCACTTCTGTGCCATTCCTGGATGTGTTAGGCCATTGCACAGATATATGCCAGCCTCCCCATTCAACTGTGGAAATGGAAAGATGGGTGAGTTGTGCTAGCCTAAATTGGTTAGGATAGCACCCCAAACTGGGAATTCCTTAATCAAGACAATACTGGACTTGAAGGTTTGCGAGATAGGGCAACTCACTCTCTTTCAAGTGATGTGAAACCTGGCAGTGCTGCCAAAAGTCAATAAATTTTTTTTAAATGACACTATATATCAGGTTAACGGCAAGGAAATAAAAAGGTTAAAATAAGACATAGGTGATCCAAAATAGATACAAAATTTGCAAAAAGAAAAATCCAGGATTTTCATCTCAGTTGTCATTACCTGTACAAAGCTATGGTTATTTTCAACTTTAAACCAACCTAATAAACTTTGATCTGGCTCAAAGTTGTCACTGCAATCTTCGAATAGATTATCCAGTAGAAAGTTAAGTGGATATTTCTTATGTCTTTGTCTTCTCTTCGCGCTGTTACTACTAAGACATTTTCATCAGGAGGCAATTATACAGTCCCGCCAAATATTACATCATTGTCACTAAAGTATATTAAATCAGTGGCTTGTTCAAACGGATAGTATCTATTATGCCACGCTGTCAGGACATGGAGTGTCCAAAGAGATGTGTGAAAACTGTATGAAAAGGTATGTATGGAATATGGAAAGTTTATTAACCAGCATAACTTCAAAAAATAATGAATTTAGATTCCCCCCCCCCCATGTTCCGTGGCCCATCAGGTGAATCAAATCAGAGCCTTCACTTCATAAAGATGCTAACCTTTTGACTGTTTAACATTTAAATGAATACACTTTGAGGCTGATGGTGGGATTTTAATCACAACATCAGCTAAAGTTTTTATTAAATAATGTAGGTAGCCCCGAGGGCCCTTTTGACTGCCTCAGGAAGCCCAACCTCAGCCCCCCATCTCATCCTGCTTCAGAAGTTTTTCAATGTATCTCCCATGGTGTTTCAGAATCTCTTTTGAAAAAGAAGAAGCAGCAGCAGTGACAACAGTGTGGGAGATAAAAAACACCGCCCTCCAACTTCTGCCTTCGCTGCTTATGTTAGAGCACCAAAGTAATTTATAGTGACATCATTATGTCACTGGCAGTTCCTTCCAGATTGGCTCAGCTGAGGGTCATTCAAGGGACATCCAGCCCCCCAGCTCCCCAAAGTTGGACTTCCTTCATTCACAACTGCATAACAACCCAATTCTGAGCTTTCTGGCAACTTTGTGAGTAGCCATGTAAAGTGGCTTACACATGATAAGAAAGCAGCTGAACGTCTCCTCGGGGGAAGGAGAGCTTTGTTCCTGTTTCCTGGGGAAAGTTCCAAGACCGGCAATGGAGCTTGTACACACACATGTAGAATTTGGGAGATTATTTTTCTAGCTGAATATAAGACTTGAAATGCTTTCTTTCCTACCCTGGCTGTTTTTCTACTGCGTACGTACAGGATGATTGAAAAGTAACTCCCTATTTTAAAATACTTATAAATTACAATATATGGAGTTACTTTCAATCACGCTGTATATGGCACACTCAAAATAACAAAAAAAATTCAGTCTGAGACTAGAGCAAACTTTATTAATATTTACTAAAATAATTTTGATGCAGATTCATATATACAACATCTGGTTTTCACCAGACTTCCTACTACTTGAGCGAATCAGGAGCTCTAACTTATGGTCCTGCTTTCGTAGAGGTCTGTGAGTATTTACAGATAAATACTGTAAATAGATAGGTGTTCCAACTGCCTGACACTTCCAACTGTCATTGAACATGGGGTCCAACTGTCAAATATCTCCATATATATATATATATATATATATATATATATATATATATATATATATATATGGGAACTGATCTATTGCCCCTTTCTGACCAAATCAAGTTGATGTTGCACTTTCCAACAACACATGCAGATAGAGCATTTAACAAACCACAGTAAAAACAAATGTAATAATCTACACTTGCAAACATCCAAATCATATTTTTAAAAGTCAATTGAAATGCTGTTCTTTTGGGTTTCATTTTATGGTAAGAAAAACCCTCCTTCAGATAAAGAAGAAATAGAATAACAGCTTGACTCACCCATGAAGCTTAAATGGCCGTTATAACTATGTTGTATAAAAATTTTCACCTCCTCAGATCTAATACAATGATACCTCCTACAGCTTCATTATAACACTCTGAGCATAATTTGGCTGTTTTACTTTTAAAAAGTTTAAAAACTGTCAATCCATTCAAATGTTTGATGCAGAAAACTAAGGCTGTCTACAGTGTGCTTTCAGTCCACAGAATCTGAAGCAATGAGCAGCAGTAAGCGGGGTGTACACTGGCCTGCACAACTTAGTTCCTTGCTACAATGAAAGTATTTGTGATATAAAACAACAGGGATGGCTGTTGCATCCATATGCACGCTTCAGAAAGGAGACTTCATCAGTGGCATCACTACAGGAGTAGGGAGGGTGCTGAATGCCCTGGGTGCCACACAGGGAGGGTGAAACCACTACTGACCAAAATTTTTAAAATCTTGTTATTTTCCAAAAATAGTGTCATTTTCTGTATCATACTATGTGCAAATTAATACAGAATGCCATGAAACAAACTGTTTTGAAATATATCTATTCTATCAAAAGTAATAGCAAAAAAAAAAAAACCATACCAAAAAAAACACCAATAAGGGTGTATCAATAGTGCATCACCCCACCCACCATCTGGGATATTTCCCCTCAGGTTGAGTGAGAAGGGGATCCATCATATGGGTGAATTTCTGGCCTCCTGTACCAGATGGCACAAACCCTACTGACGTCACTGCCTGTGGTTCCTAAGGATGACAAAACTTGGCTCATCCACTTAGAAGCAGTGCCCCCCATCATGATCCATTGCTGCCATGTGAAAAGCAATGAAAGCGCCAGTGGTAAATTATATAGTTGACTCCAATCTTCAACACAGTCCTATTCATATTTACTTAGAAGTAAATCTTATATTCAGTGGGGCTTACACCCAGGGAAGTGTACTGTACAAAACAGTTCCACATTAGAGTGATGTTAGAATTCATCTGTGGCATTCAGCATTCCATTTTCCAGGAACTTATCCACAGCATTTTTGCTCTATATAGCACTTTATCCAGGAACATATCCACATAACGCACTATAGTATGTGTTAGGCGGAGTTTATTTACTTATTATGCAGTGGGGGCAAGTTAGACAATTTTGAATAAGAATTCATGGTAGGACCATATGTGTAAGAATACAACATCCTACATTCCAGGTCAATGACTTGTTCGAGGAAGGGGCAAATAAGTGGCTACACAATCTAGCCAGAGTAACTACGGGAGTGCATAAGAGACATTTACGTTGATGTAGTTATGGCACCACCTAGTGAAAACCTATGGGAAATTCATATTACAATCCAGAGTAAATTGTTCTTACATTGGAGCAAGGACTCCCTGTAGTTACTCTGGATTGTGCTCTAAAAGTAGCATAATTTAACCAAATCCTATCCAACTTTCCAGTGCTGAATCAGCCACGGTCCAGCACCCATGTATGGGAATAAACATTCCCTTTCCTTGAGGTGACCTCTGTGACTGCTTCCTCACCAGAGGATTCAGTATATGTCCCTAAGTCAAAGCTAGAGAGTTGAATAATATTGGGCCATTCATCTTTTATATACATAACTTATCAATGTTTGTTTGGCCTGCCTTCTCTCATATAGAGGCACTGTGAATTAAAATTTAACTATTACCCTGTTGTAGCATGAATGTCAGCAAAAGGGTTAAAAAATTTGAAAACCTCCAGAAAGTAACTTAACAGTTTTTAAATTAAACATAATTGCTTGTAGTGGAAAAAAAATTATTAATGAAATGTTAATAAATAGCATTCTGCTGACAACATAAATGCTTCTTCCAAAAGCCTGAGATATGTATGAGACACGTTTTAAAATTTAAATAATTACTGTCAGTTTAATTTTATTTTAACATAACATCAAGATGCTTTGAATGTAATTTTCATTAATTATTGTATTAAATTATGTACCATGGGAGATGGTCATGGTTTTCTGTTGATATATAAATAGGAAACAAAACTTTGTAAGATATGTTGGGTTCAGCTGATCTGGGCTTTACTTTTGTTGCTTCTCAGAGACACTGAGATAAAAGGCTCTATTTGCTTCCTGTACATTGACCAATGTGTGTTTCTCATAGTACCATTCAGAGATTGCGCTCAGGGGGAGTGAAAACATTCCATAAAGCCGCACCTCTGTGGGGCCATTTGGTGGGCCGGCCATCTGAACTGGTACGGCCGGTTTTCTGGCCCCGTGCCGCTACCGTTCCACATTAATGTACATTCTACCATACACTAATGCTTAATTCTATCATTAGAAGTACATGCAGTACTTATGATTAGATACACTGATGCTTAATTCTGTGATTACATCCTTATCAGTAGAAGTTTAATTATAAAAAGGCAATACTGTATTATTATTTTTGCTAAAAGAATTGCATCCAGTTTTGACTAAGAGAAAAGTGTGTCTTTTTTGGGAACAGTTTATAAAAAGGATTAATTGCATGTCTAAATGACTCCTTTAGAAACAAGGGATCACTGAGTCTCAGAAACTGCTTGTCATTTACATGTACTGTACCATGCATTGAGGGCATTTGAGTACGGCCTTCTCCCCTTTCAGCAAGAGATTTTTAGTGTGCATTTGGAGAACTTCACTATAAAGTAGTACTTTACTATTTATTATTCCCCTGAAAATGATTATTTCTACTAAATCCAGTCATGTGGTCAGAAAATTAATATATTGGTTTAAAAACAGCATTGTCTGACACATGGTATCATTCTTCTCCATTAATCAGATGCCAGTGTTGTTTGGTAGGCGCATGATGATTCAAAATTTTGCTGGGCATAGGAAGTACATAGGCTGTAATGTCAAGCGCTCATGTACAAAGCTGCCCCAAAGTCATTCATTTGTTGCTGAAAATTGCAAAGGCCTTGAGCTCATTAGCTCCGGTGGATGTTATCTCTCCCACCCACTGAGCCCAATATCCATGCAATTAAGAAGGGAAGCAGGAATCAGGCTAATATAGGCTGAAAAGATTCCCACAAAGCCAACTTATCTGTTCACAAAAGTGCATATCTGATGGTTTACAGTCTCCATTTCATCCCCGTTTTTTTTTTCTTTTTATATATGCAACCCTTTTCCTGTCCTAGGAAAGGAACAAAAAAGGTTGGTTTGTTATTATTGTTGACCAAATTATAATTTTAAAAAATAAACTCCCATGACCTTGGTGAAAGCTGTACGCAGTGTGGATTAAATTCCATGCTGAGCGTTTCCTTTCCTATTAGTATACTGTTTTTCATGAGGTAAATATTCAAAAGAATAAAGAGTCTCAGCAAACAAGTTTTCAGTGAAATGAAGATCTGTGTAAATGTTTGTTTATTCAAGGAACTTCTAAGCTGTGTTTCATATATATTTCTCAGAGGGATGTCCAGAATTTAGAAACAATAAAAATGCATTAAATGAAAACAATAAAATAGATAAGAATGGCTACCAATAGCATGAGAAAATAATAGCAACCAGAATATAAAAGCAATTTTCATTCAAAGGCTCAGGTAAATAAATATATCAACACAAGTTGTACAGGTTGTCTCACAGTAATGGGTGATATAGCCCACAAGGCCTTCTCTGAATAATACTGTATGGTAATTAATAGTAATGGTAATAGGGCTGTGGGTGGCGCAAGTGGTTAAGTCACTGTGCCTGTTAACCAGCAGGCCAGGGTTCAAGACCTGGGTCGGCCCCGCAAGACAGGGTGAGCTCCTGTCCTTGGCCCAGCTCTGCGACGCCAGCTGGATCCAATCGTATTGGCTCTGCCTTTCCATTGGACTAATTCAGTGGCGTGGAGAGGGGGGATTTGCTGTTTGGGTAACAGCCTATCCTCTATAACAATCTAACCCAGGCTTTCGTGCTTTGCATGCAGCGTATGCAGCACTGAGCATGATACCATAGTCTTTCAAGACTGACGGAGGCCTACTTTTAATTAATAGTATACATTGGTGGTATCCACTGACCAGCTTCCTTTTTTCTCCTTTTTAACAAATCTTATTTTGTTCAACTTTTCAATAACTTTATCCTTCAAATCATAAACCATCTAAACCAATGGTTTCCAACACTCAGGTGTTTTACCACAGCATCCTGAAGGTGGACAGTTGCAGAGGTCTCCATTGTTTAAGGGAACACCTGCAGGATGTAGTGGTAAAGCAGTCGGTTGGAACACTTGTTCCTTTGCAGTGCATTCATGTAAGATCTGAGATTTTTCTGGCTAGCTATAATCCACTGCTGTGCATTCATTCCTGGGTTTTCTGCCCATTTTAAAAATTGATCTTGGAAGCCTTAACTGTCCCTTTACCTGCTCAAACTAGTGCTAGTGAAATTGTTGGTGCAGGTCTTTGTACAGCTGTACAAAGGTGGTTCTGAGAAGGTGGTTTGGATTTGGCAGCTGTCACTGCCACCAATCTTTCCTTTTTCTTGGACAAAATCTGCCCATCCCCACCCTTGCTGCCCTCTACTGCCTTACCAGCACCCCATGTCTCATCTCCATCACCTTACCACTGTTTCTAGTAAGTCCAGTCATGTGGTCAGAAAATTAATATATTGGTTTAAAAACAGCATTGTCTGACACATACTTTAATATCATGTGAAGAACATTCAGGGCCTCTTGCTGCTCTGGTATATACAGAAAGGCTCTGCCATTCCCCACTAGAGCTCCAGCAACATGTGGGTTCACATTTTGCCAAGATTCCTTTTATGGCTGGTACTGACTGCTTTATGGCAGTCAGAACCAGTGGAGTGTGTGTTCTGCTAGATCCTTCCTACCCCCATTAGGAATATGATGTAAATAACATTTTTGAAATACAAACAAATATAAGATAAGGAATAGCATGACAACTTTTTATTTGCTTAAATTCAAATTAATGTCTGATTAAGTGCAAATTAGAATATGCTGGTTGTGCAGTAGTGTAGCTAAAATCCAGCATGAAATTCAGTTTGAAAAACAAATAGAAGATGTCCTGGAAACAGATAAGTTATTGAAATCTCTTAAAAATGGCTATGGCTACAATCCAGACGTAAGAGACTTTATTGGAGGACGTAAGAGACTTTATTGCACCACATAGTGAAAACCTATGGGAAATTCATATTGCAATCCAGAGTAACTTGTTCTTACTCTGGAGCAAGGACTCCCCGTAGTTACTCTGGATTGCGCCCCATGTCTCTTTATTAAAAAATAAGTGCCTCATTTCCACTTTATAGTTTAGGGTTTACAAGAGTAGGGCAAAAGGCACAAATGTATATTTAAACACACATGGACATCCTCATATTAGATTTAAATATGAAGTACATTTGTCTTTATTATCACTGCCATTTGATGGAGAGACCTTTTCTTTTTTGAATGTGGTTAACTCCTATGTCAGGCAAAGCTCTGTGACTCCCCATTTAGTCAAAGTGCGCCTTTTAGAAAACTGTTAGAAAACTGTCATAAGCACCTAATTAACTCAACTGTAACACTCTTAAAGTGTTAAGTGACATTCATTAGGATGTACAAAGAGACAGTAATCGAAATCTGATTCAAAAATCCTCATTTATTAATCATACAGCAAGTAAAACCAAAATCACTGAAAATTCATACCCACCTCCACATTGCCTTATGTTTTCATGAAAAAGAAAGACATATGAGCATTAATTATGAGCTGAACTGGAAATATAGGCACCGTAGAGTCACTCTGAGTCACTGTTGGGAAGTTCAGCAGTTCAGTTCTGTGACTGAAAGACTTGTCCAAGAAGAGCCTCGAGGGCCGCATTTGGCTTAGAAAACCCATAGATGCGGCCCTTGTTGGACAAGCCTGCATGTGTTCCTGCATGTGTTCTCTGTTCCTGTTGAAATCAACAGGAAAGACAACAATAAAATTCAGGAGATGCAGCTATCCCTGGAAGGTGAAACCAACACCTCACCAAAGTAGGTGAAAGAGCCTTGGAAAGGAGTAACATCCATATCATCAACAGGGTCAGGACAGGGTCAGGAACCCCATGAACAATGGGAGAGTCCTACCGCAAGGCAAAGAGGACTTGTTCATTAGCATGCGCATAGATAACAATCAAAGGTGTGAAGACAACATGAGCAAATGGTCAGTAAAATGCAGGCTGAGATGGCTTTTTTCAAAGACAAGAGAAAAAGACAAGAGAAAAAGCAAACAGGAGTACATGATTGCTTGAACTGTACTTAATTGGCAACCTTAGGCAAAAATACATATTTATGTACAAAATATGCACAATATTATGAACAAAATATCCATAATCTTTGTAATTTCCATTCATAAAAAGAGCTAAATAAACAGTTATGATGAATATAAAAGGAAATAAGAAACTTCCCAAAGTCAGCTTAGGAGGATCGAAGTTGGTGTCTTTTTGGCCAGGAGGGTCACTACTGCTCCCCATACAAGAAGCTGGAAAAATGACTAGGGGGTCTCAAACAGCACCTAGAAATAGGAAGGTACTAGGAGGGGCAGGCCTCTTGGTCATTATGGGGCAGAGGGAGAAAAAACAAAATCTCATGTAATAATTATTGCAGCTTACATCGTCATGGGGTTAAGATGTTCAGGAAGAACTACATCACTTCCAATTATTCTGAAATAACTTTTGGCAATCTCTTTCTGGACTGATTTTCAGAAATAATGTTGGTAGAACTGAATGAAATAGGCATAGATCTTTTTACAGTTTACCATTGTAACTTTGGGCAGCACAATCCTAAATTGTGTTGGAACAGGAAAGCTGGCTTGCCTGTGGTGTATTTAGTGCATGCATGTATGTATAACTGCAATCCTAAATACACTTTCCCGGGAGTCGGCCCCATTGAATACAATATGACTTCTGAATAGACATACTTAATATTGCACTATACGTTACACTAATATTCTAGTCTTCAGGTTTATTATTACCATCTTCTGAGGTAGAAGTAGAAATTTGTAGGTGAACATGGGTTTGGCATTTCAAAGTTCAAATCTAGGTTCAACTCAAATCAAATTCAAAGCACTGCACATGAAGAAACATACCTCAAGCTATCCAATTTTCATGCTTCCTTTTAAGATGCTAGATTTCCCTTAGGCAATGATTTTCAGATAAATAAATCCTTCAAGTAAAAATGAAGGTGGTACAACCCACTCATGCAAGCTCCCACCTCAGTTTAGCATATCAGAATCAGCTTTGATGGGATATCAAGAGAAAGGAAACAGCAGATACCAGAGGAGCTTTACCTGCAGTGCTTCAAAGTAGAGTATTTCTAAGGATTTGGGACAACTGGTTGAAAAAGCAGACCTGTGGAGTAAAAGGGTTATCTACAATCCTTAAATAGTGTCACTTTCCATTGGAAACACACTCAGGGCATTCCAGGGTGTTCATGAAATCCCAAATGAAGGAACCAGCCCCCAAACACAATTATAGGAACTGGTCCAAATTCACAAGGATGCAAAGGAAAGTCCCTTTGGTGACTTTTTCCAATTCTCTGCAAACTTCTGGAGTAAAATGAGTACTGGGGAACCTCCTCAATGTGTGTGAGAGAGAGGGGGGGGGAGAGAATTTCAAGAATACATTGAATAATCATTATTATAATTGCTAGAAAAATATGAGCCTTGTGGTTCACAGAAAAAAAGAACAATGTAGCCTTAGTAACACGATCATTTCTGATCTTGGTTAATTGTGAAAAAGCTGGATGGTATAAAACATTAGCAACAATTTTGTTGCAATCTTCCTTGACCCTACAAAAGGGATAGAAATGCATACATGACTAAAACATTTTAAAAGCATATAGTGGAAGTGTGAAGAACAAAAATGAGCTTTTGTAATATCATGTAGTATAAAAAAAAGAATTCTGTAAAACCTTTTTTTAATTTATGGGCAGCATGCCTAGTTCACTGAATTATCAATAATTATTGTGAATCCATTCCCTAGTAAACATACAAATATTCAAGGTCACAAAGCTGTTCAAGTACAAGTCAGATCATTTGTTTTCAAAAATAATTATGACTATATCTCATTGCTTTACTACAAAATATGTAAAATATCCATTAAATGCAACCCTTTCCACTTGTATATCAGGCATATGTCAAATCTCTCCATGATGTGAATCCTTACAACATTTCCCCACTAGAAATGTAGTTCCTGTAATTTCAGACTATGGAGCAATTACAAATTGCATATAATTATACTTATGGAAGCCAACAAAATAGGCACACTGAAGAAAGCATTAAAAAGAGCTGAAGGCCTTAAAATGAATGTCAAGGAACTCAGGAAGCACTGTTGTGGCTTTATAATTCACTATAGCAAGGCAAACAAGATTTGCTACAGAAACTCTCATCAGTAAAAATGATTGAAAATGGACTTCTGAAATGGGTCTTATTATATCTTCAGTTGACAAAACATCTAAAAGGGTGCAATCCTAAGAAATTTAGACCACCCTACCTCGCCTGGCCTATCTTCCTGAAATGGTGTGGGGAGGTCAGCCTATGCCTGTGCATTGGCCTGGCACCCCCAGGAGTGGTGCAGAAGTGTCTTCCTGCACATTTGTGACAGCCCCAGGTCAGCTCAGGACTTATACCAGCGTAGGCTGGTTTAAGTGGAGGTTAGGATTGCAGCCAAAGTGCAAATCTTATGCACACTAACCTGGGAATTGTTCCCATTGAATTCACTAGGCATTTTTAAAAAACTTTTAAGTAGGCACACATAGGATTGAGCTGTCAGGTTATCAAATGCAATGCTGTTAGGTTATCAAATAGTCAGTGATGTCAATTCATCATAACAATGTTTCCCATACTGTGGGTCAGGACCCACCAGTAGATTGTGACCTGCTTGTTGGTGTGTCATAAAAATGACAACCTCATTGCCTACAAGGAAAATGTATAGACACATATGGGAAGTAAATGTTTACTCAGGAGTAGGTAAAAGTGCCATTTCAAATGGCAGGCCAAGAGGAATGCAGCATCACCAGGATGATCCTGATCTGATAAATCGGGTCCATCCCCAGCTGGCAAAAATTGCTGCTGCCATATCCACCCCTACACAATGACCACTACAGCTGGTCATTGAATGAGGATTCCTCCCCCACCAACAGAGCTTACAGTAGCCATGCCAAAAAACCTGTAACTTCTACAAACCTTCCTCCTTTCAAGGGGAACAATATATCCCGTTGTTTCCAGGAAATGTCCTGGATTATAGTCTTGGAAAAACTTCAATGTACTCCTTTTCCTTGTAAGCAAGATGCATATAGAGTTCTTGTAATTAATAAATTATGGGAGCAATCCTGAAGTGAGGCCAGAGAGAATGACCCAGCTGAGCTGCCCCTTATATCCAGAGCAGAACATTGGGCCAAATCCACAGGGCTAGGAGGCTGCTGAGGACCAAGTCAGTGGCACCTGGGGAGGGCTTGCTCCCGAGAAGACCTGCCTCAGATCACATTGAACAAGGAACGACTGTGGTGTCTGCCTTATAAGGAGTCGCTGACAACCTTATAAGGAGTAACAGCTGCAGCAGGACACTGCAGTGCAGCAGTACCTGAATTGGATGCAAGGGGATTGCTTGGAGTTGTGCTGTATCCTGAGGTTAATGGGCTGTCATAGTTGTGCTGTATCCTGAGATGTAGAGGCAGGGGTTGCAGTTAGGCTGGCCAAGAACTCAGATTTTTTGTTAACACTGTCATTCTTACTCTGACATATCATGGACCCAGATTTATTCTACTCAGATTTATTCCTGCTCTTTAGGTGGTCTAACTTTGAGGAGCTGAGAAGGGGCATTTCTGCCCTTAAAACTGGCTCTGGATGCAGCCTAACTGCACTGTTTGAGCCTGGTTATCAGTTATCAACCTACCCTCAACACAACCCTCCTGATTTGCCTAGGCTAGCCCTGCTACACCAGCCCAAGTCCATCTGCCTTGTGCTGCTGTGTCTTGACTTACACTGGCCTAAGTTGACTTGTACCTGCCCAGGCCTTTTCAGTTACAGCTAGGCTGGCATATCTCAACTTATGTCAGCCCAGTGCTAGATAGTATGGCCCAAGTGTACTTCAGGATTGCACCCTAAGGAATAAATTATATATAACATTTTAAAATATAATAATAAATAACATAGTGTTTAAATTAAGGACATGAAAGCAATATACAGTGGCGCCTCACATAAAGAGCTTAATTTGTTCTGGAGGCATGCTCTTTAAGTGAAACACTCTTTAAGTGAAGCAGATTTTTCCATAGGAAATAGTGGAAACTCAAATGATTGGTTCCACAACCCAAAAAATTCATATAAAAATATTAACTGGATGTAAAAATGATGACAAAACACAGGAATTGAATTCCAAACATGCATTTAATGTGCATGATCCTGTGAAGTCTACTTAGGCTGCAATCCTAAAGACACTTTCCTGGGAGTAAGCCCCATTTAACACAATGGGGCTTACTTCTGAGTAGACACAGTTAGGAGACTGCAATCAAAGACACTTTCCTGGGAAATTTACCTGGGCTTTGCTGGAGGTTCAAGGTGGTCGGTGGGGGCATTTGGGGGCAGTTAGAGACAGCAGCGCTGGCCGACAGCCCTTTTAAAGAGCCTCCATGTGGGGCGTCAGGGCTGCATAGCACATGTACCCAGAGCACGCTTGCTTGTTAAGTGAAGCGGAACTTGTTATGTGAAGCAAGATTTCTTGGAAATTTTTGCTTGTTAAGTGAGGTACCACTGTACATGAGTGTTTTTAGCTTTTATTTTGTTATGTCCTACATTTTTCTTGCATTTCCTATATTTTGGGAGGGCCTTGTTGTCTTTTTTTGGTTATGATGTATGGTG
Organism: Cryptoblepharus egeriae; assembly: GCA_030015325.1. Classification (NCBI taxonomy): domain Eukaryota; kingdom Metazoa; phylum Chordata; class Lepidosauria; order Squamata; family Scincidae; genus Cryptoblepharus; species Cryptoblepharus egeriae. The sequence continues at coordinate 74,743,669 of JAREYC010000001.1, read as the reverse complement.
AACTTGCCCCTATTTTCTATCAGAATCAATCAAAAGAGCTTGTGCCTCGTTCGCCCTTGGCTGGGAAAGTAAGTATTAATCCTTCCTTACCTCATGGCTGGAACTCCTGCTGCTCACCTGGTCTAAATGATGGCTCCAAGAGGTTTTTTTACACCACAAAATACCCCAGCACCCCCATCCACATGCAGGCTCAAGTCAAAATGCATGCGACTGAGTGCTGGATTGACTCAAGTGTGTTGCACAAGTTGGCGAGTGAGTGAAAAACATAAATTTATGATTCAGATCAGAGCCACTTGACTTGAGTTCCCATCTCTGTAAATAACTACTATAAATGTTAAAGAATTGTTTTCTTAGCAAGATATTATTTTCTTAAAGAATATAGAAAAGATGAAGAAAGGAAAATAACAAGGAGGAAAGATCATAGTAAGGAAGTTTTTGAACTTAGAAACAAAAAGTTAATATATCAGAACACAAAGGAATTCTATTTATGGTAGAATGAGTTAAAGAACAAAGGAGAACTGCAGAGGAACAAAGATATATTTTTTTAAAAATGAAGCATTGAATGTATCTTAATTGAAAGTTTATAACACCTGTTGAAAGTGAGGATTTATATACAAAATCCCTTATTCTGAATTCACCAAATAGAGGACAGAAAATACTCTGTTTTGTTATTGGGTGGATATTAAAATGCAGCTAAGCATCTTCTGTTCTTCGTTTTCTGTTTGAAGACGTTGGACAGCTGCCAGCTATCTGTAAAAAGCCCTATCTTAGTGTATATAATTTGGGTTAGGAAAACTCAGCATGTATAAATGAGACCTTGATGGAACTTTTATATAAACACAAATCTAATGTACTTTCTCTGTAATGAGTCTAGAAGAAAAGGCTGCATTTAGATTCCAGTTGTCTGGATATAGCTTACACACTACTAATGGCTTAGAATCACAGTCTTTTTCCCCCTGTTCATAAGTATTGCCACAATGCTGTCAGATAGCTTATCCTTTTTGCTAAAAAAGATTTTAAGTCAAAGAAATGTTTTCTTCAAAATTAAGAAGAGCACATGTTTTGGTTGCTGCCACTGCAGGGATTCCAGTTTGGAAAGAGCTGAAAATACAATAATTACTAACCACTTCGATCCATAAGAATGTAGTATGAACTGCTTTCATCCCTTTTGTTGATAAAGTGCAGGCCTAGGGTTATCTCCCCAAAGGGTTTATGTTTCTCTTTATAATGCTGCTTATGTTACCAAAGCTGGATGGGATCTGCTGCACTGGCATTTATTCCTATACTGTTTAATAGGAGAAACTCTGAACTGTGTTGCAGAGGCTATATGATTCAGACTCAATTTTTTGGAAGCTAAGTCATGCTAGTTCTTTAGAGGAACCAGAGCAGCATGGTTTTCAGAGGTTACCCTTTCAGACGGTGGCAAGTATTAGTTACAGCAGTTGCAATGTCACTGGCATGATGTAAGAATCTTCTGTGTGTTAGGTTGAGTATGCACATTGTGCTTTAACACATTCATTGTCTGACCATTTTCAGATATTTATAAGACATATAGGATTCGATGGGCACAGTCCAGAGTAACTACAGGAGCACGTAAGAGACATTATGTGCACCTGTAGTTACTGCACCACCTAGTGAAAACCTATGGAAAATTTATATTGCAATCCAGAGTAACTTGTTCTTACTCCGGAGCAAGAACTCCCCATAGTTACTCTGGATTTCACTCTTCAGCAATGGGCAATGCAGGCTTAAGGCCTGCAGTGCTCAGTTGCCTTATCTACAGTATATTGTCTTGCCCCTGGATGTTAAGGATGTCCCTGGATGTCTTCTACTTTCTATTAGGAAGAGATAGGCAAAAATATATAACACCTACAAGGTATTTTATTGTCTCCTTCCTTCTTATTTGATTCTTTTTAATTTTGTTAATACTTGCTATTATTTTATAAAATTACTAGCTTAAAAGCCACACACCATGCAGACTTTTAAGCCAGCTCCTTCAGAGGGAATTTTGGGTCTCTGGCCCAAAACTAAAGAGAGAAATACATTGTCTCTTGACTTCAAATGGCATGTCTGCCGATTTGGGGCAGACAGAAATTCCAGTGCTGGATGTTCAAGCAGCAGATGAAGGGCAGATTTTCAATCCCTGGATCATCCTTATTCCAGAAAGTGTGCCCCGAGTTAGGGAGGTTTCAGACTCACAAATAGACAGAATTTGCCATTTATTTATATACATCACTTATTAAAATTATTTAAAAAGATTATTAACTTATTTTTTTTTTAAAAAAACACTATTACCAGGCTTCCTGTGTACCTAAAGCTTCACTCTTGTTTGTGATTACAAAGTATCTATTTCTTCTTTGCCACACAGTTCATTTTATTGAGGGATTTGTAAAAGCCAAGATAAGGACTAATTCTTTTCAATCCCTTCTCTATTGGGTCCAGGTCTTTCAAATCCAATTCAGAAATACCATCAATGTAAGCTGCTGTTGCTCCTCATCCCATTGTAGAGCCTTTCCTAAATTTATCCTTGCAAAGGGCAAAAACAACAGCAAGCATAAGGCCTGGATGCTTCCCAAGGATGTTATATCAGTAGTTGCTCTCACATGTTATCACAGGAGTATCCACTAATTGACATGCTTAAGCCTATGGTCTCTGCTGCCAACAGCCCTGAACAAGAATGGTTTTAGGAAGGGGAGCATGTCTATGCTGCCAAGCCACTGCAGGGCTTCTAGGAGCCTCTGCAATGCAAAGCTTCCTCCCATTATACCTGGTAATGTTTATACCTGGTGATATTTAGAATTAATAGGGCTGGTGCCATTTTTTTTTGAAGTGGAAGGAGAAGAAGAAGGAGAAAGACCATATAACAATAGGGGAAATAGGAAGAGGACAAGGAAAGATGAACATATGAAAGCAGAAGACAGAAGGATCCAGAATTGGAAGTGAGCAAGGAGAACCAAAAAGTAAATGGAGAACAAGGACAGAAAGATTAAGAGGTGAATTCCAAGAGGGGAAAGCAGAGGAAACCTACAGAATCTAAGGAGAAAGGTATAACTCACCAACCCAAGTTCTCTCATGGAAAGCAACCTTTTGAATGGTGGCTGTGTCATCGAGAGGTGCCAGAATTTTTTTTATTAAAAAATACTGTGTGGACTGGGTGAACCCAACAAACATCAGTCCTTTGGAGTATGCAACAGACTTCAGTCCTAACACGTGCATCTGCTGAGTCCTTTGGTATCCCTGGCTGTGCTAAAAGAGCCTGGCATTCCAGGCTTCCATGTACAGCTGTGGAGACAAGCACATATAGCATGAAGGAGCGGTCTGGTATATAAAGGGACAGCTTAATATTGTTGAAATAGATTTCAGAGTTTCTCTCTTCTCCCGTTTTTTCATCCCCAACTTAAGAAAATATGATGACTCATTATTACATTGGAATTGGCTCATTATTAGAGTGGCATTCTCCCAGAGGATGTGGCTATGCCCCTTTGAGACGAGTGGGAAGAGGGTATGCATATGATATAGAGGAAGGTTGACAATATGGGTTGGTAATTAGGAGATGAATGATGGAGTTCATTTACACTTGGTTCTCAATTAGGCCCAAACTAAAATTAGTTTATTCAGATCCTATCTGAGTCAGTTCCAAATTAATTCATTTGAATAGGGTCAATCAATTCTGAACGCAATCTAAGAAAGATCACCCATCACTTTCTCTTTATACAAATGCATGTTGGTTTACAGCAGATTAAAAAATGAATGTAATGAAAAATAAAATGTTATAATTGCACATATATTAACACATTTTGGCAATGATGTTAATTGAAGCTTGGGACTGCTGGCAATGAATTTTACAGAAAACTACAAAACTATTTCATATTTCTTTCGTGTTTAAAATCTTTCTTTCTTTACTAAACAACAAATCTATTTACATCCTCCATATTCATTTTCTTAAACAGTACATCATCTGAATCAATTGATATCAAGTTGTCTAAAAGGAAGAAGGTAAAGAGGGCTAGGAAAGGGGAAAAAATTTCAGTAAACTGACACTATCGGCAAAATTGAGAGTAAATACAGGGAGTCCTTGCTCTGGTATAAGAACAACTTACTCTAGATTGCAATATGAATTTCCCATAGGTTTTCACTAGGTGGCAGTAACTACGGATGCACGTAAAGTGTCTTATGTGCTCCCATAGTTACTCTGGATTTGGGGGTAAGGCTGCAAATCTGAAGTGCAGTTAGGTTAGCATCATGCTTCACTGGGATAGCCTAATTCCAAGATAGGCCAGCCTAGATATACAAGAAAAGGCTTGGTCTGGCTTAAGTCTACTTAGGCTGGCCCAAGACAGATGGATCTGGGCCGACCTAGCAGGACTAGCTTTTTGCCTGGTTCCACTTCAGTGCTTTAATTGTTATGCCATTGACACCTTCTTATTAGCCACAAGTATTTCTACTGACTTTGTAACCTAAGTGCTTTGGAAAGTGGCTGCCTTTGAATCCTTAGAAAATGTAGCTGCTGCCTATCAAAAGATGAAGTATCTGAGCAGGAACGGTTAATATCCTTCCTGTTAATATCCTTCCTGTGTTTGCCCAGTTTTTAAAACTCACAGTCTGGAAAGAGTAAGATGCTGATTCATTCTTAATGGCCTCTTCATTCCTACTTTCATACTTGGACTGCTAGCAGGAACTTAACCGATGTGATACTCAGTTCTTGTTATGTAGCAATAACCTAAAATTCAAACAACTTAAACATGATTAAATCCAAATACCCTTGAGGAATATGACATATTTCTGGTCCATTCTTTCGTCTTCTTGATCCTTCATCATCGTTTCTTTCACATAGTCCCTCTGCAATATATTTCACTCTATCTCTTTTTCTGCCATCTCTCAATGTTATACTGTACACAGTTTGTTGGAGAGAGAGAGAGAGAGAGAGAGAGAGAGAGAGAGAGAGAGAGAGAGAGAGAGAGAGAGAGAGAGTTATCCAAAGTTGCCCAACAATGTTATAGCTGACAAAAGTTGAAACTATTTCTGCAGTTCCCACCATTGTGTTCAATGGTTCATATTTGAAAGAAATTGTATGCATTCCAGTACTCATTGGCATAGCTAGAGGAGTGTGTGGGGGGGGGGGGGGGTGCAGTTGTACCGGGCTACAATCTTTAGGAGGGGTACAAGCTGAGCTTGATACTAGTGGCTAAAATTGTGGAAAAACAGGCTACATATGAATGATAATACCATCATGTTATATATTGTTGGAAAGGTAATTTAATACAGAATGCAAAGAAACAAACCACTTTGGAATAACTATATTCTATCAAACATTATGGCCAATTAACCAAAAAATGAAAACACAAAAGCTGAGGAAAAAAAAAGTGGATTTTCTTAACCTTCCCATGATACTGATTTCTCTGAGAGTCAATGAGATGTGATTCCATACATCTGATATTGTATGGAACAAAGAAGGTGTTAATAAGAATTAGCTCTCATTTCCATGTACATATATAATAATACAGTTAACCCATGCTAACTGGGTATACAGGTTCTTCTAAGTGGTGCTCCTTTTATATTTAACAGAGAAAGAATAACCATTCCTCTTTGGCCTAGCACAGTTTCCCTAACCAATAAGGGGCCTGATTTTCATATTGTTACTTAAATAAATTTGATTTTGTTATTGCAGAGGAAAATTTAATTTTTTTTAAAAAATACACCAGGATGATATCACTTCCGGTTGTGACATCACTTCTGGGGCAATATTTTGAGCTTTGCATTGCACTATATGATCATCTACGCCACTGCCAACACTTTTTACCTTTAAAATTCACTTTTTTTAAAAAATGGAACAAACATAATTGTACTCTTTTGGTTTGTGCCTCACTCACCTTACACCCATTATTTGGTTTCACTTTCTGCTAATCTGTACTCTATTTTGAGTGTCTCTCCATTGTCAGTTTAAAAAAATCATTCTTGTATTTCTCTCCACATCCTATCGTTTCTCTCTCTTGACACGTAAAGGAAATACCTGTCATGTTTTCCCAAACTTCTTATCTCCATCTCCACATTGATGCTCACACATATCACCCAAGATGAAAATTGTACTCTGAATGCGTGGCATCCACACCTTCAGATTGCAAAAGCTGATATGCTACTCCACAAAGGTGTCACATGAAATATTCTACCTAAAGGCTTAGTGGGAATTAACTGGTGGTTTGTTATTCCCTACAATCCAGAGTAACTACGGGAGCACGTAAGAGACATTACGTGTTCCTGTAGTTACTGCACCACCTAGAGAAAAAAAAAACTTGGCATCCATCAGTCTTGAAAGACTATGGTATGCTCGATGCTGCATGCGAAGCACGAAGTCCTGGGTAGATTGATAAGGAGGATAGGCTGTTACCCAAGAAGCAAATCCCCCCTCTCCACACACCACTGAAATAGTCCAATGGAATGGCAGAATTCCATTGATCGATGCCATTGATCGATTGATTCCAGCTGCGTCACAGAGCTGGGCTAAGGACTGGAGCTCACCCTGTTGTGTGGGGACCTGGGTCTGGAACTTTGGCCTGCTGAATAAACAGGCACAGTGTCTTAACCACATGGGAAATTCATATTGCAGTCCAGAGCAAATTGTTCTTACACCGGAGCAAGGATTCTCTGTAGTTTTTCTGGATTGTGCCCATTAACTCAGGACTACTACATAGGACTGAGTTTTGGACATTCTGTAGATCTGCAAGGATTTCAATCATCTTGAAGTGAATCAACCTGGTGCTTTGCTCCCAGTAATATGTTAAAGCTAAAGGACTTTGGAATCTATCTCCTTCCTTACAGTTTCCACTTAGGTTTAGGCTACTTCAGCACAGTGCACCAAACACTGGGTGAAGTGCAGGTGCAAACGACTGAGCTCGCCTGAAGGATAAATGTCAGTGAGTTCATGTGCATTGAGGGGCTTGTTCTCCAGAGATTGCATCTCTGTAGCAGCTCACTGGAGCTCTACAAAATCCCGATTACAGTCAGGTCTGACAATCATTTGAATCTCAGTGCATGTCAACATTGTCCTCAGATCAAGGGTGAGAGCATGATCTCCAGCAGTAGGGAAACAGATGTCAAGTTGTTCCAGCAGTCTTCCTTGCTGTCGAACACTGATAAGTTTGAAATCACTTGAGGTCAGGAAAAAGAATATCTACAGGAAAGCAAAGTCATCATGAGGTGAAATGGTGAGATAAAGGATGGGGAAACGGCTTGCAGAGGCTTCAGCTCCTCTGGAGTGCCGATAACTATAAGAGTCTTTTGATTTGTCAGGTTTAATTAATGCAACTGCTGTGTGACAAAAAACCCACCTTCAAGCAAACAAGCCTGGCTTTAGACATTTTCATCTGAGTGACTCCGGCAATAGCTTCAGCTTTGTCAACCACCCACGTTGTTTGTAAAGAAAGAAAGCATGGCATGCTCTAATAATCAGAGACACGGATGGCTATCCAAAGCCCTAATCCCTTTCCGGAACATGTGGCTGCAGTGCTGAATCCAAGGATGAGGATGATCAAAGTTTGCCAGAGTCAAGATCCTATCTAAGATTATTCTGGTCTACTAGCATTGTATCAGTCACTGAGAAAGCAGCAAATTTTTAATAGGAAGATTTTCTGCAGGAAGGGGGAGAGAAAATAATTTTTTTGGCTTTTTCAGTAGTTTTAAACTTTATTTAAGGTCAGATAAAGGCTAGGATATAGATGTGATACATAAAATAACTTTTAAAAAAATCTCCAGAATTGCTGTAGCCAGAATTGGGGTAGGGGGTAAATATGGCATGCCATGGGCATTCCAATGGGGAAGCTGATAAAGCTGATAAAGCACATATATCTATTGGAACATTACAGACTATGCTTCCAAGAATTAGGGCAAAATCCAGAGTAACTACGGGGAGTCCTTGCTCCGGTGTAGTAACAACTTACTCTGGATTCCAATATGAATTTCACATAGGTTTTCACTAGGTGGTGCAAGAACTATGGGTGCACATAAAGTCTCTTATATGCTCCCATAGTTACTCTGGATTTGGGGGTTAGGCTACAATCATACCTACACTTCATTGGGAGTAATCCCCATTGAATATATAGGGAACCTGAGTAGGCATGCATAGAATTGTGTGGCTTCAAAAGTAAAATGATATAAATTCTACTGAAAACTCATTGCAAACTCTACTGACCTTGTTTTGATCCCTGTTATGGCATATTGAGATATGTAACCCAAGTGAGATAATAGGAGAGAAGCTGGATAGGATTAAGGGCCCAATCCTGACAAACTTTATAGTATTAATGCAAACATTCCAATGGGGAAGCTGATATTACAATGTATAGTAGAAAATGGGTATGTTCACAATAATATGGACTCCAAAACCATAATATTTCACTGAATTGAATCTGGATCCACTGGAAATTCCCAGCAGTCCTAATACTACATTTTTGAGCATATACCAAGCATGATACAGTCTTTGGAGGCTATTCTAGAAAAGAGGAGAAGCAGTCTTAAGCCATTGCAAAGTCTGTGCATCTTCTCTCTGCCCACTTCTGTCAACTGACAACACATGACATCTTACGCATGTTTAATTCACCATGCCCCTGATCTGATTTGACACTGTGATACTATTGAAGTAGAAACCTTAGCCAGCCTATGCATGGCATCACTAGGGGATGTACGGGGGCAGCCCACATTAGGTGACATCCGTTTCTGGATTTAAAACTGCTTTAATCCCAAATCACATTGAAGTAGCTTAAATACGAGAATTTGTGTTTTGTTTTGTTGTTTTTTTGCATGTGAGAGTTTTGAGGTTATTCACCTGATTTCCTTTAATTTATTTATAATTATTTATTTTAATTTGATTTGCTTTCCAGCCATGCCATCACTTCTGGTGGTTCTGGACAGATTGTCATTCTAAAAAGTGGGTTTAAGCTAAAAGGTTTGAGAACCACTGCAATGAGATGGTAGTAAGGTAATAACTTTTGAGGGGGGTTACAAAATGTCTAAAATTGTGGTTTTAGGATTAAGACCATCATGTTATATAACACTGAATGCGTAATTTACAGCAGAGTGCAATAAAAAAAATCACTATGAAATATATTCTATCAAAACATATGCCCAAAAAAACCAGTGGAGATGAGACAATGGCACAAAACCATGCCCAACATTCAGGTTGTTGTCCCGCCCAATGCATCAGGGTGATGCACTGGTTTCCCTTACCACGTTACAAAAATCTTTGTGACATCCTTGAGCCTATGTGTTTTTTTGCAGAGTGACAGTTTGTGCCATATACGACATCCCAGGATCAACATGCCACCTTATGGGATAGGTGGACAACTGTCACAGTTCTTCATGGCTTGACAATAGAATGATGGTCATCCTTTTAAACAAGTTCCTTTTTTCCTCTTTATTAGACAGAGGTAACCCTTCTAACGAAGGAGCCTTTCCTTACCAACTTCCTTCAGCCCGTCGAAAAGATTCAGATCTGCAAACTATATCTGTCTGTCGTATTTATATATCACTTTTCAACTAAAAAGTTGAGAAGTTCACTCAAGCGGTCTACAAAGAAAATGAAAACAATTAATGGGTAATGGGTCCCTGTCCCAAAAGGGCTCACAGTCTACAATGCAAAAGAACACCAGCAGAAGCCACAATAACAGATATTGCTGGGCTGTGTAGGGCTAGTTACTCTTCCACTGCTAAATAAAAGAGGAACACCCACTTGAAAGAATGCCCAGTTAGCAGGGGAATCTTCTTGCTCTGAGATAATTTTAAAGTTAATCCCCATATTTAAGAATATAATACATACACATAAAATTTGGTTTTCTTTTTATATAGTTGGTGAAATAGCAGGGGCTGAGTGGGGTATTAAGAGATATTAGTGAGATATTAAGATTAGGAGGAGGAGCAAAAACTTTTGAAATGTCAGATGTTGACAAGTGAATGTTATATTCTAAAAATAGCATTAGAAGCTAAAGATAACATTAAAAGTTAAATTACAACACTGTTATCTGATGCTGAACATGGTTTATACTTAAATAAAGTTAGTGTGGCATATCTGTCAAGGGCAAGATGAGTCATTGTCAGAAAAGGAGTGAAGTGTAGAGAGTGAAGAGTAGTAAAAGAACACTTTTCACTTTCTAGTTTTTTTAAAAATGAACATAGTTTACACAAAAGACCGAGATAAAGAGGAGGAGGAGGAGAAGGACTCCCAACAATTCATTGACTTTTCCTTCCAGAAAAGGGACAGTAGACCAAACCAGCAATCCTCAAAACATCACTGTGAAAATGTTTGTTATACAGTAAAGTATTTTAGAAACTATGAAAAATATGGTTTTCAACTGGATTTATTTTTTTAAGAACTTACTGGATTTATTTTTTATGAACTGTAGTATCACTCAAGGAGTGCACAAAGACATCTGTGGACACTTTTCAAATGTTTTCCTATTCTACATTTGAAATATATTTCTGTTTATACATCTGTCAAGTAGGTCAAAATTGAAGTGCAAAACCTAGAAACCACTTTTCTTCCCTCAGCTATAGAAATATGCAACAATACAATTTTTATATCATTGTAGATGGCTTTGTTAGTCCATTTTTTTTGCATTGTATAAACATACAGAATCAATTTTCACAAGGAAATCTTTTGTTGGCATTCAAGGGTACTTATAGTTTAATGATGAGCTATAATCCTGGCTTGCAAGGAAATTGTCTAAAATGAGACCCACTTGATCTAGAGTGTGGAGTTATTCAAAAGAAACCCTCTTGAAAAGTAAGGCTTTTCTTGCTATGCTGTATCTCTGTTGCTCCCAACTTACTGTATATACAATTACATGTATACAATTACTGTTTCTGACACATCAGTGAAAACATTTATTATTTTGATATTATTTTTATTATTTTGAGTTGTGCTTGATCTAGTGCAACTTGATTGGTGGCATCTTAAAACCCTGTAGAATGGCATGTAGGAGATAAATCCTTAACTTCATCTCGAAGTTCTGACCAATTCTGTCTGGCCAAATTGCTCTTCAAGATGCCACTGAAATTTGCAGGATAGTATTTTACTTTCAAGTTTGAGTTTTGGTACACCATGTGACAGAGCATCCAAATAGATTTCAATACACAGTACCCTCTCAGACACAAGAATTACATTTATAGTGAACAGATATGTGTGGATGTGTGCCTGACATTTCCCAGAAGCCACAGGAAGCAGTAGGCAAGCATGTTGGCTAAGTGGGCCCTTCCATCCCAGAGTTTCCCTTTTTCCACAAGTCTGATAAACAGGAAGAGGATATTCATTATAATTCTTTCTAGGAACAGCTGCCAATCATAACAGATAGATGACCATAGCAGAGGGTCTTGCTGTTTCCCTGGGGAAATATCCAAATCTTGGACTAGTTATTTTCTTATGCATGATGCTAGTTAAGTATTGAACATTTTTTCTTAAAGAAAGTATCCCATGTTTAATAGGTACAATGTTCCACCATAAGTTTGAGCACTATGAGAACTAGAGGTTAGGATTGAGCACTGTGAACAACTTCAGGATCACACAATATTGCTTGAGATGGTCCTTGTATAATCACATTGATACTTTATGTTTTACCAGAATGAGACTGACTGAAGGTGTTCTTTAAAGTGCTAAGTTGGGATGGGAGTGAAAGCAGGATGTTTGGCTCAATATGTTTTCCTGCGATATGTTTCCAGCATAGACATTATCTGGCATGGATGTCACCACCTAAGGAAGAGCGGTTTCTTGGTCTGATTCCTTCCACTAATTTCTTGACTGACTGACCAAAAGAACCAGCACCAACGTATGGTAGGCCAAAATAGTCCCAGTCCCATATTTTGGTTGGCTTTTAACTCTTAGCTGAACAACCAGGACAGCAGGTACACTGCTAGGTGGAGATGGCCCCTCTGTGGTTTGTACCTCCTTTTAACCTTCCATGGGATACAACCACTTCATTCTGTCTCTTCAATAGGCCAGCCATAATGGAGGTTGATGTCATTTATGGATCAAAGCCTCATTCAATTTTCAGTACTATACTGGCTTACTGCAGTGCAACTGTCTTTTATAATTACTTAAGGCAGGTTTAAGCATTTACTGTGGGTGGCACAAGTGGTTAAGTCACTGTGCCTATAAACCAGAAGGCCAGTGTTCGAGACCTGGGTCCCACAAGACAGGGTGAGCTCCTGTCCTTAGCCCAGCTCTGCGACGCTAGCTGGATCCAATCGTATTGGCTCTGCCTTTCCATTGGACTATTTCAGTGGTGTGGAGAGGGGGATTTGCTGCTTGGGTAACAGCCTATCCTCCATATTAATCTACCCAGGCCTTCATGCTTCACGTGCAGCATCGAGCACAATACCATAGTCTTTCAAGACTCATGGATGCCAAGTTTTTTTATAAGGCAGGTTTATTGAGTCAAGTTTTAATAAATACATGTAGAAGTAAAGGAAAAAGTCTCCTGCTATTCCGTCCTTTTACAAGAGTACATGAATGCCATCACACATCTCTGAAGAGCCCAAGTAAAGTCAACAGTGATCTCAATAGAGACAGTGATCTGCCTGCACTGATTCATTTATTATTTTTGAGTAATGACTGTTGTGGAATAAAGATTTTATTCAAAGGTGTAGACACTCTCACACTTTTATCTTATAAATTTCTTTTGACCCTCATAGCACCAGCCCATCAGCCTGGAGCATATGGGATGGGACTCAAGCTCACTTGAAGTCCCACTGAATTAAGTAGAGATTCATTTGTGTAATTGCATGCAATGAACTGCAAAATCAGGGTGTCTACTTGCATTATTTCCCTGCCACAGAAGTTAGTGGCTTAGCTTTTTATTATTTCTTTTATTTTAGTTGTACAGTAAGATGAATTTCTTAACCATATATTTTACAGCTGGTTGGATATAACATTAGGAACTACAAATATGTCTTATTATATCTCTTGTGACTTATAAAATGCTCAGTCAAGTCAGAAACAATTGCTGTATCACAACAGCCCCTATTGTGAAGGGTGTTTCAATCCAATAAATGTTTTCATAAGATTATGAACCCTGCAATCCTAAACCTACTTACAAAGGAGTAAATATAATTGAACCAGTGGGATTTCAGGTTTATATGGCTGCAAATATGTGCCATACTTTTTGATGTGTGTTTTCCTTTGTAATATTAAACTATGCAGTTTGTTATTTCTTGCATTTGCCAGATGAGCATTTTTTAAAAAATTGAGTGTTTCTGATATGGTGACAGCATGTGTGCTTACTCATAAATCAACCTATTAATGTATCCCTACTGGTTGTCATTATGTCCCATTTTCAGAGATCCAGAAGAGAAACATTTCTATAACATTACACACAGCAGTGCAATAGCTGTATGTTTTAGGGTGCAATCCTTACAAATTTAGGCTGGCCTAATGCGCCAGGCATATCTGCCCATGGTGGTGTGGGGAAATCGGTGTAAGCCTGTGCAGTGGCCAATCCCCCCAAACCAAGAGAGGAGCAGAAGTGCCTTACGGCATTTTTGTGACACCCCCAGGTCAGCACAGGATGTATACTGGCCTAACTGGAGGTTGCAGCCATAGGCACTAAAATTGTCAAGGCACACCATTAGTTTTTTTTAACCATTGACAAGGCACAGCAGTGCTTTTGCAAATGAGAATTGTGGCAGTGCTAGACAGCTCACAAGATGAAACAAATGATGTCTTTTATAGGTGAGTTGCTCTGCCATTGCTTCCACTTTACTGACCTTTCTCACATGCCATCATCTTTTCCTCAGAGATTGGCCCTGACCTTGAAGGTTAGGGTAAGACAAGGGTGGATGGCACTGCTCAAAAGATGGTCCATCTGGCCAAGCTTACACCTCAGTACTAAAACTCTCAGTAATAGTGGTAGTGATAGCGATAAGTGTGTCAGTAATTAGGGGTCCCATGGAGTGGGAAGGTCAAGGCTTAGCTTCTTGACTTTTGTCGTTGGCAATGTTAATGTCTTCGTACACTTTAATGTCTGTACACTTTGTGTCTTACACTGTCTTACACTTTACAATGTCTTACACTTTAATGATGACTCAGTTCTGTCTTCTGGTTTTCAATTTTATTCCACCAAAGCTCAGAATTCAACAAGGTGTATGTCAGAGCCACTTATTCCTGTCCGTGAATTGTATCCTGAATCTCAACCCCCTTAATATTTTAGTTTAAAACTATTGAATAATGCTGTAGCAACTCATCCAGAACATTTTTAAAATCTGGTTGACTTGAGTTTGAGTCTTTTCAGAAAGTGGCCAAGCCTTGGAAGCCCTCCCCCCCAAACACACACACACACACACACACACACACACACACACACACAAACACACAAACACACACAAAACAGCATCACATAAACAGAAAAGCAAGCTCTGATTCAAATCATTACTTATCATTTTTTAGGGTAAAACCCACAAGCCCCCATTCAGTGCATAAGTTTGTTGACACTTGAGACTCCAGTCTCTAACATGAGATAAGAAAACAGCTATTTTTGTGACTTTAGTCTTGGAGTAAGCACAAACAGGCTGCCTTATGAATAGTCTTAGATGTCAATTCTGAAAGGTCCCAAGAAGCAGATCTAGAGATAGTTATCAAGCCCATAGAATCTGAACCTACTATAAGGACGAATGCCAGTCAGTGATATCAAATAGAAAAGCACTTAGTTGGTTTACAAGAGAAAGCAGCACCTAAATTCCCCAGTTTGTTCCACTCACAAACACAATGATCCACCTTTCTTTGGCCAATGGGATGACACAACTTGGATTGAAATAACACCATGGAGCAGGTCTTCCTGAGTCAGTGTTTTTCTTATAACCTATTGGGTGATGCTTCTTGGAATGGCTGGATGCTTCTTCTTTGGCTGAAATCCTAATCCCAGTTAGGCTGGCACAAACCCCAGCATGTCCCATTATGACCTAACAGTGTTACAAAAGTGCCGTAAGACACTTCTGCGCTACTTATGGGGGACGTCATAAGTGCACAGAAATGCACTACTTATGGGGGACATTAAACCAGTGCACAGAAATGCGCTTGCCTCCAACATCACCACAGGAATGGGAAGACTGATGAGTTGCACTTTCTGAGGTTAGGACTGCACCGTTTGTCTGCATCCCTCACTTTCAGTCAGGAAAGATATCCAGAGTTCCTCTTTTTACCCGACCAGCCCCACAGCAACATTCCTTACACAACCTTTTGTTTTTTCCTAATTTCCTTCCTTTCTGTGATAATATTCTAAGACAAGGAGTTAGAGAAGGAAAAAAAGAGAGTGAAAGAGGTCACGTTACTGACAGTAACTTTAACAAGCCATGGACAAGATCAATGTAGCCTACTATAGTCTGTATTGTCACACTGTAACATGACAATCCACATTCCCTTATTATCCTAGTAAGTGATCTGTGTAATTTCTAGAAATAAATGATTCAATTTATTTGGCTTATCTGGTCTGGAATCTCTTTGAGGTGGAAGCCATTCAATTTTTTTACAAGTAACCTTCCACTTAGGTACAGATTCTGATGTAAGTAGGAACAACTCTATCACATAGGTGCAAAGGGACAAGCATGGGTGGACTTAGGGTTGCCATAATTCTCTTCCACAAAACTGGCATCCCTCACTTTCTGAAGATATATTTTCTGATGGTTCCGCCCTTTCAACACCTTTAAATTATACCCCGGACTCTTTCATTCAACACATGGTTGACTCTTTCAACCTCTCTCAGCTGGTCCAAAGGCTAAAATTGTCTTCCCTGATATTGATTTTATGACTTCCTTCATTACATAACCCTCATTCAAATACATAAGACATTCATTGCCCACACATGCTTTTGTTCATTTTACTGTAATTTGTTATGTATTTTGGCTGTGCGTTAATAAAAATGGCCACAATCCTAACCTCTAGTCTCTTTAATCTATGTTTATGTTAGGTCTAAACTCTAGTAATGTGAGCCCATGTTACAGACTTTAAATTTTGTAAAGTAATAATACAAGTGAATACAAGCAGGAATGTCAAACATAAATCCTGCAGGCTGGATGTGGTCTAAGGAAACTCTATTAAGCCTTACTGGTTCACCCAGCCTGAACACCTGTTGCTCCAGTTATTGAGCTGTACTGAAGTATTCTGCTGAAAAGGCAGCCCGCCTGATAATTGGGCTCTCTCATATCTTTAAAATGTGATCAATATTTGCATATTGTTCTCCTCTGTCATTTGTAGGTAATGAGTTCTGAGAAACTTCTGATCTTCATTTGCTTAATGACATCAATTCTGGTCCTCCATAATCACCATGAATGTTATTCATTCCACTGTATAAAATGAGATTGACACCCCAATATAGGGCGCAATCTAGAGTAACTATGGGGAGTCCTTGCTCCGGAGTAAGAACAAGTTACTCTGGATTGCAATATGAATTTCCCTTAGGTTTTCACTAGGTGGTGCAGTAACTACGGGTGCACTTAATGTCTCTTACATGCTCCCGTAGTTACTCTGGACTGTAGCCATAGAGCATAAAACAAAGACTGCTGGAGGTCTTAGAACTAATGTTATGTGTTCAAGCTAGGGAGAGGATATGATTTGGATGTGATCTATCATGTAGTTCGGAAAATCCAATTAATTTGATTATCTCTTCAACCAAGAATACAAGGTTCAAGGTTTTTGGGGGTCAGAAAAATCTCAGTGGCTATAGAAGACACCTTATGTCTGCCTAAAAAGCGACACCAAAATACTAGCTACATGCATATTCCAGCCATCTGGCAGCTACTGTATCTTTCTGAAAGCTTGTGTGTTCCTTTTAATAAAACACTGCCATTTACAACATTTCCCATAAATGGTCTTGACACATTCTTAGGTTTCATGTTTTAAAACACAGCAACGTTTTATCAGAATATATTTGAAAGCCTTGATGCTTTACAGTGAAATTTCACTCTAATATGGGGGCAGATGGCAGATGTTCTTAATATCTGTCATAAATTCAGCTGAATACACTTTATATCATGATTAACTGAAAAATCTTTTAACTGCTAGGGATATGAGTACATGAAAGAGATGGATTGATTTCAATAAAGTGAGTGTTTGTGCCTGTAAAAAAATCTGCACTTTCTATTTTCATCCCTTGACAGTGGATTTTATTCCAAATTACTTTTTTCTAACAGAATCTATGTGTATTTTTATTAATAATAGCTGTATAAAATCTGTATTCTCTCTTTAAATATCCACAGAGCTGTGGACATTGCAGGAGATAATCCTGCTTCTGAAAATAAAATGCACTTTAGAGTATTCATAACAATAATAGCATTCTACTTTATCATAACAGCAGATCGCAGAACATTTTAGCCACTTCTGTGTTCAAAGAAGTGAGTGTGTCACTTCTGTGTTTATTATGCTCCTGTATGTGCCACATCAGTTTTCTCAAGTCTTCTAGAAACTGCACGACTTGGGCACCTTTCCCATCATGTCCCATTTTGTCTGTCCCCCAACCCTTCGCTTTGACATCTAGCCTGAAGAAAGGTTTGGGAGAACTTGAAAGCTTTCAGCCTGTGATATTTTAATGGTCTTAATAAAGAGAAAACACCTCTTGGGATTATATTTTTTAATGGAACAGCATGATTATCAATAGTTTTTGGGATGATGCATTGGAATGAGAGGGATGATGGAACAGATAGAAGTGGTATAAGATGGAAATGACAGATGACAAGAGGTGGGCCAAGAAATATGTGCTCATGACAACAGATAGAATTGGTGTATTTAGGTTATATATAGAACTTCTCTTCCAGAGCTTAAAGCTTTTTTCCTCATCTCTCTGAGGAGAGAGGCTCCCTTAATCATGGGAACTAGTGTTTGCTTGCATCCATGGTTAAGAAGGCATAACAGTTATGGTTATTATCAAGTTAACACACTTAAAGAGCAATCCTAAGCTTTTCTACTCAGAAGTAAGTCCCACTGTGTTCATCAGAACTTAAACACAGGAAGGTGTGGTCATCCCCATGAGCATCAACGCCCCAATGTGCATCACCCCCATGCACATCATCCCCCCATGCACAACATCCCCACATGCACAGCATCCTCCCCAGTGCCCCAGGCACCAAGCACCAAATTGCCTAGATAAAGGGTGAACTTTAAACATTTGAAAGTTTTTTTTTTTTAAATTATGCCACTCATGTTATGTATTCTGTCCCTGGAATTCAGTTTCATACTACCAAATGTGATTCTTTTACAGTTTGACTGCCAGGAGGCTGATGATGAACCATAAACTAGGATCCCCAAAATGCTAGTTAGGGACAATTATGGAAACAGAGCTGTCCAAGGGATTACTGTTTTCTAGAATGACTCAAAGTACTTGCTTGTACATTTGTGCCAATTAGAACAACCAATAAGCCTGTTACAAAGACCTTTGCTCTCCCCTTGAGCTGTGCGCTGGCTAGGATAGAATCCTTGTGCACTGATTATTTACATCCCTGACCTCTGTTTCGGGGTGGGAAAAACAAATTCTGAAACTTGATTTAGCAAGCAGCTGTGAACAGTTGATGTTGTTGTCCCTTTCTGGCATTGATCCATCTTCCTGGGTCCACTTTGACTTGTGCAAACTGCATAGCTGGTGCAGATTCAAAACAGACCAATTCAGGATGCAAAGGCTTACCTCCAGGCAAGGGAACAAATATTCTCTTACCGAGAGGAGACCTCTGCGTCCTGCAACATCCCCAAGGAAGATAGCATACACCACATTCACATGGCTGCATGGGTTTGGCTGGTTTTGATGTAAGCCAAAACTGTTTATTGCAGTAAATCAGAACCTTTCAGATCTGTGTAGGATTAATTCTATTTGCCTCTGGAATAGGAAATTTTTTCAAGAACAAGGAAAGACAATCAAAATTGTCAGTGGCTCATGTTCATTTTGATATGCATAGAGTGCAGTTTTCCACTGCAGTTACGATCCCCTGGTGCCTGTGAAGTGTGATCTTCTAATGCTTTTCTATTTTGCTTTACTTATTTTATGCCAATAATGCATCTATTTTATCTTCTTTGACTCATTTTTTGTGCATCATGATAATGCCGTCTGATAACTTTTATAATGCTAAATTAGGAACTTTTATAATTAAAATGCTTCTATATTTTCAATGGTTGACTTCATATGAGGAAACAAGTCACACATTTTATTTCAGTGAGATTAATTTACACTTTTGTGTTCTACAGGAGAAAAATGCATAAATTAGAATTGAAAAATAGGTAGCCTTTTATTTTTAACTAGCGAAAAGAGTACCCGCGTTGCGGGAGTAAAATTCTGCCATCCCCCCACTGCATATCAATCCCCCACACACATCAATACCCCATGCGTATCCACCCCCAAGTACAACATCCTCCATGTGCATCATCCCCCCTATGCACATCAATCCCCCATGCTCATCAACCACCCATGCACAAATCCCCCATGTGCAATATCCCCCACGCGCAACAACCCCCATGTGCAACATTCCCCATGCGCAACATTCCCCATGTTAATTCCCCCATGCGCATCAACCCCCATGTGCATCAACCCCAATGTGCAACATCATCCCCTCATGTGCATCATGTTCATCAACCCCATTTTCATTAACCCCCTCATGTGCATCAAATCCCTATAGTGTCAAACCCCTATGCGCATCAACCCCACATGCACATTAACACCCGATGAGCATCAACACCCCATGCACAACATCCCCCATGTGCATCACTCTCCATGCACAATATCCACCATGTGCAACATCCCGACTGTGCATCAACCTCCTATGTGCATAAAACCCTGCATGCACAGCAAACCCCACATGCGCAACATTCCCCATTTCCATCATTCCCCCATGCAATACATCCCCATGTGCATCATCCCCATGCACATCAACCTCCCATGCGCATCAATCCCACATGCACAACATAATCCACATGCACAACATCCCCCATGTGCATCAACCCCCATGCGCAACATCCCCTATGAGCAACATCCCCATGAGCATCAACGCCCCAATGTGCATCACCCCCATGCACATCATCCCCCCATGCACAACATCCCCACATGCACAGCATCCTCCCCAGTGCCCCAGGCACCAAGCACCAAATCGGCTGGATGTTGGTCAGTCTTCCATGTTAAGTATAGGACAAAAACACGCACCCTTTTCAGCCCTTAAGGGTTAAATTTCTCCACATTGATTTGTGATGGGTTTCATGTGACAGAAGGAACACACTCCCTGATTTCATGCTTCTAGGTCCGGGGGTTGGGGCAGAACATCCCTCAGTCATCGATTCCTCAATGCAAAGAATAGGGAGGAAAACACGTTGCGCCCCATTTTACCCCCTTCTGGTTGGAATTTCCAAAAACTGGTTCTTAGTGCACCCCTTGGTCATGGAAGGAACACCCACCCCAAATTTCACACTTCTAGGCCTGGCGGTTTTGGCAGGGCATCGATGAGTGAGTGAGTCAGTGAGTCAATCAGTCCGTCAGTCAGTGACTTTTCCCTTTTTTAAGTATAGATGTATAGGACATATTTGCTGCATTCCTAAAGACGCTTTCCTTGGAGTAAGACCTATTGAACAAAATGGGGCTTCCCTCTGAGTATACATGGTTAGGATTGTTCTCAGAGTCAAGTAACTACAATGCATTAATTGCATGAAGAAAGTAAAAATAAGTATGCAACAGAGTAAATAATACTTTATTTTGAATTTTAATAATGGTAAAAATTTAAAAGCTGTATAGGGTGTACAAGTGACATATTTCATTCTGAACATTTTAATTGTAAATTATTCCCCAAAGATGTAAATTATACATGAATGTAGCAGAGAGCAGCACCCAATAAAAATATTCTTTGAAACATCAAAAAATAAGTGTCATATTTTAATTATGAATTTTTAGGAAATATAATTGGGATGAAAAATATCTATATCTATATCTATCTCTCTCTGTCTCTGTTTATATATATATATATATATATATATATATATATATATATATATATATATATATATATATATATGGCATAATCCAAGTAAAGATGAGCACTTTTATAACTTATTGATGTAAATGTGAAACATTTAAATATATCCTAAGGACACTTTCCTGGGAGTAAGTCCTCTTGAAAATAATGGGGCATGCTTTTGAGTAGACATGGTTAAGATGGTGCTCTAAAAATTTAATTCACTAATTAAAAGCAACTTATCACAGATACTTGCCTGTACAACTATTTCACAGCTAAGACATGGGCAGGTAAGACGAGAGCACATTTTTAATTTTTAAAAAATCATAAAATGTTCCACGATCCTCGGATCAGACAAGTCCCTCACAAACTAAGGAAGCGGTGCTTGTGATAAGGATCTGCAGCCTCAAGCATCATTCAAAGTGGGGAAGAATCTGAGATTCTCTAGTTTTGAAGACATTAACAACAATGTAGTATTGTGTTCCATTCCCCCCTTAAAGCAAAGATTCAATTGCTAAAAAAAGTTTAAAACTGCATAAAACATTTGCAGTTTTAAAAACCCTCCAAAACAAATGCTGCCCCAATATAAAGCAGCATCAACAGCTAGCCTCAGCACCACAACCTGCTTCAGTTATTGCCAGGCAACTTTTTATACTGTTCTCTATCCTTTTAAGAGGCACTCTTGTCTCTGCAGGTAATGAATGTTATCAGAAGACGTAACAATGAGCTCCTGTTTGTAAGTTGTCACAATCACTCAAAATGCTTCAGATGCTTCACAGACCCTCTGCTGGCACTTTTAAAACTCTTCCTGACTGCCTCTGTGTGCTTTCCCTTTGAGAGGAAAAGGTCTGGATTTGCCACTGGATCCCCATTCCCCCCTCCATCCCTCAGTTCCTTCTCTAACATGCCAGATTCCTAGGCAGCTTCTTCAGCATTTATGCCATGTGGTGACGGTGTCCGCTTTTGGATTGGAATTTCATTCAATCCATGATTGACACGACATGAGAAGATACCTGGCTAGTCTGTCGCAAAGGCCTGTCACCGGAATGGTACCTATGTATCTACTTACATTTGTTTGCTTTCAAACTGCTAGGTTGGCAGGAGCTGGGCCAGAGACTCTGTCTTTCAGCACTCTGGGGTCCTGAATTCTGATCTTACACTGCCAACCTGCCAACATTCTGGTTGTTCAGTTGGCAAGCCCTTTTTGATCAACATGCCACATTCCTGCTGTACTGAATCCTATAGGGGATGTTAGAAGACTGGACATCTCCTTAAGTTAGATCTCTTCCCCTTGTCCCCTTGCCCTAGAGAAATCCATAGTGTCAATAATGGGTCTACTTGAACCAGCACAAGATAGGTAGGTGACTTAGGGTACAATCCTAAGAAACATAGGCCAGTCTATCTCTCCTGGCCTATGTTTCTGCGAAGGTGTGTCGAGGTCAGCGTATGCCTGTGCACTGGCCTAACCTACCCTAGCAGTGGGGCAAAAGTGTCTTACAGCACAAGACTTATGCCAGGGCTTAGGCTGGCCTAAAAGGAGGTTAGGATTGCAGCCTTTGGGTACAATCCTATTCATGTCTACTCAGAAGTAAGCCCCACTGTATTGGAGGAAAGTGTGCTTAGGACTGCATCCTTAAGCCCTAGTGGATTCATGTATGTTCTTAGCTGCATCTGAAAACAGAACTAGAACCAATGGGTACAAATAGCAAAAAAGGAGATTCCAGTTGGATATCTGGAAAAAATTCCTGACGATGAGGGCAGTTCAGCAGTGGAACAGATTGCCAAGGGAGGTGGTGGACTCTTCCTCACTGGGGATCTTCAAGCAGAGGCTCAATGAGCACCTGTCGGGGATGCTCTAGGAGGATTTTCTGCTGCTGGCAGGGGGTTGGACTAGGTGACCTACTAGGTCCCTTCCAACTCTATGATTCTATGTGGCATGCATGGATGCTACAGTTCCTGTTCCTCTCGTATGCTAAATACTAAAGTGAAATTAAGCCCTTGCTCCAGAGCAGTTAAGATGACTTTCCATAAGATAACACTAGAGGCTGACATAACTGCGTGGACCTGTAACTGCTATGAATTTTGCCCTTAGTCCCAGTCTGACCCCCCAATCCCATTAACCTCCTCCCTTCATTCTTTCTGACCCCTTTTGGGTATAGAAGTATTAAAATGCAAAATAGATTCCAAGAGATTCCAGCTCCATTTTGCATGGAGACAAGCTACATGAATATAAAGTAACTCTGTGATTTTTTTATGTTATGGTGAAATGAGAACCCCCTGCCATCAATAGCCTTATTCTCCTTTGTAATAACTACATTTTCCCTCTGACATTTATGGAACTTGGGCAGACAAATATCAAAGCCACAAGTGGTGAAGTGTTACAGTATTGTAGGTATGAGGCACCTTAATTGAATGAGTAATTAACACTACTTTTGTTCACCTTGGTATCATTTTTCCTGAGCTGACACTTATTATCAGCCCATTCTTTAGCGTGCAAAGACATCCAATCATTACAACAAGTGATGGAAGGAAACCTAACCATGTGCAAGGCTAATTAATTTTAAAAGAAATAAAAAACACCCTTTCAAATTACTAATAGGTTCCTTATAACTAATGAATGAATATTTACATGTGACAACATTCATTTCTTATTGCAACAGGCATAAAACATGCTTTTATTGTGCCATATTAAAACACTAGAAAAATCTATTATCGGAAGCTTTTATGTCTGTCTCTTCTGGCCCGAACAGCCCTCTGCAGGACTTCCTGAGGCTTTAGAATAATGACAAAAAGCAATCGCAAACCACTACTAGTTTGTGAGCACAACAAGTGGTATGTGACTGATTTTTTAAAAAAACATTCTAAGCACTGGGGAACCCTGTGGAGGGCTTTGCAAGGCTTCCTGCACCTTCTGAAGCTTGGGTGAGTAAAGCATTCCCTCCTTCACTGCTCTTATCATTTGGTCCTGGGAATCAGATCACTGCCCTTGCCCTTTCCCCTTGAAAGACTTACCTTGGAGAGTTTCAGAACCATTGGCAGAACAGGTTTAATCTAGTAAAATAGCAGGCATAGATCCGAGTCAGCTCACTGGAGATAAGAGATGGTGAAGGAGGTATAGGAGGTTCTTTTTCTTTATCAGATCTGGGAGTATGCATATGGCATATTCATGATCAACATAGCCATTGTCACAAATATGGTGTTACCTTTGTGCAACAGAGATGTAAAACGGAGTATATCAAGACTGAATTTAAATTTGTGTTTAAATAAGACATACAAAATTTGATTGTTATTTATGCAGAAGGTGGAAGTATATATAAAAAAAGTTCTGACAGCAAAACTAGAACCAATGGGTACAAACTGCAAGAAAGGAGATTCTGGTTGGATATCAGGAAAAGATTCCTGATGGTGAGGGCGGTTCAGCAGTGGAACAGATTGCCAAGGGAGGTGGTGGACTCTCCCTCACTGGGGATCTTCAAGCAGAGGTTCAATGAGCACCTGTCAGAGGTGCTCTAGGAGGATTTCCTGCTACAGGCAGGGGGTTGGTCTAGATGACCTACTAGGTTCCTTCCAACTCTAGGATTCTGTGATTCTATATATGACTTCAATGAATTCAACTTCATTGAAGTTGACAGGTAAATTGTGCTGGAGCAAAGAGGTTGGGTTATTCTTTCCCTGCTAAATAGAAGAGGAGCACCACTTAGAAGTGCCTGTATGCCAAGTTAGCATGGGTAACTGTTTATGATATACTATTAAAAGCTGCACTCTGTGTGAACTTTTAAGCCAGCTCCTACGGAGGGCCTTTGGGGCCTTCAGCCCAAAATTAAAGGAACCTCCGGTCCAGTTTAGAAAACAGCAGTGCTAATGAAGCATTTATTGCTATTGGAAATCTGCCCTTCATCTGGTGCTTGAACATCCAGCTTTGGGATGAGGAGGGAACAGTTAAAATTTGAATTTTAAAATAACTGAAAAATTGGAGATTTTAAAACTTTTTAATTTATATTGAGTAATGTTGCTCTATCTAGATATAACTTTTTCGGAATCATGATTCAAAATCATTGACATCACTGTAAAGCAGCAGGATAAACAACATTCTTGGTATGTCCATTTGGTGTGAGTATGAAGAGATGGTTGCCATTTCCAACTCTGAAACAACCGACATAGAGCTGACCAGGGGAAAAGCAATGTTGCATGAGGTGAAGTTCAACCATTTTCAGTGATTGCCATTGATTCTTGTTAATGGACAGTGCAAAGCTAACCCTGACTGGAAACTGGAGTCTCTTGAGTGGAAACAGCATGTCTGCTGGAATCAGTGGAATTATTGGAATGAACCCATTTTGACCCTTTTCTTGTGCAGTGAGACTTGTAGCTTCCCAAAGATGAGGATGCATTTGCTTGATATCAGTTTAGTTCCATTGCACAGTTTTGGAGGATCCAGATTTCTCCAAAGCATAACCTATCTTCAGTGTCAACTTGTGATAAGGCATTCCAGGAGGATCCAAAGAAAGAAACTCAGTGGGATAATTCACATCCTTATTGGGGTCCACAACAGTATCAGTTGAGAAATAATTTATTTCTTCAGTACTGATAGCTTGCATTAGTTTCCAATTCACAGACAGGACAGTTTCATTTTTTGGTGCGAGTCTGGCTCTTTCACAAAGCCAGTCATGATCTTGATAATGATGGGTGCAATCCACAGTAACTACGGGGAGTCCTTGCTCCGGTGTAAGAACAATTTACTCTGGATTGCAATAGGAATTTCCCATTGGTTTTCACTAGGTGGTGCAGTAACTACAGGTGCACGTAATGTCTCTTACGTGCTCCCATAGTTACTCTGGATTGTAGGGGATGTCCAATATTTGGATAAAACTTAGCAATCAATTCTTCCACAGTTGTGACCACAGTGTCACAGCCATGTGGAAAAGTGATGTCTCCATTGCTGTCTTGCTGAATGGTTCCATTTCCAAGATCCAACAGATGAGCTGCAAATCTTCCAAAGTCCAAATCTTGTAAAGTCTTACTCTCATGTTTTCATGAGACCTTTTCTTGACCTTCTCTTGTTTCTTGACCTTCTTTTCCTTGCAGCATTTGCTTCTCTCCTTGCTTGCACCTCCTCTGATGTTTGAGATGCTCTTGATCTTCTATGGTCTGCAGCATTTGCTTGTCTCCTGGCTTGTGCCTCATCTGGTGTTTCTTCTGCTTTTCTCTCCCTTTACCTTAGAGCACTGGCTGGTCTTTGAATTTCTCCATGGCATTCTGAAGAAAAAACTTTGATTCCTCAATTAAGTCCATGGAACTTCAAAAACTCACTGTAAATTTTGTCAATTATTTTCAAATTTGAATTTGTAACACAAATCCCAATGCTGGATGTTATGACTATGTAGAGCAACTTTAAGCTCACTATATATTAAAAACTTTTAAAATCTGTTAAATGGAAATCGTAATTGCTTTCTGTATTTGTATATACAGGATGATTATATAAAGGGGATAAAAGATCCTTTTATATATCTTGGTTGGCTTGTACAGTTAAAATTAAGTACTGTTAAAATTAAATACAGTCGCAAATATATTTTGCAATTGAAGAGTAGTAGCACGTTCTACATTTTTTAGTTCACATTCCTAAAATAATGCACATAAAGCATTAAGGATTTTTTAAAAATGAATTTCATCAATAATGCAATTTTGCAGCCTCTTGTGATTTCTTAATAGCTCCTTTACAAAATAGCTCCTTTACATCATTTTTCTAATGATGTTCCTGCTTGATGTTAATTATTAGCTAATATTAGCCACTTTAATGTGAGGTTGCACAACTTGCTATGAAATAATGGGATTTCTTGATGCATAATTTAACTGAATCGCAGGTTTCATTTTGGGGCAGATTCAGAAGTAATATTTTGGATTGAAAATATTTAAACATATTGAAAGAGAATGCTTCTCTTATAGCTTAAGGAAAAAAATTCAGCTTTTAGCTTAGATTTTTCCAGGAATCACAAAAATAGCTTCAAAAAGAGAGCAATTGACAAGATACTCAATAAACTAAAAATTCTATATGAAAACTCTTGGTTTTTTATATTTACTAGAACATTTCATACTACCTTTGAGGCCTTGTTTTGTGGTCCCCCAAATTTTGAGGTTTAGGTTGGAATAGGCTTTTCAGACTCTGCCTCCCTGAATATGGAACTCCCGGTCCCTTGAGACTCTTCTGGTTCCCTCTGTTGATTTTCTGTCACCTAATTAAAACTGGTGTTTCTTTTTAAAAAACTTCAACAAGCATTTGGGTTGATTGGATGCCCAACTTGACTTGTTTACCCTGCTGTTCTTAGTCATTTGTTTTAATTTAGCTTCACAGTTTAATTTTTCGTATGATTTATGATTCTCTTTTGTTGTGTATTGTTTTCTTGGTTTATTGCGAGAAGCTAGAAAGTAAGAAACAAATTTCTAAATATGTAAATAAATGTGAATGATATGGCCTCAGAGGGTGGGGGGTATAAAATAATACCTCTCTGGACATAAGGTTTCCCTAAAGCAAGTAGAACTTGGACAGGATGGGAAAGTGTTGATATATCCTCACTCAGCAAACAATGTTCATCAGTGTTTGTGTGTAGACTCTGCTGTTTTCTCTGGGCCAGCTTGGGACCATGACATGATGGAGAGGTAAATAAAATAGATGTTTTAAAATAGATGTTTACTTACTGAAGCTGTAATCTTAAAGACACTTTCCTGTGAGTAAGACCCATTGAACACAGTGGAGCTTACTTTTGAGTAGACATGTTTAAGATTGTGCTCTGACTCTGCTAACCATGGTCCCCAAAGTGGCTTCTTGGATTTGAGCCATTCTATGGTTGGACACGTCCATAGGCCCAAAGGGGCATGTTGAAGTCTCAAAAGGGACATGGTAACACTCTGACATCCACCCCCTTCCCTTCCTTGGCATTTCCCAGGTAAGCTCCCAAGTACTATCCCTGGTGATGGCACATGCAGTCCTGTTGGCAGTTCTGTTAATTGTGGTATAGCTGTAGTTCCATTGGCCCCAGACATCCATTCATAGAGTGTGAGTTCTGTCAGCAGAAGACCCACATTGAATAGGGCCATTAAAATTCAAGGTAAGTTAACAATTTTGAAAGGAGTAGCACAATTTATCAGGATATTGCAACTGTCAGCTAGTTAATGAGCATCCTTTCTCTACACAGCTTATGGAAAGAAAATCAGGAGGACATGAACATTTTGGGACCAAAGTTCTACAGGTTCTATCTATTCATCTATTGTGGTTTTACCAAAACACAAGCAAATTTTACATAAGCTCAATGGATCCCTTTATCAACATGATAATTACAACAACTAAATACTGCTCCTAAAATCGATATATTGCGGTCTCTTGACAACAATTAGGCATGAGATTGTGCAAATACCTTTGATTCT
Source organism: Cryptoblepharus egeriae (assembly GCA_030015325.1). Classification (NCBI taxonomy): domain Eukaryota; kingdom Metazoa; phylum Chordata; class Lepidosauria; order Squamata; family Scincidae; genus Cryptoblepharus; species Cryptoblepharus egeriae. The sequence goes on along the minus strand of JAREYC010000001.1, from coordinate 74,715,307 downwards.
GAATTCACACATTCAGGTATTAATGTCTTTTATGTTCCTTCACATTGTTTAGAGGGTCTTCGTTAGTTGGGACTTGACACAACAACATGGAAATCCACTGGCTTTGTAAACTTTCCATGTGCCATTTGTTTTCCTTGCTCTGTGTCCTCCTTTTGCAAATGTGCCAGCTGTCTCGCTTTAAAAGAGGTGATCTCCATGGGATCAAAGTTTCCACTATCAATGCAGTTAGAGCAGATCATTCAAGCAATTCCAACTCCACCTTGGATCCATTACTAGAGAAACTGCTGAACACAGTGGAGATAAGAGTTTTAAAAACTCAGAAGTACTGCAAACTGGGACTGACTATAACCTGAGAGAATGTCTGTTATTTCCTCCCCAATATCACTTGACAAAGGAATGGAAAGGTGGTTTGGAAAATGACATGTGGAAGACAGGAATAACAGAAAAGACAAATAACCCAATTGAAGAGTGCTGGTGCTTATTGGAGAGTATCCACAGCACTCTGCATTAAAAGCTTTTGAGAGGCTCTTCACACCTCAGAAATTTCAGCAATGCTGTAATGCGGGGTTTTCTCGAGTCTCTGAGCCCCACTTTTCTCTTTTTGTTAGACAATGACTGGCAGCAAAAAATATCACAAGGGAGCCAAAAGAAATTTCAGTGCATTGATGTATCCAATAAGTACATGCTTATGCACTTTGAAGTTGAGTGATGTTGGGCTATAAAATTAAGTTGCACGTACTTTATAAGCCAAAGGCACAGTAGGAGGATGGTTCATTCAATCAGATCTGATTGTGTCGCTACTGTACAAAGGAGGCCAAGCTGTTTTTGCCCATTAAGACAACACAACCACCCTCCTTGAGTTCATTTGAATTGGTCATTTATGCTTAAGTCTGGAACAGCTTAATTATCCGGCAGCACTTTAAGCACAAGATAGCGTCAATGTCATGGGCTTAATTGGAAGTTCTCATTTGGAAAGAAACAGACAAGAACAAAAACCCAGGCCTGCTCTGATCAAATATTCCTTCCCTACACAAGTATATCATCTACGACTGCACCCATTTTTTTCAGTTAGTATTTTCTTTGATTTTACTTCTGAATGTGGCAATGTCAGCAATGAAAGAACTGTAGTGGAAGCAGGCTTTTGAAAACCAACGCATGCCTTTCCTTCTGTTTACTACAGTACTGGTAGAACCTTTCCTTTGTGAAACTGGAAGAAAGGTGTGTGGGTTGGAGGTTGTAGTACTGCCTTTAAAATAGCCGTGGCAAATGCTATAAACCCAATCAGTCTCCATGCCTTTCTTGTGGGAGATTGTAAGCATCCTCTTGGTGCTTGTCTGATGGGTGGCAGAGCCTAATCTGCATCCCTACAGGATGGGCTTTCTGCCCAGAGCAGTGTGACCATATTTCATAATCACAAAAGAGAACAAGCCCCCCATATCCCTCCAAGGACATCCAAGAAAAATGTAGGACATGATCCACCATCTCTCATCCACCTACTGCTCAGAAACTCAAGGGCTTAGAAGAGTCCATTCTTCCTACCTACCTCAAGGTAGGTAAAAGCTAAAAACATGCATATATATTGCTTTCGTGTGGTTAATTTAAACACCATTTTACTTATTATTAAATTTACAGCTATTATATTACATTAATAATTTATTAATTACAGAAAGGCTACATGCTGCCTGCTCACAAAGAAAAGGGAACAATGAAGATTATTTTTCCAAACAAAAGGCTAAAAAAGGACATTTGTTCACCTTCTAATCCAAAGAAATTTACTCAGTTTTAAGCCTCACTGAATTTAATGGGCCTCACCTTAGAAGTTATTTGTTGTTAAGGCAAGAATCTTCTCAATAAATGAAGTGTAAATTGCAAAAACTTTCTCCCAATAAATAAAGTGTAAATTATCTGCTGACAAAAAACATGAGTTCTTGGCCAGCCTATCTGCAACCCCTGCCTCTCAACCTTGGGATATGGCACAATAACCTGTGGATAAAGCAGGCCACTTCAAGCAATCCTCTTGCATCCACCCTTCTCTAGAGATACTGCTGTATTGGATTCTCATGCTGCAGCTGTTACTAGTTGTCGGGAACTTCTGGGCTTCCTTAGAAGGCAGGCACCACAGCCGTTCCTTGTTCAGTCTGATCTGAAGGAGGTCTCCTCAGGAGCAAGCCCTCCCCAGGTGTCACTGACTGGGTGCCTGCTTATCATGTTCTGGAGCAGGTAGGGCAGCCCAGGCTTCCTGACTCTGGATCCAGCATAACTTTCTGCCATGGATTCAGAATGGTTGGAGCAGCCCAGCTAGGGAACTCCTCACTGTAGATTGTGCCCAGCATACTCCCAGTTATGTGTTGTAAGTTGTAGCTTCTAGGTTGAGCCTCTGGCTTAACACACCAAGCACCTGAAAGAAGGATCGCATTAATGGTTCTACTGGTATGTTATTCACAGTATTCTTTCTCTTAGTATTTACAAAAAGATTGCGGAAACCAAATTCATATGAATAAACCAAGTCATAAGAATAAAATACGTTTTATGATCTTTTACTATATTTTAAATAAATTAGAGACTGTACACTTCTAGGGTAAGAATGACCAGTTGGTTATTTTTCAAGATCTGGGCTTTGAGTAAAATCAAATAATCAAATAGTGAGACATTCACTACTTATTCATTCACTCATTTCCAGTAATACTATTATTAAATTTGCAGATATACAACACTGGTGGGGCTTTTCTCTAAAGGGGAAGAGTCTGCCTACAGGGATGAAGTGGAACAGCTGCTTTTATGATGTAGAGATAATAATTTGGTTCTCGACACTACTAAGACTAAGGAGCTTATAGTGAACTACAGGAGGAATAGATCTGATATTCAGCCCTTTGTTATCAGTGGAAACTGTGTGGAGTGGGTGGTCTGCTTTAAGTTTCTGGGTGTTACCATAAAGGAAGACCTGACCTGAAATGCTCATATTGCAGCATTGGTTAAGGGGGTCCAGCAGAGATTATATTTCCTGAGACTTTTCGGGAAACAACAACTAAGTGGAAAACTGCTGGAGACCTTCTACTGCTGCTCTATAGAGAGCATCTTAACCTACTACATCTGTATATGGTTTGGAAATTGCACAGAGGCAGACAGGAATGATCCAGAGGGTCATCACTAGTGCCCAGAGGATCACTGGCCATCCTCTTCATCCCCTGGAAGAACTTTATAGCTCCCAGCATCTCAAGAAAGCCCATAACATCCTTAAAGATTTATCTCATTCTTGACACTCATTTTTTTGAACTATTACCATCTGGCAGACGGTACAGGATAATGGAAACAAGGACAAAGAGATTGAAAGACAGCTTTTTCCCAGAGCTGTAGCTATATTAAACACAACTGTGTAGTGCAATATTAATATCAGGGGTTATCAGGTGTGATGGAGTAATTTAATATCAGTTGAAATGGCGGAGGGGACAGGAAGGATTTTTAATGTTTAATGTCTTCAATGTTTGTTAAGTACAAATGGATTACACCAAATTTCATTGTGTAATGTACAAGTTCATGAAACAATGACAATAAAGGATTATTCTATTCTATTCTACATCACCAAACTCCCCCTAGTTTTCTGAGAGTCATAGAAAAATTCCATAATTTTTGACTTAAAACCTGCCCTTTCTGTGGGATTGACATATACTTGAGTATCTGTAATACTTCCTCATGAAATGCTTATGAATGCCCACTGACCTGTGGGCATGCACAGTACAGAAGTCCATAGTGCCATCCTTATAATTAATCAGTTTCATGCACCTGGTGAACAGCTCCCTGTTTGTATACTAGGCCCTGATCCTAGTGCATGCATATTTGATCCCAGCCCATCTCGTAGTGGTCAAGCGAAACGAACCTACAGTAAATGTTTGCAGTTTCTAGCTAGGAGTTGTTTTTGCTGTTGTTGCAGGGAGCAGCACTGATGGATTTTACACAGCTGTTCCTTATCTGACATATGGTATCCTATTATGCTGAGTTTGTGAGGTCTTAGTGGCCTTTGCAGGTGCTGAAAGAGTGGCCAGAATCACATGCCAGATTGGAATTTGTGAATCATACTAAACTCTTTAAGGGCACAATCCAGAGTGAGGGCCGTGAGGAGTGCTCTAGCTGGGCTGCCCCAACTATTCTGAATCCAGAGCAGAAGGTTATGCTGCATCCAGAGAATCAGGTAGTCTGGGCTGCCCTAACTGCTCCAGAGCATGCTAAGTAGGCACCAAGTCAGTGACACCTGGGGAGGGCTTGCTCCTGAGGAGACCTCCCCAGACCACACGGAACAAGGAACAGCTATGGTGCCTGCCTTGTAAGGCGTCCCTGATGAGATGCCAGTACAGTCTACAGTGAATACAAGGGGCTTGTTGGAGTGGCCTGCTGTACAGTGATGCCTCACATAACAAATTTAATTCGTTCTGGAGGCATGTTTGTTACGTGAAATGTTCTTTACATGAGGCGGATTTTCCCATAGGAAATATTGGAAACTCAGACAATTGGTTCCACAACCCCAAAAATATTCATATAAAAATATTAACTGGATGTAAAAATGATGACAGAACACTGGGATTGAATTCAAAACATGCATTCAATGTGCATGATCTTATGAAGTCTACTTAGGCTGCAATCCTAAAGACACTTTCCTGGGAGTAAGACCCATTTAACACAATGGGGCTTACTTCTGGGTAGACATGGTTAGAAGGCTGCAATCCAAGACACCTTCAAAGTGTCTTCCCACTTTCTCCTTTTCTCCATCCTGAGCCTCTCTCTCACCTCCTCCCTTCTGGCTAGCCCTGAGCTGCTTCCCTCTTCTCCACTGCTCCTCAATCCCTCTGCCCAGCAGACACCCAGCCACAGGAGGAACAGCATGGAAGTGTTGTTTTCGCTATGGGCAGGTGCGCCAGTCAGCTCAGACGCTTTTTAAACAGGCTGCCGGCCAGTGTGTCTGCCCAACATTCAACTGCCAATGAATGTGTACTTTACATGAAGCACAATTTGTTATGTGAAGCAGAATCCTAGAGAAATTTTTGTTTGTTACGTGAAACATACTTTACGTGAGGCATTCTTTACGTGAGGTGCCATTGTATCCACAGGTTAGTGGGCTGCTGTAGTTATGCCATATCCTGAAGTTGAGAGGCAGGGGTTGCAGCCAGGCTGGCCAAGATCTCAGAGTTTTGGTCAACGCTGTCATTCTTACTCTGCCTTATCATGGACCCCTATGGGTCTACTCATGATTATACCTGTTCCTGAGGTGGTATAACTCTGAGGAGCTGGAAGAGGGCGTTTCTGTCCTGGAAACAGGCTCTGAATACAGAGTAACTGGTCTGCCTTAGGCAATGCTAAACATGCTCTCAACATGCCTCTCCTGAACTGCCTAGGCTGGCCCAGCTAGGGCATCCCAGGTACACCTGTCTTGGAGCAGTCTATGTTGCCTTAGGCTGCCTCAAGCCTTTTCCAGAGTAACTAGGGTGGAACATCTTGCAGTTGGGTCAGCCTAGTGATAGATAGGGTAACCCAAGTGCACTTCTGGATTGTGCCCTTAATTGATGTGCTAGCCCTTATTTTCCATTGAAGCTTTTGATTGATATCAAATGTTATAGGAATTCACTATAACCAAAGCAAGTCACCCAAGGGTGAATGCTCACACAGTTCCACATTTGGAGACAAAACAAATTGTACAAAATAACCACGTTTGCCCATATATTTCTTTACAATTTATTCTGTCTCCAATAATAATTTTTCTTCTCCTTTGACAGCTGACATTTTTTGACAAGGAATAGAGGAACAGAAATGTATGAAAAGTATTTAAGCTTGGGGTGTGAAAGCTTGTATAATTCCACAGACAAGTAAATTGCACCCAGACTTGATTATAAGCCTATCCAGACAATTCAATTTTCTTAGCTCGTTTGAATATCTGGACAATTTGGATGTCTAAATGTGCAGATTAGATGTATGTTTTAGTCTATATATATTCATTCTAAAAGTTCTGAAATCTATCTGGCTTGATTCAATCTATGTATGTTGGTAATGTACAAAACAGCAATAGAATTTTACAGATTGATGTTACAGTAAAAAAAATAACAGTGAGAAATACTTGAAATTAATTTGTTTTCCAGTAAAGGTTAGAACCATAATGGAACATTATGGGCCAGGGATGATTCTGCAGGGATCTGAAGGGATGGCCCAGGGATGTCTGGGATCTGTTCCCCTTGATTTCACAGGTGCAAATGTGAGTGGCCAGTGTAGTGCTACTTGGGTTGGATCCACAGGTAAGGATCTGGCCTGCACTGCCACACCCAGTCCCAATTCCTGGACCTGATCTGCCCTAAAACATCCCTTCCCTGCCTCTGGTCCTGCCTACTACTGCTCTCTTCCATCCCGTGTGTTGGTCTGCCCAGGCTGGCACAAACTCACTGGTCTGACTCCACTAGGTCAGCACATGTCTCTTCTCTGACCTTACCTGCACCTTAGTAGTCATGAACATGCTCCATGGCATGTTCACTACTCTTGGGAGCCAGCACAAGTCCCTCAGGGCAGCATTAGGACTGCAGTGTAATGAACCTTTGTATAAAGCACATGGAAATTAAACATTGGACCTACTTTGAAATCACTGCCTACACATGGGTTCGTATTTTATTGCACCAATTCTGTATTCTTCAAGAGCATGCCAGTTTCATTTCAGTCTGTGCTTACAAAATGTGATGTTGTATGGATTGTTTTTTCTAGTTTAGTATTGTTTAGTATTTTCTAGTACTAGTGTTTCAAGTATTGCTGTTTTATTTTAATTAACATCATTTATCAACTTCATCAGATTATTCTTCAGAGAGAGTGGGGGGAAGAGGGAGATTGACCATGGATGCTTGCTTTATGAAAAATAGAGAAGTATATGTTTAGGTTGTCAATGCTGAGGATATGGCATTATAACAAATATTGTATCTCAAAAGATATGATGGACTAGGTTTTGGCAGGGATGGCTTTCTATGAAACCACAAAGATGGGTCAATGGGAATGGGAAGGACTCTACCCAGTAAAATTCCCATTCCTGTAACTGCTATTCAGCCTCTCAGCCAGTCTTTCTCTGTCCGTTAAATGGGTACATATACCAACCCATATGATAATTTGAGTGGCTTTTAGCAAATGCAGTTCTAAATTGGAGCTTTTGGCTATAATCCAATGCTAGCTTTCCTGGGAGTAAGTCCATTGGATTAAGTGGAATCCGTAACAGAACATAACTAGGATTGTGCTGTTAGAATGTCTGTGGACAACGTGGTAAGAGTTGGGCTTGTCCATTGGCATTTTGTGCTCAAATTCACCTTTAGCTCAGATATTCAAGGGCTTGGGAGAGTCAATTCTAACTACCTACCTGAAGGTTACACTAATCCCTAAATAGGATTAGAATTAGGGTATTAATGAGATAGGAGCTGAAAATTACTTTGTATAATAGAAGCCATGAATTGCATTATTGGCACTCGTTCTCTCTTTGGGCTATCACTAGGCACTATTTTCTTTCCCTGTATCTGTTGGGGAGTGAGAATGTCTCTTACCTTTGCACACATGTTGTAATCTGATAACCGCCAATTGTGCATAGGCAACACAAGGTTAAAATGGGGCCTTCACGTGTACAATGCAATACAAATAGGCTTATTTCAAAAAGCTAGTTATCTAGTTAAAATCCTAGAATCAACTGCTTAACCCAAGTCTGTGATTTCCAGCAATGGGAAGATCATTTTAAGCATGGAAACACATCCTGTCCAAGATTCCAAGGAATAACATATACTTTCCATGTTTTCCAGTTATAAAACCAACAGGGACAAAACTTACTCTTTGCTGTGTTTTGATTGTGATGTTAGATGAGAACAGAACAGTAGAGTAGAAAATGTGAACAATAATTCATCTGTGATTTTAAAAGAGACAATCAAAATACCTAGACAATTTCTATCTCTCTTTCCATGATACAAGCTGTCCTGAAATGCGTTATATAGAATTGCATTTTGTTATACTGTCTATACATGAAATCATTTAGAGAGAGAACATAATTTTTGTGACTTCACAGCTGCAATCCTAAGCTCCAGTTAGGCTGGCCTAAGCCCCAACATACATCTCATGCTGACCTGGAGGTTTCAAGTGTTGTAGGACAGTTCTGTGCCACTCCTCGGGGAGGTCTTAAGCCAGTGCGAAGATAGGTGCTTGGCTCCCTACATCACCATGGGATCTGGAAGATCAATGAGTTAGGCCAGTCTAGATTAGGATTACACCCCTCATTCCATTGTAACTGCTCCGATGGCAGAAGAAAGTAGTTTTATTGGAAAAAAATATAACGGGAATTTTCTAGGGCTAAATATAAGCAGAATTTTGACTATAATTTCTGTTTTTTAACCCAGTATATTTCTCCTTTAAAATATTTAATTTCAAGTACTTATACTTGTTGAGAAATTCTGACCCAATTATAGTTATTCTGTTTGTTGAAATTTGCGGCAAATTTTTCCTTACAAACTAATTCAGAGGTTCTCAAATTGTGGCATCATGACCATTCCCAGCTCCCTCAAGAACTTACCTCAGGAGTTTTACTTCCCAGGAATTTTGAGAATTATTGAATTATTTCATTGCTTAGATATAATCCTTGGTCTTTCCATTCCTGTAGGGATGTAGGGAGGCAAAAATATCCATCTGTGCACTGCCTAACCCTCCCAAAGGAGTGGTGCAGAAGTATCTGACAGTGCTTTGGTGACCCACTCAAGGCCAACAGAGGACTTAGGCTGGCCTAAATGGAGGTTAGGATTATAGCCCATTCATGCATCATGAATTGGTCTCTGTTCCATGTATGTGATTGAGGAAGTGTATATGTGTAAAGTGTGGTACACAGAAATACATTCCCATCTAAAGGATTGCTGTCTTTGCTGAACAATCCAATCCAACAAATATAACATATTGCAGTTAGCAGCTTCTGGGGACAGAGAAAATATTTTCTGAAAATCTGATATAGTGTAACTTGCATAGCCCTGCATGTACTTGCATAGTACCTGCATGGCCCTGCATGTTCGCTTCCATTTGATGTGCAACTTGTGCATTTATCAAAACAATATTACAAACATCTCATTGCTTGCAGTAGTGTATAACAGCATGGGCACAATCCCAATCAATGTAGCCTAGCCTAACTCACCTGGCATATCTTCCCAGGATGGTGTGGGAATGTCAGCATATTTCTGTGCATTAACCTGAAACGCGTTTGAAACCCCTGAGTTTGACAACCCAATCCTCATCTACACAACAGGATCTTTTAGGATTGCAACATCAAGGAATACACTTCTAGTGTATTCATCTGAATTATGTTCATCTGAATTATGTTTTCTGAATATGAAGGAATGAGTGCATTTCACAAGTATCCTGGGTCTAGAACATGAGAAGCACTAAAGCAGTGAGACCCTGAACAGAGGAAAAGAGAAGCCTGCCCGTAGCCTCAAGGCTTTCTGACTCAATTTCTCGCATATATTTATTTTACAAAATTACCTGGCCTTGAGAGAGCAATATGCCAAGATAGAATATTAAGTACATATACCCAGACCTCTCAATGTCAAAATAATCACATTTGTATGTTAATCAGTCCTCTTAATCTATTGCTTATTTGTTTTTGTAAACAGAATAAAGAATTCCCTTCGGAAATGGAGTTTCATGATTAATATATATTTCTGGGAGCCTATTCATCTTCAAACCATCCCCTACTCCAAACAAATAGGCTTTTGCAAATATAGTTGCACAAGCCTTTTTCAGATATTTTAAAGATTTCAGAACGTTTATATTCTTTGTAAGGGAGTCCTATGCTTTAGCAAGGAGGAAAATAAACAGCCATTTGACTTCAGCTACAGTCCTAAAGACATTTCCTGGGAAAGACCCAATGAACAGAATGGGGCTTACTTTTGAGTAGACATGGTTAGGATTGTGCTCTAAGGATGCAATCCTAAGAGCACTTTCCTAGGAGTAAGCCCTACTGAATTCAGAGGAACTTACTTTTGAGTAGACATGAACAGGATTGCACTGTTAGTAAAATACTGTTCATGTTACTGTCCAATGATCACTTAGGACAACTTGGGGGAAAAGGCCATTTTATTAGCAGAGGTTGCAATCCTAATCTCCATTTAGGCTTGCCTAAGCCCTAGCAGAAGTTCAGAGTTGGCCTGCAGAAGTCACAAAAGTACCATAAGGAACTTCCGTGTCACTTCTGGGGTGGTGGGGGTTAAGCCAGTGCATAGACATGTGCTTGCCTCTCTACATCGTCATAGGAATGGGAAGACCAATAAGTTGTGCTGGCCTAGGTAGGACTGCACCCAAATACTGAGAGATCTAGACCTGCAGCTGCTGTGACAATAAAGCACCTCTGTTGTGGAGGCTAGACCATTGGGTGGCCCCAGGAACAGGTCTCAAGGCCTGGTCCCTTCTCAGGCAGCATAGACTATCACCTTCAGCCCCGCTATGGGTGAGGTAGCTGGACTAGGAAGCGCCACCTCATGCTCCTGAGGCAGGCTCCCCTCGTCCTGGCAAGGGCCCTGTCCAAACCCTTATGCCACTTGGCCCCTGAGGACTGGCTTTGCGTTCTGCCCTGCCATTGCTGCTAAGAGTGCATACAAAAAGGCCATGGTTGTGCCTTCTAACCCTTACCACCTGCCAGTATAAAGTGACCAATATTAGTAGACCAGTGGGGAAGAAATCCACCTCAACTTCTAGTCTGGAGTAGACAAAAACTGCTCACCAATGGACAAATATGGCAGCAAAAAAATTCTATGTGGCCCTAATGGGCAGGATGGGTGGATGTCAGTATTTGTTATTATTTATTTATTTGGTTTATATCCTGCCTTCCTTCTTAATTAGATACCCAAAGCAGCTAACAACATTTAAAATAGAATAAAATACAGTTAAAATGTGCCTATATTTTCCTAACCACTATAGTACCTTCTCCTGCACCCACCTTATGGGCACATGGAACTGCCATCAGCCTTTCTGAATGGTTGTACACGCTTGTTGCTTTTTCCCTGCAATATGGTAATTTGGCCATTAGCGTGATCTGAGTTATGTATCCATGGTTTAGTCTAGGTGTTACTTTGTTGTTTTTAATGTTGATTAATCATTCCCATCTTTCTCCAAAAGCTGGTTCAGGAGTTGGCTTTAAAACCACAAGAACCACTTGAGCACAATGTACAGGGAGGCTTGTCTGCTCATAAGCAGTGGAGTAAAGGGCACCTGTTGTTTCAACCTGTAAAATTCCAACTCTCTTTTAATCCAGATGGTTGATTGAATACAATAAACTCTAGAAAATTGGAGAAGATTAAATCAGTTCATGACTGATGGTGTTGCTGGTTGGGCCTTTCTCTTGCTAAGACTGAAAATGTTGATGCTGAACATATTGCAGAGAGACAAAGAAAGAAATGTGTTAGAATACTCTTGTGGCAAATATGATAAAACCAGGCCTAACTTGTTTTTGAGTTATTTTCCGTTTGTAGCTATGAGGGAATCTGTCTCCCTTCAGGTTTTCTGCATTGAGTTGCAGGGCCAGGCACTATAGGGCACAATGTGGAAGCCTCTTCTGGATCACATAGAGCACAATCCTTACCATGTCAACTCAAAAGTAAGCCCTATTGTATTCAATGGGTCTTACTCCCAGGAAAGTGTCTTGGGTTGCAGCCAAAGGCATGTGCCGAGGAAAGGGTTGGGTTGTCTTGGGTTGCAGCAAAAGGCATGTGATCTGAAGCATTGAGAGCACGATACCACATCATACCATGCATTCCCATACTGTGGGTTGTTACTCATCAATGGGTTGCAACCCCAATTTTGGTTTGTCATAAGCCTGCAGTATTAAGGGAGCTGTTAGTGCGATCTGGAAGCAACTTCCCCACTGATGAGCTAGCTGGTTTACGCTTGCAGTGGGCTGCAATGCACCAAAAATTGGATCGCGACCCACAGCTTAGGAACCACTCGTGTTTATTGTGATTGGATTGAGCTATGGCAACTCTTTGGGCAGAATGGAATGTGAAAAGGCATAGTTAGTGCTGGACTACATAGGCTGCAATCCTAAAGACACATTCCTGGGAGTAAGACCCATTGAACACAATGGGGCTTGCTTTTGAGTTGACATGGTTAGGACTGTGCTCATATTCATTTAACTTGGTTGTCTTTGTTGGCAAATTTCTAGTTGCTTTTGTTTTAAAAAATGCTCTGTACTCTTATCATAGTAATGTAAATTAACAAAAAAGTCCGAATTCCCCTTACAGCAATTTCTTATGCATTATTATGTTAGGTGAAATAATGTAATTTGGAAGTGTACTTCTACTTTAAAACAATAATAGTTCATTTAGGTCACCTATGGAAGAAACAGTATGGTGAGATCATGAATACATGTTCAAGGTGAGGGCTCTGACAAAGCCTTTTTGGTGAGAGTACCTTTTGTTTGTGTCCCTGATTCCCTGGACGATAATGGCTGGTGTAATGGTGGAGTTCTTGGGATCAGGTGCACTTCTGGGAATGAGACGGCATTCTCAAGGCTGCCAGCTGACATCACTTTGTGCTTATGGTTTTATTCATATAAAAACAAAAGTACAAAGACTTTAGAATTGCATTCAAATACATTTGGGGGTTTTAAACAATATAATAAGTAGCATTAATTGTCGTCTTGTTTGAGTTCTTTCCCATCTTGAACATGAATTATTAAGTTTTATCTAAGGTTTTGCAAATGGAAGAGGCATGTATTGTAATCATATTGAAAAATAAGAATTAAATGCTATTTGAAAACAATCTATGCTCTCTCTCTATGTTGCTAAATATAAATTTCAGCATCCCTAATCTTTAGCAGAAAGTAAATCTGTCATAAAAATGATAAATTGCATAGCCTTCGTTTTATAAAATAATCCTCCTTAAGCAGTTGGTTTTCTTTTAATTATGTTAATCCTTATTAAGAATCTATAATTCTGCTGGTAATACATAGAAAAGGTGCATAGTAGACAAACGCACAAAAAAATGCTTGCAGCCGGTATTTAAGTGGAAATATTATGCAAATACATGACAGTACAGTGCTTCCTTTGTCTAAAAAATCTTTATTTATTTGAACAGAATCAAACTGAATAATAATTAGTCTATATCTGTTCTTTTTTATTTTAGGTCCTGAGAAAATAGAATTCAAGTGTCCTATGAATCATATTAAATGCATTGGTACGAACAAATGCATTCATTTGTCCCAGCTCTGCAATGGCATGTATGACTGTCCTGATGGATATGATGAAGGCGTACAATGTCGGGGTAAGTGTGCTTTTGTAGGGAATGCCTACAATATTTTCTACAAAATGCTCTGTTTTTGTCTGAATGCTGATCAAGCTAGAAACTTTCTTCTATTGTTTTGAGTTGTGTTTTTCTAATCAGTTTTTGAACATTCAAATAGGAATTTGTGGTATATTTAATGAAATTTTAATCACTTCTTTAGAGAAGTTTTATCTTCTGGCATAAGAAAACACATAAAAGCTTGAAAATCACATATAACTGGATTAGGTCTGATGTCTGCTGCAAAATACTTGCCTGAAGAGAAAATATTGTACTACAAAGTACAGCAAGACCTATGAGATTCAGGACTGTTTTGGCTGAAATGTGCCCTTCTTCCATCATACAAGTTCTGTCACACATTGTGTGTCCCAATCACCTTGTCTCATGCTGTGTTGCCCATATAAAGATGGCAAAGAAATGATTTTTATTAGCCAGTTAAAGTGCGTCCCTTGCAAATTTTCCCAACTCTGATATTGTTCCTGCTGCTGCTGCAACTTATAACCCTTTTCCTGACCTTCAATTTTGCAGGCCTGTGATTTAGACTAGCACTTCTTCCTGGAAATTTTTGCAGGTACATAGCCAGTGCAATCCAATGCCTGTCTTCTCAGAAATACATGTCCAACCTTGTTGTACATAGATTTGATTCAACATGAACGGCCACTGCAAATCACAGTTTTAAAAAACTGCTTTTCTGCTGTTGTAGAGAGGTAGTCATGCAAGGCAAAACTTTTCCCCTTTACCTGGGTAGGGCCTCAGCAGCCCTAATGGGTCTGTCTCTTCAGTTCTGTGACATCTCTGGAGGTGCAACAGAGCCAAGCAGATGACAGCAAAAGCTGCTCTGAGCTGCTTGGAGACTGAGGTTGGGATCTAGCATATTGCCATGTTTCAACCCCTTTTCCTGCTTTTCACCTTTCCATCCCCCAGAACATCTCCACCTGCCCTCCTTTAGAATGCCCCATCCTGTCCTCCTTCACCTCCTCAGACCTCCACATAAGTGTGATCTCCATTGCAGAGTTCCTGCTTTATGTTGCTGCAGATGCTGGATGAAACTCCATGGGCTGGCACACCTATGTGCCAGCACAGCTTGTGTCCGAGACAGCGGAAATGTGCTTTACAGCACATTTGCAACTGTCCCAGGCTAACAAAAGTGACATATGCGAGCTAGACACAATCTTTGGACTGCACTCCATGTTTCTTCTCATCTTTCCCCTTCCATCTGCTTTCTCTCACATCCTACCTGCCTCAGCAGGTCCAATCAGACTGTAGCACTGGCAGTGACAAGCCCACTAGCTCTGCCAGCTACAAGCCCATAGGATTGGGCTGTGAGTTGCAAATGTCCTCAGTGTACATGAAATATACACCATGAGTATAGGGCAGTCCGAGTCCACTTTCTACTTCCTCACTGCACTGCAGTGGTCACTGAACCTCTTCTTTGATTTTGCCCTAGTTTTTTAAAAAAGATTTGCTGCAGAATCCCACTTTTCTGCTGTTAATAAAGTCTTGGGTCTGTGGTGGTGCAATTGGTTAAGACACTGTGCCTGTTAACCAACAGGCCAGGGTTTGAGACCCGGGTCCCCACAAGATGGGGTGAGCTCCTGTCCAGGGTTACCAGATGCCGAACTGGAAATTCCTGCACATTAACCCCAAAATTCCTGATTTAAGGCCAAAATTCCTCTCAGTCCAGCCAAAATTCCTGAGAAAATTCCTGTAATTAAAAAAATTGTCCAAAAATGTAGGACGAAATGTAGGACAGGTTAAAATAAGCTTAAAATACTTGTATTGCTTTCCTGTACTTAATTTCAAGACTATATTACCTTTTTAAGGTAATAGACACACACACCCTGGGTGGGGAGGAGCAGTGGGTGCATTCAGGGGTAGCTGGTGGAGGGTTTCTCTGGGGTGGGGAACGTAGGTAAGTGGGAGGTTTGTGGGGGGAGGGGGTGAATGCAGGGCTGGTGGGGGTTTTCTTTGGGGTAGTGGGCACAGGCAGGGCCAGGGGAGTTGGTGGGGGTGGCTACAGGATAGTGGGTGCAACAGGCAGCAGGGGAGGCTGGTGGGGGCTTACTTTTGAGTAGGAATGGTCAGGATTGTTTTCTAAGGCTGCCAGTATGAAGATCCCTTCCTGGGAGTAAGACCCATTAACTGCAGAGGGGCTTACTTTTGAGTAGACATGGTCAGGAGTGTTTTCTAAGGCTGCAATCCTGAAGATCCCTCCCTGGGAGTAAGACCCATTAACTGCAGAGGGGCTTACTTTTGAGTAGACATGGTCAGGAGTGTTTTCTAAGGCTGCAATCCTGAAGATCCCTCCCTGGGAGTAAGACCCATTAACTGCAGAGGGGCTTACTTTTGAGTAGACATGGTCAGGAGTGTTTTCTAAGGCTGCAATCCTGAAGATCCCTCCCTGGGAGTAAGACCCATTAACTGCAGAGGGGCTTACTTTTGAGTAGACATGGTCAGGAGTGTTTTCTAAGGCTGCAATCCTGAAGATCCCTCCCTGGGAGTAAGACCCATTAACTGCAGAGGGGCTTACTTTTGAGTAGACATGGTCAGGAGTGTTTTCTAAGGCTGCAATCCTGAAGATCCCTCCCTGGGAGTAAGACCCATTAACTGCAGATTGGAATTAGGATTGGACCTGGTGGAGAAGCCCCCTCAGACCTGGCTCCCTCTGGCAGCAGCTGGGAGCGTTTGGAGGCTCCTGCAGCCCCGACCCTGGCAGCCTCTCTTCTCCCTCCTGGCCAGGGACAATGCTGAGCCCAGCGGGGAGCCCCAGAGGAGCAGGGCTGGGCAGAGCGAGCAGGCAGGCAGCCGCTTGCAATGGCTCCCGCGCTTTACTGAGGGGGCGGCTCCTCCCCCTCCCCGCCTTCTCTGGCTTCCCAGCCACTCAGAAACAGCAAGGCAGGGAGGGAGAGGAGCCACCCCTCAGAATAAGCACAGCTGCTGTGCAGCGCACGAGATTTAAAGTGGCGGCCGCCACCAAGCCTCTTTTGCCGGTGGTGGCCAGCGTTTTTCCGCTTCCCGGAGGGGGGCAGGAGTCTTCCGGAGGCGGAACTTGTTTTCAGGAGGCCTCCGGGGGATTCCGGTCAAATGGGAACCCTGCTCCTGTCCTTTGTCCAGCTCCTGCCAACGTAGCAGTTTGAAATCATGTAAATGCTAGTAGATAAATAGGTACTACATCAGCGGGAAGGTAACAGTGTTCCGTGTGCTTTGGCATATAGTCATGCCGGCCCCATGACCACGGAAATGTCTTTGGACAACACTGGCTCTAAAGGCTTGGAAATGGGGATGAGCACTGTACTCTAGAGTCAGACATGACTGGCAGTTAACCTGTAGGGGACCTTTTTAAAGACTTGTTGAGCAGAGGACTGGGTCTTTTTGGTTACAAAATCTCCTCAGTTATAATTCCTCAGTTTCCCTTCTTGGAAAGATTTGGCATTTTGCTTTGTTTTCATATTTCAGCAGACATATGCTTCATGGAAAGCATTTTTACATTTTGAATAAATGTTGAAAATTGTAAGTCATAGTGTGGCCTGGTGGATTTTTTTAAAAAATAGCACTGCAGGTTGTCATAAAACAGAATGGAACTGCGAAGGAAGAACCCAGGGGGGCTTCAGGACCACCTGCTATTCTAACCAGATAAGGACTCTTATCCTGGAATGTGTTTGGTTCTGAACCATGCATATTTTCATAGTTTGTTGTGTTGTTGTTGTTTGAAGTGTTTTTATGTCTCTTTTATTTGAGTAAATGTTTAGTATGACACTTAATTTTAAAAGAGGAATATAAATACATTAAATGAATAGACTTTGCCATATTGAAGCTGTCATGATGTGGTGCTCTGCTATCTCTTTTATCCTGCTTCTGAAATATCCCTTTGTATAGTAGAACTGTGTAAGGTTTTTCTTTCCACCCTCAATTTTGATGCAACTGGATTGATAATCACTAGTGAGTGAAACTAGACTAATGTTTGGGCTAGTGATGTAATTCTTACACTTTCAGTATCCTGGTCTACACTACTAATCCCACACTTGGGATTTGGTTCTCAGTCAGTTGTATATTGTGACATAGGGAGGGCCTATGAGAGGGAGATCCAAAAGGTACATTGTTCCAGGGCCTGAGAGCTACGGAGGGGCCCATGACTTTTCCTTGATAAGGTTTTAGTATTTTATATTGTCACATTACTTGAATAGCAGTATATTTTAACATAATGTTTTATATGATCCATAAATGAGCACTTGTTGAAGTTTGGTGCACATTAATCAGCCTCAATTTTTTTATTTCAAAATAAATTTGCAAGTCTTAGGGGCCCCAAATGGGAGTTGTACCGCCTTAAAAAATTTCTCTTGGAGGCCCTGGACATAGGCTTGTATGTGTGTGCACACATGTGTGTACGAGTGTTTCCAGTCTTCTGCTGATAAGAATGCTGCAAGCCCTGTAATGGCCTTGCCCACTTTGCCCCCCCCCCCTTGGTGGAGTGGTCCAGCCAGAGGGAGATGCTTGCAGCCAATTGGCTGCTAAGGGCCTGGGGGCGGCGACTGAGAGCTTCAGCGGGCGCGCTGTCCCGCTGGCCCTTCAGTCGGTGCGAGAGCGGCATCCCGCACCCTCCCTCCCTTATACAGTTTAAGCTTCGCTGGTCGCATTTTGGGCCGGGTAGGAATTTTTGGGGCCCCTGCTGATTGGCCTTTGCCGGGACCTTTTTTCACCTACCCTAAACTGTACTACTGGTGAGGGGGGAGTTAAATAGGTCACTTTACGGCAGGTGTCGTGCTGGAGTAGGCAGGATAGGCCCTTGGTGATTGCCTGAGACAGCAAGGGTCAGTGTGATCCATAGTGGGCTTGCTGAGTCCCGATCCGGACGCAAGCCTAGGCGGCTAGCCCTGCACCCAGGATTTAGGCAAAGTCAACTGGGCAACTGGTTGACTGAGCGCCCAGCTGTCTCGACCTTTGGGTTGGTGATGATGGGCACCCTCTGTGTGGGGGTGTGACCTGAGCCAGGCTTTTGCCCGTCCCTATTTTTGTAGCTACCAGCACGACTTTGTTAGCAGTCCCCTGTGGTTTTAAATAGTGTTCAGTTATTAATAAAGTGGCCCTTTAATCCAGCATTGGCTCTTCATTCTCGCCGTGGGGGGTAATGTAAGCCTCATTGCTTTGGATTCCTAACTCAACAGCTTGGAGTGTTTAGGAAGGTTTGCTATTTGCATGCAGTCCTTGGAACAATTCTGTGAGGGATGTTCATGTTACTCCATTTTACGGATGGGAATTAAAATGAGGAATTGGAAAATGATCTGGTAGTAATAAACAAATGACCTGCAAATCAAATTCAAGGGCACACAGAGCTACTCTGCTCCCGAAGTTCATACGACTATTTAACGGAAAATAGTGCTGATCAGTAAATCACGACTGATATGAATAGCAGTGAATTTATTAAGGTACAGGAAGCTAAAAGCTCATTCAAGCGACAGATAATGGGTTTTGTTTGTCACTTTAAAAGCTTAAAGCCAGGATATTAATGCTGTTGGAGGACCTAGCAAGTAGATGGATTTAAAGTCAAAAATTTTTTTTAATGCGTAATTAAAAAGCCCAATTTTCCATCGTATAGCATTATTTCTTAAGAGCATCATGCATTATGTGATAAAATATTAGATACAACCAAAACTTGTTTTTTCCTCATGTACTTGTTTATATTTAATGGCCTTTACGTGTGCATGTCCTGCTGGTTTAAGATATTCTTTATAGGCAAATGGCTGTCAGAAACTATGGTGGGCTTATTTTTCAATAGCATCCTCTCAGCATTTACAAAGATCTTTACACTACATCAGTTCAAATGTGTGATGAACTTCAAAATTCACCAATATCTCAAAAACTTTTGAAGCAATTATATGCACAATAGCCACAGGATAGAGGTGGGTAAACTCTTCTCACAACACCTCATCCATAACAGCAATTTTCAACCACTGCACAATTGGTTGTTGTGATAGGAGGGCTCCTCTAACTTTTTAATCCCTCTCTGCCATTGAATCATCTTTTCATTTGTCCTTCATTTCCTCAACCATCCTTTCTAACTACCCTACCCCATCCTGCCTCCCTTTAAGCCAGTCTATCTGTTGGGGCAGTGCCACTTCCCAATTGGTGGTCCTGATTATCTCCTCTATCCATCGTTTCTGACTCACCCAATAATAATGTCATTGCTGTTGTCTCAGAACCACCTGGGTGTTCATCCCCACAACTCAGGGTGGCAATTTGTGGGTGACAAGATGTGATGGGCATTAGTCCAGCTATTTGAAAGAACATGAAGTGAGTAGGAAAATGCAAGAGGAACAGAGATCAAAAGGCCGTAGTAACTAACAACTCTTCCTTGCTGAAAGGATATATCATTCTTTTCTGTGTATAGATCTCTGAGGCAGTTCGTCTCCAAAAATAGCATCTGCAAAACTGATACTGGAGAAATGGTACATGCTTCCCCACCACATATGGTACACACCTCTCTTCTATGTTCCCCATTCAGATTCCCTGAATGATATTCTCTGTTCAGACTATGCTGAGGCATGGCATATACATATATATATACAATACATATACTGCACATTACGGTGGTGCTGTTGCTGTGGGGCTCACTTGTGGGCATATAAAGATTGAGTAAAGTTTGACCATGAGTTGTAATATATACAACTTGTCTGATTTCCTTTAAATAGATTCCTGTTAAAAAGAAGGCAGTTTCTAAAAGGTTCAGAATATGTCAGTCTTTTGAGACACACAGTGAAAAGGAAACTGCTATGATGCAGTATGGAGTTTGCTGTGGATGATCAAAAGACTCAAAAGTGGAACAAATGTGTGATCTCTTAAACAAACAAAGGAAATCTCACAGAAAGATGTTTCTCTCGTTTGTTGATAGAAATCTTGCCGCAATCTCTTAACATTTGCCTGTTCTGCATTCAGGCCTCCCCTGTTTTGCTAGAAAACAAAAGGATGAGAGCCTGCTACTTGTATAATTTCCCAAAAACGAATAGCATTTAGTATCTAAGAGATAAAATGGCTTCCTGAAAAAATAGCAATTCTGCTGTTAATTAATTATGGCTGCAATCCTAAAGATAGGTTCCTGGGAGTAAAACCCACTGAATAATATGGGGCTTACTTTTGAGTCGACATGGTTAGGATTTGCTCTATATTTACTTTTTAAATGGAAGTTTAAAATTAGAATATGTTTTACTATAAGGTTATGGTGTGCTTGTTTCCGCAAAATGAAGTGATAATTCCTGTGAATATTGAATGAAATAGGTGATGTTACCACTATTATTTTGTCATTAATTATAGACACAGATGCATTTTTTTGGTCTAGCTGAATGATTACATAAATTCAGTTCTTCTTAGTGGCAATAGAGAATAAAATAATTTTATTATGCTTGATTATCTAACATTATGAACTTCAATATCCTTTACAATTGATTCTTGTTTCATAGTTGTCTGAAATTCACTCTATAAGGGAAACAGTTTGAAAAACGTGATATCAGGCCCAGCCTGAGTCAAGTTAGAACCCAAAGTGGTTCTCCAGCACAACCACATTCAGTCACCTCTTTTGTTTTTGTATTGTTTGGATGACCCTATGCCTAAGGCATCCTCTGCCACCCTATTCTCCTCTGCCTCTCTCCTTCACATGATCAAAATTGACTGGGAAAATTGACATGATCAAAATTGAGTGGGAAAGGTCCACACATGATTCAGAAAGGTCCGGAGAAGGAGTAGAAGGCATGGTAAGAAGCAGAATCAGGCCATAGGATCTGTGGAGCTGCTCATATCCCCTTTATTCATCACATAGAATGGCAACTGCAGCAACAGCACATCAGACACTTGTGCTGAGCAGAAAACATGGCACCCAGAAATGTTTGGCAGTGAAATAACATCAGCATCAACTACTTCTGGGTGGATGAGTGAAGGCTAAACAGTCCCAGGAGAGGGCAAGAAAGCACACACTAGCACAACCCTCCCAAGCTGCCAGATGTTGGATGTTGGCTGTAACAGTGAGAGATTCACTCTAGTGTAGGCCCTCAGAGAGTGGGATCCAATGTGAAGATATACAAGTAAGGCCAACCCTGTGAATGAATTCTTTCTTATCTCTGGAGAGTGATCACGAACTGTGGATATCTCTACCAGCTTCTCATCCAGCACATTCATTGTGATTCTCAGTGGAACTGGAAAATATTTCTGCCCTCTAAATCCTCTTCTCACCTGCTCTGCAATTCTAACTCTTTTAGAATTGCAAGAAAAAGGCACATAAACCCAGCCCAACCTACCTTGTTATATCTTATCATTGAAACTTTAGGCAAACTTTTCTGTAGTTGTACGTATTGTGGGTTGTTTTATATTCCTGTTTGTGCTGCCTTTAGAAACTGTTATCAAGCTTGAAATATGTAGACCACCAAGATATAGTCAGAACAAAGGATGAACCAAAATTATAAAGCAAAAAAAAGACATGAGAACTCCTTTCAAAATGCCAAGAAGGTTTGTATACAAAGACATTAAAAAGAAGCTATATGGAAAAAACCCTACAATATTCTTGCAGAGCTTTTTACAAACACACATGTAGTCACAAAGGGGTAATAAATTGGAGTCTAATTCCAATCATGCATGCTTTCATGGATTCAAAGTCTGTTCATCAGTAGCAAGAAGAAACCAATTCTTGTTTATCCATTGAGATGCCAGTCTAGTATCCTTTTTGATGATTGAAATGCTGGAAATTCATATTTTGATATGGACTTCAAATAGTCAGAAGTGTCTCTGATATAGCTGGAAAGTTTCACCAAACTCTGGGAGCATTTCTCTCAAGAGGACAACTAAGGAAGTAAATCTCTAAGGACCCAATCCAGTCCAACTTTCCAGTGCTGGTACATCCAGGCCAATAGTGTGTGAACTGCATCTCATGGTGAGTGGGTATTATTGATGATGATGATATCTCAAGGCAACATTTTGTTCTGTTACTTCCTGGCTGTTGTATAGCTGCATTGGCACTGGAAAATTGGATAGGACTGAGAACTGAGCTTTTTTAACTGTTTGTTTATTCCACACCAGTGTCAGAAGAGTTATTTGAGCCATGCCCAAGGGATGAGATGTGCACAGTGGGATTTTTTGTTATGAACTGAAGACCCCAAGGAACATTCAAAATGTTGGGGGAGGTCCTTTCCTTTTCAAAAGTGAATTCCATACAACATTGTATATAGGAGCACAAGCTGTTCACAAGCTGTATATAGTACCAGTTGTGCAATGCTTTGTTTTGGGGTCAAGATCTGTAATTTTTTTCCAATGTTGCATTTCTTTAATCAAGTAGTATATTTGGTGTTACCAATACAATATCCATCACCCAGTCTGTTTTGTAGAAGTGGCTAGGCAAGGAAGGAAGTGGTAGTCACAGTAGGGCTGTGGGATCCACACACGGTAAAGGGCATGCAAAGAGAAAAGGGGGGAATTTAGGCACTGTTCCTGTTGCCATTTCACCTTGAGCCAGACCTGTAAGTATTGACTTCTGCATTCTAAAAGTGACTTTAAAAGGTTGGAGAAAATTGCTATAAGCATCAGGGTGAATGAAGACATCAGTGGACTTTGAAGGAAGAAAAAAAAACTAATGACTTTAAAGGACCTGTCAAGCAATGCATTAGAAGAAGCTATTCTTGTCCTAGGGGAGCTTGTCAGAAGTTTGGTCAGCCGATGTTCTTTTAAAGTGTTAATAAAGGATGAGAGAGAGAGCCTCAAAAGGTTCAGAGGTTTTAAACAAAGTTCTAAAGAGTATAAAATCTGTTGTAACTGTCAGGATCCAACCCGTTTAAAAACTAGCTCATGATAAGTGCTGCAGAACTCTCTGAAACTGAAGTTGATAAACTTCCCTGTTATAAAAGTGTACAGCTGAACATACTCCAACACAAAAATAAAGGGCAAAGAAACTGCAATGCTAATTTCTTCATTTGGCTTTATGTGTTTGTTTTTCATTGTCAAAGAGCACCATGGGGATTCAATCAAGAGTGGCTATGGCAGGTTAGTATCTTATTCGAAGGTTATTAACCTCTCCAAGGTTAGCAGTAGCTGTAACACTGAAAGCAACACACAGACCGAAGACACGGAGAATGTGACAGGAGAGAAAGGAACAGATCAAGTCTCTGTCCCTCCATCCCTTCCTCAGTCTCATCCTGATTACATTTCTGTGATTATTTTTCAGCAAAGAAAAATAACTGCACCTAAAGGCCGAAGCCAGATAGTGAATCTTTAAACTTGATTTACCCACAACTTTTAATAGGCAAGCAGAGGAAGTTGTGGGTTGAGGAATTTATCAAGTCATAACTGTTAATATTTCTATTATCTTGAAGCAAATTAATGCCCCAGTCCTCTGCCTTACTCTCCGATGTGATGCAGCTGTGTTGCTGGAGTGCTCACCTCATTCTATAGTGTGTGTGGAGGGTGGGGGTATCAGATAGACTCAGAAAGGTAGATTCAGGCTACATCCAGAGTAACTATGGGACCTTTTACACCAACATAGTTACTGTGCCACCTATGGGAAACCTATGGGAAATGCATAGAGCAATCCAGAGTGTGTGTCTCTCATGTCTTCCCATAGTTACTCTGGATTGTAGGGTCAAATATATTATTATTATTAAATAAATAAATACCCCCAGGTAGGATGCCTGATCACCGATGGGTCTCCTTGGACCTATGCTATTTAGCTGGCTTATGGCTGAGAAGCCTCAGGGGTCATGTCCAAAGGTGGGAAAGCTGAATAGGATCCCAGTGTGCACTGCTGCCACCCAAGAAACAACCCTGGTTCAGCTCAAATCCTGAGCCAGTACACCCTTGATCTGCCTCCTCCACTACTTTATCTGCTCTGACATGGTGTTTGGGAACCTGAGATATGTGTGCATGATCCTTCCAGTTATTTGTGCTGACATTTCCATGACACATTATGGTGTCACTGCTTGGAAGTTGAATAAGAATGTTGGTGAAAATCCATTAGAGTAGAAGAAAATTCCCCTAATAAAAACTGAAATAATTGTAACATGCATATACACTCTGCTGTTTGACTGGTGCATAAACTGCCCTATATAGGAATATTGGAAGAGAGAGCCTCAAAGTGACATTGAAAACCAAAACCAAAGATGTTTCTTGAGGGTTGCACATAACACACACACACACACACACACACACACACACACACACACAGCATGTTTTGGTGTTGACCTTCCTCCAAGACACTAAAAGAAGATTCTTAATGCTTAAAAGACTGAGCTGATTTGGAATTCTAAAGGATGATACATACACCAAGAATATCATTTTCACTGTTAGTTTAGCTGACTTTAAAAGCGGTTTATATTCATTGAAGCCTATCAGTGGTTTTGATGGCTATATGGCACCTCCACGTTGTGCACCACAGGATATCAGTTGCTGGGGCAGCAACAGCAGGAGCTGTGATTGCCTTCAGATCCTGCTTGTCTCATCCGTTGGCTATTCTCATGCTTTTCCTGTATAAAATGCTGGCTTTAGGCAATAGGGAACTTGTCCTGTGGACAGGAAATCAATCATGTAGTTGTCCACTTGCATTCTGAAGTAGTGCAATCCTTAGAGGGCTTTACTGTGTGGATTTTCCTGAACATGCACATTAACTAAGAGTTGGACACTAATTAATATATTCTTCACCTCCTCTGGTCTCTGTTACATGAAAACGTGAAAATTAAGATGAAGGTAAGTTTGATAAGTGGGCTGTTAAGATATCAGATTTTCTTTGATGGTGCTATTTTTTCTGTTCACTAGATTTCCATTTAGCATGGTGAGCATTGTGATTTCCATGTGAGGGAAATTTCAATTAAATCCCTCTCTCATGTGAAATGGAGTAATATAATTACAAACTATATGTGAAGCCTGCAAAGTCTTAGAACCTGCATCACAATTGGCTCTGCTATAGCTCCTTTTTATCCTCTTTACTTTCTTTACTTTACCTTCTTTACTTTCTTCATTCTACCCAAACTCAGTTTCTGTCAGCTTAATTTGTCTCACTGCTTTCTTATTGCTCTCTCTGCCATCCTCATCCTGTGCCTACCAATATCTGTTCATCAGACTGACTTTTGCTTTATTTTCAGTTCCTCTTCAAGGCCCAGTTTTGTATCTTCTTCACACAGAATCACAGAATCCTCTGTTCCTGTGTTAGTATCTTCATCTATTCCATTTCCGTTTCAATTTTGTTACAAGAATATGGTCATATTGTTAGCTTCAGGGTCAAGAATAATGATGTGACTTTTATGTTCTGTACAGTGGAGCTATTTCATTTCATTGGTGCTAGACAAATATTAAATAGCAGCTGTGTGTTCATACATTTGATTTTAAGAGTTTTTTTGCCTTAGATTTTAAAACATGCATACACAAATACACATACACAAATCTGTAATTTTATGCAATCTATAATAATTGCATACATAAAAATTGGTATGCTATGAGAGTGAATGAAATTTTAAAAAGGTATTCAATAAAAGGCCACTTTAAGAAGGTGGGTATGGTCTTCAGTTACTCTTTACAAAGGAGTGTATGGGTGCAATCCTAATCTCCATTTAGGCTGGCCTAAGCCCTGGCATAAGTCCTGTGCTGATCTGGAGCAAGACACTTCTGCCCAACTCCTGGAAGAGTTACACCCATACATCAACCTCCCTGCATCATCACAGGACAACAGGCCAGGTGAGTTAGGCCAGCCTAAATTTCTTAGGGTTGCCCTATGTTTCATCCTATGCACCCTATGTTTCATCTACAGAATATGAGAGTTACAGTGTAATCCTAAGCATGTCTACTCAGAAGTTAGTCCCATTAAGTTCAATAGTACTTACTCCCAGGAAAGTGTGGTTAGGATTGCAGCCTAACCCTATAACCAAGAGTAACTACGGGAGCACGTAAGAGACATTATGTGCACCCGTAGTTACTGTACCACCTGGTGAAAACCTATGGGAAATTCATATTGCAATCCAGAGTAAATTGTTCTTACACTGGAGCAAGGACTCCCTGTAGTTACATTGGATTGTGCCCTAAGTCACAATTCACCCAAACTGCCCTGTAACTGTTTAGATACACATAAACTTAATTATAATAATTACACTTAGTATGCTTACAGCCCAACCATATGTAAACAGGGTGATCATTTACAACGAAGGACAGAATGCCTGTTCCTTTAACCTTTGCATAGAAGAGGGAATTAAGGCAAGTTCAGCTCAACATAGAAGGGTTTAGAAAGCAGCACCTGCCTCTTCTATACAATGCACTCTACCCTCCATTGTATATAGTTGTTCAATTTATTTTATTTTATTTGTCAGATTTATACCCCACCTTTCTTCCATGAAGCAGGTCCTATATATAAATAAGTGCAGGCGGAACAAATATGCCATGTAGGCTGCCAAAAAGCAGCTGTGAAGTGCTTTGCAGCAGTGCTAGAAACCAGTGCCCTTGTGGAAAGGCCAGTACCTTCCCCCATGGCCAACAGATGTTGAGAAGTGTTCTGGAACAGGTAAGCTATCATAGGGGGTGGACTGGGAATGAGATGGGGCATTTTAAAGGTGATTTGGGGCCCAGAGATGGGTTCAGCAGCTGCAGTAACAAATGCCAAATCTCAAATCATCCTTTGACAAAGCAGTTTGTTTTTATTAGTAGACTTATTTATTTGATGGTTTCTTCCAGAGATAGGCATCTTATGAGTTGTTGATCTGTAACATGGTCAGTTGTCGTTTCCTACTGCTTACAAGTTGGAGTGTGCTTTGGAACTTCAGTTCATGAGTCCACTCTAATGAAACTAACCAAATGTGTAGCTTCTGAATTAAAAAAGTTGCAAAGCAAGTGGAAGCTGTGGGCTAGGGGAAACGAGGCTCCACTGGGCTCCCCTAGCTCAGCAGTAAATTGGAGAATCTTTCACCATCTTCACTGGTAGGGTTTGATGGGACAAAATCTGTGGTGGGCTCATCATAACTAAAGGACAAAATCTGTGGTGGGCTCCAGCAGGTTTGTACCTACTATATGGAACCGGTTGTTAATGAGAGATAGGACACATAAAGTTTAAAAATAGCCATTTAAAAGTGACTGACAGATGGGCGTAGAAACAGTTGTTAATTTCTTTGAATCCCATCACTGGATCTGATGCCATTCAAACAATCCTAATTTATTCTTCTCAAAGTTACAGACTTTTCAGTATGTGCATATATACTGCACCCAAAAATCTTTTTCTCTTTGCAGTGTGTGAAGAATGACATAATACAGATTTTTTTTAATTTCTTTAACTTTTTATTTTTAATACCAGTGCCATAAATAAATTAGCAGCAGTCAAGACAGTATATGTTCTGTCTTGGTTTATTCTGTGATATTTTGCCTGCTTTATTCCAGTCTTTAAGCAACTGGAGTAGGTGTGCAGTACCTTTAAGAATCAGCTGGTGGTAATTGCAAAGCCTGTGATTAATGCAATAACATAAAGTTCATGCCAGAAGCTAGTAATCTCAGCTGGTATTTTCTAGGATCCCACTGGACTGTGCAGAAGCAAGTGAAATTGTTGCAAGAGCCATTTTTACTAGTTGTGATATGGTTTAAATGTCACACCTGGGGGAAAAACAATAGAATGAATAAATCTAGTTTCATGACTGCTATCTTATACTATCTAATCTTCACCCAGTAAAAAGACTGTCTACATCTACATAATGTTTTTCTTCTATGCAGTTCTGCCCAATAACCAGGTTTATTTAGATGTAAGGATGAAATGAGGGCATACCAGTCCTAACAGTCCTAATGCCAGCTACATATGGGTGCAGCAGCACCAAAATGGCTAGCCATTGCGTGCAGCAATGCTAAGGACATCCATCTCCTTTCCCAAGTAAGGATGCAGTCCCTGCAATGGGACTGCTTGGGTCTGTTTTGGCCATTTTGTTGGAACAGACTGCAGAAGTTGCATGTTGGGCATTTCACTTCCTCCCCATATTACCCTCCAATTACCTCCATATTACCCCCAACCAGCATGTTCCAGGTGCTGGGCCTAGTGCCAGCTGGCACTGGGCTGATGCTGGTGATCCCTATTTCCCTGGTGCTATAATCATGGACTTAATGGCACTTTTACTGTATCTAGCACTGCCACTGGTCTCCAGTGCCGGCAGTGTTAGTCTTGGTATTATTCCTAAATCCATGTATTTCTCTGCAGTAGCACCAGGATGACTTCTGGGAGATTTTTGGCTGCTGGAAGTCTTCTGTGCATAAAGGAACATGTGTCCATTTTCCCCAGGTTAAGTCCCAGCCACAGCTGGTAGGCAACCTGTAGATGTGTCAACAGGATGACCAGATGCCAAATCCAAAATTCCTGAACCCAAAGGCCAAAATGCCTACCTCCAAGCCAAAATTCCTAACCCCCAAGCCAGAATTCCTACCTGCTTTAAAAAATTGCCAAAAATGTATTTTTTATATTTTTGGGGTTTGGGCCATATCTTTTGATAGGAAGGAGATATCTTAAAACCAATTTTTGCATTGGATTCTGCTCTTCAATACGAATCCAATGACTTATGACATAATGGTGTATTGCACACCACTGCAAAGTTCAGAAATGAAGCCAAAATGCAGGACAAGGAAGCCAAAATGTAGGACACCTGAATAGGAGGCTAAAAATCCAGACAAATCTGGTTTTTTTCTGCTCATATGGTCACCCTGTGTGTCAACTCAGTTGTTGGCACAAGTGTGCATTGCTCCATACAGGTGGATTACTTCATGGAGGTGGATCCCCCTGGGAAAGAGCTGAGGATTTGGCATGCACCTATCCCTGGTACACACCAACCAGTGTATCCATATGTTCACCCCATTTCATTTCATGATTCCTGCACTGTTTATATTTACAATTTCATCAGGCCATGTTACATACTTAGCTGAATGCGTATTTTTGTTATGTTCTGAGGGTGCAATACTAACCCATTTAGGCCAGCACAACTCACCCATCTTCCATGCTCATGGTGGGGTGGTGAGACTGGCATATGCCTATGCTGTGCACTGGCCTAACCCCCCTTCCTGGAAGTGACACAGAAGTGCCTTACAGCACTTTTGCAACACCTTCAGGCCAGCATGGGACTTTTGACATCCTAACTAGGGGTTAGGATTGCAACCTGTTTGTGTGGCTTGGATCATGTCAAGGATTTAGCATCTCACAGGGCTGCGAAACCTACAGCCTTATGAGAGGAAACACAACACATAGTAGAAACAATCCTTGGAGAATATGCTGTTACTGAAATTTCTGTCTGCAATGGGCTGAGGCAAAAACATGTCATATTCAAATACAGTATTATTGTACTGTCAAAGTGCCTGTCTTTAAAAAGAAACATGAAGTCACGCTAGTATTAACATTTTCTAAAATCATCACCTAATACCAGGTCTATTCAGCATTTGATGTAAAATTACAGATAATATTTTTCCCTCGAATGTGTACAACAAATACACCGACATAAAATGCCTTTGACAAATCTCTCATTAGTAATCAAACATTGAACAGGACTTACTACAATGCAAAATAATTACACCAGATCTTTGTAGTTCCATGTGACATGCCTCCTTTTTAAACCCAAATGCTTGTCAAAGTTTTTACGTATATAAAATTAAATACACTCATGTGAAGTGTACCTTCTACATTTTTCCATGCTTTACCAGCAGCATCTGAACAATAAAAGTCGTCCGATGATTGTTCACAGGCTCAAGTGTGCCTGATATAGGCAGTTTCTTTACTGAGATGGCTCATTGATGAATTCCTTATGATGTCTAAAAATAGAGATCCACTGGGGCAACTCCTGGGGAAACCCTGCTGGATTCCTGCCTTTGACAAGTGGTATGAAAGCAGAAACACAAGGACTCATGGGGCCTGGCCTTTTTGACCCTGGAGGAGGGGGGGAAGGTTGGCAGATCTGAAACAATTGGCAAGCATCAATAAGGTTTTTCATATTATAGGAATAAAAAGTGCAAAGCTCTCGCACAGAATAATTTAGAATTTGGTGTTTAATGAGGAATGTGTTTTCTCCAGAGATCTTCACTATCTTTATCCTTCAAGCAGACATAATGTTTTTATTGAATCAGGATGTCGTTTACAATAGTTTGTCACAGACACGTCCAAGCTCAGTTAGGGAGCTCGTCATACCTGTGTATAGCTGATAATAAAGCTTACAAAAGGAGACTGTGGTGAAACCCCTAATACACGGGTATATATTGATGCATTTTTATTTCAAAGAGCATTTTACTCCAATAGTGACAACTGGTATCCTGTTTCTGTGTACCCTCTGAGTATCTGGTGAGCCACTAAAAGTGGACTTAAATGGGTCTTTGGCCTGATAAGATATTCCTATGAACTTCGTTTTAATGAAAGTTTCCTGCTCCTTTTTTGGATATAGTTGTGATTTATATGTTTTCCTGGTGGTGTCCAAGTACAGTGGTGCCT
Organism: Cryptoblepharus egeriae; assembly: GCA_030015325.1. Taxonomy (NCBI): domain Eukaryota; kingdom Metazoa; phylum Chordata; class Lepidosauria; order Squamata; family Scincidae; genus Cryptoblepharus; species Cryptoblepharus egeriae. The sequence continues at coordinate 74,684,562 of JAREYC010000001.1, read as the reverse complement.
CACATAAAGAGCTTAATTCGTTCCGGAGATATGCTCTTAAAGTGAAATGCTCTTTAAGTGAAATGCTCTTTAAGTGAAGCAGATTTTCCCATAGGAAATAATGGAAACTCACGCGATTGGTTCCACAACCCTAAAAATATTTATATAAAAATATTAACTATGTAAAAATGATGACAAAACACTGGAATTGAATTCAAAATATGCATTCAATGTGCATGATCCTATGAAGTCTACATAGGCTGCAATCCTTAAGAGACTTTCCTAGGAGTAAGCCCCATTTAACACAATGGGGCTTACTTCTGGATAGACATGGTTAAGATGCTGCAAAGACACTTTCCTGGGAGTAAGCCCCATTTAACACAGTGGGGCTTACTTCTGAGTAGACATAGGAGACTGCAATAAAAGACACTTTCCTGGGAGGCTTACATGGGCTGCTGCCAGAGGTTCAAGATGGCCGGTGGGTGCACTTGGGGCAATTAGGGGCAGCTGCCTCAGGCACCCCCAGGCAACTGTGTCCAAGTTGGGGCAGTTAGAGGCAGCAGCGCTGGCCAGCAGCCCTTTTAAAGAGCCTCTGCATGGATCATCAGGGCTGTATAAGTGCTCTTTAAGTGAAGCAGAACTTGTTATGTGAAGCGAGATTTTTTGGAAATTTTTGCTCTTTATGTGAAACACTTGTTAAGCAAGGCACTTGTTAAGCGAGGTACCACTGTAAGTTTTCATGGTGATTTATTAACCCTATGTTAGACGTAGCTGGGATTTGACTTCCACCTGATCTTGTTTTTGCTCCCTCTCTGCACCATGATGGCCAAGAGGCCTGCCCCTCCTAGTACCTTCCTAGTTTTAGGTGCTGTTGAAACCCCCCTAGTCATTTTTCCAGCTTCTATTCTGGGGAGCAATAGTGACCCCCCTGGCAAATTTTTACCACCATCGCCCCTCCTAAGCTGACTTTTGGAAGTTTCTTATTTCCTTTTATATTCATCATAACTATTTATTTAGCTTTTTTATGAATGGAAATTACAAAGATTGTGGATATTGTACATATTTTGTACATAAATATGTATTTTAGCCTAGGGTTGCCAATTAGATAGTTCAAGCATGTACTCCTGTTTGCTTTTTCTCTTGTCTCTTTCTCTTGTCTTTGAAAAAAGCCATCTCAGCCTGCATTTTACTGACCATTTGCTCATGTTGTCTTCACACCTTTGATTGCCATCTATGCGCATGCTAATGAACAAGTCCTCTTTGCCTTGCGGTAGGACTCTCCCATTGTTCAGGGGGTTCCTGATCCTGTTGATGATATGGATGTTTCTCCTTTCCAAGGCTCTTTCCCCCCTACTTTGGTGAGGTGTTGGTTTCACCTTCCAGGGATAGCTGCATCTCCTGAATTTTATTGTTCGCTTTCCTGTTGATTTCAATAGGAACAGAGAACACATGCAGAGAAGTTTGGCTTGTCCAACAAGGGCCGCATCTATGGGTTTTCTAAGCCAAATGCGGTCCTCAAGGCTCTTGTTGGACAAGAACTGAAGGGAACTGAACAGAACTGAACTGCTTAACTTTCCAGCAGTGACTCAGAGTGACTTAGAGTGACTTTACAGTGCCTATATTTCCAGTTCAGCTCATAATTAATGTTCATATGATTTCTTTTTCATGAAAACATAAGGCAATGTGGAGGCGAGTATTAATTTTCAGTGATTTTGGTTTTACTTGCTGTATGATTAATAAATGAGGATTTTTGAATCAGATTTCGAATATTGTCTCTTTGTACATCCTAATGAATGTCACTTAACACTTTAAGAGTGTTACAGTTGAGTTAATTAGGTGCTTATGACAGTTTTCTAACAGTGGAATTTTGTGCTCAACTACGCCCAACAGTTGAGTCAAACAGGCTACACCTGACGAAGGGTTAAATCATATAGAACATGTGCATCCAATGGGGAAGCAGTGATGGGGGGAGAGAGAGAGAGGGAGGGAGAGGAAAAGGGGGTTGTGGAGATGTTAAAATCTTGAGCTGATTACTTGTCCTTCGCTGATTACTGAGCTCACAAGTCTCATGCTTGGCTCTGTAAATGGCAACTCCATACATTCAGTTTCTTTTGCATTTTTCTGGCCAGTAATGTTTCACAGGAAGAAATGAGGTTCACCACACATGCAGTAGGTTGTTCCCATTAATTGAGCCATCAATTGCAACAACAGGCATAATTGGATTTATGTAGCAACAACTTGTTTTCACTGTTGGCCTGCCTGATCTAATGCTAGCAGACCAAATGGTGGGCAGAAATTTTCTATGCTGAGATAAGGGAAAGGCTCACATTTGCATAATAAACTACTGATTTTAAATCAAAGAGCATGTCACATATTGTGTTACCTGTGAGAAATTCAGCTTATTGTTCATCTAAGACTTTAGTGCTGTGACTTGATGGAACTACATTAGGAAGAGTGGCTGTAAGTGTTTTGTGGGGATCAGGGAATGGAATTTTATGAGTCAGATAGTTTTAAATGCATATTTGATGCTGAGAGTTAATACAACTACAGCAATGATCTATTTTGTTTGTGCACGCCTGTGCCTAGTATCCATCTTGCAGCAACTGTTCCACACATATACATAATTTAGTTTAATGTTAACCAAATTTGACAAATTACCCACTGTTCTTAGGTTACTAGGTGTTCAACACATATCTGCCATATACTAGCCAAATTTTAAATATTTTTCCCTGTTAAAATGTTAAAACCTATGGGTAAATTTGGATTATGTATAGACTAACGAAACTTGTGTGCATGTGCAGTGGTGATTCTTTAGGTTAGCCAATAACTTGGCATGGACTATTAAGTGATAGTGCAATCAAAATGAGCAAAGTGGAGGAGAGTTTGTGTGTGTTGTGGTTGTGGCCCATTTTACTGCATCACCTGTGTGTGGTTCCTGGCTAAAGAGGTTCTCAAACTATCCTAGAGTTTGAGAAGTTCTGGTAAGTTTTGACTGGGGTAAAGACTGGGAGTGTGTGTCACGATGGCGCTATTACTAATGTCCCAATGAGTACCCTGCAGGTAAGCTTCCCAGAGGGTCCTAGAAGTTCACAGCACCTTCAGTGAGCTTCCCCTTTGCTTCAGTAAGCTGTTTTGCAACTGGACTTCTGGTTTTCAATTAGAGTTCCTTTCGCTAACTGGAAGTGACCTCCAATTGCAAAATGGAGCTTTGCTGCAGTGGGGAGTCTCTCATCAGGGGGGTTTTGAGCCTCCAGCATCCTCTAGGTTGCTTTCTAATCTCCTGTTCCAGTATGTATGTCTTCATACCCTTGGATACCTACCGTGCCACATTGCTGCAGTGCTATTGGGAAATCCATTCTAGTAACAATCCCCTTAAGAAGAAATAGCCCCTTTTCTCTTCTTACAGTGAGTCATGATCCACCACTTTGAGAACCACTGTATATTTCCAGTGCAGCTGCAACTTATCAAAATAATTGAAACAGGCATAATTGCTGGCATATCATCAACTTAGCAACAAATTCATTCAAAGGACGTTAAGTGTTTGCTGTCTTTCATTCTTACATCAACTTGCATTGACATGAATTAATGTTTAATTTGTGCTGTTCTCATGACAACCTCTTCTGTGAGAGGAAGGTGTAGCTCCTTGTCTTGTCTGTGCAGCTTCTTGTCAGGTGCAATGTCCACTTACATTGACAAAGAGCCATTGCTTGTTTGCGGTGAGATAATCATGTGTCGTCTTGCCATCCATCTGCAAACAGTGATAAAATAGCTGCTTTTGTTCACTGTAGTCATAAAGATGATTTCGGGAAAAAGTCAGGAACATTATAAGGCAATGATTATTGCCATATGATTATATGGTTGCAAATCCAGTTTTATTCGCACGTGCTTAAAAGTCTCCGTTTTATTGCATTACTTTAACGTAATGACAGTCTTCATCTGAGCATATTAAATTTGAATGGGTGATAGCAATTACTGCATGGCCATTTTGTTTACTAGAACAATAATGAGATTTGTAAGTACCAAGTTCCTGTAGCGGGCAACACATCCCCAAATTCCTAGAGAGAGCCCTGCACCTCAAGGTGCTTCACCTTCAGCCAGCTCAAGGCTACATAATCTGTTTAATTCTTTTCTCAATTCAAACAACAAAACCAGCTCATTAGTATTTCTCTGTCCTTTCATCCAGCTCTGAGAAAGGTCACCTTCTGAAAACTAGATTTCAAGCTATGGACAAAATAATCCCTGAATGATTAAGGGCCATTAAGGTCCTTTTGTAAAAGTCCTTGGGCACACATTCACTGTGTTCCAGATGGTCAAACTTGCTCCGATCCAAAGTGAACTATGACTGAGAAACTTGACTTCTCATCTAATTTGGGGTTAACTTTTTTTATTTAAAACTCCCCAGTAAGCTAGTAATTATGATATTATATGTGCTGTGGCAGACATAGCAGATATAGTTACTATGCACAGAAACAATTGTGTGCAGTAAATATCTTTAGATATACCATATTTACTTGAACATAATGCACCATCAAATCTAATCCATACTTATAATCAAAATACTGTATTTACTCAATTATAATTAACATAAATCTAATGCGCACCCCGATTTTGGAGACTGAATTTGGCTGAAAAATGTGAGTGTTATATTTGAGTAAATACTGTACTTGCATACCATTAAGGCAGTGAAATCTCTAAGAATGTGTGGGCTGCGCTGGGTGAGAATGCACAAGGAGGTGACATCTCTACTGGCCAAAATTTTTAAAATCTTATCATTTTTGAATAATATCTTCATGTTATTATTTTGAATAATACCTTCAATGCATAATTTCAGGAAGAATGCCATGAAACAAATCATACTGAGATATCAAATGTTATTGCCAAAAAACAGGACCCACCACACAGTGGTGGGCCCGGCCTGGCCCAACAACTGGATCGCCGGGGTCAGGCAGCGGGGCCGGGGACAGGGGGCGGGGCCTGGGAGGGCCGTGGTCGGGGAGGGTCAGGGGTAGGGCCAGGGAGGGCACGCCATCCACCCCAGCACACTGCGGGTGCGGGTGGGTGGGGCAAGGGGTGGGGTGAGGGGCAGGCCCCAACCCCGGCGCACTGTGCATGCGCTAAGCTTAGTGCACACGAAGTGGACCATGAAGTTGGTTGACCAGCTGGTTGACCAGATTCAGTACATGCACTGCGCGTGCGCTAAGCTTAGCGCACACGCAGTGTAGGGCTTCCTCGGGTGTGCCAAACCAGTGCACCCTGTTTTCTGGCCCCCTGTAGCTACCAGATAGGTAGCGGGGGCTAGAACCAACAACTGGTTCAGGCGATCAGGCCCGAACCACTGCCACCACAGGTATGCAGCTGGTTTATGTTCAAAGAAAGGAAGGGAATGTATTGGACAGTGAAGACACCTACTTAGCCACCTACTTAAGTCACTGGGTTCAACCCCACCTTTCTCCAAATATCCTTGGATCCTTCTCCTCCCTGCCTTAAATCACCCTACACCTTCATTCTTCTGGTGAAGAAGATCAAATCAACCCACCTTATTCATTCTGGTGTCTTGGCTATTCTGGCACATGCAGGAGGTCTGCTGTTTCCACCAGTTGTTCTATCATGTGCAATGGCAACATATTTGCACTGTCTATGGCCTTTTATTGGGCTATAAGAAAATGAAAAATACTTCATGAGGATGGGATCTTTTATTCTGTCACTTTTTAACAAAGTGCACAATCAGAGTAACTACGGGGAATCCTTGCTCCAATGTAAGAACAACTTATTCTGGATTGCAATATGAATTTCCGATAGGTTTTCACTAGGTGGTGCCGTAACTACGTTGATGTAAATGTCTCTTACCTGCTCCCTAGTTACTCTGGATTGTAGCGCCAAGGACGGATGCACGCGCACGCAGGCACACACACATGTATGCTCAAGAAAGGATTTATGTCTTATCTTGTCTATGTGTTTTGTTTCTTGTTAAAACTGTAATGAGATAAGCACTGGCCAGTAAGCAATAAAAAGTTAATTAACATAATGATATCAACTCATTTTATCCAACCAAATGTCAGAATGTAGTGTTGAGGCAATAAATGTCCAGTCCTTTTCTTATCTAGTGCTAACAGTTGCAAGATCAAAAACTTTTCATCTTCTGGCCATCCAGCAAAGGAGTTTTTAATAATTTAATACAGCATTCCTTAGGGTTTAATTCCAAAAGAAATAGCAGTAGATCAGAGAAACTAAATTACACTTTTCTGATCTATTATCCAGGTACCTCTCCATAAATCATATGAGACAAGGTTAGTTAGAATTCAATTGGACCAAATTTATTGATTATAATAACTAACCAATTAGCAGTTGTAGCAGATCCTATCTATGACCACCTCCCTTACATTTGGGCCTCTATCCTGGATGAGACAGCTAACCTCTCCAGATCCCTTTGGGTAAAAGCCTTCAGCATCCAATCACCTCTTGGTGATGCCTCAATCTCTAGAAGGGGCTCAAGGAAGCTGTATTGCTCCATCTATTCCAAGCCAGACAATTTTTGAAATAAACATTGCAATTCAAGCCCAAGGAATCACCAGTCTGCATACTCTGACCCAGACAGATAAAGAGCACAATCCTAACCATGTCTACTCAAAAGTAAGCTCCACTGTATCCAACCTCATTTCCTGCCTCTGTCGGTGAAGACCAGGCAAAGAATGCCCTCCCGGTCTGGTTTCAGGTACAATTTGATGGAAATAAAGATGAAAGAATTTTCATCAACAAAAATAACAAGACTTCACAATAAATGAGATCAATTCAAAATCTTAGAAATGAAAATCATTGTATGATCCACATAAAAGAAGTGCCAATAGAATTCTACTGTTATGGAGCAAAAAAAAAACAAAACAAACACACCCAAATATTAGATACAGCAATTTCTGGCTATTTGTTGTATAGATTTCTACATACAGTACACAATATTTTAAATTAACTGTACACCATCACATTAAATTTATTTAATGTATTAAATTTAGATTTGATACCTGAGGGCCCAATCTTACCCAACTTCCCATAGCCCATGCAGCTGTACCAACAGAGCATGCAGTGCATCCTGAAAGGGAGGGTGGGCAGTCACAGAAGCCTCTTTGTGAAAAAGGAACAAATGTTTCCTTACCTCAGAGCAGCACTGCAGCTGGAACGTTAGAAAAGATTTGGACTTAAGACATTAATACGCTCTGGTAATCTGTTCAGTATTTTTTAAAAAAAATGAGAAAAGGTGAACTTTACTTTGCAATATCTTGTCAACATCAAGTGCCAGCACACTTTATATTGATCCTTGTGTCCTAAGGAATAAATACACAGTGTCCAAAGCATGAATGCATTGACATCATCCTTTCTGTTTTCTGTTTGGATTCTTAGGATGCAATCCAGAGTAACTATGGGGAGTCCTTGCTCCGGTGTAAGAACAATTTGCTCTGGATTGCAGTATGAATTTCCCATGTTTTCACTAGGTTATGCAGTAACTACAGGTACACGTAAGGTCTCTTATGTGCTCCCGTAGTTACTCTGGATTGTAGGGTTAGCCAGGAAAACCTGCAAAATGTATTGACATTTGGATTTCAAATGCTCCCATAGCGCTGTGCTGAAGCAGTGGTTTAAGCACTAAACCTGTCATGGAGGATGATTATTATTGTTGCTAGTTAACAGCTTTCTCCATCTGTGCATGATTCGTGGGTGATAGCCACCCTATATGAAAACAAATCTGGCTGCTTCCTGGCAGTTAAGGGCAACTGCATCCCATCTAGGTGCTACTGTAACCCACTTTGCTGATGAAGCATCTGTTGGATGTGCCACCTGAGAGACCATTGACTTTCCAGAGAATAGGATCTGCTGCAGAGAGGTAAAGGAATTAGCAGCACACAGCAAAAGGAAGAATGTTTGCTATTCAGAGTGTCCCTTTATCTCTCCTCAATCTCCTGTTTCAGCTTTGTTTCCCGCATACTGTAGCGCCAGTTGTGAATGCTGATGAGACAGTGCTTGCTAACATCCCCAGACACTCACTTTTCAGTAATTAGTTTCAGTACCAAATACCTTATCCCTACACTTTTCAGGTTCCAGCTAAATTCACCACGACAAACACATGCACATCTTCTTTAATAAAAATTGCTCATAGTGGGATTTGGATAGTCACGAGGGCAATTTGAAATGAATATGAGAGAGCTCATTTTAGCCACAGCTTCTCTGAAGCAAGAGATGGTACATTAATTGCAAAAGAGATCAAAGGGGAGAGCTGTTCTGCAGGAAAATGGGATTACACTGAAAACATTTTTTCCCCATGCATAATCAATAACTGTGAAACAAAATAAACGTTGTTTAGGTGTCATAATACAAAATCAAACTGCAACCCTAAAACTGATAGTTATTGAAGAAATCTCCAGCTTTTCCAGCTTATCAAAAACTTTTCTTAGGCAAAAGAGAAGATGGAAACAGAAATTTTCTTATATAACTGTGATGATGGGAATGGTGCAACATTTTTCATTTTAGCTGTTCAAAGCGATTGATGCTTGTAAAGAGAGTTTAAAGGTCTAATATTGTTTTCCTTAGGCAAAAATTGAGTTTTCAACTTCTGTTGTACTATGGTGATACACAGGTGACACATACCAAATATGTTATAAATAATGATAATGATAGATTTGTTCCACTCTAAAAAGTTTAAAAAAAATAAAAATCACAAACCATGCTGTAATCTGAAGCCTCAAAATGCAATCCTGGTTTCATATTCAGCCATCACAACTCCTGTGTGCCTGCCCACAAGTGTCACGAATGAACCATAAAAAGCACATTCACAATGATCCTATCCCCACTACCTGTCTGGCATTACACCGGGCTGCTTAGAACTGAGTAGTCCCTTAAGAGTGTCTGGGTGCGTGACAAAGGACAATTGAGCTCAAGTCACCTTCTACTGGATACAGTACAGCCTAGACTAGATGGCCCTTTGGCCTGATCCAGCGGAGGCTTTTCTTATGCCTGTTCCAGAGCAGGTGAGGATTGGACCATCAAATGTTTGCTACAACATAAGACCCACTGAGTTTTAACAGAATATACTTCACCCCCAAAGTTGCAGACATAAACAAGCAATTGGAAGATGTGTTCCCGAGGATTTCCGGTGCTGTATCGGGACTGGGGGAGGATGACCCAATGGCAGTAAAGTTTTACTTTTCCTACTCTGCCATGCTACCTTCTCTTATGGATCAATTCAGACCTATGCCAGTCCTTTGGCTGGTGCAAGTCTGAGAGTCCAGAAGAGGCATTGTGAGGTTACATCGGACAATAATGGCACTGTTTATGCTAATATGTACCCCTGCCTGCTGTCAACATGACCCCAAAGCCCTCAATCCCCATCCTGTTTTGCGCACCCACTGCTCCTGCTGGCAGCCTGTCTTTGCTGGTGGACCCAGCAGAGTTCATCCACGAGCCACCTGAATGGCTGCCATTTTCAGCAGCGTTTCTAAAATAGATGATGGTGGCATGCTGCGTTTTCTTCCACAATCAAGTCTACAACTGTAGAAGTTTCTTTTGCTATCTCTAATCAGTTTACCTGTCAGCTGCTTGTTAGGACTGGGCTGTAAGACATTTAGAGACAGGTGACTACAGAGTGTGGCATGACACCCAAGACTAGAAAAATTGTGGATGCAGCAAAGTCTTTCTTTTTTTGGTTATCCTTCACATAATCTGTCTTGTCTTGTGCCAAGAGTGCCGTTTAGGGAGGGTACAGGAGTAAGATTTGGAAATGATTATCTCCCAAATCTAATTCTTCTGGTTCTTGCTTGGACTGAATTCTCAAAGGAAGGCAAGTTAAAAAAATAAGATCTATCAATAGCCATAATTTCTTTTAAATAAGTAAATTCATTGTTCAGCTTGTCAGAATAGAAGGGCTTCAGATCTTTCAACATAGTTACCTTTTGCATAGAAATAAAGGGAGGCAAACATGCTTTCATTGTATAGCATTTGTATTTTGACTATCATTCTTAGTACAGAAAAAGGTAGCACAAAAATCCTCTGTACTGGTCTGCAGTAATGGGGAAAACTGCTCACTGAAAACATCCACATGCATTATAAAGTCTTTTTCAAATTCATATCTTTGGGGGGGGGGGGCGGTGAGTGAGAAGCAAACTTTGTAATGATCTTTGCACAGTTTACTTCTATAACTGGCATTTTATCCATGGCTACCTCTGACTGATGAGTTTGTCTGATCAGATTACATGAGGGAGGAAACAAAAAGAACGAAGGGCAGCCCAATCCTAACCTGTGCTGGAACTGCCAAGCCAAACAGCATATGCAGTATCTGGTGCTGGCTGGAGGTCACCTTAGGATATTTAGCCCCTGCCCCATATCGATTGCCAGCCACATCTATAGGGCTGTTTGAATCTACACCAGCTATGTAGCTGGCAAAAATTTGAGCACTCCTGAAAAAGTCAGGGTCCAAATCTGGTCCTCCCAGGTCAGTTCAAACCTCTTCACCGGCTCAGCCAATTTCCAGATTGGTGCAAACAAGTCTCATGGTGTGGAGCCATTGCAGGAGTCTATTGCTATTTGGATTGTGCTCTTCACATACCAAAACAACTGTTTAAATACCTGTGTCTCCTTACAAATAATTTCTTTCCAAATTATTATTGGAGGAAAAGAGTTTATAATTTTTTTTGAAAGAAAAAGAAATGATACCTATTCAGCCTCCTTCCTAACTGTTTTAAAAATAGTCATCCTGTAGCCTGATTTGAAGACGGGAAGCAGGATTTCTTGATCCTGCTCCCCGCTGAGCTGAGTAAATCAAGGTGGAAAAGTATATCTGAAACATCAGAAAATGACCACCACTCTCTTAGCTATCAAGTGCTGATCTTTTTATTCCATGTAACACAGTTCACTAAAATAATCAAGTGTAGTGTTGATATCTGTAGTTGCATATTATGATGGGGATTGAGTTGTGCTGTAAATCCAGATGTCTTAGGAATAAAAGTGATTCCATTTGCAAGAACCGAGATAATTCAACAGCTGTGCTGCTTCTTATTGTTTGTTTGCTATGCACCATTGCAAGGTCACAAGTACACTTATTTTGTCCCACTGCAAGGAAACATGAAAGAGCCTGTTGGGAGAATGTATTTTATCATCTCTATCCTCTGAATCCCATGGGGAATTGCAATAAGAGAACAGTGATGCATAGCTTTTCCTATTTTCTGCTCTAACACTGGCTCACATTCAGCTCTTAAGAATAATCTGTCCCTGAATAGTCAGTCCACTTACTCATGCAATAGCACATCAAGGTCTACTCAGTCTTTAAAAGTTACTGGCAACCTATCTTGGTCCTGATAACTTGTTTTCACTCTAGAACTAGTGTTTCCAAAATTTTGGGCAGGAGGCCATATAATCTCCCCAACACTGTTTCAGGGATTGGAAAAAATTGATTTACATTTCAAAGTGACATAAATGAATAATTTAGAGATGATTAATTAATTAAGAAATGAATAAAAAACAATTAAATGAATGAATGAATGAATATATTCAAATTAGTTCATTAACACTTTCTGAAAGAAGGCAGGAGCAAGATGTTCCAGGGGAGGGAGAGAACAGGTAGAGATGTTCCTGGGGTTGGGCGGAATAGGAGATGGGACTGGGACAAGGAAATTATACTAGATCAAGCACTGTTCCCCAGAGGTTCCTCAGAGATCTACATCTCTGGCTTAGAGGAGTCATAGGTGGGATCCCATGGGTTGATGATCTAATGGGGAAAGGGGCCCAAGATGGGTGGGAGCTCCTTAAGAGGCAGCTTTTACAAGCACAGACAGAAACAATTCCAATAAAAAAGAAAGGGGGAAAATGCTGAAAAAACCAGGTTGGCTCCACAGGCAACTTGGGGATCAGCTGAAGTTAAAGAAAGAGAAGTATAGGGAGTGGAAGACTGGAAAGATCACCAGGGAGGAGTACAGGCAGATAGCCCGGTTCTGTAGGGAGGGGGTCAGGGATGCTAACGCTCAGTATGAGTTGAGGCTGGCCAGGGGAGTCAAAGATAACAAAAAGAGCTTCTTTAGATATGCCCAAAGGAACAGGAGGAGAGACGAGGGGCTGGGGCTGCTCTTGGACAAGGATGGACAACAGGTGTCTGGAAACCAGCAGAAGGCGGAGCTGCTCAACTCCTACTTTGCGTCCGTCTATTCTCAGAAGGAGGGCTGTGCAAATGGGGGTGCGGGATCATTGACTGATTCGGGGATGTATTTACATCCCCTAAGAGGTAATGAAAACATGGATGGTACAGAACAGCAGATTAAGATTGACAGAGAACTGGTTCGAAACCACTTAACTGGCCTAAATGAATTCAAGTCATTTGGACCGGATGAGCTGCATCCTTGAGTTCTTAAGGAACTGGCAGATGTCCTTGCAGAGCCTCTGTCGATCATCTTTGAGAAATCCTTGAGGAGTGGAGAAGTGCCACTGGACTGGAAGAGGGCAAATGTAGTCCCAATTTTTAAGAAGGGGAAAAAAGAAGACCCGGGAAATTATAGACCAGTCAGTTTGACTTCAATCCCGGGCAAGATATTAGAGCAAATCATAAAACACACAATTTGTGCACATCTAGACAAGTACTCGGTGATCAAAACAACCCAGCATGGATTTACCAAGAATAAATCTTGCCAGACAAATCTGATCTCCTTTTTTGATCAGGTTATGAGCTTACTGGACAGTGGCAATGCTGTGGATGTCATTTATCTTGACTTCAGCAAAGCATTTGACAAAGTCACACATGACATTTTAATTAGGAAGTTGGAAAAATATGGGCTAGACAGGGCAATTGTTAGGTGGATCTGCAACTGGCTCGATGGCCGCACTCAAAGGGTTTTAGTAAATGGTTCTGTGTCAACCTGGAGGTCAGTTTCTAGTGGAGTCCCCCAAGGCTCTGTCTTGGGACCGGTTCTCTTTAACATTTTCATCAATGACTTGGAGGAAGGAATACAGAGGAGCCTGATCAAATTTGCAGATGACACCAAACTGGGAGGAGTAGCAAACACATCAGAAGATAGGAGAAACCTCCAGGAGGATCTGGACAATCTGGAATAGTGGGCTGTAACAAACAGAATGAATTTCAACAGGGAGAAGTGCAAGGTTCTGCACTTAGGCAATAAAAACCAAAAACATAGGTATAAAATGGGGGATACTTGGCTTGGCAGCACAACATGTGAGCAGGATCTTGGAGTCGCCGTGGATCAAAAGCTGAACATGAGTCAGCAGTGTGATGTGTCTGCAAAGAAGGCAAATGCCATTTTAGGTTGCATTAAGAGGACTGTAGCTTCCAAGTCACGAGAAGTTCTAGTTCCTCTTTATTCTGCATTGGTGAGACCTCACCTTGAGTACTGTGTTCAGTTCTGGGCACCTCACTTGAAGAAAGATGCAGCCAAACTGGAGCAAGTCCAGAGGAGAGCGACAAGATCAGTGGGATGGAAGGGAAGCCCTACGAGGAAAGGTTGGGGGAACTTGGGATGTTCAGCCTGGAGAAGAGGAGGCTGAGGGGAGACATGATTGCCCTCTTCAGATACCTGAAGGGCTGTCATATGGAGGAGGGGGCCAATTTGTTCATAGCTGCTTCTGAAAGCAGAACTAGAACCAATGGGTGCAAACTGCAAGAAAGGAGATTCCGGCTGGAAATCCGGAAAAAATTCCTGACTGTGAGGGCGGTTCGGCAGTGGAACAGATTGCCAAGGGAGGTGGTGGACTCTCCCTCACTGGGGATCTTCAAGCAGAGGCTCGATGAGCACCTGTTGGAGATGCTCTAGGGGGAATTCCTGCTGCAGGCAGGGGGTTGGACTAGATGACCTACTAGGTCCCTTCCAACTCTATGATTCTATGATTCTATGATCTCTGGAGGTGATGTAGATATGAATAGACCTGCTAAAGCTGCTTCTGCATTACCTGGGATAAGGGGAAAAGTTTCCACTTGCCTAGCAGTAGCACACAGTAGTCTTAAAGTTGCACTGGATACAGTGCAGCCCTGCTGCAAGATTAAATTTGAAATCTTTTATAGGCAAAACATGTGTTCTGCTACTAATTATAATCAGAATACCTCTCTTAATCTCTTTGAACAGGTTCAGATAGGAAAAGGTGATTTGTGAGAAACTGAGGATGCAATCCTAACCCCTAATTAGGCTGACACAAGTGTTGGCACAAGTCCTGTGCTGGCTTGGGGGTGTTGCAAAAGGGCTATAAGGCACTTCTGTGCTACTCCTCAGTGGATAGGTTAGGCAAGTACACAGACATGCACTGGCCTCATCACACTGCAACGGGAACAGGAAGACGGTTGAATTGTATTGGCCTAAACTGGTTAGGATTGCACCCTCAGTCCTTAGTTTTCTTCTCTTTCCTGCTTCTTTTTCATTTTTTCCAGTCTCTCCTAAGTCCTTTATATTTCATAACTTTAGAAATACATTCTTGCCTATTAAATGATAGGCTGCCAAAATCCCTGTTCAGTCGTATTCCTGGTTCCTCCTTCTGTGCCCTACCCATTTTTCCCCTTTGCAGTAAATTTGGTGAGGAAATGGAAATTCAGTAAACTTTATCCTGGATGTGATTGTATTTGAGTGCTGAAGACCCCAGACAGACTTGACAGCGCATTCCTGGGGAATGAAGCTATCATTTCAAAAGGCTGCTCGAAGCTAACATACAAGCTGTTGAAGGTGGCTCTTCGGTCTCAAAAAGCACCACCATTAGCTGGGAAGGAGAATTCATTTATTTGAGCACACGGCCTCCTGTTGATCTTCTTGTTCACAACCTGCTTCTGAGAGGAAATGATTCTGCTGGGCTGTGTAACCTTTCAGCTGAATATAGCACGGACTGCTCTGAAATGTGGTGCAGATCTTTAAGGGTCAAAATTATCAGTGTATCAAATAAAGTGGTGACATTTCTCTGCTGTCAATCATTTATTGCAACCCCATCGTGACTCTTTCTCAGTTATGCAAGGAATCACATTTGTCTGCACTGTAGATAACAGAAAAGAAAGAAGATGGAATTGTTATTTTCGCAGATAACGATCAGACTCCTTTCTTGTATGCAAAAAGGCATCTGTAATGACAAAAGGGGGTTTAACAATCACTTGGGAGACTGTATGCTGCATTTCTACATCATTCTCACAACAGGAGAAGCTATATTTAAAAAATACTTATCACAGCATTCTCTGCAGGCTTTTAATGAATCAATATTTTCTAGCATTATTTTTGCTCCTTTTACATTTTCCTGTTTGACACAGGAGTAACATTTTGATTAGCCATGCTTTAGATTCTATTATTTTTCATGTCTGTGACGATAATCAATTTCTGACACTGTCTTCCAGCAATTTTCATTGGTTCAAATGAGAGAGCAGTAATAAACAAATGAAAGGTGACAAAACTGTTAATGTTTGAAGGCAGATTCAGTTTATGTGCTTCAAATGTGAAAGGTTTTGGATGCCTGCAGGAATCTCAGTTGAAATTTTCTGTTTATGGGAGCGACAAGGTGTAATGAATTCAAGTCCAAGGTGTAATAATGTCTTACGAGATGCAGAAAGACTGACAGAAGAATAAAAAAGTCCTTGAATAGACATTTTCCACTATTGCATATTAGTGTTATTTTTTTCCCCACCTCCCTCTTGCCACCTTTAGTGATCACCTTCAGTGAATGCTTGTATAATCTGGTTGTCACAGCTCTAACAGGTGATGTTGTATTTTTTCTTTCTAATAAAGCCCCAGGTTTGGGATTTAATTATTTGCCTGTCATTTCATATCATTTCATATGTTAGAGTTATGATAAAATAGCTGCAGGAATTATTTTATGCACTACATTTGAACTGAAAAAAATATATACTACTCTTTGTACCTCCATGCTTTCCTACCAGCTGAAACGATATTCCAGATTTCAATGGTTGTTCAGGGCCAAACTATCACAGTACATTAAGCCCTCATTAGAGGAAATTGGTCTGTCTTTATCATCAAACAGCAGCCATGGGGTCTTTTATGTGGACAGAGAAACCCATGTGTCAGTGATGAAATTACTATTTTCAGTTCAAAAATTCACCTATATTGATACTTTGTTCCAAAGTGCATATTCGACTATTAAGCATCAAAATAATTATTTGCTTCTATCAGCCATTTGAAGGAATATGTTTACTGTAAAAACAGCACTGGGAAGAAATATCAGTCATCTTTCCTGGATGTTGCAACCTTGAACCATATCAGCCCCACCTATTCTTTTGGTAGCAGGGATAAACACTTTTAAGTCAAGCCAGTGTTTCTCAACCAGTGGTATCTTAGGGGTGTCTGTGTTTGTATGGGACACCTGCAACCTGGCAGCATGACCACAAACATGGCACAATGAATACCATTAGGAGGCTCAACTTAGCAGGCAGAGCTCCAGTGCATGTTTATCTGCACTCAGAAAGTCCTCCTGACCATCCTGAGCCTCTTACTGGTGTTTGTTACATTGCATTTGGTCACCCAACCCAGAAGTAACTGGCAATTGCCCACCCAGAAGTGGACAATGTTTTAATCACTAGTAACTTCTGGTGGTACTTCCAGTGTCATCACTAATAACTTCTGGTAGTACTCCCAATGGACAATGTGAAATGGTACAATGGAGGACAGATATTGAGAAACACTAGGTTAAGCCCCTATAGTTTGATCCTCTGGCAGTATGTTGTATCAGCCTCTCAACCAGAGATATTCACATTTCTCAAGAATGAGTTGTGGGCACACACTGTCTTTAAAAAAGAAAGAAAGAAAGAAAGAAAGAAAGAAAGAAAGAAAGAAAGAAAGAAAGAAAGAAAGAAAGAAAGAAAGAAAGAAAGAAAGAAAGGATGAAGGGAATTTCCCTTCCATCTGTACGTAAATTTGAACTATGAGTAACCTCAGTTCCTGTTGTTTGTACAGTGACTGAATACAAGGAAAAGAATTTGGGTTGTATCAACCATACTGGACTTGTTCTATTGTGCCTGCTGATATTTACTTGTCTTTTTCCACATAATTGCCCATCACTTGTTATGAACTCTTGTGTGTTTTCAGGGATCCAAGTAAGATCCAAGTATCATTAAACCATTCATGAGAATTTATTTTTATCAGTTGCTCTGGCAACTTAAACACTTGAATCTTATTAAGTGTCTTCAGCCTAGTCAGTGTTCTCTCAAAATCTTCTTTCACCCAAATAACTTGGTACCTCACTAGTAAGTAAAACATCAAACATCTTTTCAAGTTATAAGAACACTGAAAGTCAACTCTGTTTTGCTAGAGCAACCTGGAAAGACTCTGAGGAAAGCAAGGATCCACTTGCACACTGAAGTAAGATGCCCTGCGTAACACAGTGTTTTGCACTCCCTCTAGTTAAACTACTGCATTGGACCCTGCACTTTTCAGAGCATCATGTTGTATTTAAACAGAAATTGATATTTATTAAGAAAACTAGCCGAATGAATCCACCATTGCTGGAGTAAAATTTCAAGAATATTTGTGGGCTACCGGCATAGCTGAGCACTGGTAGGGACAGACTGCTGGTACTGCGCAATGGCACTGGGCGGCAGGCACCAGTAGGCAATGGGTACTAACAGGAAGTGGGCACCGAAGGATACCAGGGGGCAGTGTCAGCCAGAAGTGGTCACCAGTGGGGACTGGGCATCCCTACCGCGCACCATTGGACAGCAGGCACCAATGCAGCAGGCACCACCAGGCACAACTGGACACTGGGCACCCCTGCTGGGCAGCAGCGAGCACTACCAGGCAACTGGTGCCACCATGCACTAGGAACCAAAAGGCACCATTAGATACCCCTAATGAACACTGGGCATCCTTGCCAGGCACTAAGCACCAGTGGGCAATACCAAGCAGCAGGTACCACCAGGGTGATTGGTTTTTAGTGGGTCCTTACATCACAGATGGGATACACTCCTCAAATTTCATGCTTCTAGGTCCAGGAATTGGAAAAGGGCATTGATCAGTCAGGGATTCTTCAGTGTAAAGTATAGGGTCAAAAACATGTTGTTACCCCCTTTCCATCCGCTTCTGGTTTGATTTTCCCAAAATCGGTTTTTAGTGGGTTCATGAGTCAGTCGGTGAGTCCGTCAGTGACTCTTAGGTTTAAATAGATATAGATATTCATACAGCCCGGGCTTTTTTCTGGGGGTACTCACCTGTACTCATACAGGCACCTTTTTCCACCTGTCCCCAACAGCTAATTAATAATAAGTCACATGGGGATGACTTATAGTGAGTACTGGCACCGTTTTCCCCAGAAAAATAGCACTGGATATATATAGATATAGAATAAGCAATTATTGAAACCAAAATGAGGGTGCAGTCATGGCCATCACATCACAAGTCCCTGGTCTCTCAATTCCCATGGTGATGTTGGGAAGCAAACGCGTGTCTGCGAACTGGCCTAACCCTACACTAGGAGTGGTGCAGAAATGCTTTGCAACATCCCCAGGCCAGCACAGGACTTGTGCTGGGGCTTATACATGCCTAATGGGGTTAGGATTACAGCCTCAGAAATTAATTGGTCAAAACATTTTATTATATTTGCATGTTTTTCTTTATATTATAGCTGACACACCAAAGCTTTCACAGGGGAGATGTAGGGAATGCGTGGGAAGTATCAGCATATTTATGTTGCCCCATCTTGCATTCCTGACCCCCTTACTTAGAACTGCTACACTGAATCCACAAACATCCACATCAACTTTCCTAAAAGGCCTGGTTTGGGACCATAGCATCATGTTTCTTGATAATAGGTTTTAATAGGATTCCTGATTGAAAATAGATGAGAGAGGGCAGGGAGCAAACAACTAACCTCCAACACAAGCTGATTGCCCTTCAGTCTTGTCAAGATCTGTTTTGCATCTACACTAAAGTCTTCCTGATCAAAGCAATTTGCTCACATGCACTGTTGAAAACAATTACATACCAATGCAGGAACTTACTTATTTTGAAACAAAACACATGACACATATCCAAGACACCATAAACCTAGTGCTTTGTTGTTTCTTCTTTCTTTCCATAAGAACCACAATATGATTTTGGAGTGGGACACCTCAAAATCCCTTTTTAAAGGAGTATGTTAATTTCACATTTAGCCAATAGGTAATCTGAGATACCCTCTCTTCCCATCCAACCATCAATATTCATTTTCTGTATCTGACCAGCGCAGAACTGCACTCATTGATATTTGCTTCCTGCTTTCCTTTTGCCCATCTAACTTTTGATTTCTAGTAATATCTTGCATTCTCTGTTACCTGGGGAATGATGAAATACACTGTATTATTAAAAATGCATGACAAGTACTTGACAATATTATAAATATCCATATTAGCGCAAATGTAACACAGCATCGAGTCTAATGCGCACCCCCATTGTCAAAGACTTGTGATTTAAAAAAAAATGTTTATTGCCGATTGTAATGCACACCCTTTGAAAATGGGGTATGCATTACACACTGTTGCTGGTCTCCCCTCCCCTTCATAGACCACCTATCTGGGGATCCAGTGAGCTTTCCCCTTTCCTTTCCCTGGACACCAGGAAGTGAAGAACACCAAAAAAGAGGACAAGTTCCCTCCAAAGTGTAGGACACCCAAGAAAAATGTAGGACTTTACAATATAAAAGCTAAAAACATTCATTTAAATTGGTTTCATGTGGTTAATTTCAACTCTAAATTGATTATTATTAAATTTAAAACTATTATATGTAATGTATTATTCCATATAATTTATGAATTACAAAAAGGCTGCATATTGCTTGCTGGCATGTTGGAGAAGGGAGATTTTTTTCCAGGACGCAGGGGTAAAATCCAGGACATGTCCTGGGAAAAGGGGGGATATTTCATCCCCTTGTGCTTGTGGGTGTGGTGGGAGTGGGAAAAGAGGAGAGGAGGGAAAACCCCTCTCAGCCTCTGCAAACCAGCAGTGCAGAGGCAGAGAGAAAGAGAAGAGAGCAGCCAGTGGCTGGAGAAGTGTTGAGCTCCTTCTCTTCCCTTATCTTTCTGCAGAGGCACAGCAAGGAGAGGGATGGGTGGCGGTGGATGAGAAGTCTGCAGAGCGAGGCCAGGGGGCTCTTCCTCTGCCCATTGCAAGCCAGCAGGTGCATCCCAGTTGCCCCCCAAATCCTCCAAGGAGCTTGGTTTCTTCTCTTCCCAACCCCTCTTCAGGCCCATCTAAGCTGTCCACCTTCCCTGCTGGCTTGGAGAGGCTGAGGGGAAGAGGCTCTCTCTCCATGGAAGAAGCCTGATGGGTGCAGCTGGTGGGCTGAGGAGGGGGTCCATGTCTTCTTCCCTCCTGCAGGCCTGGAGAAGCCACCAAGGGAGGGGAAACAAATGAAGGCGTGCTTTGCTGCCACCGAAGCATTGCCATCTCCAACATTCCCTAAATGGGCTGTAAAATCCACCGTAAATACACAAATATAAGGCACCAGCGAATATAATGCGCTTCAGCTTTTTCAGGAATGAATCTGGCTGAAAAATATGTGCATTATTTTTGAGTTAATATGGTAGTTAAACTGATTATCAAAAATCAGTGGGATTCTCTACCACATTTTTTGAAAATATCAGTGGTGAATTAGGAGAAGAGGAAGAAATGTATTGTCATTCTTTAGTCTCACAAGTAAAAAAAGACATGCAAAGAAATCATGTACCTAACACTATAAAATGCCTGCAGCTTCACTAGGACTCCCTGAGTTTTCTCTGAGCCACATGATTGCTTTGTGCACTTTGAGCAATCTGTAATCTCTTTGCAGCTGATCCTAATGCAATTAACCACTGGGTTAATTCCAAATTTAGTTTTGCTGACCTGTCCAAACCATGAAACTGCAACTGCCATATTGTATTACAGCAGCCGATAAATGATGATGAGGTGAGAGCTTTTGCAAGCCTTATGGATTAATTATTAAAATTGCCATCTAGGTGCCCATAAAATTTCACAGCAGAAATGCCTGGGAACTTGGCCTGTCCCTGACATACTACTGTTTCTTCCACCATGTACTGGCCTTAATTCATTTATAAGCCTGCTGTGTCCTTTTGTGGCACTCCCAGATTCTCCTTTTAAATTATGATACTTCAATTCCCTGGACAAATATTGGCGCCTGTCAGAAAGGCCTGTGAAAAAGGGGCTCCTATTTTACTATCTGCTTAGTGCTGCAGGAACAGGGAGATTGTTAAATGCCTGACAAGCTATTACACTTTTGGCTCCTGTTTTCACCTTTGTCTCACTGGCAGGGATGTCATAAGTACTGAAAGCTTGCTTTATCCAAGTACCTTGTTTGCATGTTTTTGAACAGTATATAGACATGTACAAGCCTATTCACAGCCAACTTCTAAACAAGCAAGCAAGGCCAATTCATATTCTGAACCGATTGCTCATCAAATGTCTGAATTCAAAGCATTAATTGCTGTTGAACTCAGTGGCATAGATAATGATCATGTAGTCTGGTGCAATGCTCAAAATGTTGCCCAGAAAGTGATGCCCCAACTGGAAGAAAACCTACTTTTTCCTCCATAAGCCATTGGTATTTTCATTTTCTGGTTACCGTAATTTTCCATAATGTTTGATAGACTGCAGATATTCCAATGCGGGTTGTTTCATTGAATTCTGCATTAAATTATCTTTCCATTGATATAACATGATATTATTATTCATACATACTCTGTTTTTCATAATATTGATCATTAGTGTCAAGCTTAGCTTGCTGCTCCTTAATGTTACTACCCCCTCTTCCTCATATCCTTACCACAGGCACAAACTGAAGGGTGCTGGGAAAGGAAGAGGCCATGAGTGTGCACATAGGGTTGCAGTAACAGTTTTTTTTAGTGA
The DNA here is from genome assembly GCA_030015325.1 of Cryptoblepharus egeriae. Classification (NCBI taxonomy): domain Eukaryota; kingdom Metazoa; phylum Chordata; class Lepidosauria; order Squamata; family Scincidae; genus Cryptoblepharus; species Cryptoblepharus egeriae. The sequence goes on along the minus strand of JAREYC010000001.1, from coordinate 74,662,753 downwards.
GGGTGGTAGGAACTGATGCCATCGTATCACACATTCCCTGTTCTGTTAGACAACATGTTCTGTTTTACTCTTTGACAGAAAAGATGCAAATAGTTTTAAGTTTCCTGCTGGGTATGATCGTTCAAATCCTCCTCGCCCCAAAAAGGGTTCCCCTCCCCAAAAGGACCGCAGCTCACTTGAGGAGGAAGGGGGATGGAAGAAGAGAAGTGGTTGTTTTTCTTTCCAGCATTTGTGGTTGGTTGATTTTATCATTTGCAAGAGTCTTGATCTCTTATATGCTCTGTTAAGCCTTTGTGAGTGAGTGAGTGAGTGAATGGATGAATGAATGAATGAATGAATGAATGGACTGCTCACAAAGTCTTGAGCTTTGCTCAGGAATGGAAAAAAATGCTGAACTCTCTCCAGGAACCTACAGTCATCTACTACTGCTGGTCCTATTAGAGCGGGGTGGGGGGGGGGGGGAGGAGTTCTACACTTTCAAGCAAGGACTAAAATCTTCTAACATTTCCCTGCTCCATGTTTTATTTATTGTTTGCACTCCTGCATAAATCTTGTCTTAATAAATCTCTTCTTGATCTACCCAGGTGATAAATACATGTCAAATGCAACTACACTGTTTATCATTTTAAAGAAAAACTGCAAGTTTGTATACTTCCCCATTCCCTCTGCTTCTGCTTAGCTCTGAAGAGGTGCATGATATATTATATATCAAGTGAAAGAAGGCTGCTCTTGTATCTACTGTGCTGCTATAATATATCTCCCAGGGTAAAAGATGATAAGATTACGTTTGGACAAAAGAGTCTTCATTGCTAGGCAGCTTTTTTGTTTATCACCAGCACATACAAAACTGAAGTTCACCTGACGTTATTCAGGCATTGTGCCATCTGCTTAAAGATGCCTTCAAAAAAACACAACTGGGCTGGATTATTTTATCAACCCAAACTTTGCTTTACTCCTGCCAAGGCAGTAACCTGTTCACAGGCACAGCCAGGCACCCATCACTTTAAACAGCAGTTTGGAGATGCTGGTAGGGCTGCGGTGGCGGGGGGGGGGTGTTGTCACTGGCTCCCCAGACACTCCAGAGACCCCTCAATTTAACAATCCCCAGCTACATTAAAACAAAACCTTCCTTCTTGGCAGCGGCATGATAATCCTGATTGGGTTGCTGTCCCTTCCCTGCAAATACAGATTTCAGACATCATTTATTCATACTTTGGGTGCAATCCTGACTTTAGTCCAGCTTAAATATGGCTTAAATATGCCCATATCCTGAGCTGATAGTTAGGCCAAATCCACAGGCCTAGGAGGACTCTAGGCTGGCCTATCTGCTGTTAAAGAGGCAGAAGCACAAGGGTAGCATGCTTTCTGGGATGGTGTAGTTGCACTGTATCCTGAGGTTGAGAGGCATGTGTTGCACTTAGGTTGATCCAGGATTCAGAATTTTTTGCCATCACTTCCATTTTTGCTCTGGCTTATCATGGACTCCAAGGCATCAGCTAAGATTTACACCTGCTCCTGAGGTGGCCTAACTCTGAGAAGCTGTGAGGGAGCATTTCTGCCCTGGAAACATGCTCTGGAAACTACCTAACTGCACTGTTCTACATGCTGAACATGCCCTCAACATGCTTCTGCTGATCTGCCTAGGCCAGCACTGCTAGGCCGGCCCAAATCTATCTGTCTTCAGCCAGCCTAAGTGGACTTACTCTGGCCCAAGTTGTAGGCCTTTCTTGGAATTAGGTCAGCCCAGTGCTAGATAGGCTAGCACTTCAGGACTGCAGCCTGTCACAGTTTTTTTTTAGTTTTTTTTTAAAGGAACAAATAAAAATTACAATCTTTGTATAATGCTTGGAGAATTGTTGTGTCTGTTAAGTGTTAAGTGACATTTAAAAAGTTTGCCCTTATTCCTATTTCATCAGATCTCATTGAAATTTGATCATTAACAAACTTAAACATTGAAACCACATACTGTATATGTATTCACAGGTTTTTTTAAAATGAAATAGTCTCAGCAATAGGCTAGCTTCTCCATATATTAATGGTAACAGAGTTGGAGAGATAGGAACGTTTCAAAAAAACTTGGTTTTACTGTCTAGTATGTAGGCAGCAAGAATTTGATTCAATCCCCTTCAAAGTCAATGGAAAGACTCCCACTGGCTTTAATTACCTGGATCAGGGTATAGAATAGACCGAATCAATTAGTGGAGTCCATCGGCTAGTGACTTGGACTTCTTTGTGTCAGACTTGCATTTCTTCACAGCTTGAACTAAAACCAGCAGTTAGTCTACTTGCTGGGGAACTATGAAAAGGAAACTTCTACAGTACTTCTAGCCAGTCCTAAAATTGTTACAAACAAGTATTAAACAATTTTGATGGCATTTTTCAAGTAGTTAGCTTCACATAAAGTGTATTTTTATATCATCTCTCTCTCTCTCTCTCTCTCACACACACACACACACACACACACACACACAGACACAGACACACAGAGGGTATTAGTAGTCTGGAAGTAAGGTCAAGGCAGTGGTTAACAAGATAGAAAGAACTAGCAACAAATTCTATTGTCATCAGCACTTGTACAGGGCAGGCTTATTGATTCCCTCTATAGGTGGTAAAAAACAAACTTAAAGATGGCTTTTGTTATTTTGTGCTGGGCTTGTTTTCAATCTACCCCTTTCAAAACCCTAAAGAGAAGGATCTTAAGTTTCTTGTTATCTCCATTAACATCATTTGTAATAGGTATTCAGCTTCTCTGGGTCCCGGAGCCTTCTTTTCTGGTTAGTGACCCTAGTTGCAACTGGATTTCCACTGACGATGGCATCATATGTGGGTGCAATAGAGCTGCAGTCAGATTGAATTCCCAGATGTTTTAAAAGACTTCAGAAAGGACTAGAAAACTGGAAAGCAGGGAGAGGTAAGAGAGAGGCAATCAGGAAGTCAAAGGTGAGCAGAAGATTGAGAAAAGAAGGGAAAAGAAGAGGAAGGACAAAGAGAAGGAATGTGTCTGAGGTTCAAAAAAGGAGGTTATAGCTCTCTTCCATGAGCTTCCTGGTCTGGTTATTAACTTCTGACTGGAATATCATCCTGCTCTGGATGGGGTTGCACTCCCTCAGAGTGTGGGGCTGTCTCTGAAGACAGTCCGGAAACTCCAACTAGTCCAGAATGCTGTGGCACTTGTGGTTGCTGTGGCTCGTTGGTTCAACTCTGTCGGGCCATTGCTTCAGCAGCTGCACTGGCTGGTCCTGACCTTTAAAGCCCTAAATGGATCAGGTCCAGGATATCTGAGTGACTGCCTTCTTCTGTACAATCCAACCTGTCACCTTAGATCACCAGAGGAGGCCCTATGAACTGTGCCTCCATCAAGGGAGCTGAAAGGTGTGGCAACCAGGAATAGGGTGTTCTCAGCTTTGGAAACCCCTTCCTCTGGAATTTAGAAAAGCTCCCTCAATACAGAGCTTCAGGTGGAGCCTAAAAGCTTTCTATTTTAAAAAAAGCTTTTTATTGAGGTGGAGGTTGGTTATTGTTTTTAACTTATGTATGTTTTTAATTTTTATTGAATGTTTTTAATATGATTTACTGTTAGCTGCCTTGAGTTGGCTACAGCCCAAGAAAGTCGGGGTACAAATTTATTAAATGTCTGTCTGTCTGTCTGGCTGGCTGTCTGTCTGTCTGTCTGTCTGTCTGTCTGTCTGCCTCTCTCTCTCTCTCTCTCTCTCTCTCTCTCTCTGTGTGTGTGTGTGTGTGTGTGTGTGTGTATGTTCTGGAAACAAATGCTACTAGTCTTCCAGCAAAATGCAGTCTGAACATTGAGGCACTCATGGCAGAAAAGCCATATTGGCTAGGTAACATATTATGAATATTAGGAATAAGGAGCCTATTAACATAACAATGTTCTTAGGAAGACAGGGAAATACTGTAAGCAGTATGGAAGGAACCCACCTTGCAAGGCCAGTTGAAGGGGCAAAGGGTGCTACAGGGATCCCATGGGTCACAATTCTTGTAAAGCAGATCCATCACAACAAATATTTTGCAGATTGCTTCTCCTAGGGTGCAGGCCAGCACAACTCATTGGTCCTTTTGTTCCTGTGGTAAGGTAGGGAGAAAAACACTTTTCTCTACACCTAACCCTCCCCCAGGAGTGGTGCAGAAGTGTTTTACAGCACTTTTGTGGCACCCCCAGGTCGGCCCAGGACTTATGCTGGGGCTTACGCCAGCCTAACTAACTGTAGGTTAGGATTGTAGCCTTACCCCCTAAACCAGAGTAACTACGGGAGCACGTAAGAGACTTTATGTGCACCTGTAGTTACTGCACCACCTAGTGAAAACCTATGGGGAATTCATATTGGAATCCAGAGTAAGTTGTTCTTACACCGGAGCAAGGACTCCCCGTAGTTACTCTGGATTTTGCTATGAGTGTGAATTTTCTTTTTAGATTTATGAACAAACTATATATGATATATTTTATAACTGGCCCACTATAGAACATGCCAAGATTGCCAACAGATGTGGTGGACTCTCCTTCACTGGGGACCTTCAGGTAGAGGCATGACAAGCATCTATCAGAGATGCTCTAGGAGGATTTTCTTATACAGGTAGCGGGATGGACTAGATGACCTATTAGTTCCCTTACATGATTCTTTGATTCTATGACTGAGTAATGTGTCTCTGGCAGCTAAAATTTGGGAGACCCATGCCTTATAGCAATTAATTTTGGACAGAAGCTTGGAACAGAGCCAATAAAAAATGGAAGCATCCTGTTGCTGAAACAGTTATTCTGGAATAGTCTCATTGGACTGTTATATTGTAGTAATTTGAGGACTTTGGCTAGAGGATAACTCAGAAGCTTCAGAAAAAAGCAACAAGACAAAGCCTGCTAATATGAGTAATGATGTCTTAAGAAAATCCTGCAATGGGAAAATTGAAACACCCAAGTGCCAATACGTCATTCTGCATCTGCACGCCAGTATATGACATAGCTGTCAATTACGTGTCAGAAAATAAATAGCCACATAAAGCATACAACAAACAGGTGGCGAGTACTGGCAAAAGTATAATTTAATACATGAAGAGGCAAGTGGCTTCTTTGCTATTAACCTTACAAAGACAAAAAGAAACTGGAAAACAAGACACCTGCAAGCTGAGAGCTCATGCAGTGTCTCTGGTGTGCATGTTAAATCATTCGTTAACATCTAATTTAATGATAATGTTATTTCATTTTCATTTTAGCTGACCTTACACAAAGCCTTTACTGCATGCATCTGTAATTCAGTCCGTCAGAATCTTTCACATTCTTTGCTTAAAAAATCAACTTTGACTTTTTTTCCTTGCCTTTTATACTAATTTGAAATTTACAGTCCAATTCAATGGCTGGGCAATGCCTGTATTTCTGCGCATTGCCCTGGCAACAGTCATTACAACCCATTTTGTCTGCTGCTGTACACACATACATAAAGTAGGCCTACACACAGTAGGCCCTTGATATCTATGGAAGATCCATCCAGGATCTAACCACCCACCCATCCCACGATCTAAGACCACAGTTTTAGGATGTGAAGTAGGTTTCACTGCTGAAGAATTGTTATTGGGGTTAGGATAGGTTTAATAGAGTTTGAGGAACTAGGAAAAAGGTAAAGGCTTTCTGTAGATTGCTTATTGATGAATTTTGTCATCTGTATTTCATGCACATTGTAAAGTCATGTATATGTACTTTCCCACTCTTTTATTTTCTTTTGCTTTTGTTGTCATTGTTATTCTATTGTTTTCTTATTTTCTATTCACATATAAAGGAGGTGAGGGGGAAGGGGATAAAAGGAGGAATTACTAATCCTTAACCTGCTGGATAGGTTTAGATATCTTATCCTTCTCTAAATGAAAGCTGGGCTGCATTGCTTCCCTTGTCTGGCAGGATTGGAGGTGAGAGCTACTACCATGGATGAAGGCTCTCCAACCAGAGAAAAATCTCCTTTAAATGGGCAGAGTGGATGTCATTAATGGGGAGAGACTAAAATGGGCAGCGTGGATGCTTTCAGGGGGGATGGAAATGAAAATGCCCAAGCTCTGCTTCCAGAGCAGGGATAGTTAAGTCATAAGGATCTGAACAAAAACTACAGAAATGGTTGCTGAAGTACCTCCTGGGTGTGGAGTTTCCTGGGCTTGAGTTAAAGTGTGGCCTTCCATGAGGACAGAAAGACTTGTTTACACCTTGAATGAGGAGGTTCCTGAATTGACAAAAGGTAGGTCACTGTCATTTGGGTCATGGGTTGGAGTGACATTCTGGTAAAGAGCTTTGCAAAGACAGTGCATGTGGTCTGTCCATTGGACAGTTAAGCTTCATATATTATTCAGGAAGACTTACAAACATGGTCATGCCAAGTGGGGAACCTTCAAATTTGGAACATCTTCATGAAGCATGACACACAAATGCCCTGCGATGCTTCAGCCATTTTAATGGCCTTTAGTTAGCTTGATCTTCATTAGGATCTGCCAAAGCTGGCTCATGATCTTGTACTGCGTGAAGTGGAATGTCAAATCCCGTTCTCTCATGATGTGCCAGCATCTGCTTCTCTCGCTCTCCAATGTTTTAGCTTGACACTTTCCTTCCCTTTACAATTCCTCTTCCTTGTTGTCTCCCTTTTCCAAGGAGGAGAAGGAACAGTAGAGGGAAGTAGGTGGACACAGATGACTACTTCTCCATCAATCTGTTACGTGAGGCAAATGCTTCAGACATCATGGATGGGATGACCTTGGGATTAAGCTTAATCTTACCTCTTCCACAGAAGTACTAGCTTCTAGAATGTACACTAAGGAACCAAGATCAAATTAAGAGAGTTCTGCACATTGGAAGAGAGCTTAGTGGCAACACCTGTTATCAATGAATAGAAAGAATAGTGCAAAGTGAATGGTTCTGTTAATGAAGCTCTCAGTTGGAAACAATGTGAAGATTCAGTATTTTCTCTATATTCAGTATATTCATAGGAAATGGTCCATTAACTTTCTCAGAGGATGATATTATTTGCTAATGCAATCTGTGCCACATATATCTCTAGTATAACTATGTAAGAAGTGGAGTCATTCGACCTTTAATAAGTGGGGAGTAGTATTTGAAGCTGCAGCTCATAGAAAATGTTGCTTTAAAGAGAAAGCCTAGATAGGTATGGTAATTTTATTTGTTGTTATGAGTGATATACCACGTATCCATATGGCAGAATGGTTTTGAAAATCAACACTTTTCCTGTTATAGACCGTGGGCGCAATCCAGAGCAACTATGGGGAGTCCTTGCTCCGGTGTAAGAACAATTTGCTCTGGATTGCAACATGAATTTTCCATAGGTTTTCGCTAGGTGCTGCAGTAACTACAGGTACACATAATGTCTCTTACGTGCTCCCTTAATTACTCTGGATTGTAGGGTATGTTGCCATAGTTTATAAATGATTAACTAATTAAGGCTTAACTAATTAAGGCTTAAGGTATTCTGTCACGAAAGTAAACATAAAAAGATTCCACAAATCAGGAAGGTGTATGCAAAGCTTTATTAAAAATACTAGTGATTAAAATTTATAACTGTGGTATACCTTCAAACAGTATTGTTATGTGCTCCCCACTTCCTGAAGTTATGAGAAGTTCAAGGGCAATGCAACATATCTTATTCTCCTTTGAAACAGAGGGCAGCAGAGACTTATTTAGCAAATCTGCAATATTGCTTTCCTCACAAATATAGAAGCAGAGCAGAAGTGGAAGCAAGTTAGTTACATTTAGAGAAGGCCACATTAAACCCTGCATCAGATTCTCAGGTAGCAATTGCTTTACCCAGGTGTACCCAGTTAGCAAAGTCCAGCTAACCTCTGTTCTTTACAGATAAATTCAACCAGTCAACTCTCCCACATTCCACAAAGCAGATGTCTCAGACCTCTCGTTACTCTGATATGGAGGAAAAGATGGGCCAATCCAATAATGACATTGACAAAGTCTGATCCTTATTCTCCCCAATTTTAAACAAATAATGGCTCTCCTCTAGATCACAATCCTAACCATACATACACAGAAGTAAGCTTCATTGTTTCAATGGATCTCATTCCCAGGAACATGTGTCTAGGATTGCAACCTATACACACTTCCCTGCAAGTAAGTCCCATAGAAAAGAATGGTGCTTCTGAGTAGATGTGCTGAGGATTGCACCTGTAATATTTTAAAAATGTGATTTAGGTGCATGACACTGAAGGTAAGGGGTAGGGCTTTAATTAGTATCCCTGTAATTTGTACACTATACATTCCTGCAAGAAGAGGGGCCATTTTGGAAAATGCACACTAATTCTGGGAACCACTTTGTCAAGTCACTTGGCGAAGCCATCGTGATCAATTCATGCCCAAGACAACAAGCAAAATCATAAAACTATATTAGTCCCTTTTTAATGGTAATTTCCTTTGGATGTTCATATTTCATTGATGACCAAATTGTTAAATGCTTAGTAGAGGACATCTCTCCCGGTATGCCATGGCAATATCAAATAGTGACAGAATAGTAGCTGCATTGTGATTCTGTTCTAATGCTGAAACCAAATGAAAATTAAATGGATATGTTCCAGATTCAAGATGGTTGGCACATGGTTGGCACAGGGATTAAAAGGAAAGAGAAAAGGAAATTCCCCCCTTTCCCCTCCCATCTCTCTCTCTCTCTCTCTCTCTCTCTCTCTCTCTCTCTCTCTCTCTCTCTCTCTCTCTCTTTTTTTTTTTTTTTTTCCTGGAAAAATGGTAAACAGCCTGAAGAAATGATACAATCCATTTTACCACCTTTCTATCCTGACACATATATAAACAGGATAGAAAGTCCTTGTACTTTAGTGGCAAGTTGGGACACAGCATTATTGAATTGTGGTAATTTGGTTATTATATCTTATGAAATCTAGTGCAAGAAAAGAGATTCTTGAACAGTCCAGAGATTCTTGCTGAGACAAAAGTCTGCAATTGTAGGTTTTGTCCAGTCCTGAATTCCCAAGCCTCCCAGCAGCAGAGGATGAAAATTCGGGTGGGGAGTGAGTAAATCAGCTAGGAAAGCATGTAGTGAGATCTTTTGCTCTGCAAGAGTAGCATTTGCTTTATAGTACTCCCAGGAGCTTCTCTACAGGTAGTCCTGCAGCCCAAGATGCTGTTTTCAAGGAATTTAGGACTTCTGCTTCTTTGTTGTCCAGGAAGAATGGTTACTGACATGTTCAGAGAAGTTATTCTGCTTCTTCACAGGGCCATGATATGTATTCAATGACCCGAGCAGAGTTATTTAAAATGAATCATGGAGTTTGCCTTTGAACCTTTTGTGCCCTTTCCTTGTGGGAAATTGCAGTTTGTACATGATAAATCAGTAGTAAATTAGCTCTCTGTCTGTCACTGGGCTTTTCAGCTTCAGTGATCATCAGGCCTGGTGTCAGTTTTCTGGAAGCCCTCAGGCAAAGGTGTTCAATGGGCTTACTGTGACATCCCTGCTCCATTGATGGCGCTACCACTGTCATTGGTATATTCAGGAGTTGGTCTAGCCAGGTGGGCCCTCTATTTGGACTCCATGTTGTGCCTTACTAGGCACAGCTATGGTGCCACTTCAACCACTACTGCCAACAGTAATGGCAATTTTTCACTGGGATGGTGGTTTGCCTCATAGTGAGAGCTACCTTCTGTGCCCTCCTTTCCCAAACTTTGCTTCTTTTGAAGGACCAAGCAACTGCATGACCACATCATTCCCACTGAAGCACCATTGCTCCAGCTATTTTCACTATCGTTATGTTTGAGCCAGGCATTTTGGTCACCATGTCAATTTCAACTATGTTCCACTGACCACAGAGCTGCCAGAGCCAAGCCTCACCTCTGGCCCACCTGCCCTAGGAACAGTCACCCCCTGCCACAGAATGCCTCCCTCGCACCTCCACCCCACACCTTCTCCTTCCCACTGCCCTCTCCAAACCCCCACATTCGCTGGAAATGGCCAGTGCAGCTCACCTGTCTCACTGTTCCTGTGGTGATGCACACAGATATGCGCTGGCTTAACCCTTCCCCCAGGAATGGTTTCAGAAGTGCCTTATGGCATTTTTACATCGTTCCCAGGCTGGCACTGGCAGGGGTTAGGATTGCTCAGACAGTGATACAGATTAGAAAGGCATCATTACAGTTAGCTGTGGGTTAGACAGGATCCAGGTATAGCATATGATCCTCTTACGAATCTGAGAAGCATTTATACCCATCTGAGTTACTGCCTCTTTTTTTCTTTTCCACGAGATGCTTGTTTATTTTTTTGAATTAGCCCAAAGATCGGACAAAGCATAAAATTCCTTTCTAGGATCCCAAAATGAGATGCGTTCTTATCTTTGAAACTTAAAAAAAGGCAGATGAGACAGAACTTGAGAGATGTGGGGAGGGGGAAGGCACGACCTGTGGAGCCTGCAGCCTGCAGCCTCTGCTCTTCATGCTATACCAATCCAAGAGTTGATACAGAATCAAGTAGCCCCATTGCAGGGATACTTCCTTTGCCCTAGGTAAAGGGACAAAAGTCCCTTTCACCTAAGGAGCCAAAGGTAGTGGCACAGTTGTATACTGGATACCGCAGCAGCCATTTTGGCTCTACAGCAGCCTTGGCACTCCAGCAAGCTTAGGATTGGGCTGTAGGACATCCACATTCTGTCTCTAATTTAAGTTTTTTGGACCAAGACACAAAGTCGTTATACTTTCCCAGAATATTACATTCATGTGAACACCAGTTAGATGGGATGTAGGACTCCTCAGGGTATACAGAGAGACAAGGACACAAAGATTTTTTTTTCAAATAATACTCACTTTTAAAAGGAAAACAAAGGATTTGTGGTCAAAGTGTATTCCCAATGGAATGGGCAGAGACGAAGGAATGGGCAACGGGACAGTTCTTTGAAGGGAAGATGAAAGCCAACATTACAAATAAACAACTGGGAAGGAGACTTTACACTCACTTGTAAATCAAGATGGCTCTTCTCAGAGAACAAAGAGACCCCATTTTGGCTGAAACTGCTGCTTTAAAATTCAGGCCTCTGTGCTTTGTACCATTTGTCCCATAAGAAATTTTTTTTTATTTAAAGGCTCTCGTTTCTTTCTACCTTTCACCTCCAATACATTTTTTGTTCAATAAAAAGTGCAATACATGGCATTCACCTATGCCAGCTTTATATACAAATTTTAAGAGTGCATTTTGAGTGCTTTCCATTCTACCACAGGGGTATTAAACCTATACTGAATGTTATTTATATTTTTAACAGCCCAATCCTGTTCTGCAGGTTGCAGCACAAATTGGAGTAATTCTCCGGTGTTGCAGGGAAGATTTCCATATGGGGCTACTCAGATCTGTGCCACCCAGGGGTCCTTTGAGGGGGAACACACAAGAACAGAGTACTGGCATTTCTGTGTGAGTACCAGCACCTGTGTGGGTGAGTTCAGTGTTCCCCAAGTAGACATGCTTATTATTGCAAATAACTTTTTGATGAGTACCTGTGAGTACTGGCAGGAGAGTTCTGGCACCTATTTTCCAGAAAAAAAGCACTGGTGCCGACTAAATAGCTGGCCTGTTCTTCATCTAGAAGAGGGCAGGATCAGGTTGAGGTGGAATTATTTCCTGTTCCCTGGCACATCGCCTGACGCCTCTGCTTCTTTCTGAGCATGTGCGTAGCCCCTATGTGTGCTGTTATCCAATGGTCAGCTGCTGGGGTAATGTGGGGCAGCTTGACTCCCCTGATAACAGAGAAGGCTCTGTGACAGAGACCAGCACTGTGGCATGTGTGCCATGGGTTTGCCACCACTGGCCTAGTATAAGACCAGGCTGCTTGGGAACAGGTTTTGGATTTGGCCCTAGTACCAGATTCTAGTCCCCGCCTCTTAGGCATGGTTATCCCACCAGTCTATCTTCCCCTGTCCCAGAATACTCCCAGTCTGCCCTCTTTCCGCCCTTCCTGAACTACCATCCCAGCTAAGATAGACCAGCACAAGCTACACTGGCATTCCAGAGGCCAAATTTGGTCTCCAAAGGCTGGCACATGGACATATGCTACCTTCTCACATGGTGGCCTAAAAGTGTCTTGTGGCACTTTGGCAATACATCTGGGCCAGTATAAGGGACATACGCTGCCTAAGCAGCCCTGTGGATTGGGGCCTAAGATTCTTGTCTCTGTCAACTTGGAGCCCACTAAAATGGTTTCCCCACAGCCTTTAAGGCCATCTCCGAACAATAATGTATTTTCTTTGTCAATTCAAAACACTGTTGAAGCTTGTAAGAATTAGCACACTCTGTAGAAGTCTAGGCAGGAAGCATTCTCATTGACAACTAGTACAGGTCCAACCTTGTTATACACAGATTTTTTAAATACATAGATTTGCAGGTGTCTCGAGAAGTATTCAGTCACACTAAAATAGTTCATTCTAGAGACATGTTCATCATCTGATCCTATAGTGGGGAGAGAATGGCTAGTGTTGCCCTACTTTATATGCGAGTCATGAGTCTTCTGATGCTCATAAAGTATATTGCCTATTGGAGAGAAAAGAAGGCAAGGTGGATGCTTCCCCAATGGTTTACCAGACCAGATACATTTTGTCATATATATTGAACATAGGTATGCTGGAGGGCAAATTCCACAGCAGATAGAATATCCTATTTCATTCTGCTACCTGTGAACATTGCTGCAGCTTATGGGCTGTCAGCATTTCCATTATACAGCCCAATCTTTGGGGTGTAATATCTCAGCTGTTATGAATCAAAGGCGACTGAAACATGATGCTGTTTGTCAGCTCTGTAGATAATTTATTTACCAAAAAGATCAACATCTACTACAGTCATATATTTGCAGTATTGCCAACGACATTTTAGAGAAATTGCTACATTTTAAAAAATCACTACAAATGCTGGCTTTGTTTTTCTAAAACCATTCATACATTAGGGCCAATTCATGCCATACGCATTTTGTTCATTCAAGCAATCCCTGTTTTCCCCAAGTATTGCATGTCAGCATGTGAACAGCATCGAATCCTGTCCATGCCTCCTTATAAGTAAACCCCATTATAGTGAATGGGCACTTTCTGGAGGGAAGTGGAGGCTGGTAGCTGTGGCCAGGAACTGCTTGCTCTGCCCCCATTTCTCCTTACTCTCTTCCTTTCCTGTCTCTGGCTGGGTCCAAAACAGGAATTTGGACCTAACCAGATGGGACGGGACCCTCAAAACTGAGAATGTCCCAGTTTTTTCTGGCCATATGGGCAACCCTAGCCTAACCCCATGAAGGCATATTAGAGTGTAGCTCTAATTGGTGGGCCATGAGGCTCTAGCAGGTTCGCACCTACTCTATAGAACCGGTTCTTAACAAGAGATAGGACATATAAAGTTTAAAAATAGCCATTTAAAAGTGGCTGCCAGATGGGCAGAGAACTGGTTCTTAAATTTTTTGATGCCCATCACTGGCCTTGACCCACCATTGGAACTTAAGAGGTTCCCTTTCACTTTAAGGAGAGTGACTCTGAAATGGGTGTCTGCACTGCAACACCATTTGCACCCATCAGCATTTAAACATATCGGCGGGACGACAACGACAATAGTTACAGCATTCCAAGTGTTCTGGAGATGTGCAGCCCCCTCCCTTCTACTTAGTGGCATCCACTCCCTGAAGTGGGGTCCAAATGTAGAAAAGTTATATTAAAATGAGGCTGGGAGCACACATTGCTATAACCACTGTGGTGCCATTGCCACATTCCCCCAAAACCTATTCCCTGGTCCTGCAAATACTTATGAGTGGTTCTCATACTCATGGAGAAGATTGCGGATAGGATTGCAGCCTAGGAATTGTAATCCAGTTGGTTGTACAACAAGAATATATGCAAATGAGTGTGAGAGCAAACAGAACATGGCATCATGTTCTTTTCCCAGAAGAGTTTGTTCTGAAGATGCAGTTTTAAAGTAAGTGGGCATATATGTGTAACCTACTCAAAAGTGACAACCACATTTACAATGTTTCCCAAACAGCAAGAACCAAAACAAGTCCTTTTGTCCTTGGCCAGCTTCTGAATTTGATTAATATGGCTGTTTTGTTGTAAGAGTAAGTGCATTCCTCAATATAGATTGCTCATTGGGTGTTCTGGGGTTTGTGTTCCTTTGAAGTACAAACATAAATAACAATTTTAGGAAACTCACATTTTTTCGGAAAAGAACATTATAAGTTGCTTTGAGGATTAAAATGGGCTGCTTGCTTTTAATTTCAAGGAGCTGCACTGCAAAATACATAAGAACATCCAGATTTCCTTCTTGTTTCCTAATTCACATTGCTTTCCTTCCTCTTCTGGGATTGGTTATGCATGTTTATTTAAAAATAAATCCTGCTGAGTTCAAAGGGACTTAGTTAAGGGAACATCACTTAGAAGTACCTGTACACACATTAAGCATGGATTAACTGTATTATGATATATAGAAATGAAAGCTGATTCATATTAATGCCTTATTAGTTCCATACAGGATCAAAATTGCACCTCATTGGCTCTCAGAGCAATCAGAATCATGGGAACGTTTGAGTTTTTGTTCCATAGGCTTTTGGGTTTTCATTTTCTGGTTAATTGGCCGTAACCTTTGATGGAATATTGATATTCCAATGGAGCTTGTTTCACTGCATTCTGCATTAAAGAATCTTCCTAAAATATATAAAATAATTGTATTATCATTCACAAATACTTCATTTTTCATTGTAGCCCCCCCCGACCCCCCAAAAGGTTGTAGCCCGGTGCAATTGCACTCCCTGCACTCCCTAACTGGGATTGGGGATTGTTAAGCTGTGACAGCCACAGTCAGTTAAGCTGTGAATTACAGATCAATTTCTGTCTCTGCCTCACCCCACTCATTGTCAGTTGTAAGGCTGTCTGTAGGAATTCTGTGAATTTTGTGAAAAAAATAGATTTTACTTTTACATCTAGATAGCACCTGCCATTTCTATTTCCTGTCTTCATCCCATGGCCACCGTGCTCTATCCAGCATGTGGAAGTTGATCAAATGGTATT
Source organism: Cryptoblepharus egeriae (assembly GCA_030015325.1). Classification (NCBI taxonomy): domain Eukaryota; kingdom Metazoa; phylum Chordata; class Lepidosauria; order Squamata; family Scincidae; genus Cryptoblepharus; species Cryptoblepharus egeriae. The sequence goes on along the minus strand of JAREYC010000001.1, from coordinate 74,647,728 downwards.
ATTTCCACTTCCCTCTCCTTAAGTCTCCAGCTCCACAGTTGGCCAAAATGGTCTCTTCAGTGGCTCTGTAGCTGCCAAAATCTGAAGAGAAAAGGCAGGGAGGGTTGAGAAAAGGGGATAGGATCTGGGGTACACCACTGTCCCTACATCCACCTCCTTCTCCACTGTTGTCTTTTCTGGTCCAGTAGGTACGATGGAAACCAGCGACTGATTGTCACCTCTTGCAGCAGTGGTGTCAAATTACTCAACAAATCTCAAAATGATCAACCCCTCTCTCTGAATGCCCAATTTCATGGGAGAAACATGCATAAAACTAGAAACTTTTTCATAGTTTTCACAACTGCACATTAAAACAAGTCTTCATCCAATTTTTAAGCTGTTTATCTCATAGCCGTGAATACTACATAAAATTATGGGGATTTGCAGCAGTAAAAGCTACATAAATATGCAGGTGGTTCCCATGAACATGTGCAAGTGACTTTGGAGGATTGTGACTTGAGGCTGCAGTCTTCAAATCATTACTCCAGTAGAAATATAATTAATATGACTCATTTCCTCTGTCTACACAAGCTTTTCTTAGCATTGTTGGAAGAATATGATGTGACTGCTAGATCGTTCTGATTGCCCAGCCCCACAGCTAACTTTTTGAAATGGAAAGTTCAACAAACATTTAAGATGTAAGAAGAGATGATTAATTTCATCCCATTAGCTGCAGGTTATCACAGATCATGGTTCACTAACAATGGCAATTTTTCTATCAGAATGCAGTTTTACATAATTTCCACATTAAACAGCAATAAGATGTGATTTATCTTCTTTGTTCCATACCAACCAAAGATAAAGACCTGTTTGGTTGTTCAACCTGAACATAAGGAAGTGGAGAATGGAAGTGTGCCCATGATCCATGTCGATGCACTTTTTGGCCATGACTCTGACCATTCCCTGTGTTTAACATTTGCTTCTGCAGACAAAAGGTGCCTGGAGGCTGGAGAATGGCCAGCTGCCATGCGCCTGCTTGGCCTTTCTTCCTTTTACAGGCCAAATAACATCTGCAGAAAGCTATTGTATTATCCTTGTTCTATGCTTCTTCTTTTCAGACCAGGCATCTTATGAGTGTGATGATTGTTCAACCAATCAGTGTACGAGTTAATTATCCATCAAGAGAATAGATAGTGCAAAGCAACACGCTTAATCCGGATGAAACGATCATTCACTACTGACATAATTTTGTTATTCAGACAGGAAGATACAGATGTATTGCATCATTTAATCAATATACATTGGCAGCATGCAATCTGCCCTCAGAGTGAGGGATTCATAGGGCAAAATGAGGTGGCTGCTGCAACTAGAAAGTTGTCACTTTAAAACTGATAAAAGAGAATTTAAATATTTTTTTTAAATCAGTATTTTAAGCTGGTCATGCATTGGTCATGCAAACACATGGAAGAGGAGAATGCTGACTTAACCAAACATGGTTAGTAGAAAAGTACTTGGTGATGGCCTGATGGCCTGATGCTGGCTCCATCTAGGATTCAAACTTCCGCAGCCATCAGTTAGTGGGAGCTGGAAACTGGTATCATTTCCTTAAAAGTAAAGATGTTTGAAGGACAGGTAAAGGGCAGAAAATTTTGGAGACAAAAGGGGATGGAAGAAGGCATGGCAGAAAGATGAGTCTTGGAGAAAGGACAAAACAAAGAGACCTGAAAGCAATTTGCAAAGGACTCACTAGGAAGCAATCAGAGTGAGGCTGCAATCCTAATCCCTTCCTAATCCCTAATCCCTAGGCTGGCACAAATCCTGTGCATGACTGGGTGTGTCGTAAGTGCTATAAGGCAATTCTATGCCACTCCTGGGGAGGATTAGGCCAGTGCACAGACATGCGCCAGCCTCCCTACACCACCATGGGAGTGGTGACACAGGTGAGCAGCGGTGTAGCTAATGATCATGTAGCCCAGGGCAAAGCTCAAAATGTTGCCCAAGCAAGTGATGTCACAACCAGAAATGATGTCATCCTGGGGTATTTTTTATTTGTAAATTTTCCATCAACAACAAAGTCAATCATCAACAAACAACAACAAAACAACAAAAATCAACCAAAAAAGTGAGATATCCCCACTCATGTAAGATGATGAGTATTCCTACTTTTAGGAAATGAGAAGTAATTCTTTTTACTTTTAGGAAATGAGACATTCTATTTTGGAACCTGCACGCCATAAAATTCTACGACACTTTCTGACTGGGAGAAAAGAAAGCACAATTGATTCTACTCTACTTTATATATTACAACAATGCCTCAAAGTGGAGCCACAATGTGGGGGATGTGAGATCTGGTAATAATAGGGTTATATAAACATTATTTGCTGTAAAATCTTTCAGTTGCGAGTGTCTGTTGAATTGTGGTATTTAATATACACATAATTTAATGGTCACTTTAATGCAATGCTTAATAGCCTGGGAAAGTAAATAGAAAGAGCAATACCATTTAGAATTACTTCTGGGACTAGGAGAATAGATAAAAAGGAAAAAAAAACATATAACTCAGAGACTGAAAACAAAAACAAAAGATATGAATTCAACTGAAGATATTAGGTTTTGCATACATAGAATATACGGCACATTGAAAAATTACGTTGGCTAAATGTTCATGCAACACACAGTCAATCTTCTGAATATTCCTTACCTTTTGGAATATTGGAACCTTATTTTGCATATATTAAATCTGACAAGCTGAAGCAAAATGTTCATTCTTGCAGCTGACATTGAACTCATTAGAATTTGTGTTTGAGCTATGCATATGTAGTTTGTTATAGCTGGAAAATATATTTGCTTCTAACTTCGCAGCCATTTTATTGAAGGCAATAAGACTACACATTGCTTTTAATTATGTGCTATGCAGCTTCAAAGTGTGTTTTCTTTAGATGACCATTTTTAGATTACATAGCATGTTCAAGCTGTCCCTTGATTTTGGTTAGGAACACAGTAGTAGGAAGGGAGAAAGACAGTTCTGGTGGACTGTGGCCACTGACCCTAGCTTGTATCCAACACTGGATTACAGCAGTTGGGGTCTCCTCAGGGATAGAGGAACTCTTACTCTTTCCCATACTCCTTGTAGCATCACAGCCTATTAGGACTATTTAATGGGACTATTTTCATATATTTGCACAAGCTGTTTTGCTGGCATAGAACTGAATAGCCCCAAATAATGCTAGCAGGCCCAGGACAGGGGTTAGGATGTATCAAATATTAAACAACCAAAAATATAGCAGAATTAATTTTGAATTATAAAATAAACTAGAGTGTATACTGGCTAGGAGTTTCTTAGTACTAAAATGTACCATGAGTAAGAAGGGATGATGTATGTTTTGGCCACAGAGGCATCTGCAGATTGTCCAGATACAGAATTAATATCTACACCTAGTTCTAAATTCTAATCCTGGTGAAATGAAATTTTATCTCTGCCTTGCAGCTTTGTCTAGGAAAGACCTAGATATACTGTCAGGGAGAAAAAAATCTAAATACAGGTTTTGAATTTTGTTTACATATTTATTTCCGTATAAATTCACCTTGGTTAATTAGCTTGATATCAGGGTTACTCACTGAAGCAAGATATTTTAAGAAAATACAATAAATTTTTCAAAAAGGAAATTTTAAATCAACATATTATTTATTTATAATATAAGCTTGATTATACATTTTAAGGCCTTTGCTTAATTAAAAAGTCAGAAAAATAATGTACTTCCTCTTTCTGATGGTTCATTTTCTGAAGATCCGCTCTTTCAGCACATCTAAGTTATAGTCAGAAATTATTCATTCAATGCATGTTTTGCTCTTTCAACCTCTCTGTTGTTTCAAATGCTAAAATTGCTGATGTTGATTATTTGACAGGGTGAGTTGGACTGTTTTAGATTGTGTAAGTGTGAGAGTAAGTGAGTGAAAGGAAGCACACATGTTCCCTTTAGCTCCTGGCTCACTTTCATAGCTCAATTTCACAGCTAACTTTTCACTACAGCTGTGGCCTCTAACCCATCAGGTAAGTGGGGGGGTGCCTATATGCAGAGATGGGCAGGCCTGGCTCCAACAACCGGTTTGCCGGAAGTGGGCGGAGCCAGGCAAGTTCAGGGGGCGGGGCTGAGGTCAGGGGGCGGGGCCATGGATAATTTTTTTAAAAATTAAAAAAATTAAATTTTTTTTTAAAAATTAAAAAATTTAAGCATGTGGCTTACCTCTGAGTAGACCTCCATAGGATGGTGCTCTGAGGCTGAAGTCCTCTCCACATTGGCCTGGAAGTAAGTCCCATTGACTTTCATGGGACTTACTTCTGAGTAGACCTGCTTAGTATGCCCCGCCTGGCCAGCCAAGGGAGGCGGAGTGCGGCGGGCGGGCCAGCGAGGTGATCCTCGCCTCCCCTGGCCGGCCAAGGGAGGCGGAGTGTGGTGGACGAGCTGCGAGGTGATCCTCGCCTCCCCTGGCCGGCCAAGGGAGGCGGAGTGCGGCGGACGAGCCGCGATGTGATCCTCACCTCCCCTGGCCGGCCAAGGGAGGCGGAGTGCGGCGGGCGGGCCAGCGAGGTGATCCTTGCCTCCCCTGGCCGGCCAAGGGAGGCGGAGTCCGGCGGACGAGCTGCGAGGTTCTCGGGCCCCCCCGGCCAGCCCCCCATGAACCGGTTTGGCCATTTTTGGCCAGTTACCATAGCTACCAGTTCGCGGGCATCGGGCTCGGAGGAACTTCCGGTTCAGGCGATCCGGTCTGAACCGGTGTCAGCCCATGCCTGCCTATATGTGGAAATTGATGCAACTCAAGCTGATATTATTGAACTACATGAACCACGTGGGCTGACCGTACATCATAGCATTAGACTAACTGTAGAAAGTGGCTTCATTTACCTTTTTCAGAAGTTATTAAAAACATAATGAGTCTTTCTTCTGCTGGATTAGACCAAAGGTCCATCTAGCAAGGAATTCTGCTTCACTGACTGACAGCAGATGCTACCAAGGCCTCACTGACAACTTTTATGACTAATTAACACATTACATTGAGGCAAACCTGGGTTTGCCAACTGTGCACACTAAGAGCCAATCCTATTCAACATTCTAGTACTAATGCAGCTGTGATGCATCCCCAAAATAAGGGAACAAACATTTCTTTATATCAAGGAAGGCTTCTTGACTCCCCACTGCTCCCCCTGCAGAATGAAGTATGGTATATATATCCTGTTGGCACAGCTGCATCAGCACTGGAAAAGTTGAGATAGTATTCAGCCCTCAGCAGGAGTTGGTATTTATTACCTCTCTGATACATAACATTAACATTTGCATTCAACAAAAACAACAATGGTACTTATATACTGCTTTTCAATAGAAAGTTCACAAAGCAGGTTATGCATAAAATGAAATTAATAATTTTTTGTTGAGTGCTTTAAGCTGATTTGAATATGCTTGCAACAGAAGCAGGACAGAAGTTTAAAAGCACAATAAATAAATTTGCCTGTGTGTTGCTGTAATGTTCCTGCGGAGCTGTATCTGACAGTTGTGGTCACTGAAAATTTAAGTGATGGAAGCAAAATAATTGGGCATGGTGTCTCAGTTGAGGCTTCACTTGGATACTAATATCATTTCCATTTGATTCAGTCAAGTGATCATAGGATTTATTCATATGAGCTCAAGAGAGGCTCAGCAAGCACCTGTCGGGGATGCTCTAGGAGGATTTCCTGCTGCAGGCAGGGGGTTGGACTAAATGACCTACTAGGTCCCTTCCAACTCTAGGATTCTATGATTCTAAGAAGCCCACATTGGGGCATGCCTTACTAAATGGGATGCCTTACAAAGTGGCACTCATTGCCTTACAGGAATGCCTTACTATATGGCACTCATTGCCTTTTAATTTGTTCTGTACAGTTTCCAAGACTGCCTCTGGAAGACTTTTCCTTTATCGATTTGTCTAATTTTCCTGCCAAAATATAAATATTCAAAATAATATTATAATAACCGAAACATGCATATTTACAAATACAACTAAAGAAGACTGCAGTTTTATTTGAAGTCACCAACCTAATCAGAAGCTTCCCACAATAATGGCTTGGTGATGGTGATGTCTGTCTAAATCAGGCTCTAAAATATTGGCCAGAAATATTCAAGCACTCAAATTCACAGTGACATTATGACCGCTTCTTAGAAATCTGTTAAATTGTCATGAATATGTGTCTTGGTTTTCTGTTAGTTACTATTTTTATTGCATCTCCAGTTTGTTTACGGAAAAGAAAAATAGAGGTTATTGGTATTCCATGAGAGATAATTAAGTTTCTTACTTGCCATATTTAGTTAATAAAAAACAAACTGTGAGAAGGCCAGCATTCTGTATGCAGATAGCTGGCCCAGTTTCCATAGGAAAGAAACTAATAGGGCAACATGTGAGGAAAGGAGGTCAGGAGCAAAAGGAGGTGTTAAATTGGTGCCAGTGTTCTAGGATTTTCTTCATGCCAGGTTTTGATAGAAATGGAAATTGGATATTCACTGCCTGAATTAATGATTGGTTTCCAATTAGACAAGCTGCCACAGAGGGGAACTATCTGATATATGTAGATGTCACACAAGTGAAAAAGTAAGATCACTTTTATTTTTAACTCTTGGAACCATTGTGAGAGCCTGGAAATTGTCTTGAATTTGTCATATGAATGTGTCGCAAGGTAGAGTTTCATTTCTGCATTAGATTGATAATATGAGAGTAGAGTTCATTGCTCATTGCTGGGCTTCTCCAGGCAACCCAGTTCAACACTGATCTCCCTAGGTGGACATGTTAATTACTACGTCATGAGGATAAGTAGTCAGAATGGCCGTCCTTTTCATTCTTGAACTTTTCATAGTTTTTCTCCCATTTGTTTTGTGATTTTATTTCCTTATCCATATGGAAAAAAACTTAGCCTTTAAAAGATTAAGGGTGCAATCCTGAAGTGTACTTGGCCTACCTATGTGGCACTGGACTGGCTGAGATATGCCAGACTTTCTGTACCAGAAAAGGCCTGGGCCAGCATAAGTCAATTTACACTGGTGCAAGGCAGATGGATCTAAGCCGGCCTAGGCAGCTCAGCAGGGTTGTGTTGAGGTTATGCTGAGCATGGCATATAACAGTGCACTTGGGCAGTATCCAGAACCAGTTTTCAGGACAGAAATGCCCCTTCCCAGCTCCTCAAAGTTAGACAACCTCAGAAACAGGAATAAATCTGAGTAGACCCATAGGGGTCCATGATAAACTGGAATAAGAATGGCAGTGTTGACAAAAATTGAGTTCTTGGCCAGCCTAACTGCAACCCCTGCCTCTCCACCTTGGGATACGGCACAACCTCACAATACAGTCAGCCACTCCAAGAAGCCACTTACTTCCACCCTCCACTCCAGGTACTGCTGTACTGCAGTCTCATGCTGCAGCTGTTACTGGTTGTCAGGAACTTCTGGGCTTCCTTATAAGGCAGACACCATAACTGTTCCATGATCAGTGTAATCTGAGGGTGGTCTCCTCAGGAGGACCTCCCCAGGTGCCATTTATTATTGCTCAGCAGCTTTCTAGCCCTGTGGATTTGTCTAGTCTGTCTAGCCTTCTTTCTGCTCTGGATACAGCATACTTGGGCCAGCCCAGCTATTGTTAAAGCTTGGAAGAGGGAAGAGTGTACGAGAGTTTGATTTGTGTGTTACTCTTGTTAAGCAGATAATTAGGATTTATGAAACACTTTTTAATTTGGAGAGTGCTTTTTTCATCTTTATTGTGTTATTTCAGAACCCTTGAGTAGTCACAGATTCACTCTGTGACTCATCACAGCCTCACTACTCCTTCATTCATCTTACAACAACATACAGGCCCTAAAGCATTTATTCTCTTTGAAGAAAATATAAAGCTGTCTCATATTTCTGGGGAATGACCATAGCTTACATATCAGTAGAGCTGAACTCTACCAGTTCAGAAAAAGAAGGTTGTTGAAGGACTCTACAGGTCCAGGATTGTTATACACTGATTTTTTTTACACAAACTTGACTCAACACTGATATCTACAGCACATGAGAAGGAAAACGTGTATATATCAAGTTTATCCCATCCCTGATGTCCGATTAGGCAGAATTTGTTTGCAAACAATCAAAGCTCTTCGTTCAAGGATCTTGAGTACTGGGTACTTTTGGGTCCTGTTAGGTGTTCTACAAAAGAAAAGCGCATTCTGGGAATTATAACAAGCAGTGCTGGCCACTTTTTCCTGAATCACACTGCATTTGGTGTTTTTCTCCTACATACCAACCCTGTGGAATAGAATTTCAATCTAAAACAGGGATCTCCAAACACCGGTCCGGGGGCCAGATGCGGCCCTCAGCGATCCCTCTATCTGTCTCTTGGGCAAGCCTTATAATCCACTCCAATATATTCTTATATGTAAATATATGTAAATGTATTCAAATTTGATATGTAAATTCGTTTTCTGGCCCCTGACACTGTATCAGAGAGATTATGTGGCCCTCATGCTGAAACGTTTGGGACCCCTGGTCTAAAGGAAAAAAAGAAACCCTTCACCCTTTCATCTCCATTAATAGGATTTTATTATGAGACACTTAACAATAAATTTTCTTTAAGAAATTAACAACATACTTGTGATGATGCAATTGTAATGCCTCTTCACCATTAGGTTTTCTTTTCAAATTTCTTTCTTCAACTCCCTGTCTAATCTTCTCATTCTGGCATTTTCTGACTCCGATTCTGTCAGAAATCCAGTCAGACAAATCACAGGTTGCTTTCCTGGTTGTCTGGAAAAAATGACTTGTTATTATTTATTTATGCTTGGTTTTGCAGAGATCTCCCATCATGTTTGTGTCTTCCAATGCAAGAAATAGCCACATCAGGGGAGTGGTTGACTCCTGAGGAAGCTGACTGTCTTGTTAAATGTAACACTAATTGTTGCAGACATTTTTTTGAAAGATGTATACAAATTCCAAAAGGTGTGATTGATGTCATACTGAGAAGTGAGTGTTGAAGCATTCCTGCTGCTGTCACCACTTGCCAGCTACATGATGTTGCCCCAAGACTGACCTACCATCTGCTGATTGCCTGGTATTCATCTCCCACTGACACTGCCATCTGTTGACTGTTTGATACCGTGCTCCTACTGCCCTCCGCACCTGCCTAAAAAAACATGACCTCTGCTCTCACATCACTTATTCCCCCCACCCCAAAAAATAGATTGATAGTATTTCTCTTAACCTGGAAGTGGAGCTTTAGATTAGCATTGCTTTATTCCACTTTTGCATCTGTAACAGTTCCAAATCCTTTATGCAACATTTGCTAGCAGGCTGCCATCATATTGGCAGTCCACATGGACAGGGGGCTGCATGGCTTACATCCCAACTCCTATATAGCCATGCAGCAGCACTAATGTCTGCTGTATCCTTCATGGGAGGTTTGGCATATTGAAGCCTTCGTGAAATAAAGGGACATTTTCTTCCTCACCTTGTATGCTCCACCACATATCATGGGCCAACCTGGACCTGTGATATTGCACCAATGATATTACTGGTGTAAGTCTACACTGTTCCATGAAAGCAGATTAGACCTGGGAAGAGAGGATTTTGCAGGTGCTGCCGCCACAAAATCTGCCCTCTCCCTGGGCGCAATCTGTCCTCCAGCCCACCCATCTCCCTGTTGTCCTTATTCTGTCCATCCATTTCCCATCCCTTTCGCAGCCTCATTTGCACTGGCTGTCATCCCGTCTATTGAAGCATGGACCTAGTTGCTTGTAATTTGCAGCTGTGACCAAGACACAGTCACTGGGATTGTCAGGTTTGCAGCTGCCATAAAGCGTATTCCACCAGAAAACATGCTCATATGATAGGGCTTTCAGTGAAGAAATGTATCACATGACTCTCAGAAATAACAAACTATGTGCAAAGATGCACTTCTCTAAGTGGAAGGATACTTTTGTGTCAAGGACTTTTTCCCCTTGTGCAAATATGTTGTGCAAGAAATGTGAAATTCAGAGATGTTCTTTATATACCCTTTGTGCATGAAACGTAGTTATGTGATTTAGGGCACAATCCAGAGTAACTATGGGGAGTCCTTGCTCTGGTGTAAGAACAATTTACTCTGGATTGCAATATGAATTTCCCATAGGTTTTCACTAGCTGGTGCTGTAATGTCTCTTATGTGCTCCCGTAGTTACTTTGGATTGTAGGGTTAAGGCAAAAAGTAAACAAAAAAGTGATGTTGGTGTTCCCCCGAAATATTGTTTTTCAGAATACTCTGTATTTCAGAATTCTGAATGGGATGCCCAATCTATATTGCCTGATAACCACGTCTGAAATTAAAATCTATGGCAGAAGCATCCCCATCTCAACACCTTTTAGCAGTTTCAGCTAGAAATCCATAGTTAACATCCACAGTCTAGAAATCACTGTTGTTGCTTCATGAAAAAATGCAAAAATTGGCTTTTTGCTTTTTCCTGAAATGTAATCCACATCTGTGGAGTAGTGTTTTTCTTATGGGAGGACATGCTTAATATATTCAAGACTACATATATCTGTATCAACAAAGACGCAGAACTGAACAGTAAAATCTTAAAAGAGTAGACCAAATGTTTCTTCCTTTTTGAATATTTTTTTCTGGTGCACTTCTAGTTTTTTGAGAATCAAATAAAGTCTTGCCTTTGTGTACAAACTTTTCAGTAAACAGCATACACTTTGAGTTCCTGTTATCTGATAGTCAGAGCCCATCATGTTTTCTGCCCCCAGTACAAGATTTAGCTTCTGTTTATGTTCTGTCAAATATTATTTTCCAATTTCTTTCTGCTTTTTAGTGAATAAAAAGACGAAACACATCTCAGGGAAAAAGAAAAATGAAAGAAATAGATAATGCTAACGAAATACATGAGATAACAAATTTATGTTGATAGTATTTTAATGTTTCCTGGCTTCCTCTGGCTGTCCCTTGCCCTGAGATTTAGACAACTTCTAATTCTCAGGAGACCTATTGGAGCTGCTGCAGCCCTACATCAGGGAAGCGGACAAGCCTCACCTTCCCTGCTGTAGTGCAGCAGCAGTCCCAGTACTTGACCTGGATTCAAGCCACTCTGCCTAATCCAGCGCAAATTAGAATTGCATTTTTTGCACATTTGCATTTTCTTTGCACATTTGATCATCCTGTATTTCAGTTGTCCTATGGTTCAATATTGAAACATTCCAGATTTTGTGATAGTGTTTGGAACCTCTGTTTGTGATGGTGAGATGAGGTTCATAGCTTCTGGCTTTTCCCCCAGATTGTCATGCTTCTAAAGGTCAGAACAGCCACAAGGTGAAAGATTCTTGCTTAGTTCTGAAACTGGAATCCACATATAAAGGAGGGTAGGCCAATACCTGCTTTTCTTCCAAATGCTGAAAAACTGAATTGGAAAACTTTTCAAGTAGGGAAGCTAAGGATTAGAAAGATCAGAGGCAGGGTTGGTGGGGCAACTAACCAGATTGCATCAAAAAATCTGAGATTTAGCAGACGGTCACAAAACGGTCTGTTCTCAAAACATGAGAAATAAAGCCGATGCCAGGGTGAAGCTTAATACCAGCCTCCAAATGGCATGAGAATAGCCATTTGCAACCTTGCAACCTCTCTTCCTGAGATGAAAGCAAAACGCAGTAGAAACAAGTTATTTTTAGAAGCAAACTAGTAAGCCTAGTGAGCAGCAAAATTAACACAGATTGAGATAGAATAAAGCAAAGATTGAGAAGCAGGAACCTGAGAAATTAGTAAATAAGAAAAAAGAGGTCTTGTTAAAAAAATAATGCAGGATAACCAACATGTGTATAGGAGTGGAGAAAGGAGGGCAAAAAAGGTAGGGGAAAATCTGTGTTGGTGGGTTATGGGAAATGAGAACACACAGTTGCGGTGGGCTGGTGAGGATACCTAAAAAGCATGCTATGGACTGAAAAACAAGAAAGTATGCATTAACTTGCTGAGGGAAATGTTATTTAATACAACAAAAACAGTTTTGTGCTTTAGCCACAGGAATACTTTATAGTTAATCACAGGTTTGGATGAACAGCAGTGGAAGGAACTGAAATTATCTTAATGACTTTGCCCGCCTGACAGAATGCTGGTTTTCACAAAAGCTAACAGTCAAATCTATATTTTCATAGCACCAATCCTGATACTTATTGATCACACCTCATATTCATCTGTTTTGGAAACAATCACAGCATGACAAATGCTTTGTTTTAAAAATGTGTAAAAAATAATGTTCACAAAAGAATGATTGTAACCAGCATGATGGCAGAATGACAGAGAAGTCCCTCTGTGTTTCTTCACCTAGAGATGTCTACTGAAGATTAGAAGTAGATACAATAAGCAGACTGTTGCGTGCCTCAAAGCATCATCTTAACTCACAATCTTTTATGCTCAAATATGGCTTGCTACTTTCCTCTGTCTAAAATGCAAACTTCATGTGGGATCCAGTTTACAGTTCTTGGTCGAAAGATACGTATTGATTATTGTGCTTGAGAGTGTCTTGAGTATTCAGAATGCAGAAGTAGATGTTGTTTGATCTGTGGTAATGCATAATGATAGCAATATTGTTAGTACTGGCCACAATTTGGTTGTTGCTTTTTTTAGCTGGATTGATTTTAACAGGGTAGACATAAATACTGGACAGTTAAATGGATTGTATCCATGGCTAGTATAATCCTAGGAAATGGAAACTGCTCTCATTGTGAACAGATATGACTCTTTGAATAAGGGATTTGGTTTTAAGGGGAAAAAAACATTTATCATTACAATTCCAAGTATATTAGAAGATAAGCTGATTTATTTTTATGAATTTGCTTCATCATACATATGGCAGTTTTACAAATTGTGCCGGCTTTAAAACTTCACATTTAGACATGTGTCTCCAGGAAACTGTATGTTTGCATGCAACATCAACAATGCCTTTCAACATAAAATTACAAAATAATGATGTTGCACCAGATTTGCAGATATATACGGTGGCATAAATTTTTAGCCAATATGTCAAGCTTCCTCTTACAGCCCAATCCTATCTTCCATTGATGTGTAGCAGGTTGGGCAATCATTTTGGAAGGACAACCATATCATCTCTGGTACTGTGTTAAGCACCAGGGAAAAAAGAATTAATTTACAATGAATAAATATACATAAATTTACATAAATGAATACGGTAAGAGATGTACCTTACTGAATGGGTTTATAATACACATGAGAACTAAAATACAGACATTTAGAACCATATAAGAACTATGAACTGCACCAGTCTTCCACTGTGAAAAATACAGACCAAGCCATGGACTTATAAGTTGTTCAGTGGCAGTGAAGAAGGGGTAAAGATAATGCCCAGAAAAGACATTTAGGGGCAGTGCAACCCTGTTCAGAGACAATATGTGATTCAATACCTGCACTGAGGATAGCAGCCTACCCAAGGTAGAATTGTAGCCTTATCTCTGATTTTTAGAAACCTGTCTCAGATTAACCCTTTCACCTCCAGCTGATTTCCCCTAAAGCATCTCTATCCACTGCTGATATAGTAGGCTTTTTTAGACTTTTTTTTTACCACATACACAATGGACCAGAACTCTGCAGGATCAAAATTAAAAGGGAGACTATTTAGTTAGAGAATTGCTAGCAAGGTAGGAGTAAAGTACTTTATTTTCTTATTGCCATTTTTTTTTGCCCAAGGGAAAATATCTTCCCCTTGTGAGAATGATTTCTATCAAGTTTCATTGAGCTGTTATTCCATGCAGTGGCAGCAAAATATGTAGTTAAGCTGTGGGCTACAGTCTCTGTGTTTTGGGAGACTGACTGCAAGAGAATTCAGAACACTGGAAACCAAACTGTATATATGAAGGCTTCCACACTACTCATGCCAGGCTTTCACAACCTCATTCAAGTCAAATAGTAATATCTACAGTATTTCCTTTTATAGTGTCAGTACAATGTTTGTTTTTGAAGATTCTATTTAACATTCCTCCAAATTAAAATTGAATTCTCTTAGGTTGATAATTGGAAATGCATCACAGGATATTAAGTTGGCATTAATTGAATACTTTCGAAGACAGTGAGAGCAGATTTCTAACCAACTCTCTATTACTGGCATAGCTGCACAATAGGGCATGTGCTGTATTCTGCAGTTGGGGGGAGCTGCAGTCACAGAGGCCTCCCCAAGTTAAGGCAATATTGAGCTGCAGTATTGAGTTGCATTGCTCTTACCTTGTTGCTGGAAAGTTGGTTAAGATTGCACCCTAAGGCAATTTTTTACTCTATTCCAGTGGTTTTCAAAGTGGGGATTGTGAATCTGTGTCAGGAGGATCGCAACATGCCATCTTTGAATCTGGCACTGGGCACCTTAGTACCAGATTCCAAGATGGCAGCACCAGATTGGATCCATGGGGGATACACTTTCAGTTAAAAATGCAGCAGCGAAATGCCTCACCTTGGAATGACTCTGGATCTCCTTGGAGGAGTTCAGTGCTGCCGGGCATCTTCCCTCCTCACCTGCCATCTCTCCTCTGCCCCTTCCCCCCACACTGCGATGCCACAGTGTTAAGGGCCCGCTGATTCTGCTGCAGCCACTTTGCCTCTGTTGTGTCCCAGCCAGTGCATCCTGTGCATCCCTTCACCCTCTGCTCAGATCCTCTCAGCTTTCTTCAGTTCCCCGGCAAACATGTAAGTGGAAGCTGCAATCCTGAGCAAACGTCCCTGGGAGTATGTCCCATTGGGTAGAATGGGACTGCCTTCTGAGTAGACATGTAGGACATGTGGAGCCAAGTCTGCAGTCCTATTCACACTGTCTTGGGAGTAAGCCCCATTGAGCAGAATAGGGCTTACTCTCAAGGAAACATGCAGAGGATGGGTACAGGCTGCAATCCAAACTTCCCTATAAGTAATTCTCATTGAAAACAATGGGATTTACTTCTGAGTAGACATGGAGGGAGCTATAACATCAGAGTGATGTTATTTCCAGTGTGATGTCATTTCTGGTTATGACATCACCAACAGGGGGATGACATCACATTGCCTTCCCAGTAATTTTGACAGGGAGATACCAGAGAGCGGTTTTTAATTATGAAAGGGGATTACAGGCAGAAACGCCTGAAGACCACTGATCTATTCTAACAACTTTGTTATACAGATTGTGGTTCCACTACAGGTTGAGCCTACTTACTGTATCTGCAGATTTGGCTTGAACCTGATTTGGCCCAACTTGAATCCTCTAGAGATAGAGCCTGTGAAATCAACTGAAGAAGCATTCTGACATTTTTGTGGCCTCTGAAAAAGTCCGGATGTGACCAGAATAAGGTTCCAATCATATTGAGAGCTCAGTTGACCCCAAAATTTATGTGATTTGATTTCACACAGAATTTGGTATCTGCAGAGTTTCCAAGAACAAAACCTCCATGGATTACAAGGTTCTGCCTGTAATTATCTGTACTGCAGCACCTCGAGCCAACACACTATATGCTGTAAATGTCAAAGAGATGTTCTGTTATGTCCAGTGTGCAAACCACATCATCCCTGAATTATATCCTGTGAACAAACGAAAGCTTATTTTCTAGGAACTAATATACTAAGGCTGAAGACAGTTGTATGATGAAAGGAGAGAAGAGAACACATTCTTCAGACACATTTCCATCCTGTCTTCAAATGTTCCAGTCATAACAAATCAAACAGTGGCTGAAGCTCTTCAGTCTTGCCCTTCACTGTCAGCTCCATCACTTGATACATCTGCTGCCTCCTCTGTCTCTTATCAAGAAGAGCTTAAGCACCCAGCAGCAAAAATAACAAAGCCTTATCCATAGTATTTTCAAAGCATTTTCCTGAGGTTGAGGAGGAAGAGGAGACAGCAGCAAAATCAGGGTGGACTGTGAACAGTAGCTACATAAAGGTCAGAAAAACGAAACCCAAGGGCAAGAAGTAAACCATTAGTCAGAACAGAAGCCAGAAGTCAAAACCAAGAAGTCAAGCCAGAAGCTTGATGAGCAATAAACAAGAAATGAAAACAGTAGGAAGGAACAAAATTCAGTCATTGTTTGATACACTATTGTTGTGAAGGCAAGTTTGAGTGTTTCCGGCACACTGAGCTCTAATTTTATCATCCGACTTCAAGAAGAAGTGACTTTCCGAAGTTCTTGGCTTCTGACCAATTCTGTCATCCCAGAGTAACATCTGATACACACAGTGGCGATGCCAGGGTCCGTGTCACCTACTGCGGGACCCTGGTGCATCACTCCCTCCCCTGCGCAACCTTTGCGCATGTGCAGTTCATCACTGAATCCACTTGCCCTTCCTAAGAAAGGCTGAAGCCTCTTGCCCTTACTCAGGTACGGCAAGTGGTTTCAGTGGTGAAGGATGCATGCACACCATTTGCGATGCATCCTTCAGTAGGAGAACGCTCTTGCTGAAGAGAGGAAGCCCTCTTTTTAGTGGGAGCGTTCTGCAACTGAAGGACGCATGCACAAAAGTTGCATATGTGTCCTTCATTGGGGGAACTTCAATGAAAGAGTGGGAAGAGAGGACTTCCTCTCTTCAGCGAGAGCATTCTCCTACTGAAGGATGCATCACAAATGTTGAGCATGCATCCTTCAAGACCCAAAAGCTGCGCAGAGACACACTGCACATGTCCAAAGGCTTGGACGTGTGCAATGCGTCTCTTTGCACTGCGCCTCAGCTGGCCATTCCGGCCAGTTCTGAGGTGGAACAGCAGCTTCTGGCTGCCTCTCCACCTCAGAACTGGCCCGAATGGGCACGTTGACTCCCGGGGCTGGCCAGAAGGGTGTCAAACTCTTCCAGCGCATCACACTCCCCCATTGTCCTCCAGCACATCAAACTCCCCCATTGGCCTGCACCAGCTCCAGCAGTTTGGTGATGCCACTGGATATACACAGTTCTCAGGAAAGTGCCCATATATTGGGGCTTGGCTGATGTCCCACCATGATTGGATTGGGTGTTTCCCCACATTTTGCCCTATGTTGTGAACTGCTGTGTGAGTAGAGAAATGTATAGAATTGAGTTGTCATAAAAATAGCGTTGTTCGTTGCAGGATCTTGACGGCTTATAGAAGAGAAATCTCATATGAAATTGGCCGTCAACCCACTCTTTAAAATGTGCTTATTTTCAGCAAAGTGCATTAGGTGAATAAAATGCATTTGCAATGAACTGGAAACTTGTTGTTATTTGATAAATCATGTCCAACTATTCAAGATCCCTTGGACTGCAGCATGCCAGACCACCCCATCCTCCTCCTGCTTCCGAAGTTTATCCAAATTCATGTTCATTGCTTCAGTGACACGATCTAACCATCTCACCATCTGCTGTCTGCAGTCCTCCTTTTGCCTTCACTCTCAGCATCAGGGTCTTTTCTGATGCATCCTCCCATCTCATGGCCAAAATATTGGAGTTTCAGCTTCACTATCTGTCCTTTCGGAGAACTGTCAGGGTTGATTTCCTGGAGGATGGACTGATTTGATCTCCTTGCAGTCCAAAGGACACTCAAGTGTCTTCTACAGCATCACAGTTCAAAGCATCTCCAGCATCATAATTCATAATTCAATTCTTTGGCAGTCATCCTTCCTTATGGTCCAGCTCTCACAGCTATACATTGCCACAGGGAAAACCATAACTTTAACTAGTTGGATCTTCGTTGGCAATGTGATGTCTTGATTTTTAATTAAGTTGTCTAGACCTGTTATAGCTTTCCACTCCAGAAGCAGGAGTCTTTTAACTTCATGGAACTGAAAATTACTGTCTCAGAAAAGGCTTTCCTAACACAACCGGCACTTACCATTCTGCCATGGCACTGAGTTTTTTTCAAGCTAATCTAGAGCCAGTTGAGAGTTCAAGGACTCGCAGTTGCTGGGTGTCATAAACATCCTGTAAGGCATGTTTGCAGTCCCCACTGCTGGACCAGTGCCAGAGCTTGCCCAGTGCTGACTGGGCTTGTGCTGGGTTATCACTTTAGTGCTGAGTTAGCACGGGTTCTCCACGGCTCAATGGTTCACATAGATTGTAAGCAGTGGAGAGCTGAAGAGGTAATGGGGAAGTGATGAGGAGGTGTTCCAGGGTGGGTAAGGGTGTAGAGAGGGCAGGCAGGAGGCTTGTGGGAGAAGAAGAGGTGGGACTGGTAGAGCTTGATTCCACCAATCTGGAGCTCCTGTGAAGGGTTTTTCACTCTTATATGTACGTTCTTGTTTTGCACTGGCTCCAGAGGTGGTGCAGAAATGTATTGCTCTGCTAATGTCGGGGAAAGGGAGAAGCATCCCCTTCCCCTAAGGAAGCATTGGGATTCACTATGGCAGCCTTCAGCCTGCAGAACATGACAGGAGCTATTTCTAGTGCTGTGGCAGCTACACACTCTGCACAACTCAGGATTGGGCTTTTAGGCACAGGGTTGCAGAACAGTAAGGATCACTTAAGGAGGCTTTTTCCAAACCCTGTAGCTGGCCAGCTGGCAAGATTTTGATCTAGTGTTAGACTGTAGTTAATTAGGGATTGATACCCTATAAAGAAATAGCTCTACTGAGGTTGGGGATGGGCTTTTAAGAAAGAGAAAAGATATTATTTTTTTAAAAATTATTTCTGTAGCAACATTGCCACCAAGACAAGTTTATATATTATCACAGCCAGGTTTAGAAAGCGGTACAGCTCTGTCTCAATATATCAACATTTTAACAAGACCTCACCAAATGAAGCAACAATGTTCAAAGCACTCTATAAATCATCCTTAACAGTACAATAAGTCCTCAGAGGAGTTGTGATGGGTGTCAGGTCTTGGCAGAACACCTCATCTGTTTGAGAGAAAAAGACTTGATTACCGGAGCTTTTTGCTTATCTGTGTGGGCGAATGCTAAACGATAACACCATATTGTGCCTGACCCAATTCCTGACATGCAATTCTTCAACTAAAAAGGATTCATCCAAAGTGGGTTGAAACCTGCAAAAGTTAGTCATTAAGGTGCAACAGAAATGTGTTTGTTTCTCAGCCAAAGCTTAAAAGGTTATGTGCTTATATCATAACCTGCTCTGGATGCAGATACTAGGCAATTATACTATTTGTGTCACTTTCTCTTTATCAAACTTCACATAATACTCAACTGAGGGCATTTTATAAAATTGTGTTTAGTCTTGCAGGGTGTCATTTGCAACAGGATATAGAAAACAATACTATATATAAATATAGTTTCCTCAGTATATAGAGCAGTGATTTTCAACCTTTTTCAACCCATGGCACACAGACAATGAGCTAAATGTCAAGGCACCTCATCAGTTTTATGGACCACTGACAAGTCACACCATGCTGCTGATGGGGGCGGGAGAGGCTCACACCCAATTGGCCCCATTAATAACTGATTCTCTAAACATCCGTGGCATAAACTTCCTGCAGACGATTCACAGCACCCTGCTTGAAAATCTGTGATATAGAAAGAAACAGTGTGGTGAATTCAAATTGGGGGTGTGTGAATGTGGGCAGTGAATGTGGTAAGTAGGGTGAACAGTGAGAGTGAACTCACATGCTCAGGCCCTTTCTAGACCTTATATCCATATAATTGGATATATCCTTATATCCATATAAAATGATCCCTATAATTTTTCCCAAAAATAGAGTTGCATTTTGTCCTCCCCAAACAGGGATAATCCTGATTTGGGGGGCTTCATATACTGACAAATGGGACAGAAGGTCCTGTCCCAGTTTTGTGGAAGAGAATTATGGCAACCCTATCAGAAAGCCTATTATTACCCCATCTTTCAACTGATTGTAATGGAGACAAATGATCCTGTGAATCAACCCCATGACACCTAACAACATAAGCCACCCAATATACTGAATGTGCAAGTAGTTCAGCAAATCATTTATAAGTAGTATATACCATAGTAGAAGCCACTAAGTTAAAATTGAGGTTAAGGGAAAGCCAGGTTCATCCAGGCTGACCAGATATCCAGGAACCCCCAGAGGTCTCAGGAAAAAGGACTCTCTCACCGGATATTGTTTGGAACTGCCTCTTGTCCAGAATTAGCAGCTTGCCACACGGGTCTGCACTTTGGTGCACACTTCTGAGGCAGCTGTGGTTTTACAGGAGCGCCTGAGAGGTACTGAACGGAAGTGGGGGTTGAAAATCCTCCCTGGCCAGCGGCACTTCCAGTCTGTGACTGCGTCTAAGGAGAGAGATGAGGCAGGAGGAGTGGCCTCCTCCACCTCGTGCACACCTCAGCTGCACAGCGAAGCATGGCAGGCTCTCCTGCAGGGTGCAGCAGTGCCCTCTGTGCAACCGCCACCTCCCCTGCCACCTCCCCTTTTCTCGGCTGCGGCTTATCCTGGGGCTCCGCAGCCCCTGCCCTCTGCACTGCCCCGCAGCTTTGTCAGCCAGTCCTGCCTCTCCAGCAGCCTGCACAACCCCCACATGGCTACCTGCTGCCACTCGCTACCACCACAGCCCCCACCCCAGCCACTACAGCCCTCTTGACCCCTCCAGCAAGAAGGTGGGAGCAGCCGGAAGGTTAATGTGTGTGTGCATGTGTGTGTGTGAGTAAATGCTCTGTGAGGGTGTTTATGTGTGTCTGAGTGATTGCATAGTGTGTGTGTTTGTGTGTGTGTGTGTGTGTGTCTGTGTGTGTGTGTGTGTGTGTGAGAGAGAGAGAGAGAGAGAGAGCATTCTGTGTGTGTGTGTATGTCTGAGTGATTGTATGGGGTGTGTGTGTATTTATGTGTGTCTGAGTGACTGCATGCTATGTGTGTGTGTGTGTGTGTGTGTGTGTGTGTGTGTGTGTGTGTGTTTCTGTGTATATGCGTGTCTGTGACTGAGTGCACAGTGTGGGTATGAGGGTGTGCATGCTGTATGTTTGTGTGTTTTTTGTGTGTCTGGTGCACCCACCTACCTATTCCCCCACCCACCCACCCTCTTGCATGAGTACTAGTGCTTTAAACTTCTTTTGGAGGGACTTGGGTCAAAATCATGCATGTATTGTCACTATCATGTCTTTGGGTGCTGGGAAATGCTTTGGGAAAGATCTGGGTGTCTGCTTCAGAACTGTCTGTTAAAAATCACTTGCATGACTTCTGGTGCCGCAAACTGCTTTGGGAGAGTCTTAAGGGTCTAGATACAGAATCAGATCTGCTTTGAGCTGCTTTTATGTCTTTGGGTGATGGGAACAGGTATTGTGGGGCTGGGGTCTCTGGAAGAAGATTGTGGGTGAAATCCAGAGTAACTATGGGGAGTCCTTGCGCCGGTGTAAGAACAATTTACTCTGGATTGCAATATGAATTTCCCATAGGTTTTCACCAGGTGGTGCAGTATGGGTGCACATAATGTCTCTTACGTGCTCACGTAGTTACTCTGGATTTGGCTGTGTGTCTGCTTCGAACCACTTCACATGTGCATTGTTGGTAAAAACAGCTCTTGCAAAGAGGTTTTCAATTTTAAAACAAGTAATATAGTGTTGAAATCAAGTACAGAAAAGCAGTACAAGTGTTTTTTAGCTTTATTTTAACGTGTCCTATGTTTGTTGTACATTTTTGGGGGTGCCCTACTTTTTTTTAACAGGAAGAATTTTGATTTGGATGGCAGAAATTTTGTGGGAATTTTGTGTTCGGCATCTGATCACCCTGGGTTCATCTGATGCATTCAGATGTGCCACTGATGCAAACTTTATGAGAGCAGTCAGAAGCGGTAATACATGGCATAGAGAGGTAATATGTAGCATAGTATAGTATATAACTCAAATCCTTTCACCTTTGCTGATGGATCTGTGTTTTGTTCTGTAGATGAAAACCCATAGTTTATATTGATTGAATCCTCTTATTTTACACCTATATGACTGAAGTATCTGCCCTAGGAAAGTGACACTTCACAGCTTTGTTTTATTCCTGTTTTCTCCTAATTGTGGTCTTCTGGAAGGACTTGCAGAAAAACCATTTCTTTGGTTGCTGTTGCAAATAATGATGCAAAGAATTTTTCTGCAGAGAGAATATTGTGCACTCAACACCTACCTAGTTTCCTAAGGGATGACAATAAACTTTGAAGACACACATGCGCATACATTTTGAACAAACAATGGAATAATTTGTATGGGCCTGTCTTGTGTCCATGTTCAAACCAAATTAACCCAGTTGGGCTTTCCTTCTAGTTTTCTTCAAGCAAGTTCTGAACTAAATGTTTATTTTGGAGTGGTACAATTTCATCTCAAAAAAGCAGATTAAAATCTTTTACCTTAAGTACTGTGTTCATTTTGTTGTGACTGTTAAAGAAAATAGGTGAAG
This sequence comes from Cryptoblepharus egeriae, assembly GCA_030015325.1. Classification (NCBI taxonomy): domain Eukaryota; kingdom Metazoa; phylum Chordata; class Lepidosauria; order Squamata; family Scincidae; genus Cryptoblepharus; species Cryptoblepharus egeriae. The sequence continues at coordinate 74,625,458 of JAREYC010000001.1, read as the reverse complement.
GTAGTGCTCTGAAGACATTTTCCCTCGTAGGGATATTTTCCAATCCTATATTCTGTGCAATGTTGATAATGCAATAATATTTTTCAGTGCAACGTTCAATTTATATTCTCAATTATAAATATGTTGAAGAAAAAATAATTTCTGAGTAATTACTGTACAGAAGGAAAATAAGTATTGTGCTGATTGTATCCTTGGGTGATTCGGTTGTTTCTCTTTTTGAGAACATATTAAGTATCATGGTCATGAATCAAGTTAAGTTAGAGAGGGTTGAGCATTATCATTAGTACCCATGCAGGACGATGCTTGGTTAAACAGAAACAACAAAATCTAATTATGATACACTGTATATTTTAGCTGCAGTAAAATTCCTTTCTAACAAATAAGTTAAGATGGTATTTAACCAATTCCCATTAAAGGCCTGTAAATTGTGAGGTTTTCATATGAGGGTATTCACCTGTAAATTTTGAGGGTTATTATCAGCTACCAGATTACCACTCTGAACAACAAGAGGTTGAGATTGCCTATCTCTGACTTGGACAACTCAGACTTGAGTTGCAAAAATGCACATATTTTGCTGAGTTGTGCCCTTTAAAGGGTGAAATCCAGAGTCCTTGCTTTGGAGTAAGAACAAGTTACTCTGGATTGCAATATGAATTTGCATAGGTTTTCACTAGGTGGTGCAGTAACTACGGGTGCACATAATGTCTCTTATGTGCTCCTGTAGTTACTCTGGATTGCGCCCAAAGACTCTGAAAATACTCAAATCAAGGACTCCCTGAGTAACCACTCATCTCCATGTATGCTGACTTGAGTCTGCCTGTGTCTGTGGGTGCTTGCTTACAGTTCTCATGACATGAAAAATCAATCAATAAATCAACAGTATTTATATACCACTTTTCAACGAAAGGTTCATGAAGCAGTTTACCAAGAAAATGAAATATATGAATAAATTACAGAGATAACGAAAAACCTTTTGAGGCCATTATTCTGACAGATGAGCTGTAGGGAGATCCAGCAGTGAGGCATGAAAAAACTAATGTTTCTGTTCCTAGCTGAGTGGAGGGGCAGGAGCAGACTTTGTGTTGTCTCTGGTGAGAAGGACATTAAATAAAGTATTTTCATTGGCTGAGGGATGGAAGGAAGTGGCGCCAAAGGGTTTTTGCCTTATGATTGGCTGCAGAAGCCCAGGAAGAAGAGAAAGCTGGAGGGAAAGAGGGAGGCAGTTCATGCTTTCCATGCATGGCTGTTGGGGAGGAGAGAATCTCATTGAATGACTGGCTCACAGCACAATCCAGAGCAACTAATCTGTCCACATAAGAGCCCTTAGGTTACCCTATCTATCACTAGGGTGGAGCAACTGCAAGATGCTCCAGCCCAGTTACTCTGGAAGAGGCTTAGGGTAGAGCAAGGCAAGATAGGGAGCCCTAAGAGAGGTGGAGCTGCTCTGCCCTAACTGGGGCAGCCTAAGCAGCTCAGGAGAGGCCTATTGAGGGCATGTTTATCATTGCCTAGGGCAGAGCAGTTACTATGTATCCAGAGCCTGTTTCAAGGCAGAAATGCCCTCTTCCAGTTCCTCAGAGATATAACATAGGAGCAGGTATAGTAATGAGTAGACCCATAGGGGTCCAAGATAAGGCCAGAATAAGAATGGCAGTGCTGACCAAAAATCTGAGTTCTTGGCCAGCCTAGCTGCAACCCCTGCCTCTCAACCTCAGGATACGGAACAAACTACGGCTGCCCACAAACCTCAGGATACAGCAGGCCACTCCAAGAAGCCCCTTGTATTCACTGTAGAATGTACTGGCATCTCATCAGGGACTCTTTATAAGGCAGGCACCCAGTGGCGTCACCAGACTGGTGCGCCTGGTGTGGGCTGCATTGGGTGATGCACTCCGTATGGGGTGATGCACCGGAGGAGTTTGACTGTCCTTTGGCAGGCCCCAGGAGTCAGCGTGCCCATTCAGGCCTGCTCCAAGGCAGAGCAGCAGCCAGAAGCTGCCACTTGTCCTCAGAGCTGGCCTGAATGGCCAGCTGGGGTGCACTGCGCAGAAACACACTGAACATGCCGAACAGCTTCAGAGGAGACTTCCTTATAGCAGAGGAAGTCTGCACCTCTGCACGGCCATTTGGCCTCACTCAGGAGGTGGACGGCAGCCGAATGGCTTCAGAAAGAGTACTGCACAGGCACCAACTCTGACGCCTGCTCAGTCTCCTCTGAAGCCGAAAGACTTCAGAAAAGTACTGCGCAGGTGTCAGAGATGGTGCCTGCACAGAACTCTTTCTGAAGCCAGTTGGCTTCAGAAACAACTGCGCAGGCGCCAACTTTGACAACTGCGTAGTCGCCAACTTTGACAACTGCGCAGTCCACGTGAGGGGGTGCGCGCATCCCAGGGGTGACACACAGACTACCACACCAGGTGATGTGCAGAGTCATGTCACCACTGTAGGCACCACAGCTGTTCCTTGTTCAGTGTGATCTGAGGGGTGTCTCCTCAGGAGCAAGTCCTCCCCATTTGTCAATTACTTAGCATGCTATGGAGCAGTTAGGGCAGCCCAGGCTTCCTGACTCTCTGGATGCAGCATAACTTTCAGCTCTGGATACAGAATAGTTAGGAGAGAGCAGTTAGGGCAGAGCAGCCTGAACTTGCTCTGGACTGTGCCCTAATTCTCAATAGGGCTGTCAAGGTTTGGGTCATCCTGGCAAGTCTCACAACTGCTGCTTGTGACACTCATGACGCTTCACCCTCTTGCCACTTCCTTCCCTGCTCTCTCATGGTCCCTCTTACCTCTCCGCCTTGAACATTTATTTCGTAATAGAAAAAGATTGCATTTCTCCTGCCATTCTGGTATAAAATATGGAACAAACCAACCATTACACAAATGCAAATTATCTACACAAATTATTTAAACCAGTACATACAAAGCTAGTATATCCCAGTGTAGAACAAAGTCATATATACGCAAAGTCATATATACCTGTCCCACTTTCTCTTTAAGTAGAGATCATCTAAAAATGTTGGGAAGTATAGAATCCTGCAAATAAATTTTGCCTTATAACAGTCATTGCTATTGCAATATACAGAATTATACAGAATAATCCTTTTTGTCTCTGTTACTTTGATAAATGGAATTTCAGAGCTGTTAACTTGGCCTTCTGAAGCTGTAGTGTCACCGGGCCATTTACAACATTTCCGTAATATTAAAGGTGGCTTCTGAGGTGAAGGGAGTTCACCTGTACAAAACAAGTTTTACCAATATGGCATTTTTAAGCATGTAGGTTTTTATTGTTTTGATATCAATAAATTTTTCATTCTTGTTGTGAGTAGAAATAGTTGATATAGTAAATCCAAGGTCAATTTTTCATAAAAATTTGCAATGATAAATTACTTATTCATTCTTTCACCAAAATTTTAAAATGCATCTGAGGTTTTTCTAATGATATGGAGACTAATATTTTCTGTTTTCCATTAATATTCAGTCCAATGTTCAGTATTGATACAATTGCTACTGCCGAAACAAACTACTTCCATATGATTGGAAGTACAGCTTGTGTTTAGGATTGTTTTCTGGAAGAGGGGTTGCTGATTAAGGTGGAAGTAAATTGAACCCATCTTATATGTAGGTCCAGCATCCATGGATTTAACTATCTCCAACAAACCCCTCACATCTACCCTCCACTAGAGGTATTGCTGTACTGGAGTCACATGCTGTTGCTGTCACTGGTTGTCAGGAACCTCTGAGCTTCCTTATAAGGCAGGCACCACCGCTGTTCCTTGTTCATTGTGATCTGAGGAAGGTCTTCTCAGGAGCAAGCCCTCCCCAGGTGTCACTGACTTGTTGCCTACTGAGCATCCTCTGGAGCATTTAGGGCAACCCAGGCTTCCAGGCTTCATAACTTTCTGCTCTGGATTCAGAATAGTTGGGGTAGCCCAGTGAGGGCACTCCTCACTGCCCTAACTCTGGATTGTGCCCTTAGGTTGAGATCCTATGCTCATTTACCTGGGAGAATGCCCTACTAAATTTAATGGGGATTTCATCTGAGTAGACATGTATTGGATCCCACAGACCATCTCTTTTGGCTCTTGATGTAATATGGTGGGATTTATGCTAATTGACTTAAGGAATAAATGTAGGAAAATGTAGGAAAATGAGGAAACTGAGTAATATCTGAGAAGCCATTTGATTTTTCATTTCAGATTTCCAAAATGTTTAGTTCTAAAGAAGTGCTTGTGGTAGAGGTAGATACACCATATTTAACATGAATATAATGCACAGCTTTTTCAGCCAAATTCACCACTGAAAAAGCAGGTGCACATTATATTCAGTGGTGCATTATAGTCAAGTATTTATGGGAGGGATGAAGGCAGCTTCTGGTTCTGTCAGTGGCCGCTTGGGGGATGAAGCAGGGATGTGGGATTTGAAGGGCTTCATTATCATAATCTTCATCACCACTAGGGGTATATAATTCCAAAAAGAGAATTTGCAAAATTTTATTGCCAATGTTGAACAAAAATGTGAAAACATGATAATCAAGTTCTGTGGACTTTTGCCTGTTTTCAATTTCTTCTCAAAAAGAGGAAGATTGTTTTCCTGTCTGCCTATCACTCTTCTTAGGTAGCACAATTTTTGTTCATGAAAGTGTTTCAAGTACTGAAACTATTTCTTTGCTTGGCTTCAGTTTTATATTGTTTTGACAAGTCAGATGTCCAGGATCTGGTCTGTGATGAAATAATTAGAAAAAGTACTGATGACAGAACCGGGATGATCATTTTCCTTTGATTCAATGAATATTTAAAGCTTGCTTATCAGACTATTGCAACAAAAGCAGTCACTGGATTTTTTTAGAAGTAGGTCTCTTAATTCTAAATTATGCACTCATTTCATAATTACATTTTATTAATCCTGTCTTGATTAAGATTTGGGCAGCAAAATCACATATAATTTCCTGCATGGCTATGCAGCCATATCAACAGGATGAATACTATAACCTATGGGGGAGTTTCAGCCCCCAATTCTCCCTTGAGTAAGGGAATGTTACCTTGCCCACAGATGGGTCCTTGTCACCTGAATGGGTCTATTCAGATCTGCAGCTGTGGACCAAACAAGGTAGATCATGGGAAAGAAGAGGGATAGTATATTAGTTTTCTTTCCAGCCTGAATCCACACTCCTCCCTGCTCCAATTTCTGCCATGTTCTTCCCCTCTTTCCCTCCTTCTTGGCCCCTGTACTGACTAACTAATAACGGTCAATGTGGATGGCTTACCGTGTGTGGATTTGGCAGCACACCACTTGTGGAGGCATCCAGACTGCAGAATTGTGTGCCATGCCTTTGCTACCAGAATGCTAGTTGGGCTGCCATCCTATGCACAATTTCCTGAGATTATGTCCTACTGAGTTAATAGAATTTACTGATGAGTAGCCATGCATAGGTTTGGGATGTAATTACTTGTTAATAGATCCAGCATGTGCAGTTGAACAACTAAATCTAAAATGGTTGCTCCGTGTTGGAATTCTGCTGTTTTAGAAGTTGCCATCTCTGACACAACAGATCTTCATCCTTATATTTAATGCCAAAATTGATTATTTGAAGAATAAAAGAATTTGCAGAGTTTTTAAAACCTTAAGCCTGCACAGCCAGGAGAGATTTAGGATCTCTTTTGGGTCATGAAGGTAGCAGAATTATTAACCAATCTCTGGCTTCAAAAGTCAGATTCTGTTCTCAGTTCCATCTGGTTAACCTTTTTGAAAAGAAGGAGATTTAAGAGAAAAGTGAACCAGCTAACAAGACTTTGAAAAGCTCAAGAACAATAGCAGTGCCATTAAAATTCAGGTTCCTATCTTGTATTTTATCCTTTTATCCCTTTACAAAATGAAAGCTAAAGGTTGAAAAATCTTTCTGTTCTGCTTTGTCAGAATTTCATTATCATACACATCCATTTTTGCTAAGATGTGGTTCTGACAGCAGGCAGGAATAACAATTAAAAGGAGAGTGGCCTTTTGACACAACTCTGACACAACTCTAGGTGTTGTTCATGCAATTGCTTTATTTTTGAAATGAATTTACAATATGGTATCTGACTGCTGATTAGTGATAACAGTATTGCTTATTATCATATGATGTATGAAGGAAGACACTACATCGCGGAAGGTCCCAACAAACTGGGTCATCTTGTATGGGCAGTTAGGGAAGGCAGAATTTTCCCTAAACCTAATATACCTTTTCTTGGAAGAGAGGAAAAGGTGCATTCAATAAAGACTGGGTTTGCCGTGCCCCTTAAACAAGACAGGGCCAGACGTTGTCGTTTCCTTCCCAGAGCGGGCCGGTCCCTCCTAGGCTGGATACCAGAGCCCGAGATGAGCCACTCCATCATGATAAAGTCCAGCAGGTCCTCTCAAGAAACAGATAGCTGAAGAACAGAAACTGGAGAGAACAGCAGCCAAGACAACCAGAGAAAGGCTTAAAGAAATAACTTTGAAATCCCTCCAACTTTGAGGAACAAAACAGAATTTTATGAGTAAAGTTGTGTTGCAATTCTGCTGAGGTGGGCTGAAAGGGAAGAGCCCTGTATTGAAAATGTTTGGTCCCATAAGAGAAGCACAGATAGTTCGTGTGGCAAGGAAGAATACGCACTTGCAGGTAAGCTTCTGAAAGGTCTACCGATGCTAGAAAGTCTCCCTGGTCCAGGACTGTCATGGTTGATCTCCAGGTTGCCATCTTGAATTTCTTCTGAATGCGAAACCTGTTCAACCATTTGAGATCCAATATAGTTCTCAATGTCTCTGTTCTTCTTCAGGACCAGGAAGAAGACCAAATATATGCACTGTGATGATGGAACCACCTCAATTGCCTCAATGTCCAAGTGATGTTGGATGGCCTGAAGTTTCTGGAGATGCTTCAAAGGGTCCCTGGAAATTAGCATTTCCCAGAAATGGTTGGGAGGCTTCTTGATGAATTTGAGGGCATAGCCTCAGGAGACAGTCTTTAGCATCCAAGCATCTGAGGTAGATTCCTGCCAACAAGAAGAGAACCCAAGGAGACTAGCCCCTATACAGATGGATTCATCTAAGGCCCCGATGTCATGTGGATCTGGCATCCTTTCCCGATTTCCTGGCAGTCTGAAGATGGTTGTTGGATGGTCTGGCACAAGGGATGTCCCTGGCATTGGTCCATCAAGATTTGAACTGGAATCCTGAGTTTTCTATGTATTTAGATCTGAAAGAACGAAAGGAAGATTGCTTTCCTCTGACTGGTTCCTTCTTCCCCAAGGAAGGACCTTTCTTTTGTTCTTGGCCTCCACTAGGTTAGGATCTAGGGATTTTCCAAACAGCTTGCCACCTTTGAAGGGAAGATTAATGAGCTTTCCATGAGAACTAGAGTACCCCAACCAGTAATGTAACCAGAATTCCCGCCTGGTAGCAACATTTGATGACATGGGATGCGATATGAGGTGCATGGAGTCCAGAGAAGAACCAGCTATGAAACCCAAAGCCAAGGCAATCTTCCCTTGATTTCTTGTGGCAGCTTCTTGATCTTGGCTGCTTCTCCTGCCCAGATGAAGGCTGCCCTTGCCATGACCAAATTAGCCAACACCACCAGAAAGTAGTAAGAGGAAATCTCAAAATTACTCAAAAAGGAGTAAGAGGAAATCTCAAAATCTTCTTATTCGTGGACCAACAGTCTCTGTCAATGGGAATAGAGGAGGATGCCAAAGATGCTATTGGAGCACCCACCACAGGAATCTTGATGGTTGATATCTGCTTTTCTGGTAATGAATAGAACTTGTCAATAAACTTGGCACTCAAACCATTGGAATGGGACTGCCATTCTTGGGAAAAGATGCCCTGAAATGCCCTGAAAAAGCCTGAAAGATGCCCTTAAAAATGGAAAAATAATCAGCTTGGAGGAATTGTAAGGAAAGTCTTCAGTCCCATCATAGTCAGAATTCGATTCAATGTCAGTGGAGTGGTTGAGGTGAAGGCAAGCTGCCGATTTGTCCACCATCTTGACTAAAAACTCAGAAGGAAAAAGCCAGTTACGCTTGCAGCTTGTGTCCTCAGCATCGTCCCCAGATAATTCCCCAACTTCTCTGTCTAAGGAAGATGATGAAGATGAACAACTAGACAATGAAGAATCTGAGACATGCCAAGACTTTTTTTTCTTAGAAGCCTTACCATGGCTGTGCTTGGAATGATAACCTAGATGTTTGGTCTTATGTTTCTTTTTGTGAGGGGACTGAGATAAGTCATCAGAAGCTGAGGGAGAGGAAGAGAAGAGGACTGGGAGCGCATAGCCTCATAGCCTTGGATTTTGGCTTTGATTTAGATGCCTCCTTCATTGCCTTCTTGATAAGGGATGGCATATGTGCAGACCTGGCATAGTCAACTGCTTCCCTCAGTGATGATGCTGTAATAACTGTGTCCTGATCATGAGAAGTCACAGAGTCAGAGGCCTGGAATATGTTCGAGGACTCCTCCTGACCCTCCAGTTGAGAATCAGAGCCCTGATGCTTGGTCATCACTGAAAATATTCCTGTTCAATTATTTGTTTACTATTAAATGTTTTTAAAAAACAAACAAAAAACCAAACACCAGAACCTGACCTTGGATGACTCCTCCCTGCCACCAAATACCCAGTTAGAGCTACTGAGTGCCAGTATCATTCACTGTGCAACTGAAGCCATTGACTGGACAAGATGGCTGCCACCAGAAAAAAGTAGGAAAAGAGGAGCCCCAAAATGGCAGCCGCGGAGAGGATTTCCCTCTAAGTGCCTCCTGTGCAGGTGCCGAAGACGTGCTGGTGATGCTGGGGCTTGAAGCATGGTGGAGGCTTTCCCAGAGGTGACTCTGACTGTGCTTCCTTTGTCCTGTGCTGGAAGCTGCTCCAGGCAGAGAGGACAAGTTGTGGTGGCGCAGTGGTGGCAAGAAGTGCCCTTCCTGCACATGCGGGAGATGAAGGCTCTGGGCCCACTCTGCCTGGGCATCTGCCTCTGGGGAAGCTGGGGTGAGGGGTGCTGGTCTAGGAGGCAGCAGCCACTTGAAGTGCCCCTATTTGTCCACTCGTGGTTGCAGGAGTGCTGTGGGACATGGGAGTGGACCACCACGGGCCACTGTTACCCCAACTTAATCCACGCCCTGCCAGCTGGAGAGGATCTACTCCCAGCGCTGGCCCAGGTGTGTGTTCAGTCCTCCTGGTCCCCGGGCTCAAGAATGTAGAGAGAGAAGCCAGGAGTGGCAGAATGAGAGGAAGGAGAAGGAAGAGAGACAGGGAAGATCAGAAGAAGAAAGGAGACTAGCTGTGGCCTTCTTCATTGGAAGCCAGAGCTGGACTGGGAGGGGCTGCCCTACACCAGGAAGGGAGACAAGATGACTTCTGACCCTGTCCTTTCAGGAGGTAGTGCAAACTCAACCACTATTGAATGCCCCTTTTCTCTCCTCCAGAGAAGAGACTGATGTGTGGCTCCGAAGCCGAGAGTGTGTTAGTGGATCCTCGTTGCTATGGATATTGTCAGAACTCTAAACTTCAAGAAAACCTTGTTTCAGATCCAGATCAGTCACCCTTCATTGTATAAGGATACAAGAAAATTAATGAGATGGGGAAACAAAAGCAAACAAGCAGCTCTACACAGCGGTTTGTTTGTTCTACCCCAGGTAGTGTATGCTACATTGTGGTTTTTTAAACCATGCTCAGCACAAACCAGTTTAATGTTATTTTTGAACCTATTTTGGATGGAGATCCCGGAAGCTGTAAATACAGTGTCTTAAGTTGCAGACTTATCTTACTGGCTTACCTGAGAATAGGCACAATTGAACTTCAGTGCAACTTCCTTTTTTAAAAAAAGTGTAGATTTGCCATGTTAGTTTATTTTGTAATTAAGTGCCCCATAGACAAGCACTTTAAGCCCAGCACACTTGCCTAGGCACTGCCACGCTCAGTTGGGCCTGCTCCTCTTCGGAGTAGACCTGACTGATTTTGTCAGTGCCCAGTGTGCATGCCCAGAGTTCTAGGAATGGGCGCTGGACACAAGCACGCCCCGCTCTGAAGAGGAACACCTTGCTTCTCTTCAGGTGTCCAGTGTGCATGCCTGGAACTCTGGACATGTGTAGTAGGCTCAGGGTGGGTGGCGCAAGTGGTTAAGACACTGTGCCTGTTAACCAGCAGGCCAGGGTTCGGCTCCACAAGACAGGGTGAGCTCCTGTCCTTAGCCCAGCTCTGCGACGTCAGCACTTGGTGCTGAAAAGGTTAGCCATCATTGGTATAGGTAATCTGTCCCACTTTATATCTACACATGGTGGAAGCTCCATTAGGACCGCATCATTTAAACAGACTCACCATCGTCAACATTTGTATGTTAGAATGGCTTTGACAGGTTCTGCATCATTTATGCTCCATCAGTTTTGCAATTTCTTCTACTCACAAGCAAGAGGGTACTCTCTCTCTCTCTCTCTCTCTCTCTCTCTCTCTCTCTCTCTCTCTCTCTCTCTCTCTCTCTGTGAGATCTACTTGTCGGTGTTTGAAGGAGAACAAACATAGGAGTTTATTGCCTTCTGCTAGCAGAGCTCAGCTGGATCCTGTTTCCTCAGAAAGATTAGGAGAATGTGCTTTCAGCAGCTGTTTTCTCAGTCAGGGTGCACTTCTATTCTATTGAAAGAGGGTGGGTTGAAGTTACTGCTGTTGAGTTACATTTCTCAATCAGGTCACCTCTCTCTCTCTCTCGCTCTCTCGCTCTCTCTCTCTCAAGGAAAATGTTGCAGCTACTGCCCATTGTTCTTCTTGAAGGTCTTTTTTTGAATGCCATTTCCTTCTTGACAAAAAATGAAAAAGTTATTATATCTTAGAATACAGCAATCACTCCTAAGGAATGGCAAATCCTAATATTACACTAGACATTTGTTTCACAAATGTGTTTCTGCTGTTTTGTTATCAAGTACACTTAAGCTAGTGCTTTCAGCGTTTTGCAGGTTTTTGACTTTATTTTTCTGTTGTGACTTTTTAATTTTATGCACATCCCCTGCAAAATGTTCATGATGTCCTTCTTCCTCAACATTCCCTTGGACAGTTAACATTTACATTGTATCTATTGTCCTACTTTTTTCTATATTCGCTATACACAGGGCATTCTGAGGGTATTCACCGACAGTGGCATAACCACAGGTGGGCACTTCCCGGTTCGGGCCTGCTCACCCGAACTGGATCTTCCTGTTTCCCTGCCGCTGGCAAACCGCCAGCGACAAGGAAACGCATATAGTGGGCCGGTTCGGTCCACCATGTTTTTGCGCCCACCGCGCAAGCGTCAACATTGACGCTTGCACAGGTGCCTGCGCTGAAGCGGGCTTGCCCGCTTTAGGGCAGGCACCGCACAAGCGTCAACGTTGACGCTTGCGCGGTGCCTGCTCTGAAGTGGGCAAGCCCACTTCAGGGCAGGCACTGCGCAGGCTCAAACATTGGTCTGCTCCTCGCCCTGCCCCTCGCCCTGCCCCAGGCCTGCCCCCTGACCCTCCCCTCCCCCTGACCCTGGCCTGCCCCCCAACTTCCGGTGAACTGGATCTTGGGGTTGGCTGGGCCCACCCCTGGGCATAACTAATGATCATTGTAGCCCAGTGCAAAGCTCAAAATGTTGCCCTGGAAGTGATGTCACAACCAGAAGTGATGTCACTCCTGGGTATTTTTAAAAAGAAAATTGAGGAAAACCTGCCTCATCCTCAGCAATTCACCTCCCATTTCCTCTGCTAGAGGCACAGATAAAGCACTTATTTACTAGATGGAGTCAAAGAAGATTTTGTTGCTCACCTCCCCAACAACAAAATCAAATTTAATTAAGTAAAAAATGAAAATAGTGCCTCTAATTGGTTAGGGAAACTGCTGGGACAAAGAGGAATGGTTATCCTTTCCCGCTAAATATAAGAGGAGCACCAATTGGAAGTCCCTGCATACCCAGTGAGCAAGGTTAACTGTATTATATCTATATGGAAATGAGAGCTGATTCATATTAACACCTTATTGGTTCCTTACAGTATCAGAATTACATCTCATTGGCTCTCAGAGTGATCAGTATCATAGGGAAGTTTTGACTTAAGAAAATTCAGTTTTTGTTGCATCAGCGTTTGTGTTTTTATTTTATGGTTAATAGAGTGCACCCAGGTCCAAACTGTAGATGTCAAGAAGGAAAAGACTTTTGATGCTGTCCTGCACAAATGCTCAACAAATCATCTATCAAACAGCAAAAAATAAAACTTATCAGAGGAGAAGCAACATAAAACCACAAAAATAACTTAGTTCAGAAACATTCAACTTTCACATAGATCAAAAGAGCATTAAAGCAGCAGTGGTTTGACCTGAATCTGAATCTGAAAAGAGAGGGGAACCAAATCAAACTCCTATAGCAGATAATTACAAAGTCTGAACAGTACTACTCATTAGCCTTACAGATATCTTTGTTGGTCCCCCAAACTTTGAAAATACAGTTTCATTGGGCTTTGAGGCTTTTACAAACTTAATAAACTGCAATTCTTTTGGATTTTGCCACTTGGAATACTATAGTTCAGGATTCGAGAGCCTTATCAAATTATAGCAGCCATCATCCTTGTGTCACCACTGTCAAAGTTTGGGAAAAGGAGAACTGGGGAAAAGGGTTGAGAAAACCTTTCAGGCTTTTCTGTATGTAATGGTCTGATTTGAGTAAGATCTGAATATCAGCCCCTCCGTTACTCTGTCCTGTGTCTCCTGTGTACAAATGCCATTGAGAATCAAGAAGTGGTTCAAAGGGCTAAAAAGCATATCAATCAATCAACAATAGTTATATACTGCTTTTTAACAAGAAGTTTACAAAGCAATTTACAGAGAAAATGAATAACTAATAGCTAATGCAACCTTTTCAACTTCAGGGTTGAAAAACCTTTAACAAGAGTTAACAAGGGTGCAGAGGAGGAAATTTCTGTCAGATGAAGAGCTGCACCTGTTGAAATTTCCTCCTCTGCACCCTTGTCAAAGGTCTAGGAGTCCTCAAGCTGAAAGGTTGGACAGCCCTGAGCTAATGGGTTCCTATCCCAGAAATCTTAAAGTCCCTGTCCCTGCTTGCAATCTAAAAAGATGCAAAAGAACACCAGCAGAAGCCACTACATAAGACAGTGAAGAGAACCAGTTACTCTTCCCAGTTACTCTCTAAATAAAGAGGAACACTCAAAAAAGTGCTTCTTGCCCAGTTAGCAGGGGTATGGTGCTAAGCTCTGTGAAGTCCACAATGCTAAGCATGCCTTCTCAGAAATAAGCCCCATTATAGTCAATGGGGATTACTCACAGGGAAGTGAAGATAGGATTGCAGCCTATCCCTACAATCCAGAGTAACTACAAGGAGATGTAAGAGGCACTTACTCTGGATTGCTCTATGCATTTCCTATAGGTTTCACATAGGTGGCACCATAATTACATTGGTGTAAAAGGTCCCATAGTTACTCTGGATTGTAGCCTAAGTCTTGATACTTGCCAGGGTTTGTTGACAGGAGAAAATGTCAGGAGAGGCTGGTAAATCAATTGTTTAGTGGGGGATTTGTGAATCACAGATAAGCCAATCCACATATATGGGGAAACACCTATAAACCACTGAACTTGAAATTTTTAATAGTGTCATTTGTTTAAAACCGTATTACTGGCTTGCTTTTTCTCTGCACTTTTTCTCTGCATTTTGTGTAGCTTGAAATGTGCAAGATTAATATTTGAAAAGGGCAAAATTAATATAAATATAATCTGCAGTTTAATGTGATTGTCCATCCTTGTGATAGTTTTCCATTTCCAATGAGAATGCTCCCTTGTGCTTTCACTACTATAAAGCACAAAGCTCATGCACCAGTACTCTTAAGAAGTTACAGTTTTCATAATTGAAATATATCATAGAGATTATAACTGTGGTATATGCACCCAGAATGCCCAGCAATAAGATGGGGACAAGGGTGTTTATCAGCTTTCCCCAAACTGAGATTTGCAGACATGTTAAAAGGAAGCAGACCGAAAACTGAACCAAAAGCCTTTATGCAACGGATGAAAGAAAGTTTCTGTTCTGGGAATTATTATGTGAAGAGTGGGTGGAAGAAAATAATTTAAGAACTGATTTTTTAGAAATTGTGTAGTCGTGCTTGGATATCTGCCTAATCCCATGAGAGCCCTCAAGGACACTACAACTTTGACATTTTGTAAATGTTTAATTAATGACCCAGCAAATTCTTTAAATGGTAATCGTTGCATTTTCTCGGTATTATTCCGTTTTGCTCAGGATGGTACTTTGAATCAATGAAAAATATTACTACCTCACAACCTGCGGCTCAGCTGAAATAGACTGCTGCAGGTGAAAATAGGTCATGTGGGAGTGAAACAAATGTTAAATAAAAGAAGAAAGCATTCCTGCAATGATTGGCTTGTTAGTGTGCCCTTAAATTACCTGGCACCACATAGGCAAACTTTAGGGTTTGGAAAATCTATTACAGAAAAATTGTTCTGTGTGCAGAGGCTACAAAATCTTGAGTCTCAAAGCAGCTGTTACACCATTTGAGAAATGTTCTATATGAAGCGGAGAAAGCAGCCCTTACCATTTGCAGCACAGAAAAGAATCTATTAACCTATAAAGTAAGTTGGACAATGAGGGCCATAGTCAAGCCCTGATGACCAGCTGGAGGTGCCTCCTGTGCAGCAGAACATAGGAAACACATGAGAAAATAAAACACTTCATAGTAACCCTTGTGGTAATGAATCATCAAAGCCTAAGAACTACCCTGAAACCTAAACCTTCCTATATTCTAGTGGCAATACCAATCTCTGGCCATGATCAAGGGGAAAAATATGGGTGACCATATGTCCTCTTTTTCCAGGACATAGTCTGAATTTTAGCAGTGCGTCCTGGAAAAAAACAACAAACAAATGTCCTTGTTTTCTTTGTGAGTGAGTAGCATGTAGCCTTCTTGTAATTAATAAACAGTACTAATAAATTACATGTAATAGTTTTTTTTTTTTAAAAAAAAAAGTATATATAAGCACTACATATCAGTGTTTTTGGATTTTATTTTGTCATGTCTTTCATTTTTTAAGGGTGTTATACATTTCGGGGGGGGGGGGGGCTTTCTTTCTTTCTTTTTATTATGGCATATGGTCACCCAGGGAAGAGTGGATGAAGAACAGTACAACTGGCTTTCCACTACTGACATCACAAGGCAGTATTTATGGAGTCTGTACCTCTACCACTGCCACAAAGGTGACTGTGATATATGCAGTTACTGTCCATATTGGCAGAGGCAACCATCTTGACAGTGGTTTCCAGAACATTATGGATAGCCCAAGGAGTTGAATGCAGTTTGAAAACAGCATGTGTGTGGATTCAAGTCCCATTCTGACAGTCAATGCATTGACAGCAGCATACATAATGTCAGTCATCTTTTGTTTCTCCCCCAAAGCTTGCTTTTACCAGGACATTCCTATATTTCATGCTCCATGTAGCGCTAAAGATACATATCTCAAAAAAGAAAGAAGTGTCACCCTCAGATTTATGTCAGTGTGTTGCCATTTTAATCTTATAATATTAGCCATGGTGCTACCATCATTTTAGAACGAGTGATCAATTTGTAGTAATGTCATCGTCCAATTCCATAAATCCCTACATATTAACAATTGCTCTTGAGGAAATTAGGGGCTGGGTGTCATCTACATGCATCCATTGGCCTCAGTAGACCTCACATTCTTCTGATATAATATTGAGGTTGTAGATGTTCTGAATGATTATATGGATTGGTAATGGACTGGTTAAGAGGAAACAAGTAGAAACTGAAGCCAGATAAGATAAAGTGTGGTTGGTGAGGAAATATGAGATCCAGGTTGCGGATTTTCAGTCTGTTCTGGAAGGGGTTGCACTTTTCTGGAAAGAGCAGATTTGTTAATTTAGGAATACTTTTGGACATGAACTTGCATTGGGATGGCAAAGTCCAAACTGTTGTCATCACCCAGCTCAGGCTGCTGTACCCTGTTTCCTTTCCTTGGTCAAGTAGATATAATTGGTTTGGTTGTATTTATGTAATGCTATGTTTGTGGGATTGCTCTTGAAGAGCATTTGGAAACTTCACTTACACAGCTGTACCAGGACTGCTGACTAGTACCAGGTGAGTGGAGCATACCAAACCTTTTTCATTCTGCCTGTACTAGTTGCTGGTACATTTCTTGGTGTAATTCTACTGGTTTAAAGCAGGCCTCCGTCAGTCTTGAAAGACTATGGTATCGTGCTTGGCGCTGCATACACTGCATGCGAAGCACGAAAGCCTGGGTTGGATTATTATGGAGGATAGGCTGTTACCCAAGCAGCAAATTCCCCCTCTCCACAGCACTGAATTAGTCCAATGGAAAGGCAGAACCAATACGATTGGATCCAGCTGGCGTCGCAGAGCTGGGCTAAGGACAGGAGTTCACCCTGTCTTGTGGGGCCGAACCGGGTCTCGAACCCTGGCCTGCTGGTTAACAGGCACAGCGTCTTACCCACTTGTGCCAGTCGTATGCAGTGCCAAGCACTATACCATAGTCTTCCAAGACTGATGGAGGCCTGCTTTCTACTGGTTTAACTGACAAAACCCTAAATGGCTTATTACCAAAATATTTGAAGGGCAGCCTCATCCCACGTGAAATTGAGCATAATCTGAGATCTTCCAGTTTGGCCCTTTGATGTGTTTAGGCCTAAAAACCTGATGGTGTCACATGAAAGTGCCCAGATATTGGAACTCCCTCTCCAGGGGCAGAGGTGAGTGTCCACGCTATATCATTGGACACTTTTTTATTTTCCTCTTAATTTTGGTCCTGGTTAGAAGTGCTTTAGTTTGCTGCTCACTGATCTGTTTAACTACTTGCATTAATTTGCGTGATTTTATTGTTTTTAATTTTGTGTCAGTTGCCTTGAGCCTCTTAAAATGCTTTCAATCTTTTCCTGGCAACAGTCAGGATGTTGTTGTTATAGACTTAATGTTGTTATAGACTCCCTATTAACAGGAGGCTACTGCCAGCCCCTCTCACCCGTTCTTCACCTGAGTATGTTTGTTGTGTAAGATATATCCAAAACAACATATGATAAAGATCAGGAATTGTTTATATAGAAATGCTAACCTCAGGTTGTAATTCCCCCACATGCACCAGAAAAGATTCGTTTTGTTTTACAATGAAAGTAAAATACAGCACTACCAGAACACCATACAGTACTTTCTGACATGTACTTTTAAATAATTTACTTCAGATACAAATCTTCCTGATGTGTAGCCCAATTGTATGTGTCATCTGCAGGTGTCATCTGCAGGTTATACAGCTAGTTGTGACTGACTGTAGGGTGTGGTGCTCACTCTCATTTCTAGAGCCATAGAGCCACTGTTGTCCAACATATGGCTGGCTTGCGACTGGAATGCTGTTAACTTCCCCAAAAAGTGGTACCTATTTTTCTATACACACAGAAATATGGGGATTTCCTAACTTCTTATTCTCTCTTTTGCTATCTTATACATGATTATCTTTGCATCCTTATTATCTCTGAAGTAAAAAACTGAGTGTTGGAAGTCCACAATGTACATCTTTCTCTGAATATACAACTAAGGGTGCACTCCAAACTGTGACTTGGGCCAGCAGAAGTCCCTTGCAACAGCCCAGGAGTGTTGCAAAAGTGCTGTTCAGCACTGTAAGGGAAGTTAGGCATGGATGTGCACCAGCTTCCCTGTGCTGCTGTGAGCCCTGGGAAGGGGTGAATTTGTCTTGGCTGAATCTGGCTAACACAGGTGTCTGGGAGGGGTGTTGGAGATGGAAGAGTTCTAAGGTGGGAGAAGTTGGGGAGAGGTAATTGGGGAGAGGTGGAGAGCAGGAAGTGGGGCCTGGATCCAGCATTTGTGCTAGATTCTAATCTCATTCCTGGGCAGCTTGGATTTGCATCCCCATTTGAGGTGGTGCAGTTCTGAGTAACTCTTCTATAGCAACTCTTTTTGGCAGCTGTTGTTAGTGTTCCCCTTGTGTCCTTTCCCTTTAAAAAATGTTATATCAATATTCTTAATAATAGTAAAAAAAATCTTAGGTAGTTATTCAATCTTAATGGTAAAATCACAAACATTTTCTATAAATTCAACATTTTCTATAAATGCCACTGTGAGGCAATCTTATCTCTCTCAGCAGGGCTGCCCCAGCTTATACAATTCATACAGTGCCTTTGTATGCATTAAAAAAGGCTTCCACCTCGCAGGGACATTCTTACCGCGTCTTCATTCTCTTCTCCATTAAGATGCCTGAATGGTGCTCTCTTAAATGTGGTGCTTTTGTGCAGTGCACAACTTGCACATCTGTACAGGGCGGCCCCATCTCTCAGACTAGTTTCACAAGCTAAAGATTAAAAATACCAAGCGAGCAACCATTATTTCCCCTTCCCCATCACCCGCCATGGAAAAATATATTTTCAACGTCTTGAGGAAATGATACACCAAAGTTAAACATAGCTTACAAAAAGCTATCCATTTTCTGAAATAAGCCTTATTAAATATATATATATTTAATATATATTGTTATATATATTATATATATATTATATATATATAATAAAATAAAATAAAATAATTAAAATATATTTAAAAATATATTTAAAAGTATATTTTATATATATATATATATATATATATATATATATATATATATATATATAACAACTAAATATAACTATATATACTATATAAACTATATATACTATATAAACTATATATATAACAACTAGAAAATACTTGAGTGTTGGCTTATTTCAGCAAGGCTAGAGAGACTCCACCTTTACCAAATAAAAAGCAGGGCCATAGCTACTTTGCAGATGTCAGCAAGTGGTAGGAAATGTTACATGTGTTCAGTAACAGTTGGGTGTGAAAAATATGCACACATCTGCTTGCCTAAGAACTGCAGTTTGCCAGGCAACCAACAACTGGGCTTGTACTGTATTTCAGACATACAGTGACATCAGTAGTTTATCCAAGGAGGTGTTTGTATGCTATGCTAACAAATAACAGCTGGGATTTTTTTCAAAAATGATGTCTCAGAGCTTAGCTGGGGAGGGCTTCTTGGAGGACAAAATAAATTATCAAGGAATAATGAATAAAAGCTAGGCACAGAGAGAGGGGGGCAATGTAATTAATACTTTTAAAAGAATTACTATGTCTTTTCAAATCGTCTGCTATGATGAATAATTGATATTTTGCCATATTCTGTACAGAAAGAAATCCCACTGTTCAATGAGTTTTCCTGCATGTCAGTGAATACAGTTTTGTAGCATGGGACATAGATAGGAAACATATGGAGGAAACATTGAAGAAGAGAGATGTGTCTGCACAAACAGCACAGAAACAGACACTGAAGGTAGCTGAAATTCCCTGAAATAGACACAGACATGTTGCCATCTACTGTTGCGATGATGTTTCTGGTCTGTTCCCATCAGTACCCTAACTCAGCAAGCATGACAAGCCTATGACTCAGGTTAGGAAGGTGAGAACAGGTGAGGGAGCACAATCCTATAATACACCTAGGCCTGTGCAAGTCCCTTGCACCACCCTAGTGGTGTCATAAGGAAGCTGTAAGGCATCCATTCACCATCCCTATCACTCTTTTCCTTTCCAAATAAGTCCACTTTGGATAAACTGCTTTCGGTCCTGAAAAATACCACAGAACTAATAAATATGGTGTCAAGCAACTTTGCCTTTATTAACACATGTTAGCAGAGGTACATGAGATTAATGGGCAAATTACAGTTTAGTTCACTAAGCTTAGTGACATTCACAGAAGTGTCACCTTCCAGATGCTATTTATGGCACTGATGTTTCAGCATGGTATTTTAAGGGTGCCTACAGATCTTGGATATATTCTGTGCAGATCACCTTTGTATCTTTTCATATATTTCAAGATAATTGAATGGTGAAAATTAAAGTTTCTGCATGCCATGGTGGTTTTGAATAGTATCTAAAGCTGTCCAGCATAAAAGGGTTGGGAGAATAGGAGCTCAAAAATCTATACAATAGCAGTTCTTCTGATCATTCTGTCAGTGAAAATAACAGACAGCACTCACCAATTACTATATAGGCTTGTAGCCAAACATTGGGCCAACAGACAAGGATCCAATCACTGCAGCCTCCCCAGCTCCAATATTTTTTTCTATACAAATGCATTATTTTATGTCTCTTGAATTTTATTTTATTTGCATTTGCATCCTGTCAAAATCAAATTAGATCCTTTTCCTGTGCCCTCCTAGTTTGGGACATATGCACATTTGATGAGAATCCCCTGTGCTCCCTCATTATTGTCATTTACAAAGGGATTAAACAACACAGGCCCAAGACAAAGCCTGGAGGCAACAAATTCATTGCTTCCCTACAGGTTGATGAGGTGCTGTAGACAAGCATTCTCTGGCTACGGTCTGTCAGCTAGCCACAAATCCACTCATATAGCCTACATCCCACCAGCATGTTCACCTGGATCTCATGGGATACCTTGTCAAAAGTCCTGCTGAAATCCAGATTTATTAAGGCTGCAATCCTAAAGACACTTTCCTGGGAGTAAGCCCCATTGAACACAATAGAGCTTACGTTTGAGTAGACATGGTTAGGATTGTGCTCTAAGTCCACAATGTTTGCCAGTCAACTGAGCTCTCCAGTCCATAGAAGGAGATGAAGCTGCATGACAATACTTTTTTTTCTAGAGAAAAGCATGCCTTCTCTTAGCAATCATGATGCTCCTTTTAAAATGCCCACAGTCTACTTGATTATTTGATTTAGGTCCAGTTGGTCTGTCCATGTATATTTTCTTTTTTCTTAAAGTCAGAGACTACATTTGCTTTCCTCTACTCTCCCAGATTTTCCCTGGTTCTCCTTGAGTTCTCAAAGATTGTAGAGTAAGGCTCCAAGATAACATCTGCCAATTCTTTGACGACCTCAAAGTTCAGCTCATCTAGACCCCCAAATTGATTAGATCAACATGATCCCAAATGATATCCTTGTATATCCTAGGCTGCAATCCTAATCTAGGCTGCAATCCTAACCTCCAGCATAAGTCCTGGCATAAGTTCTGTGCTGACCTGAGGTGTTACAAAAGTGTCATAAGGCACTTTTGGCTCATTCCTTGGAGGGTTATACCCAGTGATGGGCTTCAAAGAAATTAAGAACCGGTTCTCTGTCCATCTGCCAGCAACTTTTAAATGGCTATTTTTAAACTTTATATGTACTATCTCTTGTTAAGAACCGGGTCTATAGAGTAGGTGCGGACCTGCTGGTGCCCACCACTGGTTATACCAGTGCACAGGCATACACCTGTATTTCCACACTGCCATAAGAAGATATTCCAGATGAATTACGATGGCTAATTGATTAGGATTTCACCCTTTTGCAGTAGCTTCCTCAATGCCTCTTTTGTTCTATTCTCATTGTTCTATTCTTACTAAGTTGAATGCAGTTAGGAGTTGAGTATCTCCACTGTTTGAGTTATGAGTTCTGGTCTCCTTGGCATGGTCTTAACTACTAGAGTTGGCATGCTGTTGTTGGCTGAAGAACTCTGTGTCCAGTGCTCTGATGTAAATGGATAGGATGAAAGCCAGAGGTTGAGATTTTGGAGTATTTTTTTCCTAACCTGTCATTTCCTATAGATTTTTAGTTCCTACACCAGCTGTCATTACAGTGTAGCAACTTGCCGATATCCAGGATATTTCTGTTATCGGAAAAGGTTTATGTATATGGCATACAGTACATTTAGTCTTGTGAATGTTTTGCCAATTTAGAGGTTTATACCATAGTAAAAACAGCATCAGTTGTCTGTCCATTTGAGGATCTGTGGCTATGATGGTCTGTCACTTTTGATCTATCTATCTGTCTGTTATCATCGTATTTATATACCACTTTTCAACTAAAAAGTTTACAAAGCAGTTTACAAAGAAAATGAAAAAAAAATTAACAGCTAATGGGTCCCTGTCCCAAAAGGCCTCACAATCTAAGATGCAAAAGAATACCAGCAGAATCCACTGTACAAGACTTCACTGGGGTGAAGAGGTCCATTTACTCTTCCCCTGCTAAATAAAAGAGGAACATCCACTTGAAAGAGTGTCTCTTGCCAGTTAGTAGGGTTTATTAGCTGCCAACTGCATTGGCACCCAAAGTCTTATGCCATAATAACCTATATTGCTCAGACTGGCATTTCTGAAGTATAAGATTGCACTATTACAGACATCAGTTCTTCCCAACCTCAATATGGATGAATACTGCCTGAAAAAAAAACAATCTGTAATACATGCAGAGTACTTTGTACATTCAGTAGTCTTTACATAAATATTAAATTTTATATTATATCCATTCAAATACCATAACGAAAAAGGCAAATAATTTCTTTGAAGGTGAAAAACAAATTAATTTCCCCATTGGGTTCATGTAAAATAAAATAAACACTTTCCAGTCAAGCTGTGGGAAACAGAGAATTGCCTGGAGCAGTCATCCTTTGGGTGGTTAGGGGACTGCAGAAGGAAGAGAGATCAGAAACAAATTGCTCTTTCCTTCTAGTTCAAATGGAGGATATTTTGTGAATGGAAAAAAGTTCTGAAGATTTTTAAACCACTATCTTAAGATAGTTTTGTAACTCTGCCTGACAGTTCATACTTTTGAAGAGGACTCTGAGACAGAAAGATCTCAGCTGTTCAGAGAATCACTAATAGGTTATAGAGCCAGTTTTGTGCATCACCTCTCTTGACCCTACAATGCACAATAATAAATATTTTCCCTTTTAGTAGTATAGGTCAGAAAAACGTTTCTCAAATGCTGAATTCATTTTGTGGATGGTATTTTTCCATTTTCTTAACTGTCAGTCCAAGAAGGATAAACCCATAAACAAAATGGAGAGGGTATGGGTCATGTTTCCATCTCTGGAGCTGTCAGATTGGTTACAGAATAAATTTATACAGAAGATGTAGTAAGCACTGAATGGTAGCTAGAAAAATACAGCCAAAGCACTCCAGAAGTAACGAATGTCACCATGCTGATACTGTTACCAAACAGAAAGCACCATCATTTTGACTGTGTCTTGGCAGCTCAATCCTATCCTACCCCCCTCATTGGTATTACCACCTCAAAAATAGCCACATTGTATCCAGCAAGGGAGGGCAGAGAAGGAAGCTCCAGAAGAGGAAGCAGATTTAAATATCCTTACACTTGGGTAAGGAGATTTTTTTGCAGTGGGTCTTCTCATACCTGCAATATGTTCCTTTTCTTGGCTCTTCCATAATCTGCATTCCCTTGAATAGGCTGGTGTGACTAGTTGCTGCTCTTGAGGCATCCCCTTGAAGCATCCATCTTCAATACAGTGGCGCCTCACTTAAAGAGCTTAATTCATTCCGGAGGCATGCTCTTTAAGTGAAACTCTCTTTAAGTGAAGCAAATTTTCTCATAGGAAATAATGGAAGCAATTGGTTCCACAACCCAAAAAAATATTCATATAAAAATATTAACTGTTTATAAAAATTATTACAAAACACGGCAATATAACACAGTACAAAGCACTGTTAATATACATTAACACACAACACTGCAATAAAGAAAATACTGTACAGTACTGAACTGTACTGTACCTTTGAAAACCTTCATGGCTGGTGTGAGGGTTACAGAGAGGGGATGACTTTCACAATCATTAATGGAGTCACTGCTATCCATTGGCTCAATGGAATCTTTGTCCATGGAAGCCTATTCCAAACTTCCTCAGAAGTGCTCTTTATTCAAGACAGTGCTCTTTAAGCAAGTCAAAATTTCTGAGAAAATTTTGCTCTTTATACAAAACGCTCTTTATTCCAGACACTCTTTATTCAAGGTACCATTGTATTTTCATTTCTGGAAATAACTGAAGGAAGATGGCTTCCTATGTACAATCTCCAAAGCATCCTAACCCTTGAAAAAAAATCCAGCTTCTCGTGGGACCTCACGGTAGTGTTGTCACTAGGGATTGTGTCACCTGGTACAGAAGGCCAGCACATCACCCCATAATGAACCTCCTCCCATGAAGTGGACAGAGGAATGCCCCAGATGATGCACCATTCTCCACCCCTGCTGTTTTTTCCACCCTCAGTGCTTGAAGATATAGAGATATTTCAGTGTGGTTTGATAATTGCATTCCTCATGAAATCATGCATGATTATATATAACATGAAGTTTTGGAAAACAGCAAGGTTTCAAAAAATTTGGCTAATAGTGGTGTCACCTCCCAGTTTCACCAGTGTACATCCTTGCAATGACACTGCCCCATTTTTCAGTCATTTGTCAGAATCATGTTGCACTTCTACAGAGCAGAGATTGTGATGTGGAGTAGCTGCCTGCTTTAGGGCTGTACACTACTGTCTGTCCAACCACATATTTACTTATATATCATACTAGCAAAAAGTGTACCCGCATTGCGGGAGTAAGATTTCCCCATATGCCATTCCCCCAGGGCGCATCAACACACCATGCACAACTTCCCCCATGCACAACTTCCCTCCATGCACATCATCCCCCCATCTGCATCATCCCCATGCACATCAGTCCCTAATGCGCATCAGTCCCCCATGTGCATCATCCCCCATGTGCCTGAACTCCTCATATGCAACATCACCCATCTGCATCAGTCCCACATGTGCATCAACCCCCATGCGCAACTTCCTCATGTGCAACTTCCCCATGCGCAACTTCCCCATGCGCAACTTTACCCCGTGCACAACTTTTCCCCGTGCGCAACTTCCCCCGTACACAACTTTCCCACATGCGCAACATCCCCCCATGTGCAACATCCCGCATGCGCATCATCCCCCATGCGCATCATCCCCATGCACATCATCCCCCCATGCTCAGCATCCTCACCAGTGCAACCTCTTCCTCTGAACAACGTCCCCCCAGTGCACCAGGCACTGAGCACCAAATTGGCTGGATGTTGGTCAGTCTTCCATGTTAAGTATAGGACAGTAACACGTTTCCCCCTTGTCAGTCCCTTAAGGGTTAATTTTCTTCACATGGTTCTTGGTGGGTGTTCAGTGTGACAGAAGGATCCCTCCCAGAATTCCCTGCTTCTAGGCCCAGCAGTTGGGGCAGAATGTTGAGGAGTCAGCAATTCTCCAATTCAAAGTATAGGGAGGAAAACGCATTGCGCCCCTTTTCAGCCCCTTCCAGTCAGAATTTCCAAAAACCAGTTCTTAGTGCACCCCTCCGTCATGGAAGGAACACCCACCCCAAATTTCATGCTTCTAGGCCCAGCGGTTTTGGCAGGGTGGTGATCAGTCAGTCAGTCAGTGACTTTTCTCTTATATATATATATATATATATATATATATATATATATATATATATATATATATATATATATATATATATATATTGTGAGAAAACACACGCCAAAATGTTATCAGCAATTTAAAACACTCTTTATCAAAATAACCTGTTTTAATCATTCAAGGAACTCCAAATATATCTTGGATAGAGTGGGCCATTTCTATATAGCTAACATCAACATAAATAATAGGATATGAATGACACAGGACACAATCCTAACAAATTTAGGCCAGCATAATTCACCTGCTCCTTGTTCCTGTTGTGGTGTGTGGAAGTAAGCACATGTTTGTATACTGGCAGATTGACCATATGACCAGGTTTTTCTGAATTTGTCCTATTTTTTAACCTTCTCTCTGGGTGTCCTCCAAGAGGGCTTCATTGTCCTCCATTTTGACTTCATTTTAGAACTTTGCAACTGTGTACAGTACCTCAGCACATATGTCATAGGATTTGCATTGAAAAGCATAATCCAGTGCAAAAATTGGTTTTGAAATACCTCCTTCCTATCAAACGTTATGGCCCCAAAACTAAAAATCAAAAATGTGCGTTGAGCTCTATGGGAAAGCAAAAGTGCCCAATATCATGGCATTACTCTTGAGTAGGCAAACATGCCATGTCCGCTGGAAAGGCCAGGCTGAGAAGAATCCAAGACCTTGTCCTCATTTTGAGATTTGGGCACCTGGTCACCCTGTATGCTGGTCTAACTCCCCCCTCCCCGGAGTGGAGCAGAAGCACCTTTTGGCACTTTTGCAATGGCCCAAGCCAGTACCAAGACTTATGCCAGTCTAACTGGGAGTTCAGGATTGCAACCACAGTATTATAGAAATAAGTACATAACATCAAAATCTAATTGCCAGTGTTTCTTGTTACATTTGATGTGCAGTGTGTTGCTTCTATGATGGATTTTAAAGACTCCGATTAAAATTAATACTGCAATACGAAAGGGACCCTAGGACAACTAAAAATAGTGTTTTAAAGAAATAATAAATAAAAAACCTGTTTTAAAAGAATGATTCCCTATGTCTCTGTGTTTATAACATACTTAATTGTTTATGTCATCTTGTCAAGCTAGTAACCATGACATCATTAAATGCAATGATCTACTTACAGTGTAGATTTCCCATCTTTAGAACAGCTGGAGAACCTGACATGATTCTTTCCCTGTTAACAATAAAATATGTCTCTCGACAAGCCATCTGCACATTTTTGTGTCAGAAAATGGAACATTCACAGAGATTTCTATCTTGACACACCTCAAAATATGTACACATTTTTGGAACTATGGACTCTGATGGCACCAAAATATGATGGCACTGATTCCATTTCCATTCTGTTTAATCATCATCATCATGGAGAGCAATAGAGGATGGTCAGACCAGGCACTATCTGAGAGCCATTGAGTTCCCAAGTGCCCACCTGGCAATCCCTGAAGCCCCTTGGCACCCATTTTATATAATAGCAGTGGAGCAATTTGCTCCGACAAGTATACTGTGTATCCACTACTGCCTTTATTCAGAGTGATTGGCTGGGAGGACTGGGAAAGATGGAAGAATCAATATAGCTTTGTCACTGGTTCTTCCTCCTTCCTTCTCTCTGCAACCAATCTCTCCAGGGACTTTGATTTTGGGAGAGAAGTGATGAATAGAGCAGGACTTTCCTTTCTGGTGATGGATAATCACCAATAAGGTGATGGATGGAGCAGGAACTGCCTACATAAAAATCATAGTACACACTTCATTGTCCATCCACAATCAAATTTTTGAGGGTATGAATATGTCCCAGAACATGGATTTCTTGTTGTGAGCATCCTCACCATAGCACAAGAAAACCAGACTTACGTTGTTTCCTAGAAGCTCATTTTCTGGCCTGCTCAGTATCTGATACATTAACTTCCTAGTTTTTGCAGTCTCATGTTGCAATGTTGCCAAAATTTATTATTTCTTGGCCCAGAACACAAACCTGTCCTGTCTGTTATACATAACTTTATTACCAATTAGCCCCATCCCATGCTTTTTATCTTTGAATGTAAACTGAGCCAGATCTGTCTTTCTGACATCCTGAATGTGGCAACTAATGTGTTTTAGACTCCTTGCAAGTTGTATCTTTCCAGGCTGCCTGAGATCTTACTATGGATTTCAGATATCCTGGTGCTGTATATACTAGAATCCCTTGTAAATGAGATGCTGTACCAAGCATGCAGAATACAGTAAAACCTTAGATTGAGAATAACTTAGTTTTAGAGTGTTTTGCAAGACAAGCAAACATTTCTAATAAATTTTGGCTGGATATACAAGTGACGTCTTGATAAACAAGCCCCGCAAAAACCTGTATTCATGTGAATGCAACACACTATCAAATCTAATGCACACCCAAATTTCAGTGGGGCTTATTCCAATGTAATGGGGGCAATGGAAAGGAGCCTGAGACCCAGCCTTTCATGTCTACTCTAAAGTAAACCCTATGATAATTAGTGAGGCTTACCCCTGTGTAAGTGGGGTAGATTGCAGCTTGAAAGACTTGAGACTAGGTGCAGGTTAATTTGTTTTATTTTTCTTTATATTTTGTATTTTATTATTTTTTTATATGATGGTATTGTAATCATTTTCATATGAATAGTTTTGGGTTGTGGAACAAATTGTCAGAGTTTCCATTATTTCTTATGTGAAAATGTTCTTAGATATACAAGCGTTTTGGATTATAAGCTTGCTTCCAGAATAAATTATGCTCATAAACCAAGGTACCACTATAACACATTTCTGCTGAGTTTATTATTAATACACCTAGTTTCTCACCAAAACATAGGCAACTTGTTGAACTGTTGACTGTATTCATGACTTAGGGTGCAATCCATAACTACGGGGAGTCCTTGCTCCGGAGTTAGAACAATTTGCTCTGGATTGCATTCTGAATTTCCCATAGGTTTTCACTAGGTGGTGCAGTAACTACGGGTGCACGTAAAGTGTCTTACATGCACCCGTAGTTATTCTGGATTGTAGGGTTAGACATATTGTTAGTAAAGTGCTTCCTCCTCATCCAATATTAGTACTATTTTCATAAAGAAATATATCTGAATTTTTATGTAAATATAGTAACTCATTTGCTTTTGCAAAGCAAGTAAATTCTTTTGTGTTTCCAAAGCACCTGTCAAGCACATTGTGGTGCAATGAACCATAAAATGTTATACAGTAAGTTACAGTATAGGGATCTGACAGTGTCTTCAATTAAGTCTAGCTGATAAGGTGATAATTAGCTGATAAAAAATAATAAATCCTATTCATCATAGTTATACCGATTTGTTTGTATTTTATGTTATTTACCAATCCTCTTGTACAAAGAATTTGTCATCAGTCTATAGCAGAGCTGGGCTGGCAGTCTATTATCATTATCTCTACAGCTCCTACTATCACATTTGAATGCGTCTTCTTAATGCATGTCCAAAATTGGATTTCCATTTATTAAACAACTAGCAAAATTTGAGTAAACTCCCTGAGGCAACATCTGCCCCATGCGCCATCTGCTCCATGCACATTCCACCCATGCACCATTTCCCCCAATGCACCATTCCTCCCAGGCACCATCTCTTCCATGCCATATGGTGATGTATTGTGTCTACCACTGCTGGCCATTTTTGTCCCACCATCAAAAGTGGTGGTGTAGGATGCCTGCTGCCTCTATCTGTCATATTTTGGGCCTGACTGGGATAGAAGAAGCTCCTTCAAAACATGGGATATATTGTTGTTACTCTGAGGAATATCCTTTTACCCCTATCAGGAGAAAGAATTGGTCTCCCAAGAGGAGATCCAAATGGACTTATTTAATTAATTTAATTTAATTTAATCAATTTATACCCCGCCTTTCCTCCCCCGCACTTATTACACCTCAGGAGATCCAAATAGACTTATTGCACCTCTCCCTCTCTGAAGATGAGGGCAAAGGAGGGTGGTGTGGGTGCCTTTGAATTCACAAGGTCAGTGGGAGGATATGGCAGATGAGGAAAAGCAGAAGGGATAAGAGCTGGACAGAGGGACCCCAGGATACACTGAAGAGAGGCTAAGAGAGACCAGCCTGGGGATTGCCCTTGCCCTGGCAGAACCACAAACTGCCCAAACCTTGCACTGGATCAGGACAGGTCTGCTGGACTGCCTGTTCCAGCACAAGTTAGGATTGCGTTGCCTGTATACTCAATTCAAATATTTCAGCAGCCATCTGAAAAAGTCCCTCTATGCAAAGACTTATGCTTGAATGATATTTCCCCACTTCAGTAAATATTGTCATCCTTTGCAGAAGTAGGTTCTGTTGAGTGCAGTGGGGCTTATTCCCTGGTAAGTATGTAAGACTTTTCATTTTCTATATAACAATACATAACAGATATGAAGAATTACCACAAAGATTAAAAACAAACAGCATTTTGAAAAACAGATCCCTTGAGAAGAAAAGAGCCTTCTACTCATTACAGTATACTTTTGTTGTTACAGTTTGGGACTTCTTTGGTGAAAGTCAAAGGATCTTCCTAATCTAAATCTCACCTAAGCCCTGAATTCACTGGTGTGCCTTAATAGACCAGACTGTCTCTCACTTTTATCAGCAATATGGGGATAATTATATGGAGGTGGTAATGATTCCTTCAAGACGTGAAGCAGTTCATAGGCTACAATCCTATACATATTTTCCTGAGAGTAAGACCTATAGAATACAATGGGACTTACTTCTGAGTAGACATGTTTAAGATTGCACCCATACTCTCAAAAAGCTCAATAGGCATTTAAAATATTCTTATATACAAAGGAGTAATTAGACTGAAGTCAAAGATGTGTCTCTTTCTTGTGGGATAACAAAAGCATTGTTCACTCCCTCAGGATTTGGGAATGGAGTTAACTTTATTCAGAAAGTCTGTATATCTGACCCTCCCTGTAGCCTCCTTTGAGATAGTCTTTGACAAATGCATGTCTCCTAATCTGGGAGAAGCCATGACACTCCATAGTTAATGTTAAGAACTTTGGCTCTGTCATCAGTTTGGTCATATATCAACCTTTTTCAGTTTACACCTCTGAAGCAGAACAAGGAGACGGTGAGGACCGTAACATTTATTAACATTGTACCCACTATTAATAAGCCTCAATGACTTTCTCAGTGAAAAACTGTTAGCAATTTCCCCTTCATATATTTTTAAAAAATATGACTGCTGCCTAAGTCTAAAAAATACAAGTGGCTGGAATGGATTCATCTATAGAATATGCCACATGCTTGTTTGATTTATGAGCCAGGCTCTCCCTTTCCTTCCCACCCCCCTTTCTCCTGATAGCAAGTTCTAGGAAAAGTCAGGGACTGTGCACAGAGAACAACACCATAGTAAATAGTTTTAACAGACTATGTAGCATAATGTCAAATATTTTTTCTTTCACATTCATGCAATGTCATCTGATATGATAAAAGCACTTGTAAACATGATCGTAGATGTGGCATGATCGTAGATGTGGAGCAAAAGCCATATGGGAAACTGTGGCATTTGAGGGCATTTTTCCTTTCATAGGATGCCTGGGTTCATCATCTGCTGCTTTAGTAGTGGCAAAGAAGACAAGTTACATCCATCTACTGCCAGGTTCCTAGTTAGCTTTCTTGGGGTGCAATCCTAGCTAATTTAGGCTGGCATAACTCATCTGGTTCCCATTCCCGTGGTGAGATGTGGAGACCAGTACATGACTGTGTACTGGTCTAACCACCCACCATGCTGTTTAATAATTCTTAGAAGCCTCAGTCCTGACCTCATGTTCTGTGTCAGGACATCTGAAAATGGTAAAACCAGGTAGGGGAATAAGAAGACAGTCCATTGTTAGTGCTGCCTCTATAGCAGTGGTGGTGAACCTAAAGCATGCATGCCAGGGAGGGCACTCAGAGCCCTCCCTGCCAGCATGCAGCTATAGCACTGCCACATGCCCCCAGCCCAGTGGTGTGGATGCCTGCTGGGTGCTCTACCTGCTGGCTGTGTGGCTACTGCCCAGTGTCTCATACTATCCAGAGTGTGCTGGTAACAAATGTGCATACCCAGAAGCCTGGACATGCACAATGGGTTCAGGGCACTACTGGCCCACAGAGCCATCAGTCAACACTTGGTGTCAAAAAGGTTAGCCATCACTGCCTTCTAGTATTGCCCAGTAAATATCACATTATGAGGTAGGCAGTTATGGGGAGATGCAGAAGCAGTGCACTGCTCTCTTTACCCACATATTAGTGCTGCAACCCCTATAGGGGCACACATCTACTTGAATGTGTGTCATTGATTTCAGTGGAGCAGATCCAGGGACTGATCTAGGACTGATCCAGATCCTGGGATCGGCTCAACCTTCTTGGAACAGGACTTGGAATCTGCACAAGTGCTTGGTCCCAAATCTATCTCCTACTCCTGCACCTGTTGATCAGCCTCCCCCCTCCCTGAAACGCCTCACTTCTGCTTCCTTTACAGACCCCTGCACTGCCCAAAGTTGGCCAGCAAGATTGGCTGAAATTGGCCAATACAACATACCCTTTTCCTTGATCCAATGTCAGAGTAGGAAAGTCGGCACATGTCTCTGTACCAGTTTATCTCCCACAAAAGTGGCACAAAAGTGCTTTACGAAACTCCCAGCCCACTGCAAGGGACTTGTGCCAGCCTGGGCAGCTTGGATTATGGTGCGTATTTCAGATTTACACCCAGTTCTAATTTTATACCTGCAAACTCCTCAGCCTGATCTTGGGTGAGATTAGTCTTTACATTTCACCACAGTAGGATTTAGATTGAGATGAAGATGTTAGTGCAATTGTGCCTCAAATGAAAAGCCCCAGGAAGCTCTTATTTACTGAGAGCACCCTTGGCCTTTCCTCGATGAGTCTTGTATGGGTGGATAGCAAGAAAACTTTCTGCTTTTTCAAATTGCTTATTTCTAAGACAAGGGGTAAACTAATTTACCACTGTCCTACTGAATCTCCATCTTTAGCAGATCAAGGAGGATTTTGTGAACCGAGGTGTCAAATGCTAAAGAGATATTGTGGAGCAGCAGCCAATTAACCTTACCTGATTTACTGGCAATCAATAGGACATCTGTGACCATTAATGATTCCTTTTTCATACTGCAGACTCAAATGGAGATGCAGCTAAAGCTAAGAAAGATAAACTAGACTTTGAAAGTGCTCTGAGTACAGTGTACATGGGGAAAAAATAAATGCCATGATTGGGGACAAACTTCCCAACACATACAAACTAGTACATTGTTACACTCTTTCTTCTCAGAAGTTTTGTTGCTTTCTGGTCCAGGCAGGTGATCCATTATCTCAAGTTCCTCTGGAGTTTCAGTCATTATTTAGGAACTTGCCATGCATCAGTCTTGAAAGACTATGGTATTGTGCTTGACACTATATGTGAAGCACAATGGCCTGGGTTGATTAATATGGAGGATAGGCTGTTACCCAAGCAGCAAATCCCCCCTTTCCACGCCACTCAAATAGTCCAACGGAATGGCAGAGCTGATACAATTGGTTCCAGCTGCATCACAGAGCTGGATATGCTACCAAGTGCCTTGTTTTGAACATAACTGCAACAAAAAAATCTTTACCACATTTAGCTACAGTATAGTTAAAATACTGTGATCTGAACATAAGTGGAATTATCTAATGTCTGAAAAAGGAGGTTTGAATGATGCCCATTCTCTTGGGTTCTGTACTAGGAATTGTATTGTGACCTTGTGCAAATTATTTAATAGTTAGCGAACTCTCGGGACTTGTGAAGCTTTAATTAATAATTAATTAATACTTCTGGAGCATGTTCAGATAAATGGCTGTTTATAAAAGCTGAACATTATTATCTTCAAAAGGGCTCATTAAAGCAGAAGCAGTAATAGTCTACTAATAGGCCAAGGCTGTTCCATTTGTTTCCCTTTATGAAAGAATAAATTATAATCCTAATGTACAAAAACAATCTCAAGATGAAACTTGTTCTTTCCTACATCATGGCTGCAATATATTGGGAAGCTAATAAAAATAAAATGAATTCATCGTATCAGCAGAATAGATAAGTTGGGATGTACAGGAGTGAGGATGAACAAGGTCATGCAAAACTTGATGATCATGAACCATATACCCATGAACCTTATAATGGGGGGAGAGAGCTGAGCAACAAAAGTTTGAACCAGCATTTGACAAACAGCTTTCTCAATTTAGAAAGACTGTGCACTGTGCCGTGTAGGAATGAGAATCAATACATTTTGTAGCAATATCCTTCTCATTTCATACAAATGAAAAGAAGAATTTAGACTTCATGACTTCTGAGACATTGCTTGGAACTCTAATTCTTTTACTTTCTTTCCTTTCTTTTGTTTTTACAATGCATAGTCTATCAGAAGACATTCCTATTGTGTTCAGTTGTACCTGCTCCTAGAGAAGTGTATAAAGAACTGTAGCTTTAGGCACCAATCCTATTGGTTCCTAATCTGCACAGGATGCCTTACACTGATGTAAAAGCCAGGCTGTGGTTATGTGATGTTTGGCTATTGCCATAAGTGGGTTGAGATGTGTGCATGTGGCCACCGCCCAGCGATGCTCTGTAGCTTCTGGTAATTCAGTGGCAGAGGTAAGCTGTTGGCAGGAAGGAAAGTAATAGGGTGTCTTTGGAGATGAACTGGGGTGTGTCAAGTGAGGAAGTATGAGCACAATCCTAAGCATGTCTACTCAAAAGTAAGCCCCATGGTGTTCAATGAGTCTTACTCCCAGGAAAGTGTCTTTAGGATTGCAGCCTATGTTGATCATGTGTGCAGTTGCACATGCCAGATCTTATCCCCTTTTTTGAAACCACACTGCCCTTTTTCTCTCCTTGGACATACATCACTAGAATGGTTGAGGAGACAGTACAGTTAGCACATGGGGTAAGGAGAAGCAAAGAGCGCAAAAATACAGGAAGTTTTATTCAATTAAAATTAATGAAATTGATTGATGACTAATTTGTCTTGTTTATTTCAATAATGTTCAATAATGACTGACACAATGAAAATCCCATTCTCTCATCTTTTTTGGCTTCTTTAATCCTTTATCTCATTATTTTTGAAGTGGCTCAATCTCTCTATTTCATCTTTGCCAAAGCAATGTTGTGCAAGGAAAATTAAATTAAATCCAAGAATTTTTTTAAAAAAATAAAAGCTATAAGTTCTGGTATATCAGAATTAGTTCCCAGTTTCCTTCATAGGATTTTTTTACATCTAACTCTGTGGCAAAAAATATCAGCAACCAATTGCAGAGGAGATTACCTATCTCTGTTTTCAAAATGGGAAGCAGACCTCACCCAATGTATTAGCTATTATGTAGGTTTTGTGTATCTTTGATGGCTTCATTGATTAGATTATATTCTGCTCTAAGAACACAGTCTTGCTAAAAGGTCACAAGAAGGAATTAATGTGGGTGAGCTCTCTTGACATTACTATAAAAGTGGTTGAAATGAATTTTAATCTAATTTTATATTCTTTATAGAAACCAATAAGTTTATTGTGATTGACTGGGGCACTATACATTTTATCATTAAAAAATGAGGAAAGATGATTCTGCTCTGTTTGGTTCTTAAAAACAGAATAGAGTTGCAGGCAACATTGAAAATAATACAATTATGAGCCATTCTCTGAGCATAGCATCTTTTCTAGTGATCAAATTATGAACAGGCAGCAATTTAATTTAAAAAATGATCTGTAACCACTTCATGAACTGTGGTGGTGGTTGTTAAAAAACTGTATCTCTGCCATTGCTAAGTGGGTGTGGATGACAACAAGCGACACACTCAGAGCAAAAATTCACAGTACTGATGCAACATTGTAAAATTTTGGTATATTTGAATAATGATTTGTTGTTTAATGCAGAAAGCAAAAAAACAAACCATACGGAAATATCAAATATTATAACCAAAAGGCAACTTCTTCAGCATGTTGTGCCAGGGTCCACTCGTTCTGGATTGGAGTCATCCAAACAATTGATGCAACATTTGGGAAAACTGGCTGGCCTATCACAGGCCTGTCATCAGGATGCAGGGTGACCAGATGGCAAACACAAAATTCCTGAACCCCAAAGCCAGTTTTCCTAACCCCTGAAGCCAAAATTCCTAC
This sequence comes from Cryptoblepharus egeriae, assembly GCA_030015325.1. Lineage (NCBI taxonomy): Eukaryota > Metazoa > Chordata > Lepidosauria > Squamata > Scincidae > Cryptoblepharus > Cryptoblepharus egeriae. The sequence goes on along the minus strand of JAREYC010000001.1, from coordinate 74,590,005 downwards.
ATGTTTAAAAAAATTGTAGGACATCCCAAAAATGTAGAACACATGTAGGACATGTTAAAATAAGCTCATGTACTTAATTTCAACACTTTTAAAACTGAAAACCTTTTCACATGCATGATCCTGACACATACATGTAAGATGCCCTGAAAGCAGTTTAAAGCAATGCAACACAACACATACATGATTCTGACACAAACATTTAGATGCCCTCAAAGCAGTTTAATGAAATACAACACAACACATGCATGATCCTGACACATACATGTAGATGCCCTCAAAGCAGTAGCAGCGCAACACAACACATGCCATTAACTTCAACTTGCGTGATCCTGACACATATATGTAGATGCCCTCAAAGTAGTTTAAAGCAGCGCAACACAACACATGCCAGTTACTTCAACTTGCATGATGCTGACACACATATATAAGATGCCCTCAAAGCAGTTTAAAGCAATGCAACACAACACATGCCAGTGACTTCAACATTCATGATCCTGACTCATACACACACACACACAAACACTCATGCATACATGCACACACACACTCATGCATACATGCGCGTGCACACATAGCATACACACACAAGCACACTCACCTGGTCTTGCAGCGAAGCTGGAGGAGGCAGAAGTGAGGCCTGGCTGGTGTCTCTGTGTCTCCTTTAAATAGCACTCACCAGCAATCGCTACCCCTCCTGGTCTGTCAGCCAGCTCAGCCTGGGTCTCAGTGCCAGTTGGAGGAAGAAAAGTGGAACAGAGACCCTTTAAACAGCATAGTGGCGCACTGATTAGAGGGTCCCAGTGCCTCCTTTCCTCCTCCAACTGGCTCGGAGGCCCAGGCTCACCAGCTATCCTCCCGTCCTCCAGCGTAGCTGCCTCTGTGCTCGCTGGAGGAGGAGATGTGTGGCAGGCTGGCCAGCGAGAATGTGCTGTTGGAGGGGGAGAGCCAGCAAGCCTCCGTGAGCTCGCCAGCCTTTTCCCTCCCCTCTATGTTACTCTGGCCGGCGAGGCTGCAGGTGCCGCTCTGGGCATCCCTTAGAGCAGAAACTTGGAAGGCTGGAAATCCCCTGGGTGGCTGAATAGCTCCAGCCTCCCTAGTATATGCCCAGGAATGCCCAGAATGGCGCGCAAGGCCACAAAATGGCTGCCAGGGCCCAGCCAAATCCTAAATGGGCTCAGGGGTTTCCCCTAACCCCCCAGATGGGGTAGGGAATCCTGGAGACATCCAGGGAAAGCTGGACGTCCGGACACCGTGTCAGGATGTTACCTTCCCACCAAAGTGATACTATTTACTTGCACTTGCATGCTTTCAAACTGCTAGGTTGGCAGGAACTGGAACCAGTAATAGGAACTCACTCCATCGTGTAGCACTTGGGTCTTGAACCATTGACCTGCTAATTTCCAGGTCAACAGGCACAGAGCCACTGAGCCCCTGCAGTCCATTGTGTTAAACGTTATAACCATATGATGGCGCAAGTGGTTAAGAGACTGTGCCTGTTAACGAGTAGGCCAAGGTTCGAGACCTGGATCCCCACAAGACTGGGTAAGCTCCTGCCTTAGCCCAGCTCTGTGACACAGCTGGAATCAATCATATCAGCTCTGCTGTGTCGTATTGTATTGGACTGTCCAACCAATCGTATTGGACTGTTTCAGTGGCTGGAGAGGAGGGATTTGCTGCTTGGGTATCAGCCTATCTTCCATATCAATTTACCCAGGCCTTTGTGCTTCGCATGCAGCATCAAGCACCATACCATAGTCTTTGAAGACTGATCAATGCCAAAGTTTATGACCAGAAAAGGAAATCACAACTATCTTGTAACAAAAGTTCTGATTGCCAATAAGGTGTTCATATGAAATAGCTCTCATTTCCATGTATCAAAATCAATGTAGCCATGTCCTGCAGATGGACAAAACTAGGTATCCAGATGTTGTCTTGAAATGGGAGGCACCTGGAAAGAGAAAGCGAGTCAGGCCAGTATCACATGGAGAACAATAGAGAAGGAGATGAAAGGGTTGGGTAACACATGGGAAGATGTTAGCAGAATGGCCCAAGATAGAGTTGCCTGTAGGACGTTTATCAGGACCTTTTGTTCCAATATGAGCAAAGAGAATTGGCAGTAGTTGTATATAAGTGCATAATAGAGTTGCACAAGCTGAAAATTGATAACTGATACTTTATAACATGGATACTATGTTTTATGTGGCAAAACAATGATTCCCTTATATTGCACACAATCTGCTTTCTGTGCTCTGATGCGGCTGACTTTTCATTATCCTTTTCCTTCTGTCTTTGCAGTGTGTATACATTTCTGAAGGATATACAAATAGGCATATAAATGACATATAAAGCATTATGGCCATATAAATGTCATATAAATTCCTACAAATGGGCTGCAGAGCACAGTGGTTAAAGACACTGTGCTTGTCGATCTGAAATTCAACAGGTTGGTACTTTGAGACCTTGCTCCCCCCTCAGGTACATCAATGGAGGGAGCCAAATTGGCAGAAGCTTTTGTAATCAGTGGACTACCATATTCCATAGCTATGCTTGTGATGCTTCCCTAGCCATGTTCTTTTGTGATATTTGAACCAGCTAATTTTCATTCCACCCAAGGTTTTAAAAGTTACTTTTGAAACCTGTTCAATTCCTTTTTTGTAATGGAATAATTTTTCTGCTGCTGAAAAACAGGAGACAGTTGCTTATGCTTATGTTATAGCAATTTGCAAAAATGATAAGCTTTATTCTTTGAAAAAAAAATAAAAAGCTTTATTCTTTGAAATAAAGCTTTCAAAGAATGAGGGGGAGAGTTTCAAAGGTTTCCAAGACTGAGCAGAAGACAACAATGAAAAGATTAGAGTGTATCTTTCTGAATGCTGCAGTGTTATCACTTATATACGTATTTATGAGTGACCAGCACAACTTTCCTGGAAGGTCTGCATTTATGGCCTTGCATCATGATGATAGAAAGGCTGCTGTTACTTTTTCCTCTGCTGTGGGACCAGAATTTCACAGCTGATCTATTGCACTACCATCTAAGTTCAGTTTATGTCCAGTCGGGAGCATGTGATTTAATCAGATTCTTCACTCTCAGGTGATTCAGAACCTCTCTTTGAAGTAATTTTCTACAAATTACTTTCCACTGTGCTGCATAATGAAGAAAAGCCTACATGGACTTTGCTAAAATTCTAAAAAAAGAGATTTCTCGTGAATCAAAACTTCAAAGCAGACAACAACATCTGTACAAGGGCTATAAGGAGGATTACAAGGGTCTTTTTTCTTTTTTTGCAAAAACAAAATGATCAGAATGGGGCTTACTTTTGAGTAGATATGCGTTAGGATTGTGGTCTTAGCCAGACTATACTTGCATGTCACAAGCTAGTATTGGACCAAACAGAAGTGATAGCATGTTAACCACCCCCTCCTTTCCAACACACACACATACAACTATGATAAGGTTTTGACCTTTTCCCAAGACAGGAAAGAAACAGAATTTTGACAGAAACTGATCTCTCTGGAAATGTTTAAGTAGCGGTAGAAATCTTTTATCTTTGCCCCGGTGATTATGTCTATGCCCACAGGGTAGAAACTTAAAAACCAGAGCAAATCCTACTCACAGTCCAATAGCACTTTCACTTTTATGCAACAGAGATGGTGCACTCTGAGCACATCTGGAAACATAGAGCTGAATCTGGAAATGAGCAAAGCAATTCTGCTGCTAGCCTAAGTTTCTAACTTATTCATGCAAGAACTAATAGAGCACATCTGTCTTGTTCATGTATTTCACATTATCAGGAATTTGAATCATTTTGCCACTATGTTGGCCTTTGACTCTGCACAGATCTGGCTGGTAAGCAAGCTTATGAATCTCAATTCAGATCACCATATCTGTTCTCCATGGTATATTTACCACAGGAGAGTTATGGGACCAGGTGTGTGACCAAAGATCATTATATTTTTGTCGCATTTTTCATGGTACAATAGACAAATCTCATAAAAGGCCGACAAACGTAAAATAACAACCGCCTGCATTATTTCAAACCTGCAATTGAATTCTATCAATCATGGTATCCTTTACTGTCAAAGAAGCAAACAAGAGCAGCTTTATGCCATGGAAACGATAAAAAGCTTAGGGCAAATTAAATTAAATTAAACAGCCTAATCTGCAAAAGAAATGTACTTGAAAAATGGTGAACATAAAGTGAGAAAAAATAAAGCTTATAGCATATAATTGGTAAGAGTCTAGACATCCGTGGGTGAGTGCAGAATAACAAAAAGAATACAGTAGATACAATCAAGTTGAATGCATATAAACCTGCCAAAGTATGCTTTTTGAATATACAGAAAATATTAAAATCTATATGGGATACAGTTATAATGTGATTTCTACAAAAACTTCTAGTAATAGTCTGCCCTAAAAGAATTTATACTCTTAGTTTGTTTCAAGGGCAGTACAGTACTGACTGATTCTTGCTTGCAGAGTGAAAAATGATTCCTCAGCATAACATAGTAGGTCATTTTAAACAGGAAAAAGGAACTGCAATATAGTTTTATCTGCTATAGCATGTTCCATTCTTAAATTAAAATAACCAGAATAGCAGCAGCACTATAATTTAAAATAAGCACCTTAAAAATAAACAAAAACATGAACACAAATGTTCGCTAATTCTGGAAGTTCTATCTAGGTATTCAAGGCTATAGAAGTTATATCTAGGTATATCTAGGTTTTTGTTAAATACTGAATACGAGCATTGGGACAGGGGAACTTCATATCTATATACTGATCCTAGTGTCCTTGAATCTGGCATTCGGATGTAGTCTACTTCTAAATTCAGGAGGTTGCACATACCCATTATGATTTCTTTTCATTGACTTTTCAGCCAGTTACTTCCTGCTTACAATTAAAATTAATATCATTATACTACTCCAGTGATTTTAAATCTTTTTCATGTCTTGGCACACAGAGAAGGTGCTAAAATTGTCATGGCACACTATTTTTTTTTACACTTTGAAAAGGCACACTGTGCAGGCAGTGGCAGAGTCCCCTAATGGACCTACTATGAGTGAACCTCCCCCAAATCTCAGAGTCATACCTGCTGACCATTCAAGGCACACCAATGGTTGAAAATGCTGACCATTCAAGGCACACCACAGTGGATGAAAATAGATGTACTATGATGTTAAGGATACATTAGCGCTGTAATTAGCAATATATTGAAGCCTTCTCTTAGGGTATCCACATTGCTGGGGGCCCTAGGAGAAGCTCTTTGTTTGGCCTCTGATCCAGAGGGTTCAGCCCAGTAAAGTAAGCCCCGTGATTTGTTCTTGTTGTTTAGTCGTTCAGTCATGTCCACTTTTCATAACAGATAATGATAAAGTCCAGGTTCTTCCTTTCAGATATATGGTCAGATTCTGCAGATGGTCTCAGGGGCTGACTGATGTCAAGTAACAGAAACAGCTTTTCCATTAGACTTCCTTGGTTGTTGTTTCAAGACTAGCCTTGTGCCTAGACATTCACCTTGACAGACCTTATCTCTGTGCCATGGGAGGGATAAACACATTAAGTAAAAATGGCTGACAGATGCAATCTCATGCTCAGGATATTCTTCAAGCCATGACAGAGGAATAAAAAGATAGAATGCCCATCCATTGCCATTGCTTGCAACTAAGTGTGTTGGAAGTATCAAAGGGCAAGAGAAATGTGCTTCGTCCCAGAACATGGGACATTTTTCTTGACCATGGCAATGGCAACCATGTTTTAGGTTTCACTGTCCCTGAAGTTTTTATCATTATCTCCACTTATATGTGAGATTGAGGGTATTGGGGGACATATTTTCAGCTGTAATGTCTTAAACTCTTCTTGAAACCAAACAACCAGACTGCACTGGTGTTACTGAAGTGAGGGAAAAAATTAAAGTAATGGGGCCAGCCCGTTAATGGGCTGGCCCTTGTGCCTCCCCCAGCTGGGATGGTCTGGCCGGAGGAGATGCTCGCAGCCTATTGGCTGCTATGGCCAGGGGGCGGCGCTGGAGGGATGCTGTATGTGTGCTGAACTACTACACTGTGTTCTAAGTATACGGTGAACCTGAGGCTACAACCATGTACTGAGAATAGTCCATTTGAGTTAAATCCCATAAAACACAATGGGATTTTCTTCAAATAAGCATGCTTAGAATCAAGTAATCAGTCTTGTCCTACTATTGCAAATTCAGTGCTTCAAAATATAAAGGATGGATGGTATTTTGCCTTTGTGTTTTCTGCTAAATTATAATGATGGTTGATGTCCTGCTAGTTGACAACCCCCAACCAGCTGCCTAAAGTAGCTCTTTGCACAGGACAGCAATTTAACTGAGAGAACAGATGGCGGAGAAGTGCACCTGAGTGCATGCATTTGGTTAGGAATTACAGCAATGGAAAGGGAAGTAAAATGTTGAGATGGTATTGCAATCCCAGCTAGTCATGAAGGCAGGATGCCTTCCACTCAAGGACTCTTCTCTGGAAACTTCATTTTTGGCCTAGTTCTCTCCATCTCCACTAGGAAATGTCAAGATTATCTATATATATAAAAGAGAAAAGTCACTGACTCACAGACTGACTCACTGACTCAACAATGCCCTGCCAAAACCACTGGGTCTAGAAGCAGGAAATTTGGGGAGGGTGTTCCTTCCATGATGGAGGGCATCACTAAGAACCAGTTTTCAGAAATTCCAACTGGAAGGGTGAAATGGGGTGCAACATGCTTTCCTCCCTATACTTTGCATTGAAGAATCCCTGACTGAGGAATGCTCTGCCCCAACCCCCGGATCTAGAAGCGTGAAATTTGGGGAGGGTGTTCCTTCCATCACATGAACACCCACAAAGAACCAATGTGGAGAAACGTAACCCTTAAAGGGCAGAAAAGGGGTGCAATGTGTTTTTGTTCTATATTTACTTGAGACGGAAGACTGACCAACATCCAGCTAATTTGGTACTCGATGGCTGGTGCACTGGGGAAATGTTGTTTGGAGGTTCAGGTTGCACTGGGGAAGATGCTGCGCATAGAGGCCATTGCCAATGGGGAGGAGTTGTGTATGGGGGGTTGATGCGCATGGGGGGGTCAATGCTTAATGGGGGGTCAGTGTGCATGGGGGATGATTTGCATGGGTGGTTGATGCGCATGGGTGATGTTTCACTTGGGGGGCTGATGCACATGGGGGCTGATGGGCATAGGGGGATGATGTGCATGGGGGCTGATGCGCATTGGGTGGATGAACATGGGGGATGTTGTGCATGGGGTATTGATGTGCATGGGTAGTTGATGCGCAGTGTGGGGGATGTCATATGGGGAATTTTATATATGAAAGACCAGAAAATATATGGATATAGAAATCAGACAAGTATGCAGCAAGATGAATGAAGCATGTTGTGTTTTAGAAAAAAAAAATTTTTTAACCCTGAGAACTCAGTAGAAATTGCCCCTCCAATATCAGCTTGAAAAAAGAAATACAATCATTCTGCTGTATTAACATCACAAAAGGATACATGCAGGCTAACAATTGTCAATGAGCTGTGTAATTATATCTTATGTTTAAATTATATCAATAAAGTTTATTGCTATTGTCTCTAGTAAAACAGGACAGACAATATATTTCTAGCTTTGATTCTATTACAGAGTCCTAAATCAAGGTAGCTTTATGGCTACAATATTGTCTGTGTGTGTGCGGAAACCCTCTTCTACCAAGTATGAAGCAGCAATGGCAACTCCAGTCAATTTTGAAGGGTGGGATTACAATGTTTTCAATGAATAAAATGTTACGAGCTGGTGGTTTATCTAAGTGTGGCACCTCACCCTTGGCTAGGACACTGATTATACAGTGTGCACAATGAATACAGTGGTGGAGTGTTTCTGATTATCAGTGTGGAAAAGAAGTCTGCCTTTTCTCCTGCATGTTTGCTTCCTAGGAGGGGGAAACAGGATGCTGGACTAGAAGGGCATTTGATGTGATCCAGAAGGATTTTTATTTTGTGCTTAAGAAGAGTGCAGAATAGAGCCTTTGGGGCTATATGGGGAAGGCTTCCCATTCATGTGCCCACCTGTCACCTTTAGCTGTGATGGCACTCACAAAAGTAGTTCCCACAAAAGTTGGGAAAAATAGTTCTTACTCACGAAAGTAGTTCCCACTTGGAAAAACTATATTTTTGGGAAACAACATGTTGAAAAGCTCTACTGTAAACAGCCTGATCTGTCATAACTTCTCATGCAGCAATACAGCTGTACCAACATAGCTCTCCTGCATCTTGCATATGGACAGTTCTGTGGGTAACATTATTGTCGTGCTGGGTCCACCCAAACTTGCAGCTGTAATATTGCTGGTATAAATTCAGATGGACCTTGGATTAGGGAATCCCAGACTGAAAGGAGGTTAATATTTTAGTGTAACTCTGCTGCAGGCACCACCTCCTCCCAGACTCAATCTACTCTCATCATTGCCACTTTGTTACCCAGTTGTTGCACTACTCATCTCACCCACACTCTGAGCTGACTCACTGGCACCGGCTGATGTTCAGGTGCACTGCCATTTTGCACTGTCCAACAGCCTGAAGGCACCTGACACTGCCAGAATACTTATTCCCACAATGTAAGGCTCCAGTGTGTGTGCACCGATTATATTGATTCCTGCAAACACCTCACAGGAAGCACATCAAACACCTCTTGGATCTTCCGTCAGAACTGAGTTTTCTCTCCCCAACTTCTTCAGTGATCAACCACAAAGTCCTCTTCAACTCTGCATCTTCTTTCTTTCTTGTGCTCATTACCCTGCAAATCCCCTACAACCGTTCTGTCATAACCAACCAGCAGCCAATTCCAATTTTGTCTTTTTATTTTCTGTGACCATTCATAAAAGAAGCAATCTGAAAGCTACAAATGATCAATCCAGGTTAAAACTAATGAGAATTTCTGGAGGTAATTTTGAATATCCAGTTGAAAGTGGTTTCCCTTTGACTATTCAACACTAAAAGTATACAATGCATTCTGGACCACATACCGGTATCTTAATAATAGTCAGACCTGTCATCTTTGAGGAACATGTACAGACAAAACTCTTCTTCTGTCACCATTGGTGCAGCCTGCCATCTGCAGAGCGCATACAGTACACTAATTTTCTCACTGCTCAATCAGCTCAGTTTTAACCTTGAACCTGAGAAACTGTTTACAAGGAAAGTTATGTCTGAATCCTGTATCTTCACATACGCCTACGAACATTCATTATAACTTTGACATCAGCATTGTAAACTTTTAAAACATTGATTAAAAATGAATTTGGGAACATTATGGAGAACACAAGGTTTTTTTTAACTGCATTTATAATCAAATTCAGGAGACATGGTAATCTGACAGGTTCAGTATTTGATGTGGATTATATATATGTAAGAATCCAGATACTGATTGTCTTTATGTCACTGGAGACTGCTTCATTTATGTGATAAAATGGCACTGTCTGTGATAGATTACCCATGATAAAAAATTCCAGTCACTAAGCAACCTTTTCTCTGGATCCAAGTTTGCAAAATGTTTTGCTGATATTCCAGTACAATGATCAAAGTGTGATAAGATAATGTAACTCAAACAGGCAAGCTCCATCTATCTGACAGCACAATCCTAAATTGCAATGGAGCAAGCAGGCTGACATACCTACGTTGTATCCAGCATTTGGTTGGCTGCCCCGCTACTGCAGGGTAAGAGGAAATGTTTCTCATTACCCTGGTAGATCTATTCAGTTCTATGTCACCTCAAGAGATGTGAGTAGTCAAAGGCTGTTCCCACACCGTTCTGGAAATGGGGCTGGGATGTGGCATAAGATCTAGGTCCGAGCCTTGCTTTCCATTCCCTGGTCAAACAACGTTTATTAGGACAGCCTTCAGCTACTCTGGAACACCACCTCCTACCTACCCTCCCTGAATCCTCCCTCAAACTTCTGTGTCGGCCAGGCTCAGCTGGCACAGAACTCCAACCAACCGCCACTGCAGAGGCTAGATAGCTGGATGCAGCCTCTGCAGGTTGTATACCTCCATGCATCATCAAGGGTGACTTTGGAGGAGGCGCTAAGGGACTTGCGTTGGCCCAGCGCAATCTTAGGTTTGCGCTTTGAAGGCAATCCACATACAAATGTATGCTTTTGCTTTATCCCTTTTTTGTAATCGGAGCGTCTCATAAAGGGGAAATCATGAATCTCCTTGCATGATCCTATGTCTATTTTCTCCTTTCAGAACAGGGGGGTGGTTAAAATGACTCATTATTAGAAATACTTAAATAGCCATCGTTAAATAGAGTCAACATTGAAATCAACAAAATAACTGCGAGCAAATTTATTACTTCATTTCATTTTTGCAAAATATGCAGATTTGTGAAAAGAGCTTGCATTAAATCAATAAAGGCTCTGTTGTGAGAGGGCAACTCACTGAGTGAGGATCAGACAGCAAGAACTGACTGACAAGTGAAATGGCAAGATCTTTTAATTAGGATCACAGCTTAGCAAAAGTCAGCAGCTCCTGATAGGTTTTATCAGGGGAAATATGTCGTGCATACAAAGTAGTTACTGGAATGATATGGAAAGCTCCTACAAAGCCAATCTAGTGGCACTCTTCTCAGCTGTGAGTCTCACTTAGCACTAAATTCAGCTAATGCACACCAATAATGTGTGCAAGATTGCAAGTGTGCAAGTGTGTGCTACATCTTGCAGTGAGAAGGCAGTCAGAGTCCTCCACCTTATTTCCTTATGATAGACTTGCATTGAAACTGCATTAGTGCTGGGAATTTGGATAAGATTTGGTCCTAAATAGCTGTGAGCCTAAGGATGCTATCCTAACCAAATTTCCTGCATCAAAGCAAGGGCAGTGCAGCTCAAGATAAGGGAATAAACACTCCCTGACCTTGAGGAGGCCTCTGTGACTTCTATCCAACTGCACACACCCCATTGGTACAGATACATCAATGCTGAAAAGTTGGTTAGGATTTGGGTGTAAGCGTATGAGTACACTGCTGGATCAGTCCAAAGATGCATTTTAGTTCAACAACTTGTTCCCAACAGCGGCAAAAAGTTGCTTCCAGGGAGCCCACAATGAAGCAGAGAAGCAACAGCCTTCTTTATTCTTTCCCCACCAACTAGACTTTAAACACATTCTGCTGTTTCTGTAGGTTCTCTGTCACTACGGTGGCTATTCTGCCTCTCCCCAGATTGAATTTGGATCATCTCTGGATCTACAACAGGGTTTGCAGAGTCTGATGATTGACACTGTTTTCAATAAGTGTGAAATTAATTAATTAAAAATTAATATAAATAATTAATATGAATAAATATTAAATTAATCCAGTCCAAACACATTTGACTCATGTTTTATTAGAGCAGTGATTGTCAAGCTTTTTCATCTCATGAACACTTAACAAGGCGCTGAAATTGTCAAGATACACCATCATTTATTTTTACCATTGATGAAGCACACCAGACTGTTCAAATCCCCAAATTTTCCTATTAACCCTTAGAATCCCACGGGTTTTTTTTTACACGTTTGACCGTATGGGTCCATTGTACCCGTACAACAATTATTAGACGTATTATTATTGTAGACGTAGTAGTACAGTTATTTTATACTAAATATTGTGAAGTTAAGAATTTTAATTATAATTTTAGCTAGCAAAATATTGAAATATTAAATGGGTCTAATGGACCCATCCCGGGAACTTGTATTCAAATTAGAATAGGGTCCAATGGACCCGTCCTGGGAACTGGGATGCAAATTCGAATTTCACAATGCAGTAAAATTTTGAATACAGAAAACCTGTAAATTCAAAAGTTTCATGCTTTTCAATTTGTAATGATCTAATAAGCAGTAAAAAAGTCAGAAAGTCTTGTCAAGTAAAAATAATAAATTCCAGTAAAAAACACAGCACAAATGTCCCAATCGGGTCCAATGGACCCGGTTGGGATCCTTTAAAGAATGTCAATCCCCAAATTTCCATGGCACACCTGAGGACTATCCACAGCACACCAGTTGAAAATCCACTGTATTAGAGGGTACTCAAACACTCATCATAACAGGGTGACCATATAGAATGGAGGACTGCCTCAATTCCCTCTTCTATGCAATGGTTAAAGATTTAGGCACTTTGTCCTCCATTGTTTATGGTCATCCTGCAGCATAACAACTAGGAGCTGATCTATTTTCCATGAATTTGTCTAATTTTCTGTTAAAGCAGTATACACTGATGGCCAGCATATCTTGTGGCAGTGAACAACGGAAGTTAATTAAGCCTAGTGAGCAGAGACATTGTGTTATTTTTGTCTGTCCTAAACCCACTGGCTTTAGTTTTGTAGCATCATCCTGAGTTTCAGTCTGTGCTGATTCACAGCAAGGTTCCAAATCTTGACTTAACTGACTTCCTGGAGTAATTTAAGGTTTTGCAAAGGGAGAAGTGCTACTCCCTGTAGTATGCACACAATACTTTTGTCTGATTGCCACTTCCTAAAGGTCATTTTGAAGCCAAAGGTAATAAACAGTCCCTAACTTTGAGGCAGAACTATTAAATGAACTGAGCTGGACTGAGGCCTATCATGGAGCAAATGAAAGACTCCATTTCTAGTGATGGCTGTCACTTCAACAGATGCCAGTGGGCAGCCAGGCAAATAGGTTGCATTATTCTTACTCTTGAATGGTGACCCATAGCAGCAAAGGTCGATACAAATTCAGAAGAGAAGGCAGATGGGCCAGGTAATTTCATCACATACTGATGGGACATATAAAATATAGAGGCTCTTTAGAGCAGTGGTGTCCAACCTTTTAATTTCATGGCACCTGGACCTTTAACAAGCTTGTAAAAGAAGGAATTTCAGCAGGTGTAACTTGTGATCTGTGGGATGAAAAGCTGCAGGTGTTGAAATTTCCTCCTCTGCATACTTGTGAAAGGTCCTGGAGCCCTGAAGTTGGACACCCCTGCTTTAGAGTCTCAGGTAGGCATTTTTTGCCCATCTGCACTTAAAGATGCCAGGTGTTCAGCTTGGGACCATGGTTCCCTTTAGGTTATGGGGCCGTGTGGTTGCGCAATTCCCTGGGAAGCTGGAGAGTTCAGCTCAGCATTTCTAGAAGTTCAGCAATGATGTGCTATATCATTACCATGCATTTGGAGATACATCAAGATTCCTGCATTTCCTTTTTTGAACCTACAACTCCACACATCACTTCCATAACTAGAGATGCAAAACTCTGGGTTGCATGTCTAGATATGGGGGTTTAGAACAAAAGGATACACCCTTTAGAGGTTTAAAAAATCTCAAACCCCATGCTATTCAATCTGTAGTGTACTGTGAGTGCATAGAGAGCATTTCTAACTTTCAGTGCAATCCTGTTTGTGTCTACTCAAAAGTCAGTTCAATGGGGTTACTCTCAGCAAAGTGCTATTAGGATTCCAGCAAAAATCTCCAGTCTTTTGGGTTAGGTCACAATCCACAAATAGACAGAACTTTCTGGATAAAAGTTTTGGACATTCCAGTTCCCTTCACGTTACTTTTTAGGTAAGACTTCAGTGATAAGAGAGAAAAGAGTAGGCTGGAGATAAGAAATGAAGAAAATATATTGCAAACACGTTGCAGTTCTCCCAGTACCAGACAGTTCCTGTTATGAAGAATGAATTCAGAAAAATTTCAGCAGAAAATACATTAGGTGGAAATCACATTTAAATATTTGGTAGGCTGCTGCAGGGGATGGTTAATGGGCTCATATTAATTTAGGAGGTCTTCATGATTAACAGAAATATGATGAATATGCTTTCTTTTTTAAAAAGAAATCATTAACACTGTTGTTGTGAGTGAAAACTACTATAAGTTATATTCAGCTCTTTTTTTACAAGTAACTTTTAGCCTGTTACAGGATTAGTAGTGACAGATCTAGAATGGCATTCTCCACCAGAAGTGTTGACTCTTTTCTTCCAGGATAAAAAGCCCCCTACTAATAGTGATTATGGCTTAACTGGTTTCAAGTAAAGCTGTGAAAGGACCCTGAGTGTTAAACTGTAATATCCAGATTTCTTTTTCCAAGACATGCCTAATTTCTTTAAGCTGATGGTCAACCTGAATCTTTCCCTCTCCTAGCCATTCTAAGCTTATTTTCTCAATCCACCTGCAGGAGTCAGATAGGCTTGAATGGGGTAAAATAGCAAGAGATTATGAAAGGATCACTTTCCTTAAACAGCAGTCTTCCAGCTCCATTCTTATTTTCCTTCAGCAAAAGAACTACCAGAACACATTAAAAGATCTTTTATAGGAAATAAAAAATTAATTTTGGCACTAATTTTGGCACTAATTTTATTTTTGGCAAAAAATAAAGTGGTTGCACTTTATTTAGGGTAAGTTAAATTTTGGGAATCATAATTGCTACAAACAAATAATTATTTATGCACTGGTGATTTGTACCATATGTTTTTGAGGGGTGTGTGTGTGTGTGTCACACCAGCTTTCCATGTGGCAATTCCTGTTGTACATGAGAGATTATACTTTCTGTTGCTTCTGTAATATCTTTTCATGGTAGAGTGAAGTTAATACTGTTCAGTGCTCATCTAAGATAGCCCTCAAATAGGAAATGCATTATTTTAACAAAGCTTGGATTCAGTTCAGACCATCATAGTCTGTACCTTCCTAAGCATGCTATTGGATATTTTTTTAGTAGGAGATGCCAGATGAAAAATATTAGAACTTGTGCACTCAAAGACTGTGTTCAGCTGATAACAGACAAAAATAACTCTGTCAGAAACATATTCCTATTATTTTCCCTGCCATAGCATGCAGCGTGCCAAATACATATTATGGAGTGGGATGAGGCACATAGGAGGCTTGAGAGAAGTACAAAGTTTGCACATATGCATTGTTGTCCCAGTGATCAAAGCAGTGTTGGGAACACAACTAGGGAAGGAAAAGGGGAATATCACCTTCCTTTGAAGTATTTCCATATGAGGAATAGAGTATACCTTGTTTATTGGAGGTTTAAGGGAGTCCAGGAATATGGAATATAAGTTGGGATAAGCAAGGTCCCCACAGTTTATAGTGACAATTCTTATTTATAGTGACAATTCAATATATCAATTCTTGCTTTCTTCCCATAGGTGGGAAAAGGGAAGGTGTTCCAATTTTTCCTTATAGCATGCAATATGGAACACCACAAAAGAATAATGTATTTGTAAAAAATCTGCACTAAATGTAAATTAGGGTGCAATCCTAATTTAGGCCAGCACAACTCATAGGTCTTCCCATTCTCATGGTGATGTATGTACTGGCCTGTTATGCACTGGCCTAACCCTCCCCCAGGAGTGGCTTCACATCACTTTTGTGACACCTCCAGGCCAGCATGGGTCTTGTGCTGGGGCAGGCATATGCTGACATCCCTATACCACCATAGGACGATGTGCCTGATGAGTTTGGCCAATCTAAATTGTTTAGGATAGTGGCCTTTCATCAGCCTTCTATGGTGTACCGGTTAGATGTAATAAGGCTCTGCATTTTTGCAACAACAAAATGATAGAGGAGTAATATGATATATTAGTAATTTGTCTTCTTTTGCTAATATTTTGCATTTTTCTTTGCAGAATTACTACCAAAATGCCAAAAAATGCAATGCCAGTATAAATGTGCTATATTCAGAAATGGAACAGGATGCTACTGTGAAGAAGGATATGAAATTGGCACCAATGGAAAAACCTGCCAAGGTAAAATATTAATATCACACAGGCTTACACATATACACCTTTTAGTTGTCATATATTTGAACAAATTTATAAAAAAAATTTGGCTGTTGAATTTTTGGGCTTTCTTATGAGGAAGCTATACTATAACCTCAAAACTAAAGCCCAACAGGCAGAACTAATGTTTTTTTGGATTCAACATCTCAAATATACCAAAGAATAGGTTTAACTTTTACGTCACAAAATGTCTTTAGGCCTGTGTTATTTTATCTTAAAGTATTCGACCTTCAGATAGATTCTGTAAAGACAGCTCACTTTTATTATAACTTACTGATAATAAAATAATTTTTCTCTTTTCCTTAGATTTAAATGAATGTAATCTGTATGGGATCTGTAGCCAAACTTGTGAAAATACTGATGGATCATATGCCTGCAGTTGTGTGGAAGGTTATCTTCTTCAGCCAGACAAAAAGTCTTGCAAAGTAAAAAGGGGTAAGTAAAAATACCTTGTTAGTTATGCAACTTTCAGCACTATGCATGTCTGCTTAGAAGTACACTGGACTTGTACAAGTTCAATGGACTTGTTTACAGATAAGTGTGAATAGGATAGCAGCCTAATTTTCTCCGTTGCCTTTATTTTTTTTCCTCCATAAAGCAATATCTAGTTTAGAAATCACTATAAATTATGTAAAGTATATGTAATTTTTAAAGAACAACATTTATCTCTAGCTGTAAATCCAGCTAGAAAAAAATCATTTGAAATAGAAAAGAAATGCAACCGCAAAAGCATTAGTTATCTATATCTTTGCAGAAGTGAAGAGGTTTCTTATTACTCAGATACCATTTGGAAAGGATTAACTAATGTGAGAAAATGGTTCCAGTCAAACTGAATTAGTGGATCTGCCAAGTCTACCCTTCACCTTAATCTCATTGGATATTTTCCCCCTATACTCTGATATTGTTTATAATAATGCAAGACTACCTAAAATGAAATTATCAAAAGGTAATTATTCCCTTTGGATTTTGGACCTGAGAAGCATCCCAGCAGGTTTGGATTTCATGATATTAATAACATGTCTCATTAGATAATTAATGCATACTTTCATTACCAATAATAAACTAAGCATTTAAGGGAATTAGCAAGTTTGGTTTAATGAAGCCAAATTGAAGGAAGGATTTCCCTAGTCAGTGCATTGACTCCACAGCCTATTTTCGTTTTCCCTGCAATCTGTTCAACATCAGAATACATAATGACCCAAATGGGGTTGTGTCTCATTTACTACAAAAAGAAAAAAAAGGAAAATAAATCTACCAGTTCTAATGGGTGTCAAAGGGGATGTAAATTATACTTGTGGCTACTGTTCAAGGAAACCATACTGCAAAGGAAAAATAAAACCAAGATTAGAATCCTAAGCATACTTATAAAGGAGTAAGGCCCAATCCTATCCAACTTTCTAGTTCCAGTAAAGCCACAATTGATCCCCAAAGGAAGGAATTGAATATTCCCATACCTTGAGGAGGCCTCTGTGACTCTCATCTTCACAAGATACTGTGCACACCCCGTTGACACTGTTGCATTAGCATTGGAAAGTTTGATATGATTGGGCCCTTAGTTCAGAGTAAAGGATTGTTGTGTTGCTCACTTTTTGAATGCCAGAAAGCGGCACATAAGAGGGTGAAATATTTGAGCTTTACTTCTCACTCTTCTAGAATTGTATTATACTGCACATTAGAAACTAAAATGGATGTGGTACCAAGGAAATGTGTGCTCCTGTGTCTGCATAGTGTATGATTAACATTGTTGATAAGACCAAGAAATGTAAGTTGTTTACATTTCCTATTGATCTGCTAAGCATTGCAGTGGAATTTTAATACATGTTGTAGCAAAAATCCAGCAAAAAACCCATTTTAATATTTCTTTTACCTGTCATTTCACAAGAATGTCATTTTCGTGGGATTTAGCAGGTGTCACTGCTGAAATAGTAACATAAAATATTCACAACTGGCAATTAAACAGAGATAAGCACTAATTCTCTAGCTCCGCTGTTTTCAATGAAGGAAATATTTGTCAGTATTTCTGGTGACTTCTTCAAAGAACAATAATTCATATTCAACCACTGTAATAATAGAAGTTGGAATTGTAGGCAAAACTAATCTGTACAGATAGAAGCTCCCAATATAAAATTTCCTGAACTTCAGCTCAATGAAAACTACACAGAAAAACATGGGGACCAAGTCATTTGCACTTTGAGGGCTTGCTCCAAAGGAGACCTGCCTCTGATCACACTGAACAAGGAACAACTTTGTTGTCAGCACCCTGCCTGCCATAAGAGGAAGATGCAACTAACTTTGGGTTAAATCCAACAACATATAATATGATGGGGTGCTGCATACCATTGCAAAGTTCCAAAATGAAGCCAAAATGGAGGACAATGAAGGCCTTTTGGAGGACACCCAGACAGGAGGCTAAAAGAGAGGACAAATCCAGAAAATTCCGGTCATATGGTCACCCTGCCATGCTGCGCTGCCTAGGCTAGCACCGCTAAGCTGGCACAGGTCCATCTATCTTGTGCCAGCTCAGGTGGACTTATGCTGGCTCAGGCCCTTTTCTGGTGCAACTAGGCTGACCTATCTGGCATTAGGCCAGCCCAGCCCATAGGTTGGTCCAAGTGAACTTCAGGATTGCGCCTATAGAGAGGTGCAAATAATGAAAACTGAAGTTTTTTTAGTATTCCTGTGACACAATTATCTGATCAGTTTCATCCTACTAGAAAACAAGGCTGTTGTTCTTTGATAGCAATTTTTTGAGATTCATAGCTGTACTTGGAGAAAATCATGAGGTAGCAGAACTGAAATTTTAGGGTTTTTCCCTAAAACCTGAATTATTCATTTGCCAGTGGGTCGTATAATACACATATAGTTTTGCACTTATAAAAAGTTGTTAAAGGAAGAAGTCTATAACAAACCTAAGCGTTCCTGAAATATAAAACAACAGCAAGGATCTGCAATAAAATAAAACACATATTTAACATTGTGTTCTCTGTCTCACAACTTTCCACGTCAGTTGTCAAATTTGCCATAAACTGAACACATGTAAAAACTTGGGTGAGATTGATTGACGAATGAGTTTGAGCCACTGATATAGGTATTTCTTTCTAGCTCAGTCCTCAGTTTAAATTGTGCTATATGTTGATTTACAGTAATGCCACAAGCATTATGACATCTCATGGAACTCATTACTATATAGATCAGTCAAAGTGTGATCACTACAGCTGCATTGTATATTTATGAGGTATATTTGGTCACTCTGTCCAGCAAGTGTTAGGGCTCATTTATGGAAGTTTTAACATTCAAAGTAAACTTCTTGAACAGGATTCAACAATGAGATTCAACTGAAATTGCTATCATAACGTTATGACTAGACTTCTTATAATTTTTTAGGGACAAACCTATTCAAATGTTCTCTTACCTTGGGCACAATCCAGAGCAACTACGGGGAGTCCTTGCTCCGGTGTAAGAACAATTTGCTCTGGATTGCAATATGAATTTCCCATAGGTTTTCATTAGGTGGTACAGTAACTACGGGTACACATAATGTCTCTTATGTGCTCCCGTAGTTGCTCTGGATTGTAGGGTAAGTCAAGCCATCCATGATTACACTCGCAACCACAAAATGCAGTATGTCCTGTTAAGATGGCTGTATCAGCACTGGAAAGTTGGATAGGATTGGGTCCTTAGTTAGGGGTGCCATATCTGTTCTAGAAAATCAGGACAAGATCCTCTGTCCCATATGCCAGAACGTGAACAAAATCCCCCCAAATCAGGACTTGTCCCTGTTTTTCAGGACATATCGCAACCCTATCCTTAGTGTACAACATAGTGTACAATGCTTTTAAAAAATACAATATTTCTTTGGAATATTTCTTTGGAATTTTCCGGTTTATGCTGGAAAAAAGGCTGCAGCTGCTATCTCAAAAATTATGTTCATTTTTGCTGGGCAGCAGACTATGGGATTCACCTCTGTTAGTGGGTGAATGGGATTCACCTCTGCATAACTTAAAGTGGGATAGAACTTTGTCAGAACAAGAATAGATGGAAAGTAGTTTTGCTAAAGCAAAAATAGTTTTGCTATTCTTGTTTTGACAAAGTTCTATCCCACTTTAAGTTACGCAGAGGTGAATCCCATTCACCCACTAACAGAGATGATTCCCGTAGTCTGCTGACCAACAAAAATATTGTTCTTTGCCAGCATTCAGAACTATATTACAGTCAAGGCAAGAAAAATAATATTCAAAATAGCAATTAAAATCTATAGCGTATAAAATAATGATCTCTCTTGCAAAAGTTCATGCAAGGTTATATGCCTTGCTTCGAGCAGATTCATAGAACAATGCATAATAGAAGATAAGAGTTCCACTTTCATCAAAAAGTGCCTACTCTGCTTAGCCTTTGTTGTACATGCTTTTCTGCTCTTTCAGGAAAAAAATGGATCCTGAACAAACTGAATTTATAGGTTCATTGAATGCTCTCATAAGGATTAAAGGCTGCAGTCCTAACTTCGATTTAGGCCAGCATAAGCCCCAGCATAAGTCCTATACTGAACTGGGGGTGTCACTTAAGTGCCATAAGACACTTCTGCATCCGCTCCTGGGGGAGGGTTCGGCCAGTGCACAGACATGTACTTGCCTACCTACATCACTATGGGAATGGGAAGACCAATGAGTTGTACTGGCTTCAGTTAGGATTGAACCCAAAATTTCACATTTTCAAATATAGATTACCCACATTTCAGGCATATTATTTTCTTTTCAGATGACCTCAGCATTAATCCTAGCAATATCTAAAGTCCTCCCATCTAGCTCAGCACCCTTACTTTCTAAGTGATTCTTAATACAGCAGGATGATTCAAAATTCATTTTTGTTCTTCATTTCTTCCTTGTAGAAAATCTTCTATAAGAGAGAGTCTCCTTTGATGCTTCTAAAGATTTTTTCATCACTGGAGTTGCAACGGATAGTGGCAGCATGTGTGGGGGGAGGAAGCCTCTGTTTCTGATGTGTTGTGACACTGTTTATTGATCTGAAGTTCAAGTAAAAAACCGATAGGAAGAGAATGCAAGTCTTTCATCATCCTAACCACAGTCAAGGAGAAAACTAACTATCCTGGATTATAATTAGGGCCTTTTTTTGTTCATGGGTTAGAGGTGTGCCATTTTCATGTCTCATTAAAACGCCAAGCATCGCATCATTATTTGGATATTTTAAAACTCATTTAGCCTAATTAGATTCTCATTGTCACAAGAAGTGTGGCCTTACAACTTGCAGAGCCTGCATTAATGCATTTAAAACACAACAACAACAACAACAAAAGGTTCTGCATGTTTATCTATGTTCCTTTTGGGTGCAATCTTAACCCAGGCATAGAATTGGGCTGCTTATTCATTGTGAATCTTTGAATAAGCCATTATTTCTATAAGTAATCTATCTCAAAAATATTGATATGGAGCTGAAATCTTAGGCAACTTTACATGCTCATCCTATCTAGCCCTCTGCCCCAGCACTGTAATAAATACATAACACCACAGTGGAATCTCCTTCATCAGTTAATTTTTGCTGTTGTCTTTTTAAGATGACAGCTCTATGAAAAGCCTCTGTGGTACTGAAGATGCATGCCTGTGATGTTCCTGACATTACTTGATCAATATTAATATCAAACGCTGCTTCAGTACAGTCAGCAGAATTACCAATGAGTGTTCTCTTTGATAGCATATTTCAGCACCTTCTAAACTGTTATCACACTGCTTTCGTCGTGGTCACAAGTACCAGTACTGTTTCTTCAACAGGGTGAAAATAGGTGTACTTTGAAGTGGCAGTAGAGTGACCATAAGACATAACCCAAAAAAGAGAACAAAATGTACAACAAATTCCCTCACAAAATGTAGGACATCTAAGAAAAATATAGGGCATGAATAAGTAAGCAAGTAAGTAAGTAAGTAAGTGTCGGTGTGTGGCTAATTTAAACATTTTAGGTACAATCCCGAGTAACTACGGGGAGTCCTTGCTCCGGTGTAAGAACAATTTGCTCTGGATTGCAATATGAATTTCCCATAGGTTTTCACTAGATGGTGCAGAAACTATGGGTGCAAGTAATGTCTCTTACATGCTCCCATAGTTACTCTGGATTGTAGGGTTTATTGCTTATTAAAATTACAACTATTGCATGTATTTTATTACATTTTTATTTATTAATTATAAGATGGCTTCATGCTGCCTGCTCATAAGGAAAAGGAGGACAAGGAAGACTTTTCCCAGGACATAAAGCTAAAATCCAGGACATGTCCTCAAAAAGAGGCATATGCTTATCCTATGTGGCAGTGCCCACTCCCCTAATGCTGCCTGTATCCATCAAAATATTGCCTGAGCACACGTACGTGAACATGCACACCTCACAAATGAGGGTAGATGACAGGAGGTTAATAAGCACTTGCAAACCATCTTAATTAGGCACTTAACTAAGATTATTTTATTGCTATCTGCCACTGTTTTTAACTTGGGTTTTTAATGTCTTTACATAATTTAATTGTGTTTTAACTTTATTTTAATTGTGTTTTATTGTTTTTAAATGTTGTTAACCGCCTTGGGTTTCCTTATCCAAGGAGGAAAGGCAGGATAAAATTGAATCAATAAATAAAAATCAATCAGTAAATCTCCCTTCCTTTACTTGAGAACAGCATTAGGACCCAGCATCAACTAATTCTGCTCATTACAAACAGAATCAGCATGGAGTAGAGAGATAAAACTGCATATTCTTTGTAAGGAAAGGAAAACTGGCCCAAAATCACTTATCCCAAATGTTTCTGGTTCAAGGTCAAAAAGGTAATCTAAAGCAAAAGCAGTTTTTTGTTTTTAATTTGAACCATGACCATTCCTTCTCCAACACAAAAGGAAGAAGGAGGCTACTATTGCTGTGATTTGGTACATTGTCAATATCTTATTTCTGTTCAGTTCTGTTTAATGTGAAACATGTATTAGTTTTTATCTAATCTTTGTTGTACTATTTTTATGTCTTTGCTTTTAGAACCTAATGATACACCTCCAGTTCTTTTGATTGCAAGTTCAGATACTATTGAGGTACTATATCTAAATGGGACTAGAGCATCTACACTTGGTTCTGTGCGAGGAAGTGGAATTCAAACACTGGATTTTATGTACAGCAGGAATACAGTTTGTTGGACTGAATCAAGGCAATCTTCAAGTCAATTGAAATGCACTGAGATATCAAAAACTGGAGTGCTGACTGATGAATGGATAATCAACACAATCCCTTATCTTCATAGTAAGTATTTGAACCTTGGAATTTCTTTTTCTTTCCATTTTTTTATTTTCTTTGCTACAAAAGACAGCTCCCACAAAACCTCCTTCAAACATCTTTCAGAAAACCTCCTTCAGTCTGAATGTGTTTATCAGCATGTTTACAGTTTCAGTTATTTTTGATATGTTAAGTATTAAACACAGAAATATGTGAGAATGTTCTTTCTTTCTTTCTTTCTTTCTTTCTTTCTTTCTTTCTTTCTTTCTTTCTTTTCTTTTCTTTTCTTTTCTTTTCTTTTCTTTTTCTTGCTTGCTTGCTTGTCCCATCAGCTGCTAGTCTTCATAGCAAATTATAGTTCTAATTTACATAATATAGTACTTACCAGAATTAAAAAGGCAATAGAAAACAAGATCTTAAGTTTACTTTTTCCCCTCTAGATTCTGCTAGATATTCACACACAAAAATTCACAAAAAATTGTGAGTTACTATTTATTACCAAATCAATTGCGTTTCTTCTAATTAAGATGTTCATCTACTGTGAATGGGTACCACCTCCTTATTTTATGAATACTGCAATAAACATTGCTGAGTTCAGTAGAAACTGGTCAACGGTCTACAAAAAACAGGGAACAATTTTTCCTCATATCAAGGCTTCCACAGTACCTAGTTAAAAGGCTCAGTAGATGAAATGTTATCGCTTCCATGGCCTTGATTGCTTTAATGACTCCTTTTAGTCCTTTGTAAACAAAGAGAACTAAAAAGAGGCTCCTTCGCTTAAATAACTCCTCTTTTCTTCAACAACCTACCCACTGGTGCTGATTAAATCTATTTTTCCCACAGTTTTTTTATCCATAGGAAGACTTGGATCAGAACCCTAGTGGATAACAAGGGACATCTGTATACCCAATGTATTTGCATGCAGCACATCTCCCTTTTAACTGTGTATGTTTCACCATATCTTTAGCCAATGGGATAGGAAGAAGAATATCGTCACCATTATTCACTACTTATCCTTCATGCCGTATTTAGTCTTGGATGAGTCAACAGTGGCTGTGATGGTCCAAGGGATCTGAAATTGTTCCAAGGGGAAAAGCACTATAATAAATAGAATTACTTTTAGGATTAGAATTATTAAGTGCATCTTGGAATCCAGAAATCCTACATAACATGGTGATGACCTTTGGCTGGTTTGAGCTGGTAGGGCTTTGTAATACAGATCTGTTTTTAAACAACGTATGTCTTCTGCCACTTCACATAGTCAACTTGCTGGAAATACCACAGGTAGTAATTGACAATGATATCACTGCAGTTATTTCTGGGTCAGTAGACCAGATTGCAGCCTAACAGACACCAGGAAGATGCTCATGGTAGACAGGAAGCATTTTTTCAGTGCAGAAAAGCATGCTTGCTTTGGAGCTCTGTCTGCCAAGCTGATAAATCTTTTCTGCTGTCTGTTGCATCACATTCCTAGTCTTGTACCACCTGCAAGTACCACCAGACCCCACCTGAAGTACCTATGGTTGAGAAATACCGATATTATCAATGAATCTGAATAGGACCCTTAGACTTTTCTGCCCCAAGATGTGTCTTTTGATCTGTATGCTCTTGTCTGTCTTGAGCCTTCTGTGATTTTGTGATTTATGGATTTTAATGGCAAATGCATTTCAGGAATTTTCTTTCTCATTATTATACCATTTTCCCTCCTTCAAAGAGTTGCCTTGAAGCAACTGACAGAATGATTTGTTTTCAACAGCCCCCAGAGACTCTTGCCTAAGTTTTGGTGTTATCTCACACTTGCCCTACAATGTCCATGCACCACTCTGGTGCCACTTGTCTTTGCTTTGCCTAGTGCAGGCAGGTACTTGGAGAGAGCACCCATCCTAACGGGCACATTCCGTACTAAGGCTCATTAAGAGAGAGATTAAAAATAAATTGACGGATCTGCCCACCACATTTCAAAAAGGGCATTATACATCAGGAAAGAAGGCAGAGCAAGTAGGATGCTGGAACACTGGAAAAAAATTAAGATCACTGAAGAAGTGCTGTGATACAGTTTATGATAAGGTTGGTGTAGCAAGGATACACAGGATACAATCCTAACCACACTTTCCTGGAAGTATATTGAACACAATGGGACTGACTTCAGAGTAGACATGCTTAGGATTGCACTGACAGAGTGATTTTTTTCCCATTTACTTTTAATAGTGGTACTTAGATCATAATTTGATAGTAGATTTAGAGCAGAGCAAAGATTTTCCTCAGCCTGTGCATGGTGACTGCAACAAGTTTAAAAATAAAGGTAAAGGTGTCCTCCACAGGTTGCCCTGCTAGTGGAGACCAACTCTAGGGTGTGTTGCTCATCCCCATTTCTAGAGCCATAGGGCCGGTTTTTGTCTTAAGACAAAAACCATGAACTTGTGGCCCACATGTGCACAGAATGCTGTGTGTTATTTATCTGCTTGCATTTGCATGCTTTCCAACTGCTAGGTTGGTAGGAGCTGGGCTAAGGGTGGGAGTTTGTCTTGAAGTACTCGGGTCTCAAACTGCTGACCTGCTGATCTTCAGATTGACAGGCACAGCACCTTTAAAAACTGGGCCAACTGCAGTCCCTACAACAAGTTTAGATTTCTTTAAAATGAGTATTGGTTACTGATCTGGTGGGACTCTTGTTAGGAGAGGCCTCTTATATACACAATGCTCAGCCATATGGACTCTCTTTAGCTTGGCTTTATCCAACAATCTGATGTTTTAATGTATTTAGGTTCTTAAATATATGAAACTTCAGAAAATGGCAAGAGACAAATTTAAATAAACTAGTTTTATTATCAACCTTAGTTTTATATTCTCCTTTACCTTAATTTTTTTACTTGTCCTTTACCCCTTTAAAAAGATTTAAAATATTTCTGTTCATAAGTTGGAAGATGAGACAATTTGAGGTTTTGTAGTTTTCTTTTTTCAAATGAAGGCTGCAGTCCATAAGTGCACTTGGGCTAGCCTATCTATCACTGAGCTGGCCCAATTCCAAGATGGGCCAGCCCAGCTACACCAGAAAGGCTTTGGCATGTGTAAGTCACCATAGGCTGGCCCAAGACTGATGGACCTGGCTGTGCCAGCCTAGGCATCTCAGGAGAGGCATGTTGAGGGCATGTTCAGCACAGCCTAGAACAGTGCAGTTAGGCTGTATCCAGAACTTGTTTCCAGAGTAGACATGCCCCTCACAGTTCCTCTGAGATAGGCCACCAAAGGAGCAGGCATAAATCTTAGTGGACCTATGGGGTCTATGATAAGCCAGAGTAAAATTGAAAATGATGGCAAAAAATTCTGACTCCTAGGCCAATCCCTGCCTCTCATTCTCAGGATACAGCACAACCACACCGGTCAAGTGAACATGTTGCACTTGTGCTGCTGCCTCTAGCAGTTGGGCCAGCCACAGACTTTCTAATCATGTGGATTTGGCCTAACTTGTCAGGGTATGGCCTACTTAGGCCAATTTAGCTGGGCCATTTTTCTGGCATAAAGTCAGGATTACATTGCCAGTTTCGTATGTCAATGAATTTGTCCATTTTTTTTCTTGAATGGAAGATTCTGTAAAAATAAAGTGGAACAGAATCATTTATGGCATATCTTGGTTCTCAATGTGTTTTTTTTTTCCTGAGTCATTCTGGGAACAAAGTCATTGAATATTTTGAAGGAACTGAATAACGGCAAAGGGGGCAGTAATGTATGAACAGGTTGAGCTTCCCTGTCACTGTGCATAAGCTTTTCATTTTATCAACATGTCACAGAATAGCTGGGGCTTGATGTGATGGTCTATGCATTCACCATGACGGTTAGGAGTTGATGCTAAACTTTAAATATTCTTTGCATGCATAATTACATAAATACTGTGTCACACTATATAAGCAAAAATAATGAGTTAATTGGAGAAAGCTTGCGTATCTGTCACTGTAAGCTGTTACAGAGGCAGCCATTCTGGGCTTTTTTTCAACTTCGCCGCAAAACAATGCACTTTTTTGTATTTCCATTTTTCCTCCCTCTAAATAAGGACAATATTATTTCCATCTTGCGCTAGTATGAAAATCAATAATAAAGAAAATTAAAGGAAATAAAAAATCTTTCCCCCTCCTCCCCTTAATATGTATTTAGGCTTTTCTCATTCACAAAAGGAAATTGATTGTAAGCTGAAGAAAGATGGAGGAAATGCATGTAATGAGCCCTTGAGATCAAGAGCATGGCTCAATAACTGACACCTGAAAATGTTTAACAAAGCAAGAAAAGCCTGCATGTGTAATGCAGAGCTAAAATGAGTGCAAAATTGCCTCGTTATTTATCCTGAAACTTTCTCAATAACTGAATGGTGTTCCATTTTCAAGC
The DNA here is from genome assembly GCA_030015325.1 of Cryptoblepharus egeriae. Taxonomy (NCBI): domain Eukaryota; kingdom Metazoa; phylum Chordata; class Lepidosauria; order Squamata; family Scincidae; genus Cryptoblepharus; species Cryptoblepharus egeriae. Next base: position 74,562,619 of record JAREYC010000001.1, on the reverse strand, counting down.
TCTGTAAAATATATCTCTTTTCAATGGAATCCTTAATGGGTGGAAACTAAAAACTGGCTGAGTAAAAGAGAAAAAGATCATGTATAGCAATTTAACATCTTCAGTTAAAAGGAGACAAATCCTTCCTAAGTGGCCACTTTAATATTTTACATCTCATGAAATTAATTATTTCAGGTACATGGAAGTTGGGACTGTGACTATTACCTGTGCCCTGTTTCCAAAGTCAGGCCACCATGTGGATGCAGATTATAAGTGCACTTATTGAAGCTGCAGGTCCATCAGTGAGGTTTGAAAGAAACACAGACATCATGTCAAAGTACCTCAAATATTTGATTTTGAAGATTTTACCCAATTTTTTAAAAGGAAAACCCGCATGATGCTTGATAACTAGTTCCACTGCTAAAACTGCTGATAATAGAGCACTTTTAAATCTTGTTCTGACTGAGATCATAGGAGGAAAGTATAGACCCAATGGTGACTTCAACATGAAATAGAGTAGATTTAGAAGCAGTGGTAATATTTGACTGCTGCTTCTCTTTATACTGGGCAGGGAGAGGTGGCCTGGAGAATGGTTCTAAGTGGGATGGGATTTAGCTGTAGACTCTGCCTCCAAATCCTATTCCATCACCATCCCCCAGATCCTAACACAGGTCTCCTTAATTCATCCCTTGCTAAATAGCTAGCACAGTTCTGAGTAGAACCATAGAGGCTGCTGGGGCACTAAGGGTAGTGAGATTTTGGGGTACTATTCCCCACAGCATGGAAGACAGAGCTGGGATTGGGACCTAAACTTTGGATCAAAACTCTACTTCTACTGCTCAAGAGACTTTTATTTCGCAGAGCTTTTGGAGTGAAAGGGAGAGGTTTCGAAACCTATTGTGGTAGACAATGGCTGCAATCCTAAAGACAGTTTCCTGGGAGTAAGACCCATTGAACACAATGGGGCTTACTTTTGAGTAAACATGGTTAGGATTGTTCTCAATATTCTGGAACAAAGCCCCCGCAGATACCAAACTTCCACTGTAGATCCAAGGTTCTGTGGGACTTAATATAGGTTGCAATGTCACACTGACCATTAGGGCATCATTCCTTTAAAATCCTCACCCTCCTCTAAACATTTTTTAATGAATTTTCACAAAATTCTGTTTTATTTTATATCATGTAATGTATCTACTTTTATATCATGTATTGTATCTCTTAACACAAAAAGGCTCATTTTGTTCTCAGTAGACTGAGTACCTGGCTATAACATATTGAATCAACTACTTTAATTGGCTGATTAAACATTTCTGATGTATAAACAAGATGGCAAGTATTGGATGCTTCGCTGCTGATGTTTACCTAGCTTTATTTTCTGCTGATTAGCATGACTATTAAATGTTTACTGTTTTCTATATTGCCACTTTAGCAATACTAAACATCCTTATCCATTTCTAAAATTAAAACATTTCATACTTAAAGGTTCTCAAAGAAAGCTTCACGTTTGTGGTTATTTTCATCTTTGTGTTTGTAGAGCATACTATCTTTATGATAATAACTACAAAATATTTACAACAATACTAGCTTCACAAACTCCAGAAGCACAAGGAAGTATTGGTTTCTGAAATAAACCATATGTGGATTTAGGAGAAAGTAATAAAACTTAAAGCTGCAGCAACAATTGTCAGTTATTTATGTATTATAAGTTTGCTCATATAACTAATAATATAAAAAGTAGTCTGTTTATAACCCCTATAAATAGTATATTATTTTAAGGCCTTTATGTGCTTTAAAAGTGCTAATTTAAACTGGAGTCTGCATTGCAATTTCAAAAGTGTGAATCAATGTTGTTTGCTTAGCAATTCACACCCATCCCCTTTCTCTGGCCAGGTACAATAAACCTTGGAATATGAATTCACTTTTCAAAGCTGATGGTAACAAATAGCTTTTATATTATCTCCAGAGAAGCATTAAAGAGGGTCTGCATTCACAATATTAAAACATTCTACCTTTCCCCCAAGTTCTTTTCCTTAATAACTTTTTACGGGAAAATAAATCCATATTTTATTAAAATATTGTGTACAACTTTAAAATTTTAATTATCCACTGCTTAGCATCTTTATGAGCGAACATTAAAATGACAGTAGTAATTTTGAAGAACAGAAGCTAGGGTATTTTTTTCTCTGTGAAGTTGATGACTTGGAAAAAATGGAGCGTGAATTCTAAGGAGAATATGGAGGAAAGATGCCATGAGGCCTTGGAAAAGAAACAATTGGAAAGGACTCACCATCATCATTTAACATGCCATATATTCCCCTTAATAGCTATGACCGCTAAACTCTGGAACTTCATGGGGCATCTATTGATGCTAAATTATGCTTTAATTTTAAGTTTAACAGCAGATTACTTAACTGCCTTGAAGTAAATAACAGGTTTTGATTTACTGTCTGTGCAGATTTATAGGACTCTTGTTGAATGTGTCGTTTAAGGGAAAGAGAGTGTTACTGCTGTTGTACCTCTATAAATCTGTCTTCATTGTTCAGCAGAGATGCCAAACAACTGGGGCCCTATTGCAAATTTACAATCATTTGGCAATGCCCCTGGAAATCACTAAGCAGAAATTAGAGACGTGATCATTTTCTGTGGTTAGCTTTTGAATCCAACCTGAAATTGGCAGCAAACAAATCAGTCCCTTAAAAACCAATCAAGAAAGTCATTATTCCATTTGTTGTGGTTAGAGGTATAAACAAAAAAAACATGGTCAGTGGAAATCATAACTTTTATTTCTTCTGAACTTTAAAAAATAAAGAGAATTTCAAACATTTGCCATTTGCCACACTGTACATGCCAGTACACAAATACACACTCAAGTGTATTTGGGATGTTTAAAAAAATCATTAAAAATCTACAGTTATTTTCAGAGTGAATAGATGTTGGGTTGAAGGAAGGTTCTTCCTATCAGCCTCTAATGCATTCCTATCCTTCTCTTATGGAACATGCATGGCTGAATCTGACTTGAGCATAGGTTGCAATCCTAACTTCCATTTAGGCCCATCATAAGTCCTGTGCTGACCTGGGGGTGTCACAAAAATGCTGTAAAATACTTCTCCCCTGCTCCTATAGGAAGATAGGCCAGTGCACTGACATGCGATTGCAACGCTACATACTGTAACCATAGGCATGGGAAGACTGATGAGTTGTGCTGGCGTAGGTTAGGATTGCACACTGAGTATAATTACATGATTGAAACACAATTTAGTGTATCATCCTGAGACTCTAAAAACACTGTTAATAACTTTTTAAAAATACAACTTAATTAGTCTATACATAACTGGTGTCTAAATTTGCAATTTAGACCTATGAGGTAATAGTTATCAACACATCTTTATCAGTTGATAGAAAAATGTGTTTGAATAGTGGGGGGTGAGAATGAAAGTATGTCCCAAAAGCTTTATTGAACCATAGATTGGTATCAACATGCCTGACAACTATAGGGCTGCACGACTCAACCAAGTTTAATGTCTTTTATTTCTTTGGTGAGAGAAAAACACTGCAGAGATTAAAAGCTTATTCATTAAAAATACATCTGCTAGTTAAGTAGGCTTTTCATGTACTTAGAAAAGTGTAGAGTGTGCTTTTTAGGTTGAGGCAAACTTTGGCATTTCATTACATTTCCTATCTAGAAAGCAATATGTCATTTATAATTCACAAGCAGACTGTCCAACGCAAACACAATAAGACAGCCAGAAGTTTTGGAAGTGAAAGATATCTTTCAACATACCAAATACACAACACACGTTTTGTAGCTGTCAACTGTGGCTGATAAAAGAATTTCATATCTGTTAAAGCAAAACACTGCCTTCTAATATATTGCTATTAATATAATATTATTGTTCAACTTAGACAAACCACTTAAACAGGCACATCCAAAAGAGGACATAAAACATAAGCATGAGATGACTGCAATTTACTGAATTAATAACAACTTGCAGCAGAGAAAGATTAACTAGTTAAAACCCCAAAATGTACTGGCTACTAAGAATTTGGAGGAGAATGGCACTATCTGTTTACCTCCCTTGTGCCCCATGGATGTTGCCTCGCTCCAGGCAACAGCCAGTCAGAATCAAGGTTAGCCTACCCCAAGGGGCAGGGTTGTCATATGTCCTGAAAAACAGGGACAGTTCCGATTATGTGTTCACATACTGGCAAATGGGACAGAGGGTCCTGTCCTGATTTTGTGGAAGAGAATTATGGCAGCCCTAACAAGCCTGACCCACACAAGCTGAGCCATGAGATGGCCCTTGCTTAACCAGCCAGGGGACTCACCAGCCAGGCTCACCAAACTGGACAAGGTCAGGTGGAGGTTTCTCCATGTTTTGCAGTTTAGTAACTTTGGGCATAATCCAGAGCAACTACGGGGAGTCCTTGCTCCGGTGTAAGAACAATTTACTCTGGATTGCAGTATGAATTTCCCATAGTTTTTCACTAGGTGGTGCAGTAACTATGGGTGCATGTAATGTCTCTTACGTGCTCCCATAGTTACTCTGGATCGTAGGGCATGACCAACAGCCCAATCCTATTGGACTGCCCCACCAATGGCATGTACGCTCCAGTGAATTCTAGCCCCTTTCTGGGACTTACCCACCATCAGATGCTCTCTGTTACAGGTCCAAACTGATGCATCGTGGCTGCTGTGGCTTACATTGGGGCAAGCAAACAAATATCACCTTAGTCTGAAAAGACTCCTACAGCTAACAATCCCCAGTGGGATGTGGCACAGGTCATGTAGCTGCTGGCACTGCGGCCAATTTATTGTTAAGGACTGGGCTGAAAATGTAATCTTTCTGTGAATAAGCCATAGCTACCACTATTATGGTCACCAACTGTGAGAATGCTATGGTTTTAGTGGTTATTCCCAAAACAACATGTCATTTGCACCTGGAATTTCCCCCATTTACAATATTAAAAATGGTAGCTATAACTACTTCTTCCTTCATATTTTACTCTGACTATATTTCTCTATCAGAACATATATTTTTTATTATTTACAATGAAATTCATGGATGGCTTCAGCCAGTTCAAATGTAGTCCTTTTGTGTTTTGTCCAAATACAGTTTCTCACATGCAAGTAGTACAACTAATGATAACTATTTTCACTCTGACAGATATACAGCAAATAGCAGTTGACTGGCTGACTGGAAATTTTTACTTTGTGGATCGTATGAGTGACACTATCTTTGCGTGCAACTACAACGGATCTGTGTGCGTCACCCTGATTGATCTAGACCTTCATAACCCCATGGCACTAGCTGTGGATCCAAGTTCAGGGTAAGGTTTTCAATATGACACTTTTGAAGTAGAATATATACGAGGTGTGTCCAGAAAGTAAGGAGAATGATATTTTAAAAATTATTTTATTGAAAAATTTTACAATGGAATGTTGTCTCAAAGTATGCACTATATAAGCATACACAAGACCCAGTGGTTTTTCCATTCTTTATAGCATCCCTGGAAGTCTTCAAGCGGTATGACGTTCAGAGCCTGCATATTTAAAAAAATGACAACTGATTTGACTTGCTCATTTGAGCTTTCTTGGGATGATAAGAGGATGTGCCATTCTAAACTTTGTTTCTTCATTTTGGGATCATACTGAAACACCCAGGATTCATCTCCCTTGATCACTCAATTGAAAAAAATCAGGTTCTCTTTCCAAATGGGTTAACAGATCTTAACAAACAAGTTGACAGCGTTCCTTCTGATCAGGTGACAAGTTCTTTGGAACAAGTTTTGCACACATTTTTTCTCATGTTCAAATCCTGAGTCACAATTTCATAAAGAATTGACTTAGTAATTCCTGTTTCCTCTACAATCACTCAGACAGTGAGTCGCTGATCACAGTTCACAGACCTCTTTGGATCCACATTCTGTTCAGTTTTTGACTAAGTGGAGCTTCCTGTTCATTCTTTGTCTTCAATAAATTTTCCTCCTTCCTTGAAGGCTTTCTGTCATTGGTACACCTGTGCAGATGATAGTGCAGCTTCTCTGTAAGCTTTCCTCACCATTTCGAAAGTTTTTGATGCACTTTTATGTTTTCACACTTTTACCCGATTTCACAATTTTTTTTTACTGTGTACCACCGTTTCAAACTCAGTTGCATTTTTTACTACAAGGCACTTGAACAGGGTGTCACAAAAAAGGACATAAAATGCCACTGATCAGTATTCTAAAGTATACCTGGAACCCTACCCCAAGTGTCCTTGGTCATCTTCTCCCTTCACAAAGGACTTCTTGTGTGTAAGACCTTCATTCTCATTACTTTCTGGACACACCTTGTATTTGTATGCCAAGGATGATTAAACTTTTATATTTGTGATCCTGTGTATTTTCTGAGCCTCCATGCAGTGTTATTTCTTAAGAAGCAATGAAAAACACACCAGAGTTCAATACCTGCTTACTTCAGAATAGCATCAGTTCACACACACATATTTTGGGAAACTCCAGTTTCATAAAGTTTGCTGTTTGTCTATCATAAGAGAAAGAAAAATATTAAACAATCTGGATCCAAATAATTGAGCAATTGGTTTGATTTATGTAGCATGGCTAGGGACTTACATGTCTCAAAGAGACGACTGTGCCATAAAGCACTTTACAAATCTAAAGGGCATTTAAAAGTTGTTTTTGGTATGGTTTTGGGAGTGCTCTGCTATTCAAAAGGAAAATGTAAAAAAGCCCATAGAGTCTGTTGAAGGCCTTAGAAATGCCTAGACAGGCCTTCTTGATCTCAAACCACAATTCTGTGTTTCACATCACAGTTCTCATGGGTAACTTAAAGTCTACTGCAGCCAGGAGAAGATGAGAATGAATGTGATCTTTGCTGCCCATTTTGCTGGTTGGTTGTTAGTCTCCAAGGATGCTTTGTGCAATCCAACACACACTTCTTCACAAGTAAATACCACTGAGTTCAGTGAGATTGGCAGCCCAATTCTTTCTTTTTATAGTATGGTGTGCCACTGAGGCACACATTTCAGATAAAATAATTTCCCTTTTCTCTTCATAGCTCTTTATGGCTTATTATAGATCTTCTTGGATCTACACCGGTGCTGTAGCTGAAGTTCTGGTGGTCATCCAGGGAGAGTTAGGGGGTGGGAAGGGCTGAAAAATTGGGGATAAGATCTACTGTGTATGACTGCCAGTATGTCCTTGCTTTCCTTCCCCCAATAACCCCGTTCCTCCTCTAAAATGTCCTGTTATTCCCTATCCCCACTAATTGCTCTCTCCTGCTGCCAACATACCTTCTCTGACGGTAGCTTGCTCTTCAGGTGGGAAGTGAGTGAGATCAGGACTAGGGCATCTCTTGAGGGGTTGAACTGCAGAGAGAGAGAGAGAGAGAGAGAGAGAGAGAGAGAGAGAGGCACATGACAAATCATAGCCTTCTTTATTTTTTCTCCTTGGACTTGTGTTTGTGAAACCACTAGCACAGGCCTGAACAGACCCATTACGGGCCATGAGACTTACAGAGATGCAAAAGGATTTATATCTCCTTTAGCCTATTGGATACAGTGTACCCCCTATACTGGATATAGTGTACCCATTGTTGGCACAGCTACACCATGGGACTGGATTCTAAGATGCTTTCCTGCAGCTGTGTCAGTTGCAAATATTCTCAATGTTTTAGTTACGATTTGCTAAGATTTTATAACTGATCTGTTTAAGTACTTTTATGAAAATTTGAAAGGGAGATTGAAATAATGTAATATGTTAAGAAATATTCAAATGGACAGTCAGATATCTACCAGATAAATCAAAGCAGCAGTAGGAGGCATGCACTATAATATGTAAATAGTGTCATCATCATCATTTTCTTAGCGTTATTTCTGCTCTTGGTAGGGTCTGCTTAGTTGATTGATGTGACATGGGGAAATCTGGCCAGCCTGTCGCAAGGGCCTGTCACCAGGGTGGTGCATCTTGCAGCACCCAGGTCTTGAACCGCTGTTCAGCTGATCTTCAAATCAACAGGCACAGTGCCTTTAACCACAGAGTCACAAGGGATCCCCTATAATATGTAAATGGTGTGAATGCCTGAATTTTGAAGTGGCAATTTTATCTTTATCCTTTTATTATAAAGAATAAAGGCTGGTGGAACACATCTTACAATGCCGTAAGACTTCATTCAGAAAACAGGAAAATATTTACTGAAGAAACAGCTTGTCATCCATATGCGGACTTTTGTCACTCTTTACTTAACGTCTGATTGAATATTAAGATGAATCATCACAATGGGTTCAATTTTGACAAGAACAGCTTGCATGTAAACTTTGGAAAGGAAGCTCAGTGATATAATTCTTGAATAGAGCTGCATTTGTGCTTTCAACAGATGGCAAACTTGACTTGATCTGACTGGAGTAATGTTGCAAAAGAAATTAGAAAGAGAAGTTGTATTTAAACTGATTTGTTAAGTAATTCTCTTAAGAAAGAATAGAGAATTTTCAAATGGTCTAGCATCCTTTTTAAGTGTGTTTACTTACATAATCTGTCAGACTTTCAATTTCTGAATTCTAAGGTAGTCATTCTAATTTGTCAGTGTTCAATTATGAGACATTTTGACACAGTACAATGCTCCACAGTGCAATAACACTAAATAGACTAGACTGAAAAATGCCAAAAATACTCAAAATATAATTGAAAATCTTATATTGATTGCTGACAGCCCAATCCTAAGCTGCCTTAGGATTGTAGTATCCTACAAGTATCCTACAAGTATCCTACAAGGCAGTATCCTACAAGGCAGTTGGCAACCTCTGGTGGCTCCTCAGGAGAATGTGTCATTTGTCCATTCCCCAGGTAACAGCCCTGGAAAGGGATATTTTTCTCTTATCCAACTCTCTCCCCCCACCACTTCTGCTCCCTGCCCTCTCCCCACTCTACCTCCACCTGCTCTTCCCCTACTGGGCTGCAATGTGATGCTTTCTATAGTGCCACAGTTCCTGCAGAGGCCTCTATTAGGTCACACAGCAGGAAAGTAAGCTAATCCTTTGGACTCCAGTGGCACCAGAGTGTCGCATCGAAGCAGGGTGACCATATGTCCTCTTTTTCTGGGACATTTTTCTTTTCCTTTATCCTTGTGTGCTGGCAAAAATCTTCCTTGTCCTCCTTTTCCTTGTGAGCATGCACCATGCAGCCTTCTTATAATTAATAGCCTATGAATGATATGTAATAAGTTACTTAATAATATAGTGTTTAAATTAACCACACAAAAGATATATATATATATATATATATATATATATATATATATATATATATATATATACACACACACACACACACACACACACAACACACACACACACACACACAGAGTGTTGGGCTTCAAAGATATTAACATCCGGTTCTCTGCCCATCTGGCAGCCACTTTTAAATGGCTGTTTTTAAACTTTATATGTCCTATCTCTCATTAACAACTGGTTCTATAGAGTAGGTGCAAACCTGCTGGAGCCCACCACTGTATATATATATATGTGTATGAGTATTTTTAAGTTTTATTTTGTCATGTCCTACATTTTTGGGAGTGTCCTACATTTTTGAGGCCTTGTCTTCCTCTTCTTTTTTGATATGACATGGAGTGAGTTGCCAGTACAGTGGGTGGGTCACCAGCATAACCCAACTCAAAGGAGGCCTCTGATGGCTCCCAAAAGGCATTGTGGTTTATGGGAGCATCATGTCAAACCCACTATAGAGGGTTGCAGCAATAAAATTTTTTGGAACTGATGTTCTACATGGTTTGCAATCCTAACCACACTTTCCTGGGAGTAAGTACTACTGAACACAATGGAACTTACTTTTGAGTAGACTTGCTTAGGATTGCACTGTTAATGACTTCCAAAATGTGTTTTTTACTTAATTCTGCTGTCCAAAGGGAGGGGGAGTAAATGAGGCATGCATGATCCTGTATATGTAGCTCTTTGAGTCCAGTCTATTTTCATCATCATTTTCATAGACCCAACATTAAGGCACATACAGAGGTGAAACCAGTAAACACCTCAAATTTTATTACATTGTCACTTTCCTCATGGCTCCTTTCTCTTTTTAAGTTTTTATTTTCAGTCTGCATACTTTATTACTAAGCCCCAAAGTAGAATTTCTATAAGAGTGTATTGAGTTATTGTGTCTTTACCTGTTTCATAATGATATTGGCTTTATTTATTTCTTTATTAGATTTTTAAATAAAATTTCATCATAAGAGTTCGTTGCAAGTGGAGCATGAAATGAATGGGGGATATAAATGTGGGCATAACACTTTATTAAAGTTGCTTGCATTTATCAGCCTTGTACATATAATTACAAAATGTGTACACTTTTATATTTAGCCAGTTGAAATGGATATTTCAATAAGGTATTATATATGGACTCTTAGAATAACTCACATATGTATCCAGGTCCATCATCATGTTTACACTCATAGTAAACTTTGGTTAGCAAATATACAGTAAAACCTCAGATTGAGAGTAACTTGAATTGAGAGTGGGATACTGGTTGGGATTATAGCTGGTTTTGGCACTCTGCCAGCACAAGCTCAGCCTCTTGAGAGACCAGCCAATGCATGTCTACTCTGAAGTAAGCCTATTTCAGTCATGGGACTCACTTCTGTGTAAGGGGGTCAATGGAAAGGAACCTGAGAGATCTAGCCTTGCATAGCTACTCTAAAGTAAGCCCTACTATAATCAGTGGGGCTCACTTCTAAGTAAAAGGCGCAGATTTCAGCTTGAGAGACTTGGAGCTAAATCCCAACAATGTCCACTCAAAAGTAAGCCACATTGTTTTCAATTCGTCTTACTCCCAGGAAAGTGTCTTTAGGATTGCAATATAAGTGCAGGTTAATTTGTTTTATTTTTCTTTATATTTTATATTTTCTTTATTATTTTGTATTATATTCCAGTATAGTAATAATTTTATATGAATATTTTTGGGTTGTGGAATGAATTGTCTGAGTTTCCATTATTTCTTATGGGAAATTCACTTTGATATACAAGCGTTTTGAACTACAAGCATGCTTCTGGAATGAATTATACTCATAAACCAAGGTACCACTGTATATGTTGTTCTTAGTAATGAATGCTGCAAGAAATGAATTTCCACCTTCAGACTACTGTACAAAATGTAGGAAGATTCAACTGGGATAGATGACATTAGCTTTGTAGTTATCTGAGGAGACTTGCATCTCACCAACCTAATTGATCTCCAGTTGTCTTCAGCTGTTGCTGTTTAGTTGTTAAGTTGTGTTTGACTCTTCGTGACCCCATGGACTGGAGCACACCAGACAACCCTGTTCTCCACTAGTTTCCAAAGTCTGTCCAAATTCATGTTCATTGCTTCAGTGACACTATCTAACCATCTCACCTTCTGCTATCTCATTCTCCTTTTGCCTTCAGATTTTATTCCAGCATCAGGGGCTTTCATCAGCCTCTCTTCTCATGATGTGGCCAAAAATATTTGAGCATCAGCTTCAGTATCTTTCCTTCCACTTAACAATCAGGGTTTATTTCCTCAGGGATGGACTGATTTGATCGCCATGCAATCCAAGGGATCCTCAAGAATCTTCTCCAACACCATTATTCAAAGGCATCTATTCTTCGGCACTCAGCTTTCCACAGGGAAAACCATGGGTTTAACTAGATGGATCTTAGTTGGCAAGGTGATGTCTCAACTTAGTTGTCTAGACCTGCCATAGCTTTCCTCCCCAGAAGCAGGCATTTCTTTCTAAGGCCTCTGGAAAGCCAGATGGGCTTCCCTAGCCATTCACTTCCGATTTTGACAGAAAACCAGAAGTTATCTTCTAAGGGCAGTGGGAGACTTTAGAAGGGCTGGGAAGGAAATGTTCAAGTGTCCAACAGCAAGGGAAGCAGAGCTCCTCTTGCTTCTCTGTAAAAAGGTTGAAGGAGATAGCTGGAGGATATGCCTCCATGTGCACAGGTGGAGGTAATTTCTATTTCGGACTGGTATGCAAGAACTTTTCCTCTCTCCCCTTTCTGTCCATTTTTTGAGAGGAATTCAGGCAGGACTAGAGGAGCACTGCTCCTCTGGATCTCTAGAGCTTCTGTTTATGGTTTTTGCCCTTATTTGGCGGTTTATATTTTGCACCATCTCAAGATCAGGTGCAGAAAGGAGTATCCTTTTTAAGGGGCTTATGTGGGGGAAAGGGGCAAAAATTCCATTTCCCCAGAGGAGGCGCAGACAATAACCTGCTTGCCCACAGGTAGCTGTTCAGGCACTGCGGTAGCCCTAAGCCGCTAAAAAAAAGTCCTGAGCTCTGGATTGGGCTGTTAGACTTGAACTCCTATATACACTTACCTAGGAGTTAAAAGAATTGAACTCTTGGGACTTAAAGCACAATCCTGATTTACACTGGAACAGTCAGGATCGCATTCCTGTGCTGTATCCAGTGCAAGTTATAGAGGCTGCTTCTCCCCTACCCCAGTGAAAGGCTGCAATAACATCAATAGGTCTGCTCGGATTTAGGCCACCTCTGGAGGTGTTCTAAGTAAGAACGCCACTCCTGCCTGCCTTCAGGATGAGGTCCAGATCTGACAGATTTTGCCTGCTCCTCTCCTTTTCCTCTGTCCTCCCCTCCATAGCACATAGGATTGCACCCAGCTGCTGTAGTGACCCCACACTAAACCCTTTAGTTTAGGCTCTAAGTGACCGTGCAGTGTGCTCCTCATTTGGAAATAATTTGAGTCATGGGCCAGAAAGGGGAGAATGGAATTACAACCATGTGTTTTGAAAGCTTGTTCAATGATGGATACATTGAGGCCAAGTTACCCTGTTAGAAAATAAATTAACAGTCAGGTGGTGACATAAATCCATGCTTTACAATAATATATTGTCTCTCTCACTTCATCAGAATAAGATTTTTTAAAACTGCCCCTGCCATCAGCTCTTCTTACTTAATAAATAGTGGTAGCGAGCCCTCCTTTTCATCTTCTTCCATCTTGCAAATTAATCTTACTCTCTTTCTGAAGTGCTTGTCAGATTTCACAAGACAAATAAGCATTTTCTTCCATGGAGTCATATTTATAGGTCTGAAGAGCTTAATATACCTGTACTAAAAAAATTACTGTGAACAAATAGTCCATCTGATGCATTGTAAATCAATGCCTCAAAAATTGGGGAGATTAATGTTTATTTTAATTTACTTGTGAATGTTTTAAAACAATCCACATATTTTAGCAGAACTGGATACAAATGTGGTCTCAGAAATAAAATAGCCATGTTAAGAGGAAGAAACAGTGATTGATAGATTGATAGATGACAGCTTGCTTCTTAGGAAAATTACACATTAATTAACTCTGCACTTCTTTGTACTGGAGAAAAAATGGGGAAAAACTTTTTCAAGAAGGGTGGGGGCTACTGATGTACTGGTTTGGCTGACTACCAAGCCAGGTTTCAGTCTTACTCCAAACATTTTCCCTTCCATCTTATTGAACCATCTTTTCTTTGATCTTCCTCTTGATTTTTTCCAATACTTTTAGCATTATATGTTCACGTGACTGTATGAGATTTGTTCATGTCCAATATATGGCCAAACCACTGCAACAGATTCTAATACCAGTAGCAGCACTTGGAGTGGAGGGCAGGCTGCACTGGATAATACATATTATGTATGTACAACTATATGTACAAGCTGTATAACTATTGATCAGAACTTTTAAAACCTTTGTTTTCAAATAATAACATCATTGTTATATGTAATTGTATCTAGATCATAAATTTCCATGTAGAATGCACTGAAACATTGAAATCTCCGTTCTATCCAAAAAAAAAAAAAAAGCAGCAGGCCTCCGTCAGTCTTGAAAGACTATGGTATCGTGCTCGGCGCTGCATACGCTGCATGCGAAGCACGAAAGCCTGGGTTGGATTTTTTATGGAGGATAGGCTGTTACCCAAGCAGCAAATCCCCCCTCTCCACACCACTGAATTAGTCCAATGGAAAGGCAGAGCCCATACGATTGGATCCAGCTGGCGTCGCAGAGCTGGGCTAAGGACAGGAGCTCACCCTGCCTCGTGGGGCCGACCCGGGAATCGAACCCTGGCCTTCTGGTTAACAGGCACAGCGTCTTTACCGCTTGCGCCACCCACAGCCCATGTTCTATCAAAAGTTATAGTGAAAAAAACAGCAGAGGCTGGGAGATGGTTCATCACTCAAAACCTGGGTCATTGTTCCATACTCTACATGGGAGGAGGTTCATAATTATAGCGATATACTGCCTTACATGACCAGTGACACAAACTGTAGGTAGTTTCTCCTTTCCTTGAATCCGTACTTTTTATTTCTCTATCATTTCTATCATTTAAATTTCACTAATTTACTGTTTTACCTAATTTTACACAGTATGTCCCCGACTTAAGAAAGTTTGCTTTGTGAACTTTCACAAGTGCAATCAGACCTTGTGTCAAATGTGGATAAACCTTTCTTTGTTGAACATACAAACAAAACAAAACAAGTTTTCCTTGGAATGAAATTCATCCATAAGTTGGGGACTTGTATAGGCTATGGTTGCTTAAATTAATTACTACTCATTTGTTAAGGAATGCGTAATAATCTAGAACATTTTAATAGTTCAGAGTGCATAATGATCCAAGGTGGTTGGTTAGTGCTTTATCATTTAGAGTAATTTTTTGATGTTGAGCAATATGTTTGAATGGCAGATCCATCAGTACTTGGAAAAGCTCTCTCTCTCTCTCTCTCTCTCTCTCTCTCTCTCTCTCTCTCTCTCTCTCTCTCATGTACACAAACCATTCTGTAGGCATAAGTCCTCTCAGTTTTTAAAACACTGACATAGAAAATGTTGGCAGTCCTTAATAAGGACAACTTGCCTACTGCCAGTGGCCTTCTGTGGGCATAGCTCTATGATTTGCCAGATGCCTGTGTAATGTTTAAGTTGTCTTTCTCCCTTGGCCAGTGGAGCCATTCTGAGTGGCAAGAGCAAGATGGAGGTGTCTCTTCCAGTTTGTGAGGGACTGCTTATACAGCACATTGAGGAGCAGTGCAAAACATAACAGTGTGCTCTCCTCTGGGAATGGCACTTTCACAATTACCTATCTTTTAGGTGTGTTTATGTGCAGTGGGGCAGTTGGTTAAGACACTGTGCCTGTTAACCAGCAGGCCAGGGTTCGAGACCCAGGACAGCCCCACAAGACAGGGTGAGCTCCTGTCCTTAGCCCAGCTCTGCGACGCCAGCTGGATCCAATCGTATTGGCTCTGCCTTTCCATTGGACTAATTCAGTGGCGTGGAAAGGGGGGATTTGCTGCTTGGGTAACAGCCTATCCTCCATAACAATCCAACCCAGGTTTTCATGCTTCGCATGCAGCGTATGCAGCGCCGAGCACGATACCATAGTCTTCCAAGACTGACGGAGGCCTGCTTTATGTGCATTATATATAACATACTTCACAAATGCAGGTCTAAAAAGACTTACCCTACAATCCAGAGCAACTACGGGAGCACGTAAGTGACATTATGTGTGCCCATAGTTACTGTACCACCTAATGAAAACCTATGGGAAATTCATATTGCAATCCAGAGCAAATTGTTCTTACACCGGAGCAAGGACTCCCCGTAGTTGCTCTGGATTGTGCCCTTAGCTTCCTTTGTGTATTGAGTGCAGACACTCTCCAGAATCCTCTCTAATATTAAAGGCTTCCAAGCAGATAAATCAGTACAGGTATCCCCCACTTTCTGAAGATTTATTTTCTGAAAATCCACTCTTTCAGCACTTTTCAATTATACCCATAACTCAGTCATTCAACGCATGTTCCGCTCTTTCATCTTTGAAAGATATGCTGTTCCATCTCTGCTGTTCAAAAGGCCAAAAAACAGCATATCCCCCCATGTTGTAGCTGCTGGTCTAATCACACTCTCAAAGGTGTTACTGAGAATTAATTTGCACAAATCATTATGTAGCAACAGGAATTTGCAAGATAAATGTGGCATTTGCAGTTTGCCTAGCTAAAAAAGTATTGGAAGCAACATTTATAAATGTAAAATAAATGGGTTCCATTTTTCAATGGTTTTCACTTTTGGATGGTGCTGTGGTCCCTAAGCTGTCCAATAAGTGAGGGGTGCTTGTGTAGATATGGTTCCTTGAAAGAGGTTTGACAATATCTGAGGTAGAGAAACTCTCCAAGAGATTTGCTTCAAGGAGCAAGATTGCAGTTTGAATCCTATTCTTTATTCTGATAAGCCTTACAATAAAATTTTATTTGTATCTTTGTACTGGTGCCTGAAACATTAAGGTTTTGACTAGAATAGGATTTTCTGGCCTGTTCTCAGAGTTTGGAGAGCATTAATTTCACTTTAATTTTAGCTGTGAACAAGTTTAAGCAAAACTTAACCAATCTCTCCAGTTAGCGTTCACACAAGGATTGCAAAAATTTAATTATACTAGTTCAGTGAAAGTATGTGCAAGTTCCAGTCAGGGCAATAAAAAGAAGTTTTTAAAAGATCATGCTTGCATTTTTGTTCCTTTTTAAAAGGGTCTTATCTCCCAGGTTGTTCTAACTTTTCTCCTTGGTCCTTTTGATTGAATTGGACAATATTGCAGTTGTAGATCTGCTTGGTAATAAACTAGGCCAGTTAACTGCAGTATTATTGCTCATATCACCCAAGGAACATATAAAAATGTTGTAATTATCTTCTACCCCTCTCCCAGCAGCTGTATAGAATCACTTAAAATGCAGATACAGCACCAAAAAATGAGAAGAAAATCAGCTCTGAAATTGCTTCAATGCGTGCTTACTTCATTGGTATACACTCATGAAAAGCTGTGCCCCAAAACACATGTGAACATCAGGGTTCAAATCACTCTAGTCTACCAAGTCAACATACCATTTGGATACTTAACAACAGAATCCTGCGTATATCTACTCATAAGTAAGCCTCACTGGATTCCAAGGGATTGTCTCCCTAGTAAGTGTGTAAAGACTTGCAACATTTGCGTTATTTCCAAGGAGTCTAGTTCATTCCGGTTTATATGCAACTGTAACTGAGATAAATCTAATGCATCCACTGAGAGATGAATGGCAAATTCTTCCAGCTAAACAATCAGGATTTCTCTACTTGTAGGACCAAATCAACCTGCAATAGTTTTGGCTAAGTTTAGGGATAGTTTCCTTGGTCTCCTTCGTACTGGTCTTCTTCTTGTTAACTAGGTGGCCCAAGTTTGCGTACACCCATAGAAGCTGCTATTGCCTTACCACTGGGAAGGGAATGAGAGCAGGCAGATGTACTCCTGGCTGCCTAGCAAGCGGAGTTAGGATCTGGTGTGTCAGTTCCTTGCTCCACCTTCTGCTGTCCCCCTCCTGCTCCTTCCTGCCTTCTGCCCATCTTCTACCCACCCACTCCCATCATTCTTGTACTCTCCCATCCCCTTTTCCCCAATCCTCCCTGCCTCTTTCCTGAATTCGCAGAGTTTGAGCCCCATTGTAAGTTCTTTTGGGGAAGAGGTGAATAGAGTGACATGATCCCTTGGATTGTGCCACTTTGGAAGGATGCAGGTGTTTTCTGGGGATGCTAGAAGCTCTGGGAATGCTGGAAGCCTATTGTGACCCAGTTCTGTTTTCTTGAATGAAAATCAGAAGTGGGATGTGATCATTATCTGCACAGTCTCTGCATGTTGAAGAACCCTGGATTGGCTCACACATTTGATCCTGGACCTAATATTTCTCTTAACAGCAGTCAGCATGTGCTCCATCAGCAGCACTGCAAGCTATGGGCCAGTGGAAGCTTGGATTGGGCTAAAAATGATATAAAAGCATTTCATATCAAAGATCAGAATCTGACAGCATGAAATTACAAAAATAGCAACAAATTGTGAAGAATAACATATTCGTTTCTCTTCAGGGATTCTTTCCATAACTTTAGAAACATTGGCAGCATACATTGCCATTAAAACATTTATATTTTCTTCCTGTGACAGCAAATGATGTAAAATGTTTTAAATGGTCTTGTATCTGGAGAACAAAAGACAGTTTCAGTACTGGTAGCATCTCTTTCATACACTTCCTAACTAGCATGCTCAGTGAACACTGCAATTTAAGCATTGTTTGAGTGTATGTATCTACTGGATCACACTTTTGTGTGATTTATCCAGATTTGTGTCCCTCAATTTTTCAAGCACTAGAGAATTTAATAATGGTTTGCTTGCTCCATGCCTTTCCTGTTGCATTCATATCAGCAAATGACTGCCTGGATTATACAGCTGTAGATCAGTTGCTACTATAATTTGTGCTTCTGTTCATGTGTTGAGGTCATAGATAATTCCTGCTTTGATTATAAATGAAAGTTTTGGCTTTTTAAGTGTTTCTTCTTGTTTTTCCAGTACTAAATGGTAACATCTGCCAGGCAAGACACAAGGGATGGGATTATGAAAGCAGCCTTGTTCCTTTTGTATTTCATTGTTAGTTTATCAAGATTTACAGCTCCTACATTTATTCCCAAACGCCAACAAGAATTTCACTTCAGGCATTGGATTTGTTTATTTATTCACTTTATATCCCACCTTTCTTCCTAAAAGGACACTCAAGGCGGTTTAACATGCCCATCTTTGGTCTTCCACATGGGATCTTTGGTTCTTTCCTCCTAGCGAAGTTATGCCTCATTATCCCATAATGTCCCATGCCAGATCTCCCAGTGGATTAAAAAAATGTAAATACCAAAACATTGGAAAAAATAGCTTTGAAAACCCACTTTCAGGTTTCTTCCTCCTATAGTAATGCCCAGAAAACATTATTATAAATGCTACACCGCATTCAGCCAATAGATGGAATGAATAATGGAATCTAATGGAATGAAATTACAGTAGTACCTTAGTTTACAAATAACCCGGACTGCAAAAGTTTTGCAACAAGCAATGTCTTGCAAAATTTCCTGAGAAAGTTCCTGCCTTGCTGCAATTCAGGCTCCCAATGCTGGGCTATCTTAGCATGTGTACTGAAGCAACCTGGCATCTCTGTTTGACCCCCTCCACCAAATGGCATAGGAGCAATGTTCCTCTGTCTGTCTGCAGGGTGAAGGTGCTGTGTGTCTTCACACCCACTCCTACTCCTGGGCAACTGCAGTGCCTTCCTCCTCGGTCCTCCTTGGTCAGAGGTGGAGAGTCCTGGGATGCCGGCATGCCTCAGTGCATGCTGAAGCAACCCAGCATAGTGGAGTTCCATTTTTTCAGTTGCTGAGGTTCCATTTTTTCCTATGGGAAAACTCATTTTGGATTACAAATATTTTGGATTAAGAGCATGCTTCCAGAATGGATTATGCTCATAAACCAGGTTACCATTGTATAATTTAACAGCATAAAGGCAGAAAACTGGTATGTTTCTCCCTTGTTTTAAGGCATTTAAATGTGGAATTCCGTGTGAGTGGTGAGTCAAATCAATGGAAACTAAATTAGTGGACAACAAGGCATGATCTGTATATCATTATGACAAAACCCAAGAATCTCACAACTATAGCACATTGACATTGCTTATAAGAATTGTTGCTTTTTTCCTCATTTCTCCTACACTTTATATTGTTGGTAGGAAGCATTTTTCACTAATAGATGCCAATCACTTCATTTATAGATACAGATGTTTATTTCCAGTGGGTAAATAAGATTACACCCTGAATTTTGCTGAACACAACGTGCTTACTTCTGACTAAGCTAAATAAAACTGTTTTCAAGCACCTCTATTTATTGAGTTTGATCTGTCTTGAAATTGAATTTTTCTTTTAGGTTATTCTTGCTTGTAAGAAATAGTACAGTTTGTGAACTCTGGACTCATAGTCAAAAGACTGGTGATGAAAAGATAACTTCACTTAATTAGTGTGTTCACAACTCTGGGAATCTGGCCAGAGTACAGAAGGTTGGCAGAAGGCTGGAGTAGATATTTACAGCAATATTTTGCTTTTGGGTAATCTTTGTTTAATATGACTTTGAATGAAAGCAACGGAAGTTCAGACATTGTTGAGAATAAAAAAAACTGTACAATGGTACCTTGGTTTACAAGTGACTTGGATGAAGAACATTTTGGATTAAGAGCAAAATTTTCTCAGAAATTTTGACTTGGTTTAAGAGCACTGTCTTGGAAGATGAGCACTTCTGAGGAAGTTGCTTCTATGGTCAGAGAACTCACTGGGGGAATCTGGAGGTGCAGCCTTAGCCAGGTATGTGTGTGGATCTGTGTGTGGTAACTTGGAAGATATACATTACCAATGCTCCAATGCTAGTCCCCATCAGCAGCATGGGAATGTTAAAGTTGCACGAAAAGGCAAAGATTCCATTGATCCCGTGGATATCAGTGACTCTGTTAGTGATAGTGAAAGTCATCCTACAAAATCCCTTCTCTCCCTCACATCAGCCATGAAGATTCAGTACTATATAGTATTTTCTTATTGCAGTGTTTTGTAATCATTTTATATACAGTAAATATATTTATATAAATATTTTTGGGTTGTGGAACCAATCATTTGAGTTTCCATTATTTCCTATGCAAAAATCCACTTTGGTTTACAAGCTTTTTAGATTACAAGCAAGTTTCTGGAACGAATTATGCTCATAAAGCAAGGCACCACTGTACATATAAATCATAGTTTTAGGCTAGAAAAACACTGGCACAACATGCCATTGTTTTATACTCCAAGGCTGTCTAGACCAAATGTTGTGAACGTTGCAAATGTAGGCCATCTTGCAAATATCATAGATTTGGCCTCTTGCACATATTCCCCCCCCCCCAATTTCAGGCTTCTTTTTCCTGATAACTTCCTTTTCAAGAGATGGTGCTGAAAAATAATCAATATTTGGCCAGGGATGCAGGGTACAGGGGGTCATGTGCAGAGGGAGGGTGATCCCATGACTGGCCAAAATTTTTAACATCTTTATATTATCAAATTATATTTATATATTTATATTATCAAATATTATCAAATATTATATTATCAAATATCATATTATCAAATAATACCATCATACTGAATGATACTCTTCCCCTGGGAACAAGGAATTAATAAACGAATAAAGAGAAGCACAAATACACCCCCTGCTTATATACTTCTTGTCTTCCATATGTCTTTTTATTTTTTAACCAACATGGCACTAGGGTATCTCCTATAAACGAACAGTGGAAGAGCACTGGGAGAACATATAGAAATATATGGAATTTTACATATTTTTGTATACTGGTAGATGGTGTATATTCTATATGCTTACGCTACTGCATATATGGATGTAGTTGTGGAGATTTCTTTAGCATATCTGAAATAAATAAACCCACAAGAAGAAATATGAAAAGCACAATGAAAATACTGTACTTTAGTTCCCCATAAATATTTGTTCATTAATTAAGTTGCAATCATACGAATTTTTAACCGAAGTCCTTTTCTGAGGAACAGCAAAAAGACTGCTGGTTAATAGTAATTTTAATTTCCAAAAACATTAGCTTGAGGAATATTTTCTATTGAGTTTGTAGTTAGTTAATCAAGTCTATGCTCATTTGTCCATAGAAGCCATAAAACCCAACAATGGAGATCTAATTATAATTATGCTTTTTAACTGGTCAACTATGCTAGGCAGTAATATGCCCATCAACTTGAACTCTGTGTTGGCTGACAACTCAAGTTATGCCAGATGGAATCTTTAATGCCTTTTCTTTGCCGGGTGGTGCTTTTCTGTCAATGACATCACATTTCGGAAAAGTCTTTTAATTGGCTTTACAAAATTTCACTCTATCGCCTTTTAGCCGAGGTAGGCAACAAATGGCTAAGGATGCTAAGAGACAGTTTTCTAAGGCTGCAGTCCTAAATACAGTTTCCTGGGAGTAAGACCCATTGAACACAATGGGGCATCCTTTTGAGTAGACATGGTCAGGATTGTGCTCCTAGTTAAATAGACTGTAATAAAATGTTTCCATTGACACATGTTCCTTTCTATTAGACATAAACTATTATTTTCATTTATTTTATTATTTTCCTAATTTATACCCCGCCTCGCCTCCCCTACGAGAGGGAGCCCAAGGCGGCTAACTACATTTGTAAAAGGGCAAACATCTTGTCCATTGGGTCCTTGCTATGCCTCTGTAGCATTTTTTAAATAGTTTAAAATTCAACAAGAATATGCCAGTTCTCAGATTCAGAGACCTTTATTGGCATTAAAAATTGGCAGCATACCAACTGATAACAAATGGGGATAGAGTGGAGATAAAAGAGAAATTCTGGAGAAGGACCAAAAAGAAGGGAAAGGGAGAAGTGTGGTTCGGGGGGGGGGGGGGAGAGTTAGTCTAGAAATTTGATAGAGGAAATCTGCTATGGCTGCAGTGATTTCTGGCAAGTGATCACTCACTAAGGTGAAAACAGGATTGGAAAAGGGCCAGGGAAATGCCACAGGTAGGGACCCAGAAGCTAACTGTGAAAGGATTGGTGTGTTGGACAGTGGAGCAGGATATGATCCAGGGAATCAGGTTCAAGGGAACAAAAATGGCATATACTGCTGTCTTGAAGGATTTTAAAAAATCTGCCAAAGTACATAGAGGAGGGAAAATGTTAAAACGCGCCAACATAAATGCTCTTCTTATGAGGGGGTTTGTCAATGTGGCAGCCATCTGATCGAGGGAGCTATTGACAGCCTCGATCCACGAGGGAACACCATATAGCAACTGCGTGAGAATTTTGGCTTTAAAAACGCAAAGGGAGGCAGGCACAAACATATATCCACTGCTAAAATGGAAGCGTGCAATCACCTTTAGGTGAAGATGGGATGCAGAGATGACTGTTTTCCTATGGAGGGACCAACTCAAGCAATGATGGAAAAGAAGCCCTAGTTATTTGAAAGATGGTACTTGTTTGTAGGCAAGCTTGCCTATCTTCCAATCGGAAGGGGCCCATGATTTGGAAAATACCAATATTTTGGTTTTGTCCACATTAATAACTAAGTCATTTGCTATACAATAGTCTTGGAAAATGGGTAAGGAATGGCGAAGGCCTGATCTAGTGAGCAAGATAAGGACTACGTCGTTGACATAGAGGAGAAAAGGAGAAAAGGTAGGGAAACATTGTGTAAAGAGGGCGTGTATATGCTCAATTTTACTCCCACAATGCCACATGCTTAATGAATGCAAAAAGCATAGTATTGGCCACTATGACAAAAACAAAACTTCTGGTGAACTTCTTCATAATGCCTACCAAGATGAAACATTTTATTGTTTTCCATGGCAAGCAATGTTCAAGCAATGTGCTTAGTCTTTCCATTGGACTCTTCCTTTTCATTAGAACTGCAAATTATTTTATTGGCTTGATTGATTTTCATGCATTCATTTGATTTTCATGTATGTATTTGATACCAGTATTTTGACAATCAAGTCCTCATGCAGAAATTTTGTAATGGCACCACTCAAACTCATTAGCATGCTGTCATTTAAATCGGTTTTATTGATATCTTGGATCTGAATTAGTTTGTAGAGTGCAGTAAGTAATTAAGACTGGAGAAAGTAAACAGTGAAGCTGATTATAGAAACATTGTGCAAATGTGCATTGAAATGAGCAAACTACATTTCAAAGGGCGAATCAGATTTACCTGCCAAAATAAACTAGTTTGTCTGAAATCCCTTTTAATCACCTGCATTATGGCATACTTTTGAAAACAATCTATCATACCGTTAACTGAACTTCTTTAAGTTCAGCCCCAAGGCCCAATTCACACATCTGAATAAGCTTCCAAATAATAATATAGACAGCAGTTGAAGTGTCTGTATTTAAGCTCAAGATTGTTTTGCAAATAATACGCTTACTTGAGTTTTGAATTTTGTTTCTTCTCGGTATTTAAGGATGGATGAATGAATAAAATGGGACTATTTCTATGGTAAAAATAACATAAGTAGTATCAGGCATTATAGCAAATAGTTATATTATAACTGTTCAGTATTCAGTAAGTAATCTCTGGCATATTAATTATTCTAATACAGCTGATTAGAGAAATAACAGGTCACATGGTTCATATATGATGGTATGGGTTTCAGTGAATGAGCATGATTAAACCAGGGGTCTTTTTGAGGGGGTACTCATGGGTACTGAGTACCAGCACGTTTGTGGTGAGTACTGGCACCTGTGTGGCCTGAAGTAGACATGGTTATAACATCTTCATGGAGGATACCCCCATCTTTATAACATTTTCATGGTGATTACCCCTAACTTTATTTCTAGAAGAAAAGTACTGTACTGGATGAAACTATAGAGAAATCTGACAATAAGTAACTCAAGTAGAGCAGGAGTTTCCAAACCCCTGCCTGGGGGCCAGATGCAGCCTTCGGCTGATGGGTGAGGAGGAGGGCTACTCATCTGTGTCTGCCTAGGTGTCTCCTCTGCTCCTTCACCACCTTTCATTCTCTGGTTTAGAAAAGGAATAGAAGGACAGAGATGATGTGAAGACAAATGCAGAGTTAAGAGAGTGAGAGGAGCAGAGGCTCCCATATCATGGGGTGGGGGGGGCAGCATTTGGCATGCTGCCTCAGACATCAGGAGGTCTTGGGCTGGTCCTGGTTATTTTCTTTATGAATGATTTGTCAAGATCTGCAAACCAATAGCTTTATATCTTTTTTATTATAACTGTTTTAGTAATTTAAATCTGCATTTGGAATTCCTTCCCTTTCACAAGAGTAAGGAAAGGACTTTGAATCAAAACAGTTGCAAAGTTAAGCAGTTCCCTAATTGAATCCGAAAATTCACAGTGCTTGCTTACTACAGCCTTTTCTTTTGATGGGATTTCCCGTCTTGGCCCTTGGCTCATAAAGTCTGTCTTGTGTCCTTACAGATAGGTTTTTTTGGGGTTATTGATAGGTCCTATTCAATCCATGGCATTCCTCTGCCCCCACAGAGGTATCTGCTGCGAAAACAGGCTGTAATGAAAATACACTTCCTACTATTGGAGGCTTCTATGCTATCAGCCATAAATATATGTTTTTCACTGTCTTCAGGCCACTGATTCCCCGCTGAGCTGAAATATCACTTCTTTTTTAAAAACTCCACCTCCTTTCTGCATGTAATGAAGGACAGATCTGGGCTTTCAAGCCTGTTAATACTTCACTGCAGGGACAACAGCAAACTGACATTAAACACAGCACAGCAAAACATAACCAGGAGAATCAAATGAAGGGAAGGAGTGAAGCTGTGTGACTCTATACATAAAAAGTACAAAAATTATGTGATGAATCAGTTAAAAGCTGCTCTTTGTGTTCAGCAAAATCACAATAACCTTTTCTGCATGCCACTTTTTTAGAATGCAAGTAGGTGCACATCCTTTAAATTATTTCTTTCACATTTGTTTTTAAAACCCTGAAGAGTAGGGTTCTCCAAACATTTCAGCAAGAGGGCCACATCAAGTGCCTGGCACTGTGTAGAGGGCCAGAAAATAAATTTTAAAATAAAATTTAAATAAACACATTTGAGATGAAACAGGTGAATTGAATAAATTGGATAATGAATGGGCTAAAATTTCCAGGGTTTCTCTAAGCACCAACACACATCACAGAAATACTGCATATACTCAAATGACGCTCCCCCCACATTCCCCAACCTCCTGCGCACCTTCTAATGCCTTCAGATTTTGGGAAAACCAGGAAATACTGACCACAAGCCCGATAGAGGTTTTCCAAGGGCCACATCTATTCCTTAGGTCAGGGTTTGGAAACATCTGCATTAAGATGAATGGTCCTGACCTAGCTCAGTCTCTACATTGTAAGTCTTCTATATGTATGCATTATTATATTTTAACATATAGGAGAGCTGACCCCTCTGCTAATGGAGGTAGGCTGGCATCAGCTTTCTTCCTTAAATCCTTTCATAGCTGGAGACATTGCGCAGTCACTATTTTACTGGATATTAATGCACTTAGATTTGAATTTTCCTTATGAGTAATTTCATTTGAGTTATTCCTTTTATTGAAAGGTGAGATTTGAGAAAGATTTCAGAATTCCAAAAAGGGAAGCTGCAGAATTAATATGAAAAAACCACTACCCTACACAATATATAGGATTGTATCACTAATGGGGAGCTGTAGGCAATGGCCCAGTAGGTCAAGGGGAGCTGCCAGTTGAAAAGGTTTGGGTACTACTGGTTTAAGCAACAACAATGTATGATTCATAGGAAATTGGGTTTCTCTTTGCATTCCTAAAATGCAGAATATGTATTGCCCTGTTGATGAACAGGATAGTATTAGCAGAATAGACAGAGAAATCTATCATGCAATAGTTCAAATCTTTAAAGTGTTAGTGGTGCTGGGTGGAGCTGGATGCTATTAATAGCTACTAGGAAGGTGAATCTTGAGCCCGAAGTGTTTTGTGTTGCGGTTTTCTCATTTAAGACAAATAGGTGGATTTATTTTTTAAAATGTTTTAACTTGTACTCATTAATTAATATAACAGGGATTAATTGCTACTTATGGCTCTTTGACATATAGTATGTGGTTCTTGGAGTTCCTTTTTCATCACAAGTGATATACATCGTAAATAAGAATTTTTCAAGCTTTATAATTATTTATTAGGTATAATCTGAGAGTCCAGATTGATGAAAACATAAGTTTAATGTTCTTGATGAGTAAATTAAGAATTTAAATGCTTCTTATCTATTGTGACTCTCAAGAGATCTCTTTTGTGGCTCTCAGACATTTGATGTTTATCATATGTGGCTCTTAACATTAATAAATTTGGCCACAACTATAATATAAACATGTGTTTCATTCTTTATGAAATGCTTCCTGGGCATAGCTGGAAAACAGAGTAAAAATAATTCTAGTTAAGGAATATAGACAGGCAGAAACCACTTATGATAAGCCCCTTGGTGTGTAGAAAAACAATTGAAAACACTCTGTTTCCAATATAGCTTCACTAACCAGATGCAGTGGCGGCTCACATAAAGAATGCCTCCTGTAAAGTATGTTTCACGTAACAAACAAAAATTTCTCTAGGATTCTGCTTCACGTAACAAACTGGGCTTCACCTAAAGAACACATTAGTTGGCAGTTGGGGCAGAGGCGCTAGCTGGCAGCCTGTTTAAAAAGCGTCAGGCTGCCTAGCACACCTGCCCATAGTGAAAGCAGCACTTCCATGCTGTTCCTCCTGTGGACGGATGTCCGCTGGGCAGAGGGTAAGAAGAGCAATGGAGAAGAGGGAAGCAGCTCAGGGCTAGCCAGAAGGAAGGAGGTGAGAGAGAGGCGCAGGATGGAGATAAGGAGAAAATGGGGAGACACTCTGAAGGTGTCTTGGATTGCAGCCTCCTAACCATGTCTACCCAGAAGAAAGCCCTATTGTGTTAAATGGGTCTTACTCCCAGGAAAGTGTCTTTAGGACTGCAGCCTAAGTAGACTTCATAAGATCATGCACATTGAACGCATGTTTTGAATTCAATCCCAGTGTTCTGTCATCATTTTTACATCCAGTTAATATTTTTATATGAATATTTTTGGGGTTGTGGAACCAATCGTCTGAGTTTCCATTATTTCCTAAGGGAAAATCCGCTTCACGTAAAGAACATTTCATGTAACAAACATGCCTCCGGAACAAATTAAATTTGTTACGTGAGGCATCACTGTACAGTAGTTTGTTTCACTTTTAATGGTTCTTTGCTTGGGCAAAAACAGCCAGAATCTGATCTTGTCTGTAAAATTCTTCAGGTTTTTTTTTCAATTTCTTAAAAAAGATCTTGTTCTTTCCAGCTTGATAGCCTGTTGTTTCCTAATCTCACTCATCTTTGCCTTCTTATTTCTGAGTGCACCTTTGTTCGCTTTGCCCAGTGTCTGCACTGCAGATCCAAATCCCAGATTTAGATCTGGGACTTTGATTCCCATCACACTAAGTTCATGGCTGTCCATACTCTGTATTGTCCATAGGAAGGGCTTAAACTCACTATCATCCTGGTATTTGTTTGCCCAACACTTGCCAAACCCTGCAGATTCAGTTTGTACTCATCAACCAGTGGAGTTTGTCTTGCTTCTGCCACAAAGCTAAATGCAAGGCATTCAGCAGCAGTCTCAATTTACTCATAGTTAGAAGTGCAAGTGATGGATGGAGAAGGATGGTAAGAAATGCCTGCGCTCAGGTTACTCTGTGCAAGCTGAAACATGCTTAAGTGATTGATTAAATACACATTTGCTCTATGGGAAATATTTCAGTCTGCAAACCATTCAGATTACTCCCTTGTGATGGTCAACATGTATCATCCTCTCCATACACGTCCATTCCCTGTGTGTTCTTTATCTTGACTTCTATTTATTTTTCTCATTATCAGTAGCTTACCACTGTAAAATTGGATAATGAAGACCTCCTAGGGGAAAAATAAAATGACAGCTGATAATAAGAGACATTGAGCTATATTTTCAGCACAGCATGTGCTGGATTAGACTCTGAATCCACTTTTAACAATGTATCTTGTGTAAGGCTAAACAGACACTTCTTATTATCTCTAAACTATTACAGCAGTGGTTCTCAAAATTTTAGCACCAGGATAAACTTATTACCCCCAAATCCAGAGTAACTACTAGAGACTTTATGTGCACCTGTAGTAACTGCACCACCTAATGAAAACCTATGGGAAATTCATATTGGAATCCAGAGTAAGTTGTTCTTACACCGGAGCAAGGACTCCCTGTGGTTACTCTGCATTTTGCCCATAGATTGAAAATCATCTAGGGCTCACCAGAAGGGATGTCATGATATAAAGTATTTACCTAAAGTCCCACTTATGATAATTTTTAAAAGCATGTATATAATAGCCTCTTCAAATTATAGATTAAAATATTTTCACCAATGCAGTCACATAACCATCAAGTCTGACATTTTAACAATAACATTTTGAAATGAATGGGGATGCCCCAGAAATTGGTTTGCAACTCACCTAGTGGGTCCCAACTCTCAACCCACATTTGACAAACACTGGATTACAGTGTTGAGTGTGGATCTTATGAAGACTACATAGATATTTCTACTAATATAGATATTTCCACTTATGTAATGCCGTCATTAAAGGATGCAGCTTTTAATGTTAAGTAATACTATAGTGCAATACTAGTGAAATGTACCCGTGTTGTGGGAGTAAAATACCCCCCGTGTTCCATCACCCCATGCGCATCATCCCCCAAGCGCATAATCCCCAATGCACATCAAAATCCCATGCACAATGTCCCCCCATGTCCATTGTCCCCCCATGTGCATCATGCTCCTGTGTGCATTGTCCCCCGTGAACATCAACACCCCATGCGCAACATCTCCCATGTTCAACATCCTATGCGCATCATTCCCCATGTGCAACATTCTCCATGCGCAACATCCCCACATGCACACCAACATCCCATGTGCAACATTACTCATGCACATCATCCCCCCATGTGCAACATCCCCCCATGTGCATCAACATCCCATGCACAACATCTTCCATGCACATCAACATCCCACACTGGGGACTAAAAACACTCTTGTGGGCAAATGTCCCACATGTGCATCAAAATCCCATGCACATCAACCCCCCATATGCAAGATCCCCCCTGCACAACATCCCCCCATGCGCATTGTCCACCCATGCACATAGTCTCCCCATGTACAACATCCCTCCAGTGCATCAGGCACTGGGCACCAAATTGGCTGGATGTTGATCAGTCTTCTATGTTAAGTATAGGACAAAAACACGTTGACCCCTTTTCAGCCCCTTATGGGTTAAATTTCTCGACATCGGTTCTTAGTGGGTGTTGATGGCACAGAAGGCACACCCTCCCCAAATTTCACGCTTTGGCAGGGTGTTGATGAGTCCATGAGTGAGTGCATGAGTGAGTCAGTGAGTGAATCAATCAGTGACTTTTCAATTATATATATATACAGTGGCGCCTCACGTGAAGTATGTTTCATGTCACAAACAAACCAAAATTTCTCTAGGATTCTGCTTCACGTAAAGAAAGTGCTTCATGTAAAAAACACATTCATTGGCAGTTGGGGCAGACACGCTGCCTGGCAGCCTGTTTAAAAAGCGTCAGGGCTGCCTAGAGCACCTGCCCATAGTGAAAGAAACACTTCCATGCTGTTCCACCTGTGGCCGGAGGGAGAGAAGAGCAGTGGAGAAGAGGGAGGCAGCTCAAGGCTAGCAAGAAGGGAGCAGGGGAGAGAGATGCTCAAGATGGAAAGAAGGAGAGAGTGGAGGACACTTGAAAGGCACCTTGGATTGCAGCCTCTTAGCCATGTCTATCCCGAAGTAAGCCCCATTGTGTTAAATGGGTCTTACTCCCAGGAAAGTGTCTTTAGGATTGCAGCCTAAGTAGACTTCATAAGATCATGCACATTGAATGCATGTTTTGAATTCAATCCCAGTGTTCTGTCATCATTTTCACATCCGGATAATATTTTTATATGAATATTTTGGGGGTTGTGAAACCAATTGTCTGAGTTTCCATTATTTCATATGGGAAAATCCACTTCACGTAAAGAATGTTTCACGTAAAGAACATGCCTCCGGAACAAATTAAATTTGTTACGTGAGGCGCCACTGTAGATAAAAACAATTACTTTTAATTAATACTTGATAACATTTCCAGCATCTTGGGTAAACTGATTCATATGAACAAAGTATTTGGAACAAGCTGGTCATGTTAAGTCAATTTTTCAGTTTTTCGTAAATTGACCTCCACATTAAGCAGGCCTCCGTCAGTCTTGGAAGACTATGGTATCGTGCTAGGCACTGCATACTCTGCATGCGAAGCACAGAAGCCTGGGTTGGACTGTTATGGAGGATAGGCTGTTACCCAAGCAGCAAATCCCCCCTCTCCATGCCACTGAATTAGTCCAATGGAAAGGCAGAGCCAATACGATTGGATCCAGCTGGTGTCGCAGAGCTGGGCTAAGGACAGGAGCTCACCCTGTCTTGTGGGGCTGTCCTGGGTCTCGAACCCTGGCCTGCTGGTTAACAGGCACAGTGTCTTAACCAACTGCCCCACTGCACATAAACACACCTAAAAGATAGGTAATTGTGAAAGTGCCATTCCCAGAGGAGAGCACACTGTTATGTTTTGCACTGCTCCTCAATGTGCTGTATAAGCAGTCCCTCACAAACTGGAAGAGACACCTCCATCTTGCTCTTGCCACTCACAATGGTCTCAAAACCTGGCCTGCTGGTTAACAAGCACAGTGTCTTAGCCACTTGCGCCACCTATTGCCCACATATTGTTCACCTATTACCAGAGGAAGTACATGGAACACAAATTTAACAAAAAAAGTTATTTGGAGGAGGACATTTGTGAGAGAATAGAGTAAAATCAAGTTGGACTAGTCCCATCAATGGGGAAAAGGAGAGGACATGCAGAATTACCACCTTTTCGGTGGTTGTACCCTAGGTCTGGAACTCCTTTCCCTTTAAGAAGTGGTCCTTTCTTGTATAGTTTTCATTGGGGCCTAAAAACACACTTGTGGGCAAAAGCCTTTAGCTAATGGGGAAGTTGGGGGAGGGTTGTATTTCTAGCAGTGCTGTTAGCTGGTTTTTTAAAAAGTTTATATATACTTGTGAGCCACCTTGAGTCAACCTGTCAAAAAAGGCAGGATATAAATTTTTAAGTATATAAGGGTGATTCAAAATGAATGGGACAAAAAGAAAACATACCTGTGCCTTTTTGTCCCATTCATTTTGAATCACTCTGTATATAAGTATAGTAAATCAGTATTAATGCAGTGTGATACAACATAGGGGATGGAAGAATTAAAAGATTAAAGAAACTACTAAAGCATGCACAAGTTTTTTGGGAAGTGGGCATGAACAGGAGATTGAAGGACACTGCCTTAGCATACAATAGCAATATTATAATATAATATATTATATTATATAATATTATATTATAATATTATAATAGCATTCAACAGCAATAGCTTTCTCAAGCTGTTCCAACACAGGGCTGCATTTGCCCTGGTACACTTACTTCTTTGTTTCATAAGCTACAACCCAGAGTAACTACGGGACCTTTTACACCTAGTTTTGGTGCCAACTATGGGAAATGCATAGAGCAGTCCAGAGTAAGTGCCTCTTATGTCTTCCCATAGTTACTCTGGATTGTAGGGATAGAGGATAAGACTGTCAGTATCTACTAATCAGCCACCTCCAGATCAGTGATGGGCTTCAAAGAAATTAAGAACCGGTTCTCTGTCCATCTGGCAGCCACTTTTAAATGGCTATTTTTAAACTTTATATGTACTATCTCTTGTTAAGAACCGGTCCTATAGAGTAGGTGCGAACCTGCTGGTGCCCACCACTGCTCCAGATGCAGAGTAAGGCTGCAATCCCAAAGACATTTTCCTGGGAGTAAGACCCATTGAACACAATGGGGCTTACTGATGAGTAGACATGGTTAGGATTGTGCTCTAAGTCTCTGAAGATCAGCAATGTCCAGTGCAATGCTAACTTATTTTGGCACAACACATTGGTCTTCCCATTCCCTTGGTGATGTAGGGAGGCAAGCGGATATCTGCGCACCGGCCTAACCTCACCCAGGAGTCGCTTTACAGCACTTTTTGTGAAACCCCCAGGCCAGTACAGGACTTGTGCTGAACTGGGAATGTTATACCAGCGTAACTGGGAGTATTTTTCAAGGGGATGCCTTCAATTATTGCCTAATTTTTGGCTTCCCAGAGGCAGCTGGTTTTTCACTGTGGAAAACAGAATTCTGGGCTAGGAAGGCAGTTTGATTCAAAAGATAAGTTAATTATTATTTTAAAGCATTTATATTTGGCTTTGATGATCAGAATACAATGCTCAAAATAACTCCTAGTATTACAAGCAAATTGTAAAGGTTGATCCACGCTATAAAACATTATATTTTGTCTAATCCAGATTGTGAGCCTGCAGTTATTCCCTCCTCTATCTGTATGAGAGAGCCCAACCTCTTTAAAACGTAAGATGAATAGTAAATATTCCTGAGGTTTCAGAGGCAGACAAATTTCTTTACATGAATACTCATTATTATACACCATGCATGCAAAAAGGTAGCACACACACAACTGTAATTGATGTGGGTAAGTGGGTGGGTATACTGGTTGGATTGAGATGGGGGAAATACATGCTCAACAAAGGTCAATTCCAACATTTCTAGAGCATTTGGCTCTTGAGGAGATGATCAGCACTGCCTGTTCTGTTGGCTTTCTACTCATCCTGTATCGTATGAATCTTATTGATGAGTTTGGTCATTGCTGTCCAAGCTAATAATGCTGTCCATTTATTCAGTGAAGAGATTTTCAGGTATGGACCCCAGCTATGCCTGTGGCAATCTGATTCAATGTCAAGGTGTATAACACTTATGTCAAATACACGCAAAAAGCTAGTGATTTTTCTAAGAAGCTTTTTTTAATTTTAAACATGAGCCACCTGTTTTTGGATCTTGTGTGTTATTTCACTATTATAATCTTGAACCTTGTAAATAATTAAGACAATCCCCATAATTGCTGATACAATAGCTTTTTTCAGTAATTACTACTGTAACACACACACACAAATATCTATTTTATTCCCAATCAGTTGCAGTCAGTATCAGCTTTCTGACTTAAGAATGTGAGCTTGCATGATGCATTGGCATCCTTCAGTCTCAAAAGACTATGGTATCGTGCTCTGAATGTCCTCTCCAGAGCACGATGGCCTGGGTAGGTTAATATGGAGGATAGGCTGTTACCTAGGCAAGCAAACCCGCCTTTCCATGCCACTGAAATAGTCCAATGGAATGGCAGAGCCAATATGATTGGTTCCAGCTGTATCGCAGGAGTTACCAGAATGTGATTGTACATAGTCACGAACTACTTCCAGGACTCCAGCTCTGGATTTTGCCTCAAGGTTGACTCCTGAAGCCTTTCCCATAGATGGGTATAGCCACAAGGCAATGGAGGTTGAAGGTGGGAGTTTTCCTTCTCCAGACAACCCACGTTCAGTGGGATTTTGGACAGGTTTAGTCTGGCTCCTCAACAAAGGCCTGTCTGGCATGGGAGTCCCTGCCAGTAGCTACACTACCACCAGCATAGTCCTTTGTATTACTGGAGCACACAATCCCACCACCACAAAAGGTACTGTCCATCAGTGGAGAGCAACACATATTGTATCTCTCTATATATAAAACTGAAAAGTCATTCGCTGACTCATTGATTCACTGACTCACTGACACACTAATCAATGCCCAGCCAAAACCGCTGGCCCCAGAAGTGTGAATTCTGGGGAGGGTGTTCCTCTGGTAACAGAAACACTCACTAAGAACCGGTTTTCAGATATTCCAATTGAAATGGGGGAAATTTAACCTTTAAGGGGCCGAAAAGGGATGCTATGTGTTTTTGTCCTATACTTAACATGGAAGACTGATCAACCTCCAGCCAATTTGGTGCTCGGTGTCCAATGCAGTGGGGGAGATGTTGTTCAGAGGGAGGAGTTGCACTGGGGAGGATGATGCGCATGGGGGTGGATGCGCATGAGGGATGATGTACGGGGGTGATGCGCATGTGGGGTTGATGCGCATGGGGGGTTGATGCGCATGGGGGGTTGATGCGAATGGAGGGATGATGCGCATGCGGGGATGATGCTCATGTGAGGATGTTGCTCATGGGGGTTGATGCTCATGGGGGATGTTGTGCAAGGGGGTTGATGCCCATGTGTTTTGATGCGCATAGGGGATGTTGCGCATAGGGGACTGATGCACATGGGGAATGATGTACATGGAAGGTTGATATGCATGGGGGGGTTGATGCGCAATGGGGGCTGGTATATGGGGGAATTTTTCTCCCGCAATGCGGGTACGCTTTCGCTAGTTACTACTATAAAGTATTGTTAGCTATTTGATATGTGTTATTTTAAAAATGGCTTATAAATCAAATACACCATTGTCTGACAAAAAGCTATCAAGGCATTTGACTCTGTCAGTCAATGTGGCTGGCTGCCACCATTTACACTGGGGACCTTGCTGTGCTCATCAGCTGAAGTGATTTTCTGCTGGTATCTTCCTCCTTTCACTGGTGTAATGCGAATTCACCAGTATTCAGCTGCCTGCGTTGAGCTTCCCAGGGATGAGAGTTCCACAATTGAAGTACAGCAATGAAGAATGCCCTGTCTAAAGTATCCACACATTAATTTTGGATGTCTGTAGAACATGGAGAAAGGCCTGATGACCTCAGAGGATGAGCAGTCACATATGGAGGAAGGCAATCCTCCTGATACTCCAAATGCAATTAATTCACAGTTTAAAGGGTTTCATACTTGGAGCCTGAACCTGAAAACCTCTGTGGAACAAATGTAGATCAAACACAGTCAGAGTAATATGCTCCAAGCAGCCTCACTATTCTGCATGAAATGTGGAGTTCTGAACATTTGTAATAAGAGTCCAACTATGGCGAGCTCTGCTTTTTCCAGGAAGGTGATATAATGTGTAGACTGAAATTGCAGTTCTTTTCTGACAAGATTCTTGTTCCTTTTCTTACTTACTTTCACACATACTCTACAATCCAGAGTAACTACGGGAGCATGTAAGAGACTTTACGTGCACCCGTAGTTAAGCAGCACCTAGTGAAAACCTATGAGAAATTCATATTGCAATCCAGAGCAAATTGTTCTTACACCGGATCAAGGACTCCCCGTAGTTACTCAGGATTGTGCCCATAGAGTATAGTCCTAAACCTGCCTACTCAAAAGTAAGTTCAATTACCAGTGTGTTCAATGAGTCTTACTCCCAGGAAAGTATCTTCAGAATTGCAGCCATATATTCACAAAGAGGACTCAGCTTTTATTTTCTCAGCTTTATAGATAACTTACAAACAGGAATGTTATGTTTTATAGCAAAATTACTGATACTTCGGTATAATACGGTGTACAAGGGATTAATTCCAGTTTTAATTTAATTTTAAATCACAGGTTTATGAGGATATTTAGCCTTCATCACATCATAATTATTATCCTTTTTGCTTGAAGTTAATGTTCCTTGAACTCTTTGCTGTCTGAACTGCTTAATCAAAAGAAAAAGGTTATTTCTTGATTATCTGACTATAGATCTATGGCTTGGGCTACTCCATTGACAGTTTTAAATACTGAAGGGTTGCTTGCTGAGATATCTATAATTAGAGAGGCCTGAAGATTACTTTCAGTATAATCTTGTCCCCTGCCATCCTACAGCATGCAGTGCTACTGACAGAGTTTGTGTTGCAGGGCCCAGGAGAAATAATTCAAAATCTTTATGTCTCTGTAGGTTGCCTGATCACCCCAATGGATTTCCTTGAACCTACACCAGCTATTTAATTGGGGTAGGTTTGAGGAGAGTCAAGGAATGTGTCAGACTTGGAAAACAGAGATAGGGTTTTATCATGTGCTGCTGTCACCAAGCTTTTCCCACTCTTACCCTGATCCTCTTTCAACCCACTCCAAACTATGAGAGCCATCACCCTACCTGCTCCAGTGGATGTTTAGGAGCCACCATCACATTTGCAGCAACTTCTGACAATCAGCACTTGTGATCTTAAAGCTCATGAGTTTAGTGCACTTTTCTTTTGCAGTTGGACATCAGACATTATAGGTCAAACATATGAATAAGTGGATGGTTGGCATATATATCACACATAAGTATAGGTGCATGGCTGAGTCAGTGCTGCACTAACAGTGCAACAAAAACCAAGGGCATGTGGAATCTGTTTTCCAATTTAAATTGGCAACATGATTTCTATATTTACTAGGAAAAAGAAGCAATCAATCATTCAGGTGCTGTCATCACAGAAAGGCAGGGGGAATCAGAACAGTAATATACATGACAAATGAAGTATAACATCTGCACCTGAAACTGTTAGTGCATAATATAATACAGTACATTGCAGTACAGCACCCCACCCAAGCACTGCAGATGTGTTTTTTGGTAAAAGGAGTTAACTATTATCATTTTTAGTGTGAATTGTGTTTATGACATCCAAATCAATTAATACTTGACTGATAAAATGACTGACATTCATAAAAAATGATACAGAGGTATCTCAAACTTTATTGGACCATCATACTGTGCATGCATAGTACTATAATCAAACTATAAAGATGTATATCAGGATCCTGGTTGTAAAGAATAATTTTCAGACATATGTATGATTTCAATGTGTCATGGGATTCTTGCTTTAAATCTGAAATAGTGGCTAAAAGCTGCATTTGCTACAAACTTGGCAACAATGTAGGAGAATGTGAAAATCAGTATTTTTTGCACTGCAAGGGGAAGTGATCTCTACATTAGCAGGAGGTGCACCTACCATGTCCAGTAATAGGAGGACTTTGCAGGTGCTGTAGGTTACAGATTATTGTTATTGTGTGAACAACAAAAGATTGAAAATTGAGATATGCTAGCCAGCAGTGGTTGCCCAATGCATGCAAGATACAATGGCAGCCAGTTTTGGCACTATGGCAGCCCTCTATGTGTTTGCCATATTTCTTTGGACTTGCCTCTTTTTCCAGTTTGTTTTATCAACCCCGACCCTGGATCAACAGGTTTGGTAATATGGAAATAGCACTGGTGTTGTTTTTGTTTTGCCAGTTGTAATTAACTGTTAGACTGACTTTAATCACCTGTTTTAAAATATATTAAGATCTGGTGTCCAAGTACTTTATGTTTTTAACCATCTTAAAGTGATGTTTCCAAGTGATGTCTGCCCCTTTTAAGGAGTTGCTACCTGACTGGGAAACCAGTTAGCAATTCAGAATTACTGAGTCTTTCCAGCTTTATTATATGATATGGCAGGAAATATATTCAAGAACAACTGCTGTGCCATGATAAAATGGATGCACTTTACAAAGCTACTGTTTCCTTTTATGTGCCTTCATCAAAATTTGTTCCCACTGAAATTAAATAAGGATTAGTGGGTATCTCATAGTCCAGTGATCTATTGCAAACATTAAGTGGTTCCATGTTAGCTTGCATTGTTGTTAAATGGTTGCCATAGATCCAACTGTCTGAATCACAAGGTTTCATTTTGAATTGCTGGTTCAGATAGATTATACATGAAATTGCAATCAATTTTATTGTAATCTGAAAAGTACTTTGTGTACTGTGAAGCAGAAAAGGAAGAGTGCCTGGATGACTTCTGTTTGTGTGTAAAGTGGTCAGAAAAAGGTTACGGAAGTGTTGGCAAAATTCTGAGCACAGACGTAATTGCCTGCTCATGGGAAACGAGTGCAGGATAAAATACCAGTCACCCCGTAGACCTTCATCTTCTGGATTCTAAATTGGGCAAAGGAGTTCAGACTATACATCCTAATGTCAGTGGAAAGCTATAGTTTACATGAAAGAATTTTCAGGTTTCTGAAGCACTTTGCATTGCTTTTTCAGCACTGCCAGTAGAAATGCCCGCTCTTCTATGATAATTCAACCACATGCATCAAATGCTTTCCCTCCGGAACAATTCCAATAACAACAGCAAGCCACCCATGTCAGATCCAGACTTACAGGGAAAGAATACATGAACCATATAGTCGGTAAATCTTTCATTTCTCCATAAGTAATACCCCAGCATACTAACTCCTCCCCCCAGAAATACTATGGTAGTTCAAGATGATAAAATGGTAACAAGCACCAGAACACCATTGTCAGAAATTCAGACTCATTCTGATTCCCAGTTAGAGAACAGTTGACTGAATAAATTCATCCTTTTCTGTGACTTGATTCAAAGGCAGCAGCTCCTCAGTCTTTTTGTGTGCAACTGGTTCATAAACACCATACATATAAGATATTTAGCAGGGAGTGCTTCCATGCTGCTTGAATCTGCTAGCCACTGCTACCTCTGTTCTGATGAAAGGTGGACAGGTGAACAAACAGGTGTGCATCTGTTTCCATTTTCTCCCTTTTTTTACAAAGTGCATGCAATGAGAACTCCTCAATCTGAATATCTTCTCTTTGAAATGAACGTATTTTGGGATGCTGAATCCAACATCCCCAATACCTGCTCATTAAAACAAAAGGGAGGGAGTGGGGAGGCTGTATGCTATGACTGTTAGAAAAATGAGACTCCAAATCACCCAAATCCAGTGATTAGAGGGAGAAAGAGGCTGCCATTGCCACTGTTGATGCTGCAGTCCCCTTCTAACTTACTGCCAGCAAGTCAGAGGAGATCATTGCAACCAGTAGAGAGGAAGGGAGGTGGGCACATAGCTGTGATGCTTGTCTGCTTTTGGACCCTGCATGAATATGAATCCATGTGAACATTTCAGGTGGCTTCATGTTTGGGCCACCCCTGAACCTTTAATGCTTACTAGCAGAATCCTTTCAATGGAAAATGAAAGTTTAAAAAATGTACTAAGAAGCACGTGAAGCATTTTTCTTATCTCTGTAGAAACCCATCTGATCCTTACAGCATATACTATGCATATATCAAAGGGAAAGTAAACCTGGAAAAAGTTCATCAGAATTTTTATTCCAGGGGGTTGAATGCAGTTTTAAAGAAGAAGCACAGCCTGTGTTGTGTACTTGTCAGTTTCACCTCTGGGGCTGGTGACCTTTGCAGGGTTTTGTGTTAGTTTAAAGCCCCATAAATTCTGTTTGATCAGAGGCAACAGATAGATGAAAGAAATATTTGTGTACACTGTGATAAACTTATCTTATATGGGCCAACAGCCAGATCATGCATTTGAAGAGATCTAAGCACAGGAATGGGATTTGCATACATGTCCAGCATGTGATTCAAAAGACCTACTTCCAGTTGGCTCTTTGAGCTCAAGATTTTAGGAAACATTTGGATCACCTCACTAGCATAGGTAATGATCATGTAGCTTGGTGCAGAGCTTCAAATGATATCCTAGAAGTGATGTCACGTCGGGAAGTGACATCATGCCCGGCTTTTTAAAAAGTGAAAAAGAGCCACTCTCCATAGTGGCTCATCACCCTTTTGTTCTATCATCTTAGCTATCATCAGTGGCATAGCTAAGGCATTTATCTGCTAACTTGTCCCCCCTCCATGACAGGAGCAAATTTAATTCACAGCTCAGTCCTGAGCTGTCCAAAGCTCTTCTTGTCCAGTACAGTTGCTACCTCCTGCATTCCCTTAGCTATGCTACTGGGTCACAGAATTGTAAAACAAATAAAAGCATACAGATTGGCAGCAA
Source organism: Cryptoblepharus egeriae (assembly GCA_030015325.1). Lineage (NCBI taxonomy): Eukaryota > Metazoa > Chordata > Lepidosauria > Squamata > Scincidae > Cryptoblepharus > Cryptoblepharus egeriae. The sequence goes on along the minus strand of JAREYC010000001.1, from coordinate 74,522,513 downwards.
AAAATAATATGAGAACTCATTGCAGTAAGAATAATAATTTTTCAGTGTTTAAAAATATGTGTACACCAAACAGGGTCAAACTATTTTTCTCATCTAGAATGGATCTTGGTGCTGGATATACAAATAATCAAGAAGAAAACACATGATGATTCTGCTTTTTTTAAAGGAAACAACTTTTCAATATTGCTCATTAAAATTTCTTGCTCTATCTGAGAAAAGGAAAATTGCATACTAATTTTCAGGCCTAATCCCTTGCAAGTGGTGTGCCGTCATGGAATGTGCTCTGCCTGCATGACAGCCCTTCACAGTGTTGCACTGGGACTTTGCAACAGTGCACTATTTAGTAACAGTGTTGGGAAAGTCTTCTTGTTGGGGTTGGTGCACAGAGGTATGCCTAATGGAGCAGGAAAAACTGGCACAAGGGGCAGGAATGGGTTGCAAAGAGCCAGGGGGAGAATGGGGATGGGTAGATTGAGAGAGAGAGAGAGAGAGGGAGGGAGTAGAAGACTTCAAATACAATCTCCTTGTAGGCCTGATTCCTCCATGCAAATGAATATGTGCTTGCATCAGATGTAGAGATGGCACATGTTCGAGTTGACTTCTTACTTGGACTAACCCCTGGGCTAGGGGACCAACAGCACAATTCTGTCTTGGAATAGGGAGTTTCATGCACAACACTACCTTGCATTGGAATACAAATCAGCATCAGGGCAAGGGAACAACAGCACAATTCTATCTTGCATTGGAATACACAGGCCAGCATAACCCAGCAGAAAGCCACCTTGAATAAGCCACCTTGAATAATTTTATGAATAAGTTGGCAAGAGAGAAAGAGAGAAAGAAAGAAAGAAAGAAAGAAAGAAAGAAAGAAAGAAAGAAAGAAAGAAAGAAAGATTAGGTCTGCTGCTATGCCACCCAAAAACAAAAACTATTCCCCTAAAGATAGTGCTATTGCAGACCTAATGAGTCTATTCAGATCTGTACCACTAATTTCACTGACATAGATCTGAGCTCCCGCAGACTGCTGCCTAGGAATGGAGTTTGGATCGGGCACAAGTGCTGGGTCCCTATCCCGCTTCCTGATCCCAGCTGTTGTCCACTTGTCCTCGCCCACCCTGAATACCTTCCTCCTGGTGGAGAATATATGTAGTTAGTTTCCTCTTATCATTCCTATTAATGTGTCTTTGATAAACAATTTACTAACCTTAGGCTACTCTTCCTCTGTTTTTCCCTGAGTTCCCTTCAGCCAAAGACAAGCATGTAGGATCCCTTTTCTCCCCATCCAAATATGGAGTTTTCCCAAATAATTTCCTTTCTTTACAACACCAGGCCTTGCAGCAAACTTCTTGACTGAAGTTTTGCAAACCCAGCTGTTTATCCACCTTTGCTAATACAGAGCACCTTGCAGGCATTATTTTGTTGATGTTCTTGCAACAGCACACATATGGTAGGTCAATATTAATGTTCCTGTATTGCAGCTGGTGCTGAGACACTGGCTTCTCTAGGACCATCTAGAGAACTCATAATAGAAGAGGCAGGATTCAGAGTGGATCGTTCTTAATTATCCACAGATTAGTCTTCTCTCTCTTTGGATATATTACTAAATATTTTTTCTTTTAATTTGAAAAAGTTTTTAAAATGTTGATGCCATTGGTATTAACTTGAGGTGAAATTTGTTATTGCTTTTATTTCCATGACTTCTTTCTGTCCCTGCTTTTTTCCCTTCCTGCTTTCTTTTTTTCCTGTGTTCTTGCCCCTTCCCTGGTGATCTCCTTTCCTGGAACATCATACAACAGACAATGTCTTCAGCAACCTCTGCAACCTCTGTTCCTTTATCGGGCTGGCTCCTCTTTCCCATCCTCTTATATTTTCAAAAGGCAGAGGCAAGTGTCAGAAGGAAGAAGGAAACAAGAGCCAGAGAATAGTATTTCTTTTTTTTGGTCCAGGGACAGGAGACTCACCTTTTGAAGAGGCAGGGCGAGAGGGAATTAAAGTTGATGTTGTCACCATTCCCCCTCCCAAACAATTAGGGAAGAGGTGTTGTGCTCCTCATTATGTGCTCCTGCACTCCTCATTATGTGAGGCAAAAGCAGTCCTCATTGAATCTTCCTATACTGTATATGTCTTTCCTCTGAACTTGCTACTGTGGTCCTAAAAAGAGAACATTTCAAAATAAATTTTTTGAACAGGGGCTTTGACTCTTTAGACTTCTGTCCAAGTTAAAGTTTCCTTTTCCATGCTTGAGTTCAAATATTTTGGCATGAAGCTATCCACTTTCTCCCATAAGGAGCAGTGAACCTTTCTTATTTCTACATAACAGACAATCTCTGTGTTAGGGTGTCCGTATCTTCTGCCCAACTTTCCATGCTAATCAAGGGGGAGGGGGTGAGGAGAGGCAACTGTTGAAGTTCTAGTCTCATTTCAAATGTCATTTCTTGCTTCGGGGACAGATAATAGGCCAGGCAGATGAGAAGCTGGGACAATTGAGAAGAGCCATTGAGGAGAGAGGTGGCAAAAGGGGACTTAAGTGGGGAGTTGAGAAGAGCCATTTAGGAGAGACACAACAGGGCAGTTGAGATGCTGGAAAGGAGAATGGTTTTTTATGTTGAATGTTATATGTCACCATTGCATGCGACAGCTGTGGGCTGTTACTAGTATAGCATAATGCAAAGCCAGAAATGTTAAATTCTGTCTCCACTCCTGTCATTCTAGCTGGAATAAAAAAAATCAAGCAATTCCAATTTACAGGCAACATTACCTACAGTGAAAAAAGAGTTATGTTTGGCATTGCTATTCATATAAATCTTTGCTATGTATGATTGGTTGCTTTAATTCTAATTTTTATTTGTAAATCTAATATGCAACAATTTCAAGGTAAGAGTAAATAGTATTTTTTATGAAAACTATATAAATTCCAATATTCTTACGATGAAATATTACCAGAACTCTGGTTTTACTTATAGGTTTGTTCTGAGTATACTATTTCATTAGGCCAACAATGCTTCGCTCTTCTAACTTTCTATAATAAATCTTTCCAAACTCCTAAATTTGTAAATATCTGGTGCATTTATTTAAGCTTTTAGCAAGTGACTGTACCTGCTTTGAAATATATTGGCAATTTTCATGGAAAACAACTGATCAGCATATTTGCTTTACATTATGCATCACTAGGTTCATTGCATATACTGTGCTATTTCTTATCACCCCAGAGGCATCTGTTATTTGTGCTTATTGAACCACAAAACGTTATGAATTAAAATAGGCATTCAAAGTGTGAGTGTTAAATCTTATCTGAATTTACCACAGTTTTACTTCACTGGAAGTGAGATCTGCAACAAAAGCGAACTGTGCTTCTTGTAAACTTTATTGAGGCAATTTTTATTTTATTCTAAAGCAAAGCTGTGGGACACCTTTGTGCTTAAAAAAAAGCACATGACATGTTTAGAACTTCGCCACAGCTTTGGTTTTGTTTCCTGTAAGCTTTATGAATTCAGATGCTGAATCCATAATCTGTAAAATCCTCTTGTCTTATTTGCTTCATCACAACCTGACTTGGTTTGAGGCAGGTCATGTCAGCTGTAAATGCTAGGCATGTCTCAGTTATGGTCGTCTGCCTAGAACAATGTTTCTGAGAAGCAATGTGTCACTTCTTGCTGCAGTTGTGTGTGACCTTGTTTTCAATCAGGTATTTCAGTAGCTACCAGTGCTATATGTTGAATCCAATCACCAATTCATACTTCATGGTTTCTTCCATATAGGATGATATGGGAGGCTGCTGGCCCGTTACTTTTAACCTACAAACTCTCCTGTGTAATGATTAATGATACTAGTTACCTGCCTTTCTAGTTTTTTAATCCTACTGTCGTCAAATTTCCTTCTCGATGGAGCTAAAATAGATGGAAAAATAGGTGTGTTTTGTAAGTGATACTGGAGGAATAGAAACAGCTTCAGGCATTTTATACTGTATTAAAAAATGATAGAAATGCTGCCCTACATGGCACCCTGTTGGTATGTAAGGGGAGCCCGAACAGGGTCCTATAAGAGCTCGTCACCGTCTAAGGCTTTGTTGAGGAGCTCTGGGGAAAGCATTCTTATAAGACACTGCTGTAAAGCACCTTGCAGGATCCTGCTGTGTGTGCCAAAACAGAACCCCAGCAGAGCAGCAGGGAGGCTGGCTGAAGGGGTCCTGACACTGCCTGTCTCCCATTGCATGGTGGAAAGGGAGCCCAGCCAAAGTGGTGGCACCTGGAGCCCCAAACCAGCCTCCCTGCTGCACCACCAGGGCTTCATTTTGGCATGCTCAGCCAGATCCTTGCAAGGTGCTTTGCAACACGGCTTCCAAAAATGCCTCCCCAGCACACCTGCAGCATTGGGTGGGTGGGGTGGAATTCGGGCTGCCTCTAAATGGCACCTGTGCAGCCTTTAGGCTGCAGCGCTCCCCTGAGGTTGCACACAAGGTGACCTTAGGGGATCACTGGGATCATGAGGGGGGCCAAGATGGCAGTCTCCCAGTGTTTGCGATCTCCTTGGAACGAAGTCACTACCCCCATTTTGAAGACCACTTTTCTAGGAGAATGTATATTTGCTCCTATTCCATTACAATATCTTGTATGTTTTATGTATATGTAAACAGGAAGTTTATGTTATATGACAACATTCTGTGCATATGCAGGCCACATGTCCTCAGAGGCATCTTTGGACAACATTGGCTCTATTGCTCTAGAAATGGAATGAGCACCACACCCTAGAGTCAGTAACAACTAGTAGGGCAACCTGTGGGGGGACACCTTTACCTTTTAAGCAGGAAGTGCAGAATTTCAGAAGATTTTGGGAAGGCTTTAAAGACACTCTTTTGCTTGTCATTAACACAATGGAAGAAAGCATGTGTATCAATACATCTATTAGGTCCACAGGTCTCTGGAATCCACTCATTTCCCTGTTTGGGGAGCAGATACATACTTTATTAACTCAAGAGGTTAACTTAATTCTGAATATACTCATGCATGGAGTTGACACTGAAATTTCCAAAATTTGAAATGAAGCCAATTTCTAGGTTCCTCTAAATGGGAAAATGCTGATCCAATCATGTTATGCACGGTTTTTTTAATACACTGATTTTAACTCAATACGAATGATCACTGCATATCACAGTTTTAAAAACTGCTTTTCTACAGTTGTAGAGAGGCAGACATGAAAGCCATTATTCTAGTCTTCAGCTGACCCAAGCAAAGGCAGGGAATTTTTGCATTTCTAGTTACTGACTGCCTCTCTACAACAGTTAAAAAAGCTGTTTTGTAAACAATTGTAAAAGGGGCACACTTTTTATTTTTAACTGCTTTCATTTAACACATTTTTGAATTAGCAGGGAGTCCTAGAGTGAAATCTCTGCAGATACTGAGCAAATCTTATTCCATTAGGAACAAAGGAAGAGCAAGAACCTGGAATGGAGTATCTAAGGCTACAATCCTAAAGACACTTTCCTGGGAGTAAGTCCCATTGAACATAATGGGACTTACTTTTGAGTAGACATGGTTAGGATTGTGCTCTAAATCTATTTTTCCACTAGTTTCCCCCCGAATGAAACTCTAGTGGGTAATAAGGAACACCTCAGGTCCAACACTTTGTTATACACTGATTTTATACATGGTTCTGACTCAACATGAATGGCCACTGCAAATTACAGTTTTAAAAACCACTTTTCTACTGTTGTAGAAAAGTGTCATATAAGCAATCATTCTACTTTTCAGGCCCAGAATCAAACCTTTGCAGATACTGAGAAACTTCCTTATTCAATTAGGCAAAATAGAGAAGCAAGAAACCTGGAAGTGGATCTTTAAACCTATGTTTCCATTATTTTCTTTATACATGAATTTTTTTATCCATTGGGAGGTTCCAGAACAGAACCCTAGTGGATAATGAGGGACACATGTAATCATTTTACTAGATAACAAACAGATTAAGAAGGAGAGGTCTGATAACAAGGGTTCGAACTTCTGCAAGCATATCAAGAGCAATCATGTTTGACATTGGCAATGAGTAATCGGCCTTGGACAAATACTGGATGGTCTGCAACTCTGCGTTGATGTAATGTTGTTCACTCCATTATAGCATCTATAACATCCACTTCACAACACATCATATCCCAGCAATGAGTAATTGACACACTTATTAGAAATCTTAGCCTGAAAAGTAAATGTCCCAATGGACATGGAAAGTCAAATATATGCTTGCTTCAAGACGTGATAGGCCTCGGTGTATTATAAGAAGAAAGGAACCACCTGTGCTCAAGAAGTGATTAGATTTTATCTCTTTTTAAAAGACATTTTCTTAAAACTAATGCAAAGTCGGCAACATTTGTGAAAAGGAGAAAGCTTCTGTATGCATGCAATAACAAAACATTTTTTATCTGGCTGCAAGCTCAGGCATTAGATTGAATGGAGACACATGTTATGGCATCAGTATTCATGTTTAATATAAACTTGAAAGTTCATCTGCACAGTGTGCAAAGAAATGCATAGTGTGCAAAGAATGCCTATTGAACTGATACAACCTGTGTTTGCTATATTGATTCAATCCAATGCTTAGCTTTAGTCATACTGGTACTATATTGGGTATACTGTATTTCTAAATAAAAAAAATTAATGGAAGCCCAATACTTAAATTGCCGGCCTAGGCAATACATACATATGACTAGCTCTGGGTGTCATAAATGTGGAATAAAGCATATTGGTGACACCCAGCAAGGAGGGTGTATAGGCTCAGCACCAGTTGGGACTCACTGCTAAGAAAAGTGGTATAGATGTTGTATAAATTGTGGTATAGATGTTGTATAAATGTATGGTGGTATAGTGATATAGTATAGTGGTATAGTATATGTATAAATGTATAGTGGTATAGTGGTATAGTATAGTGGTATAGTGGTATAGATGTTGTATAAATGTGGTATAAATGTATAGACAGATGTTCAAGGTGCAGTCATGTGCTATTTGTTGGTATATTTAGCTGTTAACAAATGCCCCTGCCTGTCACTGACACATATAAATAGAAAACAGTACACCGGTATAAAAATGTCTCCATGGACTAGGCTCAAATAAATTTAAATTAGTAAACCATCTTATATTCCAAAAAGTTTTATACATTTTGAAAGGGACGAGCTCGTTAAGTTATAGTGCTTGCATGATCTGTCAGTAAGAGTTCAAAATAAATGGGAAAGTATTTGGATTGCAATCAGCATCTGTGGATTATGTCTCAGCATATTTGCCCTGATGTCAGTAATAGACACATTGCAACATTATTCAGGAAGTAATTTCTTCAGGTGATTACAAAGATGTCTGGGTAATTTGACAGGTATAAAAGGGGGAAGCACTATTTTTTTGAAAGAGAAGGCAACACAACGTACAAATGAATGTCAGTCAATGCACAAATGTCAATCATGGCTGGCTGGTAGATCTTGATTGCACAAATGACCCTTTGGACAATCATAGATAACAATTTTAAAGATGTCAAGACCAATTCACATGCGGTAAATGTTCACCTGTGATCTAGGCTAAATTTGATGGATAAATTGTTGGTAAACATAGGTTTCATCAGCTGTGTACCCAGCTACTGCTTGCATTTAATATAGTTTAATGAATGTGCAACAAGAAATGTATATTTCATTCTCCCTGGAGATAGATTGTCTTATTACATTTTCAAAAACTCACAATTTATCAAGGAACCTGAATGAACTTTAAACATAAGGTTCATTCATAATTACATTAATATCAATTCATATCTGCTAAGTTAGGTATGTGAGGTGGAAGCAAAATCATAATTCTTCAGAATTTAAAATATTTGGCTGTATAAATAAAATATAAGATCCAAGGGATTCTTTAAAGAAAAAGAGATTTTGAATATTTCATACATAAAGAACTAAAAAAGCAAGAGTCAATTAACCATTGCAGTTCTTTCAGGCAAATAGCATCATTTTTACAGTTACTGAAAAGAAAACCAGCAGTGATTTGTAGTTTGTGATTTGTAGTTTGATAATGAGATTTAGAGCACAATCCTAACCATGTCTACTCAAAAGTAAGCCCCATTGTGTTCAATGGCTCTTACTCCCAGGAAAGTGTCTTTAGGATTGTGCCTTTAGGCTGCAATCCTAATCTCCAGCCTAAACCCTGGCATAAGTCCTGACCTGAGGGTGTCACAAAAGTGCTGTAAGACACTTCTGCACCACTCCAGGGGGAGGTCTTATCCCACTTACTACATTTTGGGTCCATGGGACCCTGTCAGAAGTTAGTGTTCTGTTTTTTAATGGAATTTATTATTATTTTTTGATAAGAACTTGTGACTTTTTTACTGCTAATTAGACAGTTATAAATCCAAAGGCATGAATTTTTTGAATTTACATTTTTTGAGTTTTGAATTTATGTTTTCTGAATTTTTGAGCATTGAATGCTGTCAGGTCCATTGGATCCATCTTGCTCTTCAATGGTTATTCAATATTTTGCTAGCTAAAATTATAAGCAAAAATCCATAATTTCACAATATTTCACAATTAAAATTAGTATAATAATAATTCTACTAAAATATGATGCAGCATTTATTCATTATATGTACCAAACAATAGTACAGGGTCCCTTGGACCCTGGCGGTTATATGTGATAACAAAAATGTTTAGGTTAAGTGTTAAGCCAAAGATGTGCTTGGGAATGGGATAACTGATGTTGGGCCAGCCTAGGTTAGGATTACACCCTTAGAGCACAATCGTATAGTCATACCATCAATGTCACAATGTCACAAAAGCATGTTTTTTGGGTGTCTGCACCAGGCCAACATCAGCAGTGCAACAGCACCAGCCAGAACAATACAAGTACTAGTTCAACCTAGACTGCCAGATTTAGAGATGTGAATGAAAAAGTATGGGAAGGGGAAGGGCATACTGGGGCAGCAGGAGGCAGGGAAAGAGCACTGATGGGACATGGCAGGCAGAGGGAACAATTGGAAGGGGGTAAGGACCAGTGGAGCTCAACTTCCCCAGATCCTGAGCTTCTCTGTAGGTCCTTCTGACACTACACCTTCTGATTTTGTGCCAGCTCTAGACCATATTTCATAACTGAGTAGCCCCATTGAGGGACTATTTCCCTTACTCAAGGGAAGGGGACAAAAGTCACCTCCCAAATAGCCAGCAGTGGTATCCTTGACTGTTTTATCTAGTTTCTTTCCTTTCACATAATCAATCAATATACAGTATTTATATACTGCTTTTCAACTAAAAGTTCACAAAGCGGTATACAAAGAAAATAAAATAACATAAGATTTCTTCTTTAAAAAGAAATCAGTTAAGTTTTAGACATATCAATCAAGTGCATCTTTCTTATATGCCACAAAGATCTTTTCTATCTGAACCATCAGCCTGAAGATGTTCATGTTCTTTAATGTGCAGGCAGGTGCAGAATCATTCATGTTCTTTAATGTGCATGCAGGTGGTTGTTATGGCCACAACATGCTTGAAAGAGACAGATAGGTCTGTCAATCGCCAATAGCCTTGGTGGCTTAATAGAAATGTCATATTCAGGTGCAGTGTACCATACCACCTGCTGTTGTGCAAATTATAGGTTTGGATGGCTGTTACAAACCAGGATTTAAGCACATTTGTGAAAGGTTGTCAACATCTTGTGTAGTCGTTTGCATTTAACCTCTATGATCAAAGGCATTATACTTCCATGTGATAAAATTTATGGTGAAGACCATTTTATTTGGTTTTTAATGCCAGAATTTAAAGGTGTTCAGGGGAACTGAATCTTTAGGGTTGTTAAACAAGGTGTCTTAATGGAATGCTTATTTTCAGCTTACATCTGAATGCCATTGGATTCAGTGATGATTACTAGCATTATTTTGCATTTAAAATAGGTTAAACATATCTGTGGCAGATCTTTGGGTAAAGGCAGGGGTGAATGTAGGAAATGCCACAAATACAATATGCCTAAAAGAACCATCATAGATGAGATGGGTGATAAGAAGCTCCCAAAGCTGCCGTGGCTCAACACTATTGTTTATGATTGGTAAAACCAATAGGATTTTAGGCAATCTATGTTGTAAACTTACTTCACACTTGAATCTATCTAAAAGGGCAGTGAGTTATAATATTGAGACTTTGATTGTAATCCTAACCTAGGATAGCACAACTCATTAGTCTTCCTGTTCCCATGGGTATGTAGGGAGGCAAGCGCATGTCTGTACACTGGCTCAACCTCCCCCAGGAGTGGCGCAGACATGTCTTATGACAAATTTGTGACATCCCCAGGTCAGCACAAGACTTCTGCTTGGGCTTAGGCTGGCCTAAATGGAAGTTAGGATTGCAGGCTAAGTCAATAGAATCCTCACCTTGTGAATCCCATTTTTCAAGTGTATGGTTCTTCCCTCTCCTTTATAAGAGAATTATAAGATGCATAACTCCTACATCTTAATGGCAACAGCACTATAAGGAGAAAAATGGCAGATTAGGGGAAACTGTACACTAGCAAGCATTCTGCCCATCTTCCAAATGACTAATTGGAAATGTTTTTCATCAGTAATCAAGTTTTTAAAAGATCTAGGGTCAAAGACATTTGATAAAATCTGCACTGCTTCATGCTGCGCTCTGCTTCCTCCAATTCTGCCCATGACATTCGAAGCACAGGTAAATTTCAGATTTCTGATTAGTTTAATATAGTCCTTTATAATGATGTTTATTATAGCATTTTCTGGAAAAGATGGATGAGACAGCCTTTGAAATGCCAACTTTGGCTGACATTTAGTGTAGCGTAGGTCATAAAATATCAAGGCAACATAACGTTTTGATAATTTATTTTAATATTAATGAAAAAGTATTGAGGAGAAAGCTCCCATTCATTGTGCACATATCAAATATAACGTTAGAGAAATAAGTTAACTGACAAATAGCCATGTTCCAGATTATGATCTGTGGGTTTCATAAAAGGATGGTTGTTGAAATAATTGAGGACTTTGTGCTGCAGATCCTTGGTCTATAATTTTCTAAAGTTTCAAGTATAGTTGCAAGTAAAGTTTTAATGTCTGCTTTTTCATGCACACTTGAAAAACTGGAGTAGGGCTCTGCAAGTCTCTCCCCCCATGAATATAGCTATGGCTGCAGTCCTAAAGATGCTTTCCTGAGAGTAGGACCTATTTGACACAATGGCTTACTTTTGAGTAGACATGGTTAGGATTGTGCTCTACATCTCATTGCTACTGAAGCTGTCCAAGATTTGCAGATTGATTTTATGGGAATTTTCCAGACTTCTATATTTGCAGTCCACTCAACAAGACAGTATGCCATAATATGACAACAATAGTGAGGGCATTCACACTAACATCCAGACACAAAAAAGACTTTCATCTTCCACTGCAAAAAGTCTTGATGTGTATTTTGGAAATAAACCTGCTGAGTTCAAGAGTACATAAACTTACCCCTACATCCAGAGTAACTACAGGAGCACGTAAGAGACATTACGTGTATCCATACTTACTGCACCACCCAATGAAAACCTATGGGAAATTCATATTAGTATCCAGAGTAAATTGTTCTTACACCGGAGCAAGGACTCCCCATAGTTATTCTGGATTTTGCCCAATGTATGGCAGCTATAAACGGCCTCTGCCTTTCTATTTGGGATCATGCATATCTGATTTTTTGAACTCAGTTTCAAAACGCAGACAAATATCATGTTTCTACCTGCTTACCTGCCATGTGCACTGGAAAACTGGTTGCTACCACTGATTAGTGTTGCTACCCTTGTTCTTCAACTTTTGTTCCATGGATACTTGGAGTACCTGTATTATATCAAAAGATATATCCAATTAACCAGAAAATGAAAACACCAATTCCATAGAGAAAAATGTGGATTCCCAACCCATGAGACTGATTGATGTAAGAGCCAATGAGTCTAACCAATACACAACAAGGGAAGGGATAAAGTAGGAGATGCCAGGAATAGATGCCCAGTAAGAAGCTGGTGAAGTTAGGTCACTCTGCTGGAGGGAAACCAGGAGCCCAGTGAGCCTGCTCAGTGGAATAGCTGGCTGGGAGGAGGACAAGGATAACACAACCCATCTTTGAGAAGCATATCTGAGGCCTCTCCCTTGAGATACCCATGCTAGCTGGGACTCAGGGAGTCAAGAGGAGCTTCGGAGTGTCCAAAGTCAACTCAGAAAAGCAGCCTGCTCTCCCTCTCTCTCATCCATCCTCCTCTCTCTGCTAGGGACTGACTTCCCTAGAAACTTCCACACTTTATGTGGTGTATGCTGGTGCTTTGAGAAATCTTGGACATTTGATTCATTTATCTCAGTTCTAGCTCCAATGCTTTTATTTAAATTTTATGCCATATCTGATATGGTGAAAAGTTGGTTGAAAAGTTTGGAGATCCCTATTCTAGGCCATTTTGATATTTTGTTTGTGCAATGCTGGAATAAGATAATTTGCATACTCTTGCAACAGAATTAAATGATTAACTCATTCTTGTGTATTTCTGAAGATCAGTTTTTTGTACCCAAAACAGAATATCCCATTCTCATTTATTCATTCCAAGAAGGTTAATAGCCTCTTATTTCTATTAAGATCAATAAAAAGGCAACTTCTTCAGCATTTCTTCTGAAATGTGGAGGTGGGGTCCACTTGTTCTGGATTGGAATCCTCCAAACTATGGTCGCACATTAGGGATACCTGGCTGGCCTGTTGCAGGGACCTGCCACTAGGACATTGCCTTCCCACCAAAGTGGTACCTATTTATCTACTTGCATTTGTTTGATTTTGTACTAGGTTGGCAGGAACTGGAAATGTGATGGAACCAGTGATGGGACTAGTGATGGAAGCACTTGGGTGTCAAACCACTGATCTGCTGATCTTCAAATTGACAGGCACAGTGCCTTTAAATAATGCAATCCTTAAGTCTAAGATCAATTTTTAAAAACCTAATAAAATCATAGCAACCAGCTGAATTTTATTCTAAGCATTTCATAGAAACTGAAAAAGGCTATTTAAAGATACTGCTCTGTTGCTGAGAAACAGGTTACAAGGCTTTGTGACTGTTGTATTAACAAAAAACTCACAGAAGCTATCAGAAAGAAAGTTTTCAGTCATAGTCTGGGTCTCGGCTTAGAGGATTAGTAATGAGATAGGAAACCTTTTGGCCTGCAGGTTACCAGTGTGATGCTAGAAAACAGAGGGATGAAGTCAGAGGTGAATCTGTTTAGCCCTATCAAAATTGACACTTTTTGAAAATGCTATATAAGACAATGCCTTCTTTCTAAAACTAGCGTAAAAAAAGTCTTTTGTGGCTATTACTTCCATAGTAATCTGAAATCACCAGACCACTTTGTCTACATAACAAGGATTTGGGAGAGAATGCCTTAATTCAGGAATTATTTCTCTACACAATCTTTTTAGCCAAAGAGGGATAAGCATTTAAATTTGGAAACATTTGGAAGTAGCCATATAACTGCATAACGGTTACAAATATTTCTGAACCTTAATTCGGAATTTGTGGATAATCAGAATAATTCCTGATATTTTGAGTCCCACATATTCCTGTTTAAAGCAGGCTATTCTGCTTGTTAAGAGGGGGAAAGTGAAATTGCTTTGTTTCTGCGATGCATGTTGGTGAGTGGAGAAATCTTGAAAACTTGAGCCCATTCATTTATTATATTTTATGTTTACATTTTTTCTGGCCCTCGACACTGGGTCAGTTATTTCATGTGTCCCTTTGGCTGAAAAGTTTTAAAACCTCTGCTCTTGTTCAGCCACTTAAACACAGCTACTTATATAATTCTCCTGCTGTCCTATGACCATTTGCGATTGATTCCCCTGCTCTCCCCTGACCATTTGCTTTGCATGCTGAAAGTCTGTTTCCCCATTTGAACACCTCAACCTGCATTTGATTCTCTCTTTACTCCTTCCTATGCATTTACTTAATAGTTAAGAACAAGATTTAAGATTAGTTGATATATCAATTAATTAAATAGAGAAATTTTAAGTCTCTTTTGATTGTTTCATGCATAAGGACAAGGTTTGACAGAGTGGCAGAACTACTGTAGTTTTAGCAACATGGCAACAGGGGAAAAAATTTCCCTTGGCCTAGGCAGGATACACCTGTGCAGTTTGCCCTGGCCGTAGGGTGAACTCCACATGTGGGGCCTGGCAGCCAGGCTGTTCTTGTGCAGTTTGTTCTGCGGCCAGGGTGAACTGTGCAGGCGCAGACTGGCAGCTGGCCTGCACTTGCGCAATTCGCCCCAGCTGCGTGGAGCTAGGCAGACATAGATGAGGCAAACTGTGCAAGTGCAGCCCAGCGCTGAGCTACACCTGCGCAGTTCATTCTATGGTCAGGGCGAACTGTGCAGGCGCAGCCCGACAGCTGGCCTGCGTTTGCACAGTTTGCCCTGGCTGTGAGCTCCTGCCTCTGGTCCAGGGCCCAATGCCAGCCTGGCCCAGTGGGCAAGGCATTGCGAACTGGCTCTGGGCCGTGGACTGGGGGTTGCGAACCCCTGATTTAGATGATAAAGGGTGCAATCCTAACCTCAACAGGCACAATTCATCGGTCTTTCTATTCCTTTGATGATGTAGGGTGGCAAGTGCATGACTGTACTCCGACCTGACCCTCCCCCTGGAGTGGTGCAGAGGTGTCTTACAGCACATTTGTGACACTGCCAGGTCACTAAAGGATTTATGCCCAGGCATGGTCCAGCCTAACTGGAGCTGAGGATTGCAGCCAAGGTTTGGCCCCATTTGGGTCTTGTAACGCCAAAACTAGTATCTGGGCGTCTGCAAATAGGCACTGGTGAAGCAGTGGCATAGCATACATAGTAGCAGATCCAGAGGTCTCTTTCAGTGACTGTAAGTTGGTGGTAGCAGCATGTTATATGTAGACAAGGGATAGGGAGAGAGCAGGTAGCAGGTAGGAAGATGTACTGGGTAGACCCGAGTGGCACATGCACCAATATCCATTGTTTATTTGGCCACTCCACATCTTTTTTTCTCATCAGACCTATGCCAGCAAAATGGATCCACCCTGTGCTTCAGCAGAACTGGAGTTAGTACATTTCCAGGTGATACGTTCACTTCCAACCTGCCTCAAATAATGTTTATCAGCAGAAGGTATTTCATGGCCTGGCATGGATGCTCTCACTATCTGGACTGCTTTGGAGAAAGAGGAGTAGGACTTTGTTGGCTCAGGTAGTCTGTGTCCACCAAAGAATTGAAGGTGCAATGCAGGCTCTTAATGGGGGGACAGCCGTTCTCAACCAGGTGATTCCAGCATTCCAGGACCTTGTTGATGATGAAGGCCATAATGAAGAAGGCAGTGGTGGGATTCAAATAAATTAACAGCAGGTACTATGTCATAATAACCTAAATTAACAACAGGTTCTATATCCCATTAGTAACTGGTTCTCAGAACCAGATGCTCATTAGCAAAGGGAACCTGTGAGCACCCCTTGAAGCCCACCAGTGTAAGAAGGAGGGCATCTGTGAGATACAAAACAGCATTTTATTAAATTTTACTTTGATGAATCAAATTCATACAGGTGGTTTAGACTGAGAGGAGCATCAATCAATCAATCAGTCAATCAATCAATCAATCAGCACAGCATCAGTGATGTGTTCCTTCTTCCCCTTAAAAGCTGCTCCCTTCTTCACTCTTTTGCAAAGGGATAAGAAAAAATATCTTCAAAGAGTGACTTTGCACAGCATGTACATGGTAATGCTTAGCCTTTTTGGTAATACAAAATGAATGAACTGTTTTTGAAATGTCTTTTTTCCAGGGTCTGATGCACACAGGGCATTAGGCTCACACATAATTAAACATTAAACTTCCCTTTTAGTTCAAGCATCTAGTATTAATGACCCCAGAGATACTGCAGTGAAAAGTACGACCTGCTCTCTAGTACTTAAGATTTCAAGAAATGAACTAGTGATTGCTAGTCCTCTACTTAGAACTTAGACCCTCCACTAGACTGTGTAACGACTGACACTTGTGTCAGCAGTTGCCGCAGATAAGGAAAAACTGAATGGCAATGTAGCTTAAACAGGATCATCCTCCAGCTTACAGCTGGCAAACACAGCAGGGAGATATTTGAACCTTTGCAGGGAAGTGCTATACAAGAGGTAAATGTGATTACTGCCGCGTGTCAATCTCTCTCGTCTCATCTGCGTTGGTGTGCACTGCCTGAATATTACAATGACATTAGCTTTAACAACTGTTTGGATCATTCAGACAGTGTTGCTGTGCATGGTGCTGTACTACCTTAACAAAGCCTGTCAGATTGACTAGTGGAGCCTCACTGTTTCCAAGATATAAATGGGATTGTTTGGTTTCTGTCAGGCTCTTTCAAGCCTAACTGATTTTTTATCCTTTTTCTTTTGCCACTTATGACAAGAAGAAAAGTGAATGGCAGGGGATGGGGTGTATGTGGGTGGGTGGAAAGTGCTTGCAAACCAGAATGGCAGAGTATTGAATTATCATGCTTGTGTTTCCTAATTAGCTCATAGATACTCATTAACAAAATGGGTGCTAATAAGTCTGCAACTATGACAAGTATTCATTCTTTGCATTAATCTTTATCCAGGATGTGAATGAAGAAACAGCATTAACTGCACTGTTTCTATATTTTCCATCCAGATCTGCCCTGTAACAGTTTTTTCAACTTTTGTCATTTTGTGACAGTCTTAAACATGACAGTCAGCCAAATCCAGAGTATCTATGTGAGCACGTAAGAGACATTACATACATCTGTAGTTACTGCACCACGTAGTGAAAACCTATGGGAAATTCATATTGTTCTTGCACCAGATCAAGGACTCCCCATAGTTACTCTGGATTTCACCCCTATTTGCTTTATTTTCTGCACCAATGTTTGTACTCTGAGCTTTCCTTGACATTGAGGTGTGCATAGCAAATCATTGCACATACCTAAAGGGCAGGCTTCCTTAATGCTCCAATATAACACGCTGGTATTTTCTTCCATGAATCAGCACATATGATTTTGTGCAGAGGCATGCCTGCCGGCAGCAGCATCATACGCTCTAGTCATTCTGGAGGCTCTTTGGAACATTAATTCTAGTTCCTTAATAGCTTTTGTTAAGGTCCTCCTTTGGAGCCTCTAGGAGTCTGGGAGACTGCCTTAGGCAATCATGCGCTCCTCTTGGCAGAGAATCGGACGCAGATGCCCCTCTGTCTCTGTCCTTGTTACAGCACTACTCTTCTTTGTGTTTTAAATTAACAAATCATGAGGTCTGCCATAAAGCACTGCTGCGCCACTCTAAGAGAGGTGCACTTGGCTATCCTTGTCACAGTGGGCCCAGGAAGAGATAAGCTTGGCCAGTGAAAGGGTCTGGGGGGCATGGGGAGGAAGCAGGATGGAGGTGTTCTGGGGCAGGGTAGGGTGTGTGGCAGGCATTTCTGGAGTGGATGGAGAGGGGAATGTGGGGCCAGGACCTGAAACATGCTGGATCATAACCCCATTCCCATGCAGCCTGAAGGAGTCTCTGTCTGCTTGGATTTGTGTCTCTGACTGAGGTGATGCAGATCAGAGTAGCCTCATTGGCACTGCAGTGGCTTTCTCAGGATAAGAGGAAAGATTTCCCCTTTTGTTATGGCAAGCCACTGGCTTCTGAAGATTGTGCTGGGTATAATGCAGGCGTACCAGCCTGCCTGTTCCAACACAAGTTAGGATTATATTGTGGCATGTTTTTCAGTGATCCATTTCACCACACTTGTGAATCAGAGTGCAGTGAATATGTTCAGTCCAATAGGAAACCATATTGATTCATTAGAAAAGAAGTTCAAGTAATGTTATTATTAAGACCAATTAAGAGTCAAACTAGATATATGTCTGATCATGCAATTTGGTGCTGTAGGAAAGGTTCATTTGTATTTTAAAGTATTGTAGGGGGCACAAAGCAAAACAAAACTGTGACAGGGATCATGGCATCTCTACATTACCACTGCCATAGTCTTGATTCTAACCCTTCCCCATGTGATCAATGTTCTTAGTTTAAAACATCACACCATCCAATGGAAGCTTCCTTTCTCCCAGGTTGAAAACGGCACATGTTGGGGACATGAGAATCACCATCTGCCTTTATAGGAAGGAAGAGGAGAAGAAAGCCAGCAGGTCAAGAACATCTATTGCCACCACCACCACCTGGCGTGCTTTTGAAAAGTGAATTGCTTTTGAAACTTTTCAGAGATGGAAAAGTGTCCTAAAAAAACCTGATAAAATAAATAAATAAATGGCCATGTCTCCCCTTCCTCTTTTTATTCAGAACTAAAAGAAACTGATGAGAATGCTGCATTACTACATCCAAAATATGCTTGGGCTAATTACACCCCTTACGTGTAAAGGGTGCTCCATTATCATGTATTTAGACTGAGTAGCAGATTAAGAGAAAACAAATCTGATTGTTGCTAAAAAAAAAAAAGCAGCAATATGTCAGAATTATGTTCTATCATTAGCCTCTTTATTGCAGAGGGATTATAAATGGATTTCGGTATTGTACTGAAATAATACTTGGCTGCCTTTTTGTTTGCATTTAGAGAGCCTTTAGCCTCCAGCGTCCGCTCCACAATAAGTGTCCATTTCATTTGTTAGTTTTGATTGTTATCTGTGCCAGTAGAATACTGATTTATGCAGATGCAAAAACAGGATCCTATCCAATATATGTCTTCTCTGAGCTAGGTTCCCTTATAGTCAAAGAGCTTTCTCTTAGGCAAGCATCAATAGGATTGTGGCCACAGACAGTTATATCAATTTTGATTGTGGAGAAAGCTGGAGGTAATTAATTAGGATCATGGTCACAAAACACGCCTCGTGTTCAGGTGGTGCAGTGTGTTTTATAGTTGTCTCAAAAGGTGATGTGCATTATAGTGCTGCCAGGATCTCCGCTGCAAGCAGACTCAGGAAAAGCCCCAGCACAAGTAACTCAGAGCCAGGGATAGGCAATGGGGTGGGGTGGGTGGAATGGGGAGGGCAGAGAGAAAGGGAAGGTAGAGTGGAGATTGTAATGGGAAAGGAGACATGCTGTTTGGGGTTGGTATCAGTGGCAGCAACATCAGGCCTCCGTAAGTCTTGAAAGACTATGGTATCGTGCTCGGCGCTGCATATGCTGCATGCGAAGCACGAAAGCCTGGGTTAGATTGTTATGGAGGATAGGCTGTTACTCAAGCAGCAAATCCCCCCTCTCCACGCCATTGAATTAGTCCAATGGAAAGGCAGAGACAATACGATTGGTTCCAGCTGCGTCGCAGGACTTTGCTAAGGATAGGCACTCACCCTGTCTTGTGGGGCCAACCCGGGTCTCGAACCCTTGCCTGCTGGTTAACAGGCACAGTGTCTTAGCCACTTGCGCCACCCACAGCCTAACATCATCAATATCTTATACCTCTTCCTGGCCTTGATTCACCTTTCCAAATACACTTGGACTTGCACCAACAAAATTGGTAGTGCAGGTCTGAATAAACCCTTCTGGGCAATAGAGGCTTATCCCTGGGCAAGGGAACAAATCTTTCTTTGAAGATTATAGGATGCTGCACCATATGCACATTGGAACATACACTCCAGTGGTACAACTGCATCAGTGGGATTGGTTTGGCAACGGCATGAGGTGGGACTTACTTCTGAATAGATATGCTTAGGATTGCACCTTTGTCTTTTATTAGTGTCTTCCAGATCCTAGGGGTGGCATGGCATGGAAAATGTGCAGTTTAAGCAGTTGCAGATACAATATAGTGTTTTGCCTTTGACTGCTGGTGTCACTGAGCACAGCATTCACAGTCTATGTCGTCACAATATTTTTTTTCTTCCACTTGGAGCACAGCCATAACAGCAATGCCTTTGAACTGTTGTTGCTCTTTATTACTCTCGAGGTTTCTCTCTTTAAAATGAAGTTCTCAATGTAATTACAAATACAGAAAGAATGTACTTGCTTCTAATCATATGACGAACAAGAGGAAAATAGTTCATTTGCTAAACATTCTGCTTATTAAGCAAGCGGTAGCAAAATTTAGCATATACATTTCAACCTCTCAGTATATACTGTATTGAAATGTAGGTAGTTTAAAAGTATTTGGTTTCCTTGCTTCCTACTTTGGATTGACCTTTCCTTTGACTTCTTGCATTATTGTACCTGCCTTTTTGTAACAATGGAGTCAGTTCTTTCTCTGGCCCACTTAACAAAAGTCTTTTTCCAGTGTGCAAGACTTTTTAAACCCCCTAGTGCTGCTAATGGCACTACGGTGGAAAGAAGTGAGGTTGGAAAAGAAAAGAGTGTTGGCTGACACAATTGGCTGACACAGTTGTATTTGGGTAGCAGAAGGAAAAGGATGCTTTACACAGCGTTGGTGCATCCAAGAACACTAAAAGCATGGCTGGATGGTGAAGATTGAAAGAAAGCAAGCCTGTAGTCAGGATTTTTTCTGAGTGGGCAGTTGCATCCAATGGCGAAGCTGAGGATGCAGGGAGCGCAGCTGCACCGGGCTACAAGCTTTACGGGAGCTGCAAACTGAACTTGACACTACTGGCTAAAATGGCGAAAAAAATGGGTATGTATGAATGATAACACCATCATGTTGTATATCGTTGGAAAGGTAATTTAATGCAGAATGTAATGAAACAAACTGAATTGGAATGTTTATATTCCATCAAATGTGAGGGCTAGTTAACCAGAAAATGAAAACACAAAACCTGTGGAACAAAAAGTGGATTTTTTAACTCAAAGCTTTCCTATGATACTAATTGCTCTGAGAGCCCATGAGATGTAATTCTTATATTGCATGGAGCTAATAACGTGTTAATATGAATCAGGTCTCATTTCCATATACATAATACAGTTACCCATGCTAACAGGGTATACAGGCACTTCTATGTGGTGCTCCTCGTATATTTAGCAGGGGAAGAATAACCATTCCTCTTTGTCCCAGCACAGTTTTCCTAACCAATAAGGGACACAATTTTCATTATTTTATTTAATTAAATTTAATTTTGTTGTAGTAGAGGAGGGGGGATATCCTCAGCTCCAGATATCAAATAGATGCTTTAAGCAGTGCTGGATTTACATGTAAGCTAAACAAGCTATAGCTTATGGCCCCACTCACTTGGGAGCCCCCAAAAAATTTAAAGGGAAAAAACTGGATGTTCATTTCCAAAATATAAGAAACAAATAAAATAAAACCCACATACAGCAACAGTGTTTTGTGTTGTGTAGGCTCTTATAATGTAAGTATTGGGCCAGATGGGCCAACAATTTGTTGTTGACAAAGGACAGCTGGACATATAAAGGGCCCCATTACCTTCAATAGCTTAGGGCCTCATCAAACCTAAATCTGGCCCTGGTTTTAGTTATGACACTAGCACAGCTAATGGGTGGTGAACTGCTGAAGAGCAGGAGGAAGATTTTTCTCTCATTTTATTTTTAAAAATACCCAGGGATGACATCACTTCTATATAATAGAAAAGGGATGACATCACTTTTATATATATAAAAGACCCATAAATGTAGAGGTGGGCAAACTGCTGCTTTAGGTTACCCAGGCTCCCTCTAGCTGCAGCCTTCATTAGAGATCCACGGTCAGGCATATTACCCCTTATGTGCCCATAGAAAGCACGCAGCTTTCACAGCCTGAAGTCTTCATTTGCTCTGGAAGCCACAACAGGTAATATTGTTCAACTTGGGGAACCCATAGCCTTAGGGCGCAATCCAGAGTAACTACGGAGAGTCCTTGCTCCGGTGTAAGAACAATTTGCTCTGGATTGCAGTATGAATTTCCCATAGGTTTTCACTAGGTGGTGCAGTAACTACGGGTGCACGTAATGTCTCTTACGTGCTCCCATAGTTACTCAGGACTGTAGGGTAAATCTGTAACTCTGTACATTTTTACTGAGGTGTAAGCTCCAATGAAAATAGTTGGGTGTATTCCTCAGTACGCATGCCTAAAATTACACTGTCAGATTCACAATTTATCAAAGTATGAAAGGAACTTGTTGATACTAAACAGATTTCTGTTACATTGATTTTCATTCAGGCTTCATAAAACATATAACAAGAAGTTGTGACCTCTGTTAGTGATAATGAAGGTGGTTGAATGAGCAAACAAAAGTAGTTAATGAATGATGAAGCTCTTCTTCAGAAGATATATTGATTGTGGTCTTTGCAAACTGTACATAAGAAGGTAGTTGCTGTTCAGTTGACATAAACAGTTTCTAGTAACTTGTTTTTAATTCTCAAAGAGTGTATTTTTAGTTAATCTTTATATCTAAAACTGAAAAGTGACTGACCCACTCACTCACTCTCACTCACTGATTCATCAACAGCCAGCCAAAACCACTGGGGCTAGAAGTGTGAAATTTGGGGAGGGTATTTCTTCCTTCACGGAGGGACACACTAAGAACCAGTTTTTGGAAATTCCAACCAGAAGGGGGAAAAATGGAACACAACACATTTTCTTCCCTATTCTTTCCATTGAAGAATTCCTGACTGAGGGATGCTCTGCCCCGACCCCTGGACCTAGAAGCACGATCGTTGGGGAGGGTGTTCCTTCTGTGACATTAACACCCACCAAGAACAAATGTGGAGAAATTTAACCCTTAAGGGGCTGAAAAGGGGTACAATGTGTTTTTGTCCTTTACTTAACATTGAAGACTGACTGATCAACATCTGGCTGATGCAGTGGGAGGGAGGATGCACAGGGGGTAATGGTGTGCATGGAGGGCATGGTGCACATAGTGGGCATTGCGCATGGCAGCTGTTGCGCATGGAGGGTGTTTCGCATGGGGGGACAGCGTGCATGGGTGTGAGGTTGATGCGCATGGGGGATGATGCACATGTGGGGATGATGCGCATGTGGGGATGATGCGCATATGCACGAGGGGGTTGCATATGGTGCGCATGGGTGGATGGAGCTCATAAAAAGACGGAGTGTATGGGGGACGGTGCACATTGGGAATGGTGCACAGTGGGAGGATGGCATATGGGGGAATTTTACTACTGCAACACAATTATATATTTGCTAGTTCTGTATAATTTTATTCTTGATTTTTGATATTTGCCCTTTTTGCATTTGATCGATAGAAAGTGGCATAATAATTTTCTTAGAAATAAATGGCATGTTTTGGTATCCTCCTTACCGAGGTCATGTTTCATTGGTTTACTGAGTTGAGAAGAGCAAAATACATAAAGTGACAATTATAATTAGTGCAGTATAATTAGACCAGATTTGTTTTGAGCAATTTGCAACTTCATGACCACTCACCATAACCAGAGCAGAAATAGCCATCTGTGTTAGCTCAGATGGGAAAATGTCTGCTAAACTTATTCTGCAGCTTTTGTCTTGTAGCTGTTCAAAAATTTGTTTGGATGATTTGGCTCTTATGTCAATTTTATTCAGTTTAGAAGTTGTGGATCCAATGCAATATTCTTTAGCAACTGCTGAGTGCCTTACTTGGTGAGCACTTACACGGTAAGCACCTAATTGCCCCTACATGGTGAGCAGTTTGTATGAGCCGATGATTTGTGCCACACCACTCCTTAACCATGGTAGGATTAGGGTGGAATGGACACATCCTGGCAGCTGTTGTATGTTGAATCCCTGTCCTGGAAAAGCCCCATTAATCTCTACAGCTACAGTACAACAAAACTATCATAGCTTTAAGAAGTCAGCTCGGGACTGGGCTGCCTGTGAATTCATGAAAGAAGGGAGGTGTTACTTTTCAATCACCATTTAGTGACTATATTAAAGTGGTGCTGACATTTGCTATTTCTTAAGGATAGCTCAATGCTGTGTGCTGTTTAGAAGGGGCTACATCTAAAAATATCTGCACTTTCTCAAAAACCATCAACTTCTGCTTTCTGTTCTAATGCCACTACTTAACAACCTTTTTATTAAGAATGGAAAATCAACTCATTGATTTTTACAGTAATATAACATTCTGGTGCTAGGAATCAGATTATTCTTTATAGTGTTAAAGTCCTGGCAAGATGGGCTTCTATTTACAAATGTAATTTAGTCTCATGAGAAAGTAATCTTGTTAAAATATTGTCAGGTTAATTGAAATTGATTAGTGTTTACTAAACATAGTGGTTGGTAATCAAATATCAAGCTTGGGAGCATTGGAAGTACATTTGAGTTTGATAGATTCCTGTTAGTCTTGCACTGAATGAATCAGTGAGTCAAATCTATGGAGAGATAAATGTGCTAGAGCTTCTTCATGGCTTAGCATTCCCCCCTTACAAAGTGGATAAGATGGATGTGTCAATAGTTTCCCTTCTGTGAAATGTTTTGCTTTTGGAGAGATGAGATAGCCATGAACACTGCATTACCTTTGCATGCATTATTTGTCAATAGCTCACTTTTACTTTTCCTGCTGCTTAATTCTAAGATTTGCTGCTCTGTAATATTGAAAACTATTGAATGTGTTGGGATCTTCCTGGCCCTGTTTGGCTCCTGACTATCTTTATGAGATATGTAAAGACTTGGATTTTTATGAGTTTAGGAATTGCATGGATATTTAGTTGGAATGTTCCTTCAGATTTTGGTTCTCTTAATGTTCCCTTCAATTTATGTTTTTTGTTTTATTTTTTTAATTTTAATTTTATGGTAAGATGCCTTGAGATGCTTAGAGGAAATAAATGACAGTGTTTTTAAAATGTGAATACAGAAAATTATCTCCCATCTTTATTACCTTTTTTATTCTCAGTGTATTTTTATATCAGAGAAAAGCATTACTAATTTACACCCAGAATCACAGCAAATCTTTCTCAAATAGTTGAAAAGCTATTTCTGTATCTCAGGTCTATGTGCCTATTATATTTATTCATTTAGTTTTTAGTTCTACTGCAACTGTGTTTATCTTTGTATAATGTTTGTTGGCGTGTGGGTTGAAATCCCTGTATTGGAATGATATAGATTGTGTGGCCAGTTTATGTGGCTAGTCAGTGTGGCCAGTCTATGTACAGAAACTGTTCAGTTGTTCCATGGATACCAAACACATACAATGGATGTCACGGCTCTGCACTATTTACATTTAGTTGAATGCTTGAACATGCTTGAACACTCTTAAGCATTATTACCCCATGTACATATTCCTTCACTTATGTACATATCATGCATTCAGTGTTCACAGATATTGAACAACGTAGTGCCTCTGTTTATGTCTCAGTTTAATCTATTCACAGTTTTGAGGAGAAAGTTCATTACATCATGAGCACTGTAGTGAAACTCTTATATGGGAAATGATGGAATGGAATACCAATGAAATGCATGAACTTTATATATATAAATTATTTTCTCACCCTCTATGGGTGGTGTATGTATGTTATCCTCAATCTCGGGTCCTCTACCAGAGGCCTGGGAGTTTGAGGGTTCTGCGCAGTATCTTAGCTGTTCCTAGCAATGTGCTTTTCTGGATTGAGTGTTCTGATGTACTTCCTGGGTTCTGTTGGAGCCATTCATCCAGCTTGGATGTCACAGCCCCTATTGGGATCACATTCACCTTCATTTTCCACATCCTTTCTAATTCCTTCTTCAAACCCTGATACTTTCCCACCTTTTCATGCTCTTTTTTCCTGATGTTGCTGTCCTTTGGTATCGCTACATCTATCACCAGGGCTGTCTTCTGGGCCTTATCTACCACCACAATGTCCAGTCGGTTAGCCAGTATCTTCTTATCTGTTTGGATATGGAAGTCCCACAGGACCCTGTCATTCTCCACAACCTTCAGAGGGGTCTCCCATCTGGTCTTGGGAGGGGTTAGTCCATAGGCTGAGCAGATGTTTCTATACACAATGCCGGTTACTTGGTTGTGCCGTTCAATGTATGCTGTTCCTGCCTGCATCTTACACCCTGCCACAATGTGCTGGACTTTCTCTGAGGTTTCTCTGCACAGCCTGCACTTTGGGTCTTCTCTTGTATGGTAAATCCCCACTTCTATGGATCTGGTACTTAGTGCCTGTTCTTGTGCTGCCATGATGAGGGCTTCAGTGCTATCTTTGAAGCCAGCTCTTTCCAGCCACTGATAAGATTTCCCAATGTCAGCGACTTCGGTTATCTGGCGATGGTACATCCCATGCAGGGTCTTATCTTGCCAGGACACTTCCTCAGTTTGATCTTCCTTCTGTATTTGCTGTTGCTGTTGTTGCTGGAGACATTCTCTCATCAACTCATCTTTGGGTGCCATCTCACTGATGTATTCCTAGATATTCTGGGTTTCATCCAGGATAGTAGTTTTGACGCTCAACAGACCCCGGCCACCCTCTTTCCGACTAGTGTATAGTCTCTGCATGTTAGACTTGGGGTGGAAACCCCCATGCATTGTGAGGAGCTTTCAGGTCTTCACATCGGCCACCTCCATTTCTTTCTGTGGCCAGTTTACTTACCAGCAGGGTATCTGATGGCTGGCAGCGCATATGTATTGATGGCATGTATCTTATTTTTCCCATTGAGCTGGCTTTTCAGGATCTGTCATATTCTTTGATGGTACTTGGATATTGCTGTCTTTCTTGCCTCCTCTTCATGATTTCCGTGGGATTGTGGGATACCTAGGTACTTGTAGCTGGTCTCTACATCTGTTATGTACCCTGTTGGTAGTTCTACCCCACTGGTCTTAACCATTTTTCCTCTCTTTACTATCATTTGGCTGCATTTATCCAGGCTGAATGACATCCCAATATCCTCTCTGTAGATCCTTGTCAGATGTATCAATGAGTCGATGTCTCGTTCATTCTTGGCATACAGCTTGATGTCATCCATATAGAGGAGGTGGCTGATGGTAGTTCCACTCTGGAACTTGTACTCATATCCAGACTCCCTTGCTATTCTGCATAGGCCTGAATCTCCTAAGCCAAATAATTACAAAGACTGGATATGGGTACACGTTCAAGAGTGGAACTACCATCAGCCACCTCCTCTATATGGATGACATCAAGTTGTATGCAAAGAATGAACGAGAGATCGACTCATTGATACATCTACAGCAGGGGTCCTCAAACTTTTTAAACAGAGGGCCGATTCACTGTCCCTCAGATACTGTTGGGGGCCGGACAATAGGGGGGTTTCTGGGGGGTGGTGGGTACTGGCAAGGCTAATGGGGGGTTTCTGGGGAGTGGGGGTTACTGGCAGGGCTAGTGGGGGAGTTTCTGGGGGTGGTCGGTATTGGCAGGGCTGGTGGGTGTTTCTGGGGGGTGGTGGGTACTGGCAGGGCTGTTGGGGGTTTCTGGGGGTGGGGGTACCGGCAGGGATATTGGGGGGGGGATTCTGGGTGGTGGTGGGTACAGTCAGGGTTAGTAGGGGATTTTGGAGGGGTGAAGGCCTGTCAGGGATGGTGGGGGGTTTCTGGGGGGTGGAGGGGTACTGTCAGGGCTGGTGGGGGATTCTCGGGGGTGGTGGGTGCTGGCAGGGCTGGTGGGGGTTCTGGGAGTGGTGGGTACTGGCAGGGCTAGTGGGGGGGTTTCTGGGGTTGGGGGTACTGGCAGGGCTGGTGGGGGTTCTGGGGTGTGGGGGTTACTGGCATGGCTGGTGGGGGTTCTGGGGATGGTGGGTACTGGTAGGGCTAGTGGGGGGGTTTCTGGAGGTGGGGGTTACTGGCAGGGCTGGTGGGGGTTCTGGGGGTAGGGGTTACTGGCAGGGTAATGGGGAGGTTTCTGTGGGGTGGGGTTACTGGAAAGCTGGTGAGGATCGGGGGAAGAAAGGGAGGCACTTACCTGGGGAGCCCTGCAGCCACCATCCAAGCCCCCTGGCTGGCCAGGGTAGTTGTGGATTAGGCGCTGCAGCCACGCGGTTCCCCATCAAAGCCCCCTGGCTGGGCAAGGAAGCTGTGGATGGGGCGCTTCAGCTGCGCAGCCCCCCATCCAAGTCAAGTTCTTCCGCTGGGTGAGCAGGTGGGCGGGCAAGTGAACAGACAGGCAGCCGCTTGCCATGGTGGGCACCCACCCTGGTGCTGTCGTGAGGGGGATGGCTCCTCCCCATCCCTGCCTGCTCTTGCCTGGCAGCCACTCAGCAACAGCGAGGCAGGGAGGGGGAGGAGCTGTGCCCTCAGGACAGCCCAGCACACACAGCAGCGTGCCAAATTTAAAATGGCAGCCGCCACCAAGCCTCTTTTCCCAGTGGCGGCCAGCAAGCCTCGGCGGGCTGGATTGAGGGCCCTGGCAGGCCGTATCCAGCCCCCGGGCCATAGTTTGAGGACCCCTGATCTACAGGATCTACAAGGATCTACAGCGAGGATATTGGGATGTCATTCGGCCTGGATAAGTGCAGCCGAATGATTATAAAGAGAGGAAAAGTGGTTAACTACGGGAGCACGTAGAGCACCAGAGCAAGGACTCCCTGTAGTTACTCTGGGTTGCGCCCATAATCTTTAGTTAGCTATTTCTTTACTTGCCTATTCATTATGAATTACTGGCAGCTTATGTTTATGGTCTACTAATATTTAAAAAAATTTAGAGTCTTACGGTAATTTAGAGAATAATAACTCAATCCTATCACTTCACTCCATAGCATGCCATTGTGCCAATGGAGCTTTCACTCCATGCTTCTAGAAGAAGGTGATCAGATGACCAGTGAGAGATCAGATGAAACTTTTTAGCTTACCTCCCAGTAGGCTTCCTGATCACTTATGAATCTCCTTGGACCCTATGACAACTATTTTGCTGTCATAAGTCCTAACAGAGGACTTTTTGGCTTGGCTGTCAAAGGCTGCATTCCTATGCACACTTCTTTAGGAGTGAGGCCAACTGAACACATTGGGATTTATCTGAGTAGACATGCATTGGATTACACTGAAAATTGCATATTGTTTATAGTGTCTCTTGTTTTCTTTCCACAGAAAACTCTTCTTTACAGACTATGGGAATGTTGCTAAAGTGGAACGATGTGATATGGATGGGACAAACAGAACAAGGATTGTAGTATCTAAAATAGAGCAGCCAGCTGCCCTTGCGTTAGACCTGGTTAGTAAATATGTATATTGGGCAGATGTCTATTTGGATTCTGTAGAAGTCGTGGACTATCAAGGACACAACAGGCATACAATAATCGAAGGCCGACAAGTAAGTACTTTGTTAACTTATAGCAACTTCATAAATATGCAAATATTAATAACTTTTAGACATCTTAATATCCACACTTTCCTGGGAGTAAACTCCATTGACTATAATGAGATTTACTTCTGAGTAGACAGGCATGGGTTTGAGCTCTGAATTGTTCTGTTGGCATGTTAAAATAGATCTCAGATGAATTCATTATCCATTAAGGACATTTATATAAAAGCCATAGTTAACACAGATACAAATAAAATTCCTGAAGCACAATTTTGTAAACTACAGAAAATATAATTATTCCGGATGAAACGGGAAGGTGCATAATATGTCACTAGGTGCACGTGTTAGCTCCATTTTCCAATCAGTCTGCTCAGCCCACAGTGCGTCTAATTCTCCTGGGTACTACGTTTCAGCTTACTTTTGAAATATTTGTGGAGGTGTGTGAAAAGTGTTCCAAGTTGGGCTGAATGGGCAGAATGAAAGTCATGAGTGTCATAGATACACTAAACCAATGAGGTAGAATTAGCAGAATAGATTTGCAATCTTACAGCCCAATCCCAAAACCCAGCAGCTACAATGGGTAATTCTGTCCTGTACCGTCTGTATAGCTGACACAAATCCATGTTGACTTGCAAAGGCAGGTCAAGGCAACAGAGTTATGATGTGGCAGATGCTGCCACCACCAAACTCATCTCTTTCCTATGCCTGATATGTCTTTCTCCCTGCAATGGCCCCATCTAGAAGTTCTGTGTCACGCTAATGGCATATACAGGTCATACTGTAGCAGGTGACAATGGGGATGGGCTGTGGGTAGTGGAGTGGGGGGAGCATTCCACGCACAGCATGCAGCACATGTTGGATTGGCATGGAAGTATGCTGTGGACTGACAGGGATAGCATTAGGCTGTGTCGAAAACATGTTTAGAATCTTTCTGCAAGTAGAAAACTAGCATGTATCATGAAGAAAGCTAGCTTTAAACCTTTTCTCTTTTAAGTGCTAGATATCTAATTGTAAGGAATCGTTTGAGGGTTTTTTTCCTATTGTGAACATACATTCAAATGTGTGATCAATTGCATTTGGAAGGCTACCATCATATGATATGGCTGGACATGTGGCTAGATTCTGAACTGGGATTTCTTTTTTTGATATCTGCACATCTCACTGAAAGCTTTTCTATGCATGCAATAACTTTTTTATGTAATGTAAATAAAGATGGGTGGCTCTCCATACAATTCAAGCGTATGTATTCCAAAGAAATCTCATATCTTCCCTAGAGA
Source organism: Cryptoblepharus egeriae (assembly GCA_030015325.1). Classification (NCBI taxonomy): domain Eukaryota; kingdom Metazoa; phylum Chordata; class Lepidosauria; order Squamata; family Scincidae; genus Cryptoblepharus; species Cryptoblepharus egeriae. The sequence continues at coordinate 74,492,177 of JAREYC010000001.1, read as the reverse complement.
TAATATCACTTTTGCTTTTGAATGGCCTTCTGGTGACTATTTGCTATAAGCTCAAAAGTAGCTTTTCCCCAAAGTATTTAATATTGCTCACCACTGGTGAGAACTTATTATGCTCGGTTTGACCCATGTGATATTTCATAAGTTCTTATTTACCTAAAGCTCCCTTTAACTCTATTTATAATTTAAAACAATTATATTGTGCATGTGGATAGAAAGCAAAATCCATTTGCTGTTTGAGTTTTAATGATTTTTTATTAACAAATATTGACTTTCTAAATATGACTCCCATTATTCATTTCTGTGTGTAGCCTTGCATTACCATTTGATTAGAACAAATTGTGATAAAATCAGATAATTATATATTTTCTCCCCTTCAGGTTCGACATCTTTATGGGTTAACTGTATTTGAAAACTATTTGTATGCAACAAATTTAGATAACTTCAGCATCATGCGAATAAACAGGTTCAATGGCACAGATACACAATTGTTAATTAGACTTGAAAATGCCTGGGAGATACATGTGTACCATAAGAGAGCCCAACCAGCAGGTAACCTACAACTTTAGTGCAAGTTTTTTTTTCTTGCTTTTGGTTTAATGTTGTGATGCTTCAGGAATCTTGCAAGTTTAATCACTAATGCAGATTTTTGGGTAGCTCAAGGAATCCACTTTCTTTGGTCTGTGCTTACAGAATTTGTCCTATGGTTCTCATTTGTTTGTTGTGTTACATATCAGATTTTGTAATTAAGATACAAAAAAAGTAAAAAAAAATATGAAAAACGTTGAAGACCGTTAGTTTGTCTGTAATATGATTTGGAGGAACTTCCTTTTTGAAACCCTGAAGGAACAGAGCATCTTTTATTTCAAAATTCCACCTATACAGATACAGATTGGTTGGTTAGTGGGGAAGGTCAGAAATAAAAAATTAACAATGGGTGGGGAGAGAGAGAGAGAGAGAGACTGAGAGAGAGAGAGAGAGAGAGAGAGAGAGAGAGAGAGAGAGAGAGAGAGAGAGAGAGAGAGAGCCCAGACTGCAGGAAATGAAAGAAAATAGAATGATTTGTTCAATATGGCACTTTTAATCATTGCTGGTGCTTTTACTAAATAGTGAGATCTCTGATGGAGACAGATAGAAATGAAGGCACCACAACACAGGACTATAAGGCCTATTTTTGCCCTAAAGATAGATTGAAGCAAAAGGACAATTTAGAATTTTAATTTCAAGGCAATCATAAGCGTTTTATATATGAGGCAAATCCTTTTGCCAATATGAACTTAGTTCTAACAATTAAAGTATTAATCCTTTTGCTCCAAATCTGCCTATCTCTTAATTTAGTTTGAACTTCCTCAGAAAGGGTAAGATAGACGTGTCTGTTCCTTCTTAACAGGATTATTTTCTGATGTTGCACCTGCAAAATTATAATTAACTCCTGATGACATTTGTCTCAAGTTGGTGGGGGCATTCCTCTGTCAAAAGACCCTTTTAGTTAATCGGATTAAAATGTGCTTATGGGCAAATGTCTTACAGTGTCCCAGTTATTGTTCTATGGAATAGTGCTGACTGTAGCTTTTTAGGGAAGGGATGGGAAGAGAAGCCCCAAGGGGAAAAAAAAAACTCAAGCTTCACGGCAGGTTCGGAATTAATCCTGGGTAAAACTAGCACTCGCGTATAGATGAGTCTGCTTACAGATCTTTGGGCCCAGTCCTATCAGAACCCACATTCCAGTGTGGCAGTGATCTTTCCAGTTGCACACTGTAATTCACTGTTATGCACAACTAAAAACTGCTAATAGCTACACAGCAGCCAGCCACAAAGATATACTGGGGCATGTAAGTTAGCATGGGGAATAGGTGGGCAGAATGGGGTGGGAGGATGAACTGTCTAGATATATTTTTGCCATGTGGTGCTTCTCTTTGTTTTGACGTCCATTCCAATTTTCTTAAATAATAACTTGGTCAGTGCTAGAAGCTATATAGCATTATATGCCAGTGAGAGGCAATTTTACTTTTGTCACACTCCTTGTGGATCTGACTGTCTCTTGGTCAGCAACCACTTCAGCATCAGAATGACCTCTGCCAGTGAAGAGATTTTTAAAAGCTTTATAAAAATATACCATGCTAACTGGTGGTTTGCTGGGTGAGAAAGACCCTCTGTACAAAAATTGCTTAAATCTTCAGATACCATTTCAAGACCTGCCTGCCAGATTTCCTATGTCTTTATAAGTGGTTTGATAAAGGGCTTTTACCTGGAATTACTTCTACCATTTGGAAAGTTGTGCTCCAAATATCATGGGGTCAGGAGTCAGGAAATTAATAGGGTTGGTGGGCCTTTGCATGCTCTGTTGGGACTGGCTGCAAGTGGTTAGGACCATTTCAGCTGTCCCAGTTTCCAAATGCAAAAGGAATCCTATAATGACTAGTGCCTTTGTCCTCTCTCTCTCTCTCTCTCTCTCTCTCTCTCTCTCTCTCTCTCTCTCTGAGTTGACCTGAGGCCCCAAATAGATGGAAAGCTCACAGTGCTTAAGTTGTCTATATCAAGAATTTTCAGATGCATTTAATGTAATTGAGCAAATAATTCCTAGTTTCGTCCTATGTCTGTGTCACGGAGGACAAAGCTCTGTTTTATAAGCCTGGATGAAACAGTGGAAAGTTGCCTTCATGTACACTTTATATTTTTAGACTAGAACATACAGGGAGTCTAAAGACTAAGAAGTCTGTAAGATGTCTTGGGTGCTAACTCTCAACTGTCCTTTCATGTGTTAGAATGAATCCATCATTCAATTTTAGTAAATTTTATGTTGCTGCTGATATAGCAGAATTTGCTTTTCTTTTCTTCCATGTCAGTTCCTGTTCAGTAATAAAAAGGGCTAAAGCACCATATTGGGCAGGATCTGTATTTATGAAAAAAATAAAAAAATTCTAATAAATTTATGCTGTGGCATTATTAATTGTAGACAGCAGTCAACAGTGTCACCATAAAAAAAATGTTCTACAGTCTTCATTACATATGCTCATGCTCATGCTCATCACCCCCCATGTGCAACTTCCCCCATGTGCAACTTCCCCCATGCGCATCATCCCCCCATGCGCAACTCCTCCATGCGCAATGTTCCCCCATGCGCAACGTTCCCCCATGCGCATCATCCCCCCATGCGCAGCTTCCCCCCATGCGCACCTTCCCCCCATGTGCAACTTTCCCCCATGTGCAACTTTCCCCCCGTGCGCACCATCCCCCCATGTGCACCTTCCCCCCATGTGCAACTTCCCCCATGCGCAGCATCCCCCATGTGCACTTTCCCCCATGCGCATCAGTCCCCCATGCGCGTCAGTCCCCCATGAGCATCAGTCCCCCATGTGCAACTTCCCCCCCATGCGCAGCATCCTCGCCAGTGCAACCTCTTGCTCCGAACAACATTCCCACTGCACCAGGCACCGAGCACCAAATTGGCTGGATGTTATTCAGTCTCCCATGTTAAGTATAGGACAGAAACACGTTGCCCCCTTTTCAGCCCCTGAAGGGTTAATTTCTCCAGATGGTTCTTGGTGGGTGTTCAGGTGACAGAAGGAACTCCCAGAATTCCATGCTTCAGGCCCAGCAGTTGGGGAGGAATGTTGATGAGTCAGCAATTCTCAATGCAAAGTATAGGGAGGAAAACGCATTGCGCCCCTTTTCACCCCCTTCCCATTGGAATTTCGGAAAACTGGTTCTTAGTGCACCCCTCAGTCACGGAAGGAACACCCACCCCAAATTTCATGCTTCTAGGCCCAGCAGTTTTGGCAGGGCATTGATGAGTGAATGAGTCAGTGAGTGAGTCAGTGAGTCAGTCAGGCAGTCAGGCAGTCAGTGACTTTTCTCTTTTATATATATAGATGTACATCTGGCGCTGCCTTAAACCTTAATGCTGTCAAGTTCTTACCATTAAATTGTCACCTTATCATGAATCTAGGTGATGGGGTGGTAAGAACCCCGTATAGGTTGTCTTGCCCATTTAAGCATTTAATGATGCAATCCTCACAAATTTTCAGGCACCAAAGCAAGGACTCTCTACTCTCTTACGCCAAGGTAAGAGAACATTGTCTTACCTTAATGAGGTCTGACACTGGCACAGCTAGAAAGTTGGTTAGGATTGTGCCATAAAGGTTACAACTCACTGTGGGATAACCTCCTTAAATATGGTTCCCATGGCACTACTGATAACATTTTAAGAACTCCTTTAGTCAGCACGCTTTCCATACATAAATACTATAAAAATTGCCTTATGTATGTGTTTTTATACTATACTGTGCAGGCAAACATTATTTTGAGGCAATGAGAATGAAGACTTGTAATATTTGTTTCCCTCTATGGCCAATTCTTCATCCTTGGAATAAGATAAAAAACTAGAAAGACAGAGAGAGCAAATGGGAGAGAGAGCAGAAAATGTAAATAGTAATTTGTTTTTTTTTATAGTAAAAGCATCAACTATTCACACTTTGGAAAATAGGACTGTGGGATGCAACCTACAGGTCTCTTGTTTTCTTAAATGCTTTAAATTATTAGTGTAGATGCTTCTCTTATATTTCTCAACCATTCCTTTGCTGGTTCTTTTGAATGCTCCTGTCCCCTGTCCATTGTTTGGCACACCTGAAGGCTTGGCCATTATTACAGGAAGCAGTGTGGATTGATAAAAGAACTAGTGAAGGAACAGAAGACTGAAGCCATAGGCTGTTGTAATTTCCACATAATATTCAGTTTAAAAAATGATATAACAAAGATTGTGACCCGACAACCACAGTGGAGAAACGCTCAGTCTGCAGATTAAAAAAAATTATATATCAACAATTTTTTTAAAAAATCATCTTTTAAGACTGAAATTTGTGTGCATATCACTGTGGGGAATAGATTCTTATAATCGGTGCCACACAGTTGCTGTACACACAACCATTTCATACAAGATCTCAATAGCAAAGACAGTGTTAGCTTGAGGAGAGTATTTAAACACCAATATTGACGTAGATATTGGTGGATGAAGCATAACCAACAAAATAATAGAAACTGTGAGAAATATGAACACTATTTCAAAACTGCCAGCTTCCATTGCAATGTGCACATCAAGAATGTTTTAATTATGAAGGTTCTGACTTTGTCCTACGTGTCCTACCCAAATATGTGTGATGTACTGTTTGTGGAAAGCAGACTGTCAGGCTTTTATTAAACACCACTCTAAAGTTCTTAGAAATTTAGAAAGTTCCCGAAGTTCTTTTGGTTCATTGAGAGTGTCGGGAAGATATGATAGTGTTCAGGTTTCCCTCTCCATACTGATGTGCTTGACAGCCTTGCTTTCAAAAAATTTTCAAACTTTTTTTTTTTAATTTGTTGCAGTCAGGAGCCATGCATGTGAACCAGACCCATATGGCATGCCAGGGGGATGTTCACACATCTGTTTGCTCAGCAACAGCTACAAAACCAGGACTTGTCGCTGCAGGACGGGATTCGTCTTGGGAAGTGATGGCAGGTCATGCAAAAGTATGTTGTTTAAAATCAAACACTTTGCCAGCAGCTCATATTTCAAAGTGGAATTCTGAGTGTTAATTAACATCATCAACAGCAACAGCAATAACCTTAGTGAAATGTGCCTGGCAATGTGCACCTGCCATTTGGCTGGCGTGCTGCTTTTATTTCTTTTGTAATCTGTTTGGCTGCAATTTGGCCCTGCAGCAGTACAGGTGAATATATTAGACTTGTGGCAGAAACACTTTAAACAACTGTAGGAAAACACTGTTGAAATCTTCTGTTGTATTCCATTATCCTTGTCTCATGTGATATGCAGTTACTGTGATGGTCTTATGATATTGTGAGCTATTGTGATTTTAGGGGATTGTAATCCTCTAAAATCCTTACCAGGCTGCATTAAAGGCTTTCAGTCATCATGAATTTATAACTTTAAAATTATGTTCATAAAAATTTTGCTGAATGAAAACATCCTAACTTCCAGTTAGGCTGGCCTATATCCTGACATAAGTCCTGTGCTGACCTGAGGATATCTCAAAAATGCCATAAGACACTTCTGTGCTACTCCTGGAGGAGCGTTAGGCCACTGCACAGATATGCTATTGCATCCCTACATCACCACGGGAAGACCGTTGAGTTAGGCTGGCCTAGGTTAAGATTGCACCCTAAAATTTCCCTGCAGGATGCTGGTGCTGCTGCATTTGAGTGGGGGAATTCATAAGACTTCATAAGAAAGACATTATAATCTATTTGCTGGCATTTATAATATTGTTTGAGGTATTAGACACTACATACTAGTGCTAGTAGATCCTAACGAATAGTAAAATGCTTGCAAGATTATAAATGCCCATTTTACACTGGCTAAAACATTATCCTATGATCTATAGGATTTTTGAAACATGTATTGTTACAGAAGAGACAGTGATTAATTCAATATAACTCACGTCACAGAAGTAATTTGTGTTTTAATTAGGGTAATGCAATTAGCCAGTCATCTTGAGTTTAGATACGTTCAGAATATTTGAGAGTTTAATTTTAGATATTGGATTTAAAAAAAACCCATACTAATTGGATCAGTTAATTAAACAGTGACAGTATTCAGTGTAAAGAAATTAGCTAGCATTGGTAGTTTATGTTTGTAATCTTTCTTATGCAGGGCCGAAGAATGAGTTGTTCCTGTTTTATGGGAAGGGACGCCCGGGAATCATACGAGGAATGGACCTGAATATCAAAGTAGCAGATGAATACATGATTCCCATAGAAAATCTAGTCAACCCTCGAGCTCTGGATTTTCACGCGGAGACCAATTACATATACTTTGCTGACACTACTAGTTTTCTGATTGGACGTCAGAAAATTGATGGCTCAGAACGTGAAACAATCTTGAAAGATGGTAGGTAGAGTTTCACCCAAGCATTTGCAAAAAACATGACAGCCATCTATGCTAGTACCTTAATTTTAAATCACTTTGTAGCCCTTACTTTAATTCTGTATAGTTCAATATTTTGCTAGACCCATTTGAGCTTCAGAAATATTGTTGTAAAGCACCTTTTGTCATTAGTAAGATTTATACTTACATGGTTTGTTTTGTTTTATTATATTCTATGTGCTGAAGTGTCCTGAAAGAGGCTTTTTTTTCCCACAAGGCCCACAAGGCAGCCTATTTCAAGATCACTCTTGTACAAATTGTACATACCAAAGACATTTTATAGTGAGTCATCTAAGCACCTTCATTCATTGGCAGATTATATCTAGATACTCATTTCAAAGAACAGCTCTGCCACTCAAGCCAACTCAGAATTAAATCCTTCCCTGCTGATTTCATTTGCTATTTTTCAAGTATCTCACTGAACTGACCAAATCTATACTGAAGCACTTTTGTGTATCACTGCTTTGGTCTCGGAGATATTTCATTGTGTTTCTCATAAAATGAGATTTTGCTCAACTACTACAGGATAATTTTCTAATTTATTTCAAAACCTACACCTGGTATAATATTGATGTTGTGACTTTTTCCTGCTAAAAAAACTCATGGTCTATCTGGCTGCTGGATCTGTCTATCTTTTTAAAATACTGTTTTCATTGCTCACTCTAAATATATTCCTGGCATTTACGTGCTTTCATCCTTCTACCTCTCTGTCCAACTGCAAATCAGAGATCAGATAATTATCTTTGAGTGTTTTAAAAATAGAATTCCTATATATTAGCTTACCCTTACATTTCCTTGCTGCTAAATCTTCTTCATTTAGTTGGGGTTCAGAAGGCCTAAATTTAATAAAGCAGGGATGAGGAAGTGGCTGAAGTCCACATTACACACAACCTTATGGGTTTGTTTTATTTAGACCCCACAGGGCATGGTCTTAATATGTGTGAGCCAGCAAGCTTCCTGAAGCTAAGCAGGAATGGGACTGATTATGCTGTTGAAGTACCATTATGGAAGATAAGAAGGGTATAAAGAAAGCTGTGTATGCTTGACATTTCTGCAGGATGGCCAGATGTCATAACCCCAAAAGAGGACAAGACACCCAAAATGTAGTACAGTCATGAAAAAATGTAAAAGCTAAATACTCTCATGTATATTGCTTTCGTGTGGTTAATTTAAACACTATATTATAATTAAATTTAAAACTACTAAAGGTAAAGGTGCAGATCCATCAATTTGTTCTGGTGTTATGTGAAAATAGCATCTCTCTGTCCACTCTAACCATCCTTTACATCCCTACAATCCAGAGTAACTACGGAAAGACCTAAGAGGCTCTTACTCTGGATTGCTCTATGCATTTCCCATACGTTTCCCATAGGTGGCACCATAATTACATCAGTGTAAAAGATCCTATAGTTACTTTGTAACTATGTTATTGTAGCCAAAGTTATAAACATAGTTATTGTAGCCAAAGTAACAAAAATATACCTTAGATAACTCAGTTAACTTGAAACTTTTGTCTTCTGCCTCATACAGGAGATATAAGTTATGACTGTGAATGAAGCATTGATTTAGCAAGCCAGGAATGGAGAAGCTCTACTTCCTCCCTTGCAAGGCCTTTTTGCCTGTCTTCATTCCATTCATTCATAGAGAGCCAGTGTAAAGAAGGGGGAAATTAGAGGGATGATTTAGAAAAATCCCCTTTCAAACACAATTTCCAGCAGACACTTTTTACCAGAATTTGAGAAAACCCAGAGTAATATCACTTCTAAAGCCTGGCAAACCCCATGACAGAGTAGACAGCAATCGCCCAATTGCCCTTCTGAGTTCTTGTTACAAACTTCTGGAAAAACTAATCATAAATAGAATTGGCCCCATAACAGATAAATTTCTGCCAGTGGAACAAACTGGCTTTCGACATCATTGTAGCTGTGTTGATCAGATGCTGAGCCTATTGAAGCTGGTTTCATCAAAGTTTTCTTAAGTAAGGCTTAAAAACCACAGCTGCATTCATTGACCTAACCACAGCATATGATACCATGTGAAGAAGGGACTGCTATACAAAGTGAGTCATATTATCCCCTGTAAAATCCTCTATCGTTTAATCAGCAACATGCTCAGTGACAGATCCTTTCAGATTATAATGGGGGACAATGTAAGCAAGGTAAGAAGACTCAACAACACTCTCCCACAGGGTTCTGTAATAGTACCCTGTTCAATATTTCTCAGATGTGCCAGCTACAAGGGGACATAAATGTGTATGTGCTGCTGCTGATGATGTGCAAGATAAAAACATGGAGGTATTGGAATGCGTCTTCACTGATTTCCTTAAGACCTTGGGAAAATTCTTTGCTGACTAGAGACTCACACCTAGTGTCAACAAAGCAGTGACTACTGTACTTGTTTCCATTATAACAGCTTGCCAATGCAGATCCAAAGGTCTAGCTGAATAACAACTTACTCCCTTATAACCCTCACCCCAAATACCTCAGAGTAACTTTGGACTGGACTCTCCTAGAGAACATGTCTGCAAAAATTAATACCAGGAACAACATACTCAAGAAACTAAGAGGAGCAAGATGAGGTGCCTCAGCCTCTACTCTCAGAATCCCACCACTAGAGTTGGTCTATTCCACAGAAGAATACTGTCCCCCTGTATGGCTTACCAGCTGCCACACTGGTAAGATTGATGCCAGACTAAATGAAACCATGAGGATCATAAAAAAGCAGGCATCCGTCAATCTTGAAAGACTATAGTATTGTGCTCAACTCTGCATTCGAAACACCAAGGCCTGGGTTAGATTGTTATGGAGGATAGGCTGTTACCCAAGCAGCAACTCCCCCCTCTCCATGCCACTGAAATAGTCCAATGGAAGGCAGAGCCAATACGATTGGTTCCAGCTGCATCGCAGAGCTGGGCTAAGGACAGGAGCTCACTCTGTCTTGTGGGGACTGACCCAGGTCTTGAACCCTAGCCTTCTGGTTAACAGGCACAGTGTCTTAACCACTTGGGCGGTTGTATAAAATCTACTCCTTCTTGTTGGCTCCATATTTTCAGCCACATAGAACCACCTGCTCTACGAAGGCAGGATGCCTTAGTGAAGCAGTACACAAAATTATGAGCAACCCACTTCTTCCTGTGCATGTTGATCTTCCTCATCTGTCAATTGGTCAGCTTAAATCTGGGAAGCCCTCTCTGGCACTCACACAAAAGCTGTCTAATAACTTTGACATCAGCACGCAATGGAAAGCTAAATGGGCTGCTGATTGTCCAGATACAGGCAGTTATGTAGATGATCTTACATGAAAGGTGCCAGATTTTGACCTACCTCACAAGCATTGGTTAACTCTGAACAGGATCCATACCCAGCACAGTGTTTGCCAGGGCTCACTGTTTAAATAGGGTCTTGTATCTACCCCTCAGGGTAACTGTGGTCTCCTCAACAAAATATTCACATTGTGTCAGAGTGTCCAACAAGAGATTATACCAGCCCACTTTCAATAAAAACCTCTGTCCATGAATGGTTGGGTGGATTGGACATTAACATTTGATTTACCATGTCTATGTGCCATATTGTAAATAAATAAATTTATTAATGGATTGGGCCAGGAAGGGGGTGATATTAGCAAAAGCACTAGATCATAATAAATTCTGACCCTCTTCCTGGCCCTGATTTGCCCTCATGTTCCAACAAGTGAGATAATATAGATCTGAGTTATCCCACAGCAGCTGCTGCAATTTACCCTGGGACAAGGGGACAAATGTTCCTTCTTCCCTACTCAATTCAGACCTGTGCAAGCAAACACATGTATATGCAAGTGCATGCACACATAATCATTCATGAGGAGACTTTTTTTTTGGTAATTGCATAGGGTATCCTTCAGTTTTAGTATTTTATCACATGGTAAATAAATACTGTGGAATAGTGGAACAGTGGAACAGATTGCCAAGGGAGGTGGTGGACTCTCCCTCACTGGGGATCTTCAAGCAGAGGCTCAACAAGCACCTGTTGGGGATGCTGTAGGAGGATTTCCTGCTGCAGGCAGGGGGTTGGACTAGATGACCTACTAGGTCCCTTCCAACTCTATGATTGATTCTATGATTCTATGATTGCTTAATTATGTTTTTGAAAGGACTGCAGTGGCTCAGTAGTTAGAAAGCTGGGGTTAGAACATTGTGTTTGACCAGAATTCCACCAGGTCAGGAACTCAAGACCCAAGTTCAAGAACCTGAGTACTGCAAGATGGAGTGAGCTCCCATCTTTGGCCCAGCCCTTGCACATCTAGGAGTTCAAAATCATGTAAATGCAAGGTACCACTTTGTTTGGAAATATAACAACATTCTGTGCACCTTGATGCATAGTCCCATTACCATGGAAGTGCCTACAGACAACACTGGCTCTCTGTCTTTGTATCAAAGATGAGTACCACAGCCTAAAGTTGGTATGACAAGCAGGGCAACATGTGGGGGACTATTCTATTTTTTTCCTATGTTTTTGAAAAAAACAGAGGATTTTGTACAGGACCTCAATCACATCATCTCTAAGATCCTTTCCCTAAGCACTGAAAAGTGCTAGAATGTAGTATTACAAATTAATACACCATGTCAGAAGTTGGGTTGGTTTTCTAATAACCTCACTGCTGTACCTGCTACATTTAATTACTTTTGAAAAAGTCAAATCTGGCGTCACTCAAGAAAGATATTGAAAGTGGGAAATGGAAAGCATAAACAAAGTTTTTCTATTGAAAAGGTATGATGTGTTTTTATGTTTAAAAAGCTTTTGTACTAATGATCTGAAAGACATAATCCGCTTTTAGCTCTGTGTATTTTAATTCTTTGAAAAGTTATTTTTAGCTATGATAATACTGTGTTCCTTTTGCAACAGATGCTTTCACTGGAGTCTACTGTGCTCCCACTGTGTTTCCCAGAGGATTCTCGTAATTCAGAAGATTGCATTACACACACACAGAGAGAGAGAGAGAGAGAGAGAGAGGGAGAGAGAGGGAGAGGGAGAGAGGGAGAGAGGGAGGGAAGATCATTAAAAATTTTTTTATTGTACTTAACAGAGTAACAAACCTGTTTGCCTGGCAACAGTTATTAATGAAAGTTAATTATTAATCCTTTGTTGCTTTTAGGTTTCTTTTAGGTGTTCCTTTGACTGACAGAATGTCATAATTATGCAAAAAATATTTCTTCCTAATTTTTCTCTTTTACATCTAGGTTGTCAGTGTGCATTCTTACATATGTGGGTGTAACATAAGAGGATAGACATGCTTCTTGCTTTGTACTTTGTAAAGTAATTTTCATGACTATACAGAGGTCTTAACCCAACATTATCACAGTTGCAACATGTTGTATCTCTAGTTTTCCAGTACCAATTTTATGGCATTCTCAAGATTTGCTATGTTTCGATTGATCCTTTCCTGAGTATACCATACCATCAGGATGATGATACAAATGTGGCCAGACTGGCTTTGAAGGCAACATACTAAAGCTTAAACACAGATCATGTAGTATCAATAAATATATATACTTGAATCATATTGGAACTACTTGGGACAAGTGCACAAATTGAAAACTTAATGACAGAATAAGAATGTATAACAGTCATGATGCTTTTTTCACTAGATCTCGATAACGTGGAAGGCATAGCTGTAGATTGGATTGGAAATAATCTGTTTTGGACAAACGATGGATACAGAAAAACAATTAATGTTGCCAGGTTGGAAAAAGCGACTCAAAGTCGGAAAACTCTGTTAGAAGGAGACATGTCTCACCCTCGAGGAATTGTTGTGGATCCTGTAAATGGGTATGAAAATGTTGTCTGTTTATCTAGTGGAGTAAAAAAGGGTCAAGGAATCCATCTTAAGATCCCCAAATAAAAGCAAATTCACAAACATGAATGCTAGGTGGTTAATACCAATGCACAGCAAATGACTGAGTAAATTCATAGTATTTTTCATTATCATCTAAGCAGCAGCCGAATCCTAAGAACCATTCATGACAGTGGATCTCTGGCAGATAGAGTACTTCTTATTATCAGCAGCCGCCCAATCCTGTGAACCTATGACAGTGGATCTGTCAAACTGCTGTTGTAAATGACCCTGCAATGGTATAAATAGTGTGTTGCTGTTGCATGTGATGCACAGTGGCTTCAGGCTTGTGTTAAACTCACTGGTCCAGAAAAACGACTGGTTCATGAATGGTTTTCGTAGTTGTTCAGGGCTCCCCAAAACCTTGTAAGTGGTTTTGGGAGCTATTTGAGCTTCAGGGAAAGGAGAAGGCAGAAAGCAAGGAGTGGTGTGGAGGGGATGGAATTTAAAATATACCTCTTTGCTGCACATGATTGCCCCTCCTACCACAGCATGATTGCTCCTCCTACCAGAGCACATGCTCTGTCTGCATGGCAGAGGATGATGGGGATATCATGGACGATTTAACTGAAACTCTTGCCCTGTAATTAAACCAGTATTATTGATTCAAACCTTCTAAACCTTGGCAGGAAATGACACTGCACATGATGTTTAGATTTGGAGAAGTCTTGAAAGGCCTCTGCTTTGTTAGAAGGGGCTCTCTTCCTTTTTTCATATACCCCAACATCAAAGGATCCCCATTTGAGGTCCCCATTTGAAGGATGCTAGACCTGGCTCAGAACTGCTTTTTTTTAGTAGGGTGAGGGGTTACAAATCATGCTTTTTCATTAAAGATACAGTATTTTCTCAAGGGTGATTCCACAGTGAGGCTTAATGGGGCATGTGCCAAGGACCATGGCTGCTACACAAAGGCCTACATCCATACCTGGCCAAACCCTGAGGCAGTGTGAATCTATAGATGCTACTAACTCCCACATGTTAAGCCAGAGCCCATGGTTTCCAGATGTCTGTCAGAGAGCAGCAGGAAGCCATCTTCTGACATTTTACAATATCCAGATGTTACATCCTTTTGACAGTGATATGGAAGAAAGAGGATAGCTTACTACTGTTGCATACTCCCTACTGCAAAACAGCAAACCTTTCTACTGGGTATCCACTTTGGAAAACTGATTGGGAATCAAGCAGGGAATAGATGAGAGTCTTCCATAACTGCTGTTGCAGCTATGGATAGCAGCAAGAAGAAAGGCTTGCATCGATGAAGTGGCTGTTGTGGTTGCATTAAAGTGTTTTCCAAAGAATTGAAGGAATGTGCTGATCAGGAGGGTTTTGTGAGGTTTTCTCCAGGGACTCCTAAAAGCTTGAGTTGGCACTGCCCTCTCTCTAGCCACAACCCTCTAGGATGAAAGTTCATGTAACTGTGTAATTTGCAGTTGAGTAGTCTGATCCCTAAAATTAAAGGCTAATTTGATTCAAAAGGGCATTGTATGCACATAACCTCTGTATACTAAAATAGCCTCTGAAGTACTCTAGTGGAGCATTGCCTGAAAACCCTGTGTATTTCCAGTCTCCTCTGTCATAATGTAAATATCCATCATTCACCAGAGGGCTGAATAGGGAGGAAGAAGCAGCTGGGATTGTGCCAGACCTTCTGGCCATTTTATCCTTCAAAGAGCAATGTAATAGACTAGGGGATGGCACAAATCTAGTATAGCAAATGGGCTGTAGGAAGTTCTCTCTGTGAAAAGCTACAGCAGAGAGACATGCCCTGGGGAAATCAGGCTGGACAATTGGTCTGATGGAATGCAAATAACTCGTTTTCCCACAAAGTGATGTGATTGTGGTTCTCAGTGCCAAGTAATGATGGATTTGTTGAGAAGTTATGAGTTTCATGTTAATTGAAATGTTTTCTGTGCTTGCGCTGGAATAAAAGTCAGCTGTGAGCACAGAAGACAGCAGTCAGTAGGAGCATACACTCAAAGAGCAGTTCATTTGCAAACTAATAGGTCACAGTGTCAACAGAATACACTTTATTATGCTTCCTTCCTCCCATCTTTTTTCAGTCTCTGTGCTGTTATAGGAATGTTCTTCAATATTTTATTACAAGCTGAACCATAAACTATCAATTTGTAAAGTGATATATGTAGAAAATGCACATTAAAAGCTTTGAGAAATAAAAAAATATGAAGTTGCACCATAACAAATCATTCTCCATGCTATCCATCATACAGACTCAATTTGTTTTCCATGGTGGATGAATTAGGAACTGATAGTGTAGTTTTTCATGCCATTCAAGTACAGGCATCCCCTGCTTTCTGATTGTTCATTTTCTAACACTCACTTTCAACACATTTCAGTTATAAAGAGAAGTTATTTATTCAACACATGCTCCATTCTTTCAACCTCTCTCTGCTTCCTAAAGCAAAAATCTCACTACTCCATGTTGATTTGCTTGTAACATGGTGATTCAAACTCTATGTGTGAGTGTGTGAGAGAGAGGTTGCATACTGTAATAATGAGAGAGAGAGAGAGAGCATGAGCTGCAACCTCTGTATCTATTAGCAGAAGCGTAGAATAGATGAAATCTTTGTAGGACTACATGGATTTGCAAAACAAGAAAAAACATTTGCAGTTTGCTACCTAAAAAAGCATTGGGAGCAACATTTGTAAACTAAAAAAAGACTGTGTTCCACTTTTCAACCTCTCTGCCCTCTATACCAGCTTGAATATAGGCATTCCACTGGTTGCAAGTGCTCCCTTAAAAAAAATTAATTGTGATAAAAAAGAGGGAAAGAAAAATAATGGAGATAAAGCAATTGGAAGAGGGGGAAGAATACAGATGGAAGGCAGATGATGACATAGCAGATAAAATGTAAAGGATATGGGTCCAAAATGGAAAAGCAAAATGAGATGAAACAGTCTGGTTGCATATTGAGGTAAGGAACGTGAAAAACGAAGACCTAGAGAGGAGAAACAGAGTGGAGAGAGAAAAAGATCAGGGAACTAGTTGGGGATTTCAAGGAATGATGGAGAAAATAAAGAGAAAGGGTAGAAAAAAGTCTGGGTGATAGCAGTTGGTTGATCATGCAGAGTCGAGGGGAGGAAGGGAAGAATGGCAGAATAGTGAGAAAAGGGAGAACAAGGACTTTACTTTGAGGGTGTGGTGGAGGGGCAAGTAAGGAGACTTTTCTGAAAGCAACAGACAAGTCAGTGAGTGCACACACGCTCTTCTAACCTTTCCCACTCCTTAGCTTTTCCTTGCAGGGTTCCTTTATACAGTTAAAGGAAGAACAAACAAGGTGAATGAAGCTGTTCACTGCTACCTGTGTGGTTTTTTCAACATGCGCAGTGGTAATCTGTTTCTCTTCACACTTGCCTTATTCCTTTCTTGCAAAGTCCCTATAAGTAAAAAGTCTGCAGGAGGGCAGGAGCACAGTGAATGCATTGGGAAACAAATACACAGAAACTTAAGGAGGCAGTGATAATAGGCTTGGGGTGAAGGACGCTCCAGATCCATGACTCCTCCTGCCTGCTCCCTGACACAGCTCACCTTGGAATGCTTCATGGATGGGCAAGTGCAATATAGTAATAATGTGAATTAGAGCAGTGTTAAGCTGTCACAACACAGACAATCAGATTTGGAAACTGCTCAAATTGTAGGATGGTACTACCAATTGTGTTGCATTTTTTGGGCTCTAGAATTAATCATTTGGAAAGGGATGTCATTTGTGTAAAAAATAAGAAGTACTTAAGTGAACCAAAATTGTGATTTGTTAATTTTGCCCTTTTGTACCTGACATTTGGCAGCCCCACCCTTATTTTATAGCAATACATCCATTTTTGGTGGGGGACAGGGTTAGAAAAAGAAAGGGTAATGATTGTGTTTTCATCCTGTTGCTGTCACAGCAAGGCAGTGTTGAGGCCAGGCCTCTTTTTAAAATTAATTTCATGTGTGAGAACTAATGCTGTTTCCACTGAGTCTAGTTGGGGACATGACAGACAGTCACTGCAGAACAAAGAGGGCTGTTTTTAAGTAATGGCCTTTTAACAAGTCAGATAAATGTTTGCAAGTGCTATTGATTCATTGTGCCGCTGAGAAGAGTAAAGAGTGTATTGATCTGGTTATTCAGTTCTAGACAGCTGACATAAAGATTTCACAAAGGGTGCCTTCAGATGATCATGTGCAGCATATGAAGCTGTGGTCTTTTGTTTGCAAGTTGCTAAGTGCCCCATATCTGGGGGGAAAAGAAAAGGCCTCAATCCAGCAAGACTTCCAGCGATAACACTCACTAAAACAGGAGCAGTGGTTCCTCTTCTTTCCCTTGTGTCTTTCAACTAGCTTGGCACCAGTCTCCAAAAATAAAAGCACGCCTAATTTATGTTAAGTGCTTGTCCAACACTGCCCTAGCTCATAGTAAATCTGAATAATGTTCATGCAAATTTTTTAATGCAGTTCCTAAGTCTGGAGTGTCTCATCTGTACCATGAAACTATATGCCAATCATTCCTTGAATTTGTCATGACTTTCCAAGCATTGCTATTTCCAGCTTGCCGTAAATATACATTTGTTCTGAGGGAATTTTGGTGACTTTCCTCATGGTAACAGTTCTGCTGCAAGGGGATGGCCTTGTCTTGGCATTGCAATGAATATTTTGTCACTGGAAAAATTCAGTCTTGTCCTCTGCTAACCTGTCACTGGCCATGTTAGCACTATGAGGAATATATCAAAGGACTGAGGAAGCATCAAAGGTGTCGTTTGTTTTGTAGTCCAGGAGGATGTTAAGTTGTGTTGGCTGAGCTTGGCCAGATCAAGAGACTGGGAAGGCATATGGAGGAGATAGGTGGAAGGCATTTTGTGGTAGGAAGGTGGTTGGTGGTAGGCAGGTGAGAAGCAAGAGTCAGGGCTGAGACAAGGCATTGGGGCCAATCCAAGCCCAGTTCCCTGGGCACACTGTGGTTGTCCAGGCTGCTTACATCTGTGCCACCAAAATTGGTGGTGCAGATCCAAGTGGTGGCTGCCGCATTACCCAGGTTAAAGAGAAACATTAATAGTACAGCAGCAGAGCCAAACTTCTACTGGGTAAAACACAGGCATGCTGGCCTGCATGTCCTAGTGCAAGTTAGGACTATGCTGTTGGCATAGTCTTTCTAATTTTCTTTTTAAGTCTCAAGACATTAGCAAAACTTGCTTCTGCCCCCCACTGCATTCCCCACTGTTCGGATTAAATTGATTGCTTGAAATTATTTCTTGAATGCTGTGAGTTTTCCTTCTCTGAAAAAGGTCCACTGTAGTGTGTACTTTCTGTGATTTTTCAACATCAAACACAAGTACAGCAGCAAGGCTGTTTCATCTCTCAGCAAGAAACCTCATATGATGCTACAAATACTTGCTAAGACCAACATAAGTGAGATGCAAATTTACTAAATGCAGATACTGTTCAGTCTTGGTATAAATGCAAGTCTGATACCAATGCCGTGGATAATGAAATCTGTAGTATCCACCCCACCCCCCCTTGAGACCACTGATGTGAACTGGAAGTAGTCCCTGTCAGAGGACTTTCTGAAATCTGGAAAAGTGCATGTCTCTGTCTGCCTCTGTAGGTTTCAGAAGGGCCCACAGAGATGAAAAAATCTTTTCTATGTTTTTAATGCCTTTCAAGGCATTCTGAGACCTGGGGAAGCCCTCCAGCCTAAGTGTTAAAAGGTTTTAGGTAGAAATAAATTATCTAAAATGTCTGTCTGTAAGGATAGTGTAGAGCTGGCGTGTAGATTCTGTGCTATAGATAGTTTTCTAATAGTGAAAGTGCTGTACTGATTATGATAGATTATGAGCTGACCCTTTACATTTTGTTAATTTAAAAAATAGTGTATGTTGTGTGCTTGATTCATATGAGTGTGCCATTTTAGAAACAGCCAACTTACTTAAAAGATCAACACACACATGCAGTGTAGAAGATTCAAAAAATCATAATTGTCTTATTGAACCACTTAAATTTCAATGGAAACACAGTGAAAAAGGCATTTCTGCTTTGCAGTCTAGCACCCTAGTCTTAAGCACACTTATGGGAATGCTTTCCGAGTTTTCAGCTTTAGTCATTACTGCCAGCTCTAACAACTCCTCTTAGATCTTCTGAAATATTCATCAAACATCTCACTAAGGGTGAAAATGGGCAAAGCCTTGAAACTTCTAAATTATTAAATATGGCTTTTATTTTGAATAATAACCTTTGAGCAATGTAGTCAAGGATTTGCCTCTGCATGATGTGAATGCTGGTGCTCTGTATGTCAGTCCCATTAGTTTCAGTATGTGCTGGATGGAACTCAGTGAAATATTTGCTTCTACTGCTACTATAGAGGTCCACTGAGACGAGAGCAATTCCTACCACCACTTTTAGAATGCCTCCCCTTTTAACATTAAAAAGTTCACTTTTGTAAGACTTTAAACCAATGGTTCCCAAACTGGTGGTTTATAACCCCCTAAGGACAGGGGGATTGCAGCAATGAGCTCCCCCAGCAGCTAGTTAATAATCAGTCAGATGGTGAAGCAAGAAGACAGAACCAGCAAAATCTGAGGACTGGGCAGGGGACAGGCTTTATCTGTCCTCAGTGTGGAAGGGATTGCCACTCTTGAATTGGCCTTTTTAGCCACACCAGATGCTAGGACTTCCAATCGGAGCACGATACCATAGTCTTTCGAGACTGAAGGATGCCAATGACATATGGTGATGACCTGTAAGTATCGGCATCTTTTTTCCAGAAAAAATGCACTGGTCATGGGTATGTAGAGATATCCCTGCGGCTGCATCTTTTTGTATGTGTCTGCACACATAGTCATAAGGAAAACCACAAATAATTATCTTTTGGCAGCTTTGCAATCTCTCTCAGTGAGAGAAAAGTTGCTTCTGCCACACCCACCTCTTCCTTGTGAGAATCTGGAAGTGATGTCACATGACATAATGATATCACAATGCTATGTTATATCATGACATCATGGTGTCACGTGGCATAATTACATCACAATGTCACTGCCACGGGTGTTGCAGCCTCTAGCTATTCCTCTGGATAAACCTTTCTCGAGTAGTTTGTATTAAAAAGGCAAGTTAAAATGAGCTAAACAATCACCTTACAATTCTGCCCTTTGAAATAAAGCCATTTTGCCAGGTTTGGGGATTTAAAAAAAAAATTCATAACCCTGCTGTGATTAAATCAGAGCAGTTCATTAATGGAGCTCTGACTTTTCATGTCACTCAGTTCACTTTTAATCACATAATTGATTATGTTCTCGGTGCTGAGCAGAATTCAAGTCAAGAGAGCATTAGAAGTAGGACTCCCCCTCCCTTTAGTCCATTGCCTTTGCTACTAGATTATTGGCCTTCATAGAAAGAAATGTATATTTAGAAGGTGAAATCAAACTATAAACATAAAGATATTTCTGCCTTTGTGTCATTGGCTTTCTACAATCTAAATTGTGTGGTTCCAATAATAAATGAATGTTCTTATTTTTCTTTTCTTAGCTGGATGTATTGGACAGACTGGGAAGAAGATGAAATAGACGATAGCGTGGGAAGAATTGAGAAGGCATGGATGGATGGATACAACAGGCAGATCTTTGTGACCTCAAAGATGCTGTGGCCAAACGGATTAACTTTGGACTATCAGAGCAATGTGTTGTACTGGTGTGATGCCTATTACGATCATATTGAAAGAATATTTTTGAATGGAACTGAGAGAAAGGTAAAGGAAAACATTCGATGGTATTGTCCACCAGCTTTCCTTTTACTGAATTATATTACGTAATTTTTAAAAAAAATTATTTTCCTTACCCCTTGTTAGCTGACTCTGTAGATGAAACCAGCATAAGGATCGTAATGACAATTTTGTTGACACTTGTTACGGAGTAAAAAAAAAGTAAAGAATGTATTTTTTCAAAGAGAAAAGTAGCACAAAGGAAGCTTGCTGTTCAGTGCTTTGAATTAGCACTGAATTGTGTTTTGTGCACATATTTGGATGTTGCACATAGATGACTGTAGGCCAGTAACTCTTCAGAAGTATTCAAATGATGAATCCTTTACTGTCTCTTTTAAAACATGATTATTTTCCAGCTCCCTCTTCTCCCAGGAATTTAAAGCAGATAAATGTACACCCTCCTTTATACATCATCTACAGACGTGGTGTCTACCAAGACTCAAATCTGCTGCTGCCACCTGCTCTGTACCACTTCTTGATTAGGTTCTCCTGGATTACCAGAGGCATTAACATGGCATTAGGGAAAGATATAGGATGATCACTGCTGTTGTGGTATTTCCATTGCCTCCCAGTAAGAAATATACTAAGAGGCATTTGAGAGTATTTTTGCAGCAATAGGGCCATCCTACCTTCTTTTACCACTGCTTTTAATGATCCTGTTCCATCATCTCCTGCTAAGCGTCCTCTTATCTTACTGGGCAGCCATAGAAAGCAGAAGGCTCTTGCTACCATGTAACGCCAAGGATCCTCCTGATGTGGCCCCTGTGTGGCCTGGGTCCTTGCCTGTGCCCTGCTGGCACTACAAGTCAATACCATAATAGATGTTTTTCCATAATCAAATGCTGTTTCTACAGCAAAGGTATATGTTAATGTGGCTAATTGCTACCAGTTGAAAGATTTTTTATGCTATTTTAACCACTTTGTTCAACCGTTCCCTCATTCCGAATTCTAAAGCTTTTATTGGTGAGCTGAACATAACATCTATTAAAGTAATGTCAATTAATTACAGGTGGTCTACAGTGGAAAAGAACTAAACCATCCATTTGGGCTGTCACACCATAGGAATTATATTTTCTGGACGGATTATATGAATGGCTCTATTTTCCAACTGGATTTGACAACTAGAAATGTGACACTTCTAAGAAGTGAGAGATCACCTTTGTTTGGGCTGCAGATTTATGATCCCCAAAAGCAGCAAGGTAATGAAAACAATATTTTCTGCATTCACACCAAATAGTATTTTAACATTAGTTATAGAAATTATTCTTTTGTTTCCAACATAGCCTCATAGTGCAATCCTAAGCATGTCTACTCAGAAGAAAGTCCCATTGTTTCCAATAGTATTTTCTCCCAGGAAAGTGTGGTGAGGATTGCAACCTTACTGCACAATCCACAGTAACTACGGGAGCCCTTACATCGACAATGTGTATCTCTCTGGCCCTTGAGCATGTGAAGCCAAAGTAGTTCCCCCCTTTTTTACAACATTTAAATAGAACACACAAAAGTTTGTATGACTTCCAGAAAATTCCTTGAATTCTGGCTACATTCAAGCTGGCTGAAAATCAAAAGAGCGTCCCATTTCATTCAGCCAAATCCATTACATTTAATTGGAGCAAGATGCTGTAAACATACTTTCAAATGACAATCTTCATGGAAAACACTAATACATATTATGCAAGATGCAAAAGCCAACACAGTATCTAAAAATAAAGTCCATGTAAAGCTTATATTTGACACTACAGTATTTGGTCAATGGGATGGTAAAAGCTGCCATAATAATGTAAATGGAGTGATAAAGAAGTTGCTTACGAGTCGTAAATACAGGTGTGTACTTTTGAAGTAAGAGGTTTCAGGAAATTCATACAATCTGCATAGTACTATATATTAGAGGGCACTACAAGAACAGTGCCAATATCTTATTCTTTCTCTTTGCCTCACTTAATACTGTACTTGGATAAAATACCAGTGTGTGAGGTATTTTAGATGGTAACACATCATGGAATTATGTAACACATTTAAAAGAAATCTCTTACTGATTTCTACTCCCTACAGATCTGTTGGTATTCTTCAATCACTTCTGAAATTTCATGTTAACTTTTTTTAATGCTTGTTAATCTTATTTTCAAGATAAGATAGGAAACATAGAAAGCCATCCAAGAGTACTCAAGTAGGTATTCAGGAGATTGGATGGATTCAGAAATGGGGCACATTGGATATTTGTCTGATGTTTGATTGGATCTCTTTCTGGTAACAGTTCAAGATACTGAAAAATGGGAAGACATTTTTCATATAAAATATTAATTTATCTGCATGTGAAAATATAACTTGTTGGATAACAACATGCTGACTTTGGTTGCCTTCCCTTGATATTTACACATAGGTTTAGTAAGATATTTTTAACACTTTTTCCTGTTTTGGACTTTAGGTGTATTATTGGTTTTTCATTTTTTTATACATGGCCCTGAATATATGTTGAGAAAGTGATTCGTTAATAAAAAAGAAAACCTGAATTTAAAAAAAGACCAGGCATGAAACACTTTTGCAATGCATAGTACATCTAGCATTGCATGGCATCATAATCCAAACTCTTGTGAACATCCTTTGAGAGAGAAAGGCTTATTTTTCTGATTTTTTGGAAAGTCTTGTATTGCTTTGTGCTACTCACAGCAGGGAGATTTTGTTTTTAATTTCTTTTTTTTTTTAGTTCTGCCATCAGTATATTTTCCAGTCTGTCTCAAAGCTACACAAAATAGAAGAACCTCTGCAATAATTGATTTGCTGTTTCATAATGGTATAGGGATCTGTTTTGATGAGGAATAATGAAGTCTTTATACACATTCAGTCTGGTGTCTACTGACGCCAAATTGATTCTTTCCATTTACTTTAATGGGAGTAGGATATAAGCCTATGTTACTAGTTAGATTTATATAAACGGCTTGTTAAAAATCCATGTATAGCATAATCAATAATCCCCATGTTTATGTGTCCTACAGGAATTGTGGTAGTAGTCATGTGGCTCACTAAGCTGCATGTTGATTTAGATTTTAAATATGGGTATCCAGCAGCCCTGCACTAAAAGATAGCAAAAAATAGAAATGTAAATTTATTGCCCCTGCAAGCAGACATGCTTCTTGTCAATTGACATTAATAAACCAGATAACAGGTTTTATAAGCCTACATAAAGGACAACTGGAGGTAGGTATTATGCCAATTATTTGATATTAATTTGTGGTGAAAGGTGGAAGAGTACACAACTCTTCCTTAATAGCCATCATTAGAGATTTTTCAGCCGCCAAATCAGGTTTTTGTTATAAACATGTACTTTGAGGTGTTAAAGAGTCAAGATGCCCAGACATCCTGGTCAGACGACAACAGCTTTGTTTCACTTAACAAACTATGCAAGCTTATATAAAGTTGTGGGTACTGGTTTGTTGCAAAATTTATTTCATGTTACGTGACTGGCACATTTTGAAATTTTTAATAAGAAATCTCTAAGTAAATGCTTGAAAAATGGTATTCACCCCCCAAAAGGAACTGAGTGACTTTCTCATATCCGTATTGATTCCAAAGCCAGGCAATAAAGTTGAATCAACACGGCCTTACCTGGAAGCTATGCTTCAACAGTGGCAAGCTGTGCTGAATGGAACAATCTAAATTTGACTTTATTGACACAGGACTCAGGAGCTAAATGATCTCACAGAGCTTGTAAACATCTCTCCCTTTCCTTTCATTCTTATCTAAACACCTGTTGAATTAGTCTGGAAAGTTTAGATTTTGAAAGGGATGAAAGGCGTTTCAGTCATACAGCCCAACTATTCATTCAATCAATAGTAGGGATGTTCAAAAACCCCAAATAAATTCTGCTGGTCTTTCTGAAATGCCAGTGATTTTCCCAAGTCCTACAACAGCACAAAAACCTGAAGGAGCTGCTGATTGGAGAAAAGGGTTGTTCAGTATTTACACAGCCATGGAGAACATCGCATGGGGCTACAAACCTTCAGGAGCCTGCAGAAGGCCAGTTGTACCCCTCAGGTTTCAAGCTAGCCCTTTGGTAGCAACATAGTTGTGAACACTGCAACACCATCACTGCATTTGAAGCAGGACCACTCTCCATAAGGGGAAAGCCTTGCTTCCAATTCCCATGGTGGGTCTTGACCCACCACTAAGGATATCCCTGCTTAAGCTTTCCTGCAAATTCTTGGGATTAGTTGCATCAACAAGAACCTCCATATTCATCTGAAATTTTAGTAAGGGTGAAATGTAACAGCAACTAGTACTGAAATAATGGTAGAAGGGGGTACAATAATGAAATATATAAGTCCTACACATTGATTAAGGGCCCAATCCTATGGGCCTGTTATACCTTTGGCCCAATTTGCACTCTGATAGTGGAGCACATTTTACAGCAGTTGCAAAAGGCAACCCGCCATTCATTTCAACTTGGTTGCCAAAGCAAATGTCAGAACACAGTGGCTTCAAAAAAAAACCCCAGGCTTCAGAAAGGCCTGTGGGGCAGGAGAGGAGTAGTAGAACAGCAAAGGGAGAGGGAGGAATGTGATGGATGCCTATACAGGGATGGAGATGTATTGAGGCAAAGAAGGGAAATTGAAGTATTGGAGTGGTAGTGCCACCAATATTCTGTCACACTTCCCAGTCTCAATCTACCCTCTTTGATCTGCTTGGACATGTGCAAGTAAATTCACTGATGCAGGTCAAAGTAAACTTACTGAAGCTTTGCACGCTTATCCTCAGGCAAGTCAACAGTTGTTCCTTCCTCTGGAAACAGTCCTCTGGGATTTTGTGAATGTTATGGTGGCATAGAGGCATCAGTGGGATGTCTTTATCCAGGATTTCTTTATCTTTATCTCCTTACCTCATGCTCTCACAGACCACCATCAGCTGCTGTCAGTTGCTGAGGTGTCAGTGCAGAAAATGAAGTCCATGTGATAATTGAGCTCTCCCATAACTTGAAAATATGGTCAAGATTTGCCTATTTTCTCTTAAAATAGGCAAATCTATTTTAAATATTTTCTGTCATTTGCAGCTAATGTGTTCCTAAGAGAGGAAAAAGTGCTTCTTTCTGGTCCTGACCTGCTTAGTGATCTCACTACCACTCCACAGCAAGCTTCCTGAATGCTATTCAGCCTGCTGTATGAAAGGAGTTTGACACCACTAGGCTAGAGGGTAACATTTTGTCTCCTCCAGTGCTCTGATGCACCCCTTTATTTCATGCAATAAGAATATACTATAGAAGGAAATGTCATACCTTGGGAAGGCTTTGAAATATTTGCCAGGGCCTTTGCAATATACAAACTGTTCTATGCTTTCTTTCATAATTACCAGCATTTGAAACAACGTAGAAAGTATTTTATGCATGTAATCAGAGTTCTCCCCTCTGATGGTCGATGTACTATGGCTATGGACGATTTTCTTCACATTCTCTGTATTTTTTCGTCTTCCAGCATGTTGTTGTTTGAACTAGTTGTTCTTAATTTGCTTTCATTTTTAATTACAGGTGACAATGCATGTCGTGGAAATAATGGAGGCTGCAGCACTCTCTGCTTAGCTGTTCCCGGAGGCCGAGTGTGCGCTTGTGCTGATAATCAGCATTTGGAAGAAAACAGCACAACTTGCTTGGGTATGATCTTCCTAGTGAATATTTGAGTTTGTATTATTTTACAGGCAAGTTGAGCTCAAGACCTTAAATATTAAATTAGCCAATATCTGGGTAATGTGATTCTGCACAAATGGAGAAAAAAGCCCACTGTTTTTTGCAGTTAGGGCTCTTTCAATATCTCCCTTAGGATTAGGCGTAGAATTCTACAGACCAGAGAAAATTCCACTTTTGTAATTACAAATTTTGCCTGAAGTTCCAAAGACCACAGTGAAATTCTGGCTGGATTTTCCAGTATGATCCAGTATGATGAGAGTGATGTTAACTTACCTATTTTTTTTAGAATCAGAGTTGGAAGGGACACACTAGGTCATCTATTCCAACCCCCTGCCTGTAGCAGGAAATCCTCCCAGAGCATCTCCAACAGATGTTCATCAAGCCTCTGCTTGAAGATTCCCCAGTGAGGGAGAGTCCACCACCTCCCTTGGCAATCTGTTCCACTGCCGAACCGCCCGAACCGTCAGGAATTTTTTCCGGATATCCAACCGGAATCTCCTCTCTTGCAGTTTGTACCCATTGGTTCTAGTTCTGCTTTCAGTAGCAGCTATGAACAAATGAGCCCCTTCCTCCCTGTGACAGGCCTTCAGGTATCTGAAGAGGGCAATCATGTCTCCCCTCAGCCTCCTCTTCTCCGGGCTGAACATCCCAAGTTCCCCCAACCTTTCCTCGTAGGGCTTCCCTTCCATCCCACTGATCATTCTTGTCGCTCTCCTCTGGACTTGCTCCAATTTGGCTGCATCTTTTTTAAACTGAGGTGCCCAGAACTGAACACAGTACTCAAGGTGAGGTCTGACCAATGCAGATTAAAGATGAACTATAAATTCTCACGACTTGGAAGCTACAGTCCTCTTAATGTAGCCTAAAATTGCATTTGCCTTCTTTGCAGACGCATCACACTGCTGACTCATGTTCAGCTTGTGATCCACGGCGACTCCAAGATCCCGCTCACATGTTGTGCTGCCAAGCCAAGTATCTCCCATTTTATACCTGTGCTTTTGGTTTTTATAGCCTAAGTGCAGAACCTTGCACTTCTCCCTGTTGAAATTCATTCTACAGAGGTATCTCGCTTAACAAGTGCCTCGCTTAAAAAGCGATCCACATTAAAAGCAAAAATTTCTCTAGAATTCTGCCTCACATAACAAGTGTTGCTTCACTTAACAAGCACACTTGTTGGCAGTTGGGGCAGGCGCGCTGGCCGGCAGCCCTTTTAAAGAGCGTCAGGGCCTCCTAGCGTGCCTGCCCATAGTGAAAGCAACACTTCCGCAGTGTTCCTCCTGTGGCCAGGCATCCACTGGGCAGAGGGAGAAAACAGCAGTGGAGAAGAAGGAAGCAGCTCAGGGCTAGCCAGAAGGGAGCAGGGGAGAGAGAGGCTCAGGATGAAGAGAAGGAGAAAGTGGGGAGAAACTTGGAAAGTGTCTTTGATCGCAGAAGTGTCTTTGATCGCAGCCTCCTAACTATGTCTACCCAGAAGCAAGCCCCATTGTGTTAAATGGGGCTTACTCGCAGAAAAGTGTCTTTAGGATTGCAGCCTAAGTAGACTTCATAGGATCATGCACAATGAATATATGTTTTGAATTCAGTTACAGTGTTTTATCATTATTTTACATACAGTCAATATTTTTATATGAATATTTTTTGGTTGTGGAACCAATTGTCTGAGTTTCCATAATTTCCTATGGGAAAATCAGTTTCACATAAAGAACATTTTGCATAACAAGCATGCTTCCAAAATGAATTCAACTTGTTATGTGAGGCACCACTATATTTGTTATAGCCCAGTATTCCAGTTTGTCCAAATACTCCTGAAGGTTATTCCTGTCTTGTGTTAGGTTTGCTACTCCTCCCAGCTTGATATCGTCTCCAGATTTGATCAGACTCCCCATATCCCTCCCTCCAAGTCATTGATGAAGATATTAAAGAAAACTGGGAGATACTAAAGAGACATGGGAAATTCCCCCTATCCCTTATTAAATAAAAATAAAAGGAAGTTGCAGTTCCATTGCAAAACAAAGCACAAGAACTAGTGAAGCCTCTGGAAGGAAAGAGGCAAATGTACATACAAATATTCTTGTGGAACATTGTAAATTTTCATGAATAAAGTCAAACCATTCCACTTCTAAAAAAAAGAACAATCTAAAAAAGTATTGTTTGTAAATAGCAATATTATCATCATCAAGTCCCCTGCTGCATTTTTGAGGACAGAGCCTGCCTCATTACGATGCCATAAATTAATCCCAAAAGGAAAACTATGTAGCAAAAGAATGAGACAGTCCATTAAAGGAAAAAAATGCATTTTTAAATACACTTGTTTTCAATGTGTTGACAAGGTGCTTACTGTGAAATGAATTCACTCAGTCCTATTTGGTTCTGTAGCAGTTTTCTCAGTTTGGATGAGGTTTTTCAGAGTCCTATTATATTCAATAGGGCCTAATCCCAGGAAAGTATGGTTTGGATTGCAGCCATAAACAACTCTCAGATCATTGGTCTATCTGGCTCTATGTTGAAAATCAAGGGCTCTCCAGGGTTTCAGACATGTGTCTTTTCTCAGCTCCTCTTTGAAATGAAAGGCATGAACCTGGGACTTTCAGCATACATCCTTCTTGTTCTTGGGAGCAAAAGCAATGTGGAGGACTCTCCTCCATATTGCTTTCTCCCCTGGAAGTCTCCACAAACATGGGCCAGCTTACAATATGAATTTTTGAGCCTTGTGGCACTTATGGATCCATCACCTAGCTCTACGACTGAGTAGTATACTGCTCCCAACAAGGGGCAAGGAGCACAAGTGGAGCACTCCTTTCATTCAGGAAGGGAACTGTCATTCAGACAGAAGCATTCATTAGGATGCTGCCCATAGTTCTTTAGCCCTGTTAGGAAGCAAAAGGGTCTTGTCTGAATATTCACCTATCCCAAATCACAGAATAAGACTAGGTGAAAAGAGCTTATAAGTCCACGTGAAGATTCTACAGTCAATGTCCGATGATGTTATGATGAACATACTATATTTAGCAAGTGCTGATGATTCATCCCACCGATGGACAGTACCTTTTCCTGGTGGTGGGATTGTGTGCTCCAGTGATACGAAGGGCTATGCTGGCAGTAGCATAGTGGGTAGCATAGTTATTCATACAATAAACAGAACTAGGAATGTATGCCTTCATTTAGGCAGTTACATTTTCTTTGTTCATTTATTCCCTTTTTAGTAAATTCTGGAGAGGTCTTGCCCAAGTTGTGCAAGCTGGGAGAGTTTCAATGTAAGAATAGGCGATGCATCCAAGACCGCTGGCGTTGTGATGGTGATGATGACTGCCTAGATGGTTCTGATGAGCATTCAGAGATTTGCTGTACGTATCTGTGAAAGGTGTAGTCCATGTATTTTTTCTAATTTTATAAATAGTATGAGTGTGTGCACTAAATCGTAAAGTGTCTGAGGAAATGACAATGAAGCTGCAGGTTATTAAAAAAACATCTTGTGCAATTTATATAAATCATCCATTTTATCCATCTTTCTATTGCAAATCAAAGTAGTCCCATATTTGTGGGGGAAAGAGGGATATTGACTCCACAATATAGTGGGAGGACCCTGTTCATGGTAAAGATCATCACGTTCTAATGTTACTGCTTTTCTTCCTCTTATACGAATGCCCCCTTACACATGTGTGGTTGCCTAGCCAGGAGGCAAACTCTGCTTGCATAAATAAGGAAAATCAATTTTAATACCCTGAAGACAGAATTATTGTGCAGAAGGTTGCTAAACACTTCATTGCTTCTTGGCAAGACTGTCTTGAAGGAAGTCCAAGAAAACAGACATAGGTTTGGAACAAGATGCTGTACAACTTGTGCTGCCTCAGTATATTGCAATAGGAGACATATGGGGACTGAAAAACAAGCAAGAAAGTGTGATGTGCTTTATGTTTGCTACAACTTTACTACTTTAAACCATTGTATGAATAACAAAGGCATACAGTGCCTGAAAATTACTGTCAGCAGGAATCTGCAGCTTCCCTGCTTATATGGCAACCTTAAACTGCTTTCAAAATGTTGAAATGCATCATTAAAATTAAAGAGAAAAAACTAATTTTTGACCAAACTCATGGATAATCATAGGCTCCATGCATGCACATGCATACAGGCACACAAATACAAACAACTCTCTCTCTCTCTATATATATATATAAGAGAAAAGTCACTGACTCACTCACTTACTGATTCACTCATCAACGCCCTGCCAAAATCTCTGGGTCTAGAAGCATGAAATTTGGGGTGGGTGTTCCATCCGTGACAGAGGGAGTCACTAAGAACCAGTTTTCAGAAATTCCAGCTGAAAGGGGGTGAAATGGGGCACAACGCATTTTCCTCCCTATACTTTGCATTGAAGAATCAGTGACTGAGGGATGCTCTGCCCCAATCTCCGGACCTAGAGGCATGAAATTTGGGGAGGGTATTCCTTATGTCACTTGAAAACCCACCAAGAACTGATGTGGAGAAATTTAACCCTTAAGGGGCAGAAAAGGGGGCAACGTGTTTTTGTCCTATACTTAACATGGAAGATTGACCAACGTCCAGCCAATTTGGATCTCGGTGCCTGGTGCACTGGGGGGGATGTTGTTTGGAGGGAGGGGTTGCACTGGGGAGGATGCTGTGCATGGGTGGTTGAAGCGCATGGGTGGTTGATGCGCATGAGGCGAGTTGCGCATGGGGAGGTGATGCGCATGGGGGTCAATGCACATGAGGGGTCGATGCTCACGGGGGTCAATGACGCATGGGTTATGAAGTGCTTGGGGGATGATGCACCGGGGAATAATGCGCCTGGGGGGATGATGCACCTGGGTGGTTGAAGCACATGGGGGTCGATGCGCATGGGGGTTGATGCGCATGGGGGTTGATGTGCATGGGGGATGATGTGCATGGGTGATGTTTCACATGGGGAGTTGATGCGCATGGGGATTATGTGCATAGGGAGATGATGCACATGGGGTAGATGAACATGGAGGATGTTGCACATGGGGTGGATGTGCATGGGCGGTTGATGCGCAGTGGGGGGATGTCATATGGGGAATTTCACTCCCACAACGCGGGTACACTTTCACTAGTACAGAATAATGTGGGAGAGACTTTTCAGTGTTGTTATCCTACATATTGTGTACAGAGAAATACTTTTTCTAGGTATACCTTTTCAGTGTTGTTATCCTATATATAGTGTACATAGCAACACTTTTTCCAGGTATACCTTTCTGGTGTTGTTATTACATATTGTGTACAGAGCAATGCCTTTTCCAAGTATTTTTCTCCAAAAAGGGAGTGTCCAATAGGTTTGTTCTTTGTGCTTTGCTATTCCTTGTTCTGGATGTTATTGGGTTCCTGGTGATTAGGTTGGTGAAGATTTTTCAAGAAACTCTTGGGTCATGACCACAAGATTTTTCCCACCCGGTATTCTAAAATTATGACATACTGTATGTTGTCATTCCTTTCAAAATTTTAGTTTACTAGTGGTTACTATAGTAACTAGTGGTTAGTAACTACTATAGTAAGTAGTGGTTACTGGTTCTTAGTGGTTGCCTCCATCACAGAAGGAACACCCTCTCCAAATTTCACACTTCTAGGCGTTGGTGAGTGAGTGCGCCATTTATTCAATAGGATTTATTCAATAGGATTCTTGAGGATTCAATAGGACTCTTTCTTTGGCAACTGTATAACAGAGAAAGTTTTAGTTTCAAAGTTTTATTTTATGCCTTTGTTCTCTTTGAGTTTCACCACCACCATATATGATTTTTATCTGTCTCTATCTTAGTTTTATACAATCATAAAAGTGAGAATTGCACTTATATAGACTACATACTTCTTATATAGCAATATAGCAATTCTTCGAACATATTGCTTGTAAATATACTGTATTTTGTTTCACAATGTTGTTTTTGTGAAATATATCATATATTTTAAATTTGGATTGCTTCAATATGCTTAATAAGTTGTATGTCATTCCTAGATGTGGCATACTGAACTTTTCCTTAATGATTCCGTTTTGTTTCGACTGATCATGCTAGAGCAGTATAACATGAAGCTGTGAACATTGTGAGTAGCAGCTTTAAATCAAATGCCATCTGATGCTACCTTGAGTCTATTACCTCTGCACAATTGAATTTTTTGTTAAAAGCAGCCACTTACTGCACTCCTTGAATGGTTTCTTTTGCAGAAATGTGGTTTAAAGTGCAATCTAAATCAAGTTTTATTTTTAAAGGGATTGCACAAATAAAGGAGCTCCTTATTTCAAAGCCCATCTTGTCAGTGAAAGACTTCCATTGCTATTTGTCAGAGGTCATGATGGGCCTGATCCAGAGAATGGGAAGATCTCAGTGCTTTGTCTTGCTTACTTGCTTAGATTGTCTGAACCCATTCCCTGTACAGACCCATTATCTGTTTAATGACTAATCACACTAATGGGCACTGGACAGTTAATAGGCAACATACTGAGAAGCATTGTACAAAATACAAAACAATTTGAGACCTTCTTTGCACTGATTGTTTCTTTCTTGTGACTATTTTGAAAAGGTTTTATTGCTGGTTGTTAGCATAATATTAAAATTTTATAGCCCAAGTGTTAGCTTTTAATCACATACAAATCTTCATTAATTTTACGCTTTGTAGAAGCTACAATTTTATGTTTTATATTTTTTCAGCCCAGCAAGAGATTGTTTTCATTATTTTGTAAGGGTTGCTGAACTTTTTTTTTTAGATGCTTAACCTTTGTTTCTCAGTTGCTCTAGTCTTTAGCTCTTTCAGTCCCAGCTAGAGGAAGGGTTGTTTTATCAAGTTCAAGTTAACAAGTCTCCTGAATTATTCAAAGTGAAGCTAATGGATGACTTCATTACGAATACAGGGCATGATCCAACCACAAGTTAGGCCCTTTAAAATCTCATTGACTTCAAATGAAAAGATTTAAGCTCATGTTTCAAGAAGTTATTCATCCTAATGCTTTAACATACACTGAGAAGTGATTAGTTGTGATTGTATAGAAGTAAAATAGAATTACACAGTGAAGTACCACATCTAACCTTGTGTCCATACAATAATGTATCAATTTCCACAAATAAACAAGCTATAAGAGTCTGGGTTAAACTTGAAAAGAGGCCATGAAATTATGCTCAAAGATAGCACCGTTTCCCATGCTGCGCTTCATAATTGCCATGGAAGTTAAAAAATAAAATAAAATAACTGAAGGGCTTTATCATTCTAAAATAAAATATTCCAAATAATAAGCAGAGATGACAGAGTGCGTACTTGTCTGGGCAGTATGTGAGAAGCTTTCATTAAAATCCACTGGTGTTAAATAGAGTAGGGTCAAAGGAAGTGGTAATCATTAAAAAATTATCTGTTATTTTTTTCTTAGATTTAGTAGTGTTTGATACATATAAAAATGACTTATAAAGGCTGTTAATGTTGTAAGATAAACAGACCAAAAGCATGAACATTGAGCTAAGGGTTTAGCCTATGGGCACAATTCAGAGGAACTACAGGCACACATAAGAGACATTACGTGCACCCATAGTTACTGCACCACCTAGTGAAAACCTATGGGAAATTTATATTGCAATTCAGAGTAATTTGTTCTTACTCCGGAGCAAGGACTCCCCGTAGTTACTCTGGATTTCACCTTTAGTCTTCAACATAAGGAGCCAGTAGGCTAGCATTAAGATAATTTCCTTTTGTGTTGAATTACAGGAGGAATTATCCTTCATTGTG
Organism: Cryptoblepharus egeriae; assembly: GCA_030015325.1. Classification (NCBI taxonomy): domain Eukaryota; kingdom Metazoa; phylum Chordata; class Lepidosauria; order Squamata; family Scincidae; genus Cryptoblepharus; species Cryptoblepharus egeriae. The sequence goes on along the minus strand of JAREYC010000001.1, from coordinate 74,458,237 downwards.
AACCATTTTGCCTTTATAAGTCATTCTGGATCCTTCAGCTAACTTTATTGTTGTGGAACTAAGTTAGATGAACCCTTGTAAACTCTTATTGGTTGATATGCATTGCCCTGACTACATTAATTTTATATGTATGCTTAGATAATTATTGTGAACACATGTAGTAATAAGTTATGGTGTTATAAAAATCTACATTAAAAATTGAAAATGTTTTGAATGAGTATCATAAACAATATTTAATGCTCATTACCTTGACAGTATGCATTTTTTTAAAAAAAATATACACCAAAACTGATTAGGAAACTTAATGGTGAGCTTTCATCTTTGCACTTTTGAATAACAAGCGTGCAATCGCTAATAGTTCAAATGTATTTCTAATATTTGCCCTTCATTAAAATAAATCCACAAACAAATTTTATTTTCATTCTTTTTAAATTTTTGATTCCCATCCAAGTTGTTCAGGATGTGTGCACATGGTTCCCTATACCTACTTTTACCCACATATTATATTCAGTAAACCCTGATGGATCAGGCCAAGGAACTTGTATTTCAGATGCCTCTGGGAGCAAAGACATAGGATACCTAATGCCTCCCTTGCAACTCCTATTCAGGTAGGATACCTCTTAAACTTGGAGGTTGCATACAATCAACCAGAGTTGTAACCTGTCATCCTCACAGCAACCCTCTGAGTTAGGTTAAGCTGATTGACAGTGGCTGACCCAAGGTCACCCACTCTGCTTCATGGTTGAGTGAGAATTTGAACCTGGATGTTTCTGAAATCCTGTCATCCCCTTCAACTGCTATGTCACACTGACCCCTCACTTTAAAAAAAATGCAAACGTAATTCTCATGTGATGTTTGTGAGTAACGGTTGCTGGTGTTAAAATAAACAAAATGGAACTGAGTATCTCTCTGCATACATTTCCATATATTGTTGACTGATTTTCTTGTAGATTGCTCTTTTTTGCTTTAGAAACAACTTATTTCTGGGTGTGGGGCAGGGAAATGTGCACAGTTATAGAAAGCAAAGTAAGGACACAGTCCTAACCAACTTTCCAGCAGTGCCATAGCTGTGCCAATGGGGCATATGATACATCAGGCATTTGATGGAGGTCATGGAAACCTCCTAAAGGTGAATCAATGTTTGTTCCCATACTTCAAAGTTGCATTTCCCTTACCCCAGTGCTGGAAAATCGATAGGCTTGTACCCTATTTTATTGCTATTCCTTTGATAAGAAAATGTCAAAGATTTATTTGTACAGTGGCGCCTCATGTAACAAGCACCTCACGTAAAGTATGTTCCACGTAACAAGTCTAAATTTCCAAGGAATCCTGCTTCACATAACAAATCTGATTCACATAACAAGCAAACCCCTCTGGCACTTAATGGGCATGCGCTCTCTGCAGCCCTGATGCTCCACACAGGCTGTTTAAAAGGGCTGCTGGCCAGCACTGCTGCCTCTTACTACTCCCAACTTGGGGGCAGTTGCGTGGGGGCACCAGAGGCAGCTGCCACTTACTGCCCCCAGGTGCCCCCACCAGCCACATCGAACCTCCAGGAGCAGCCCAGGTAAGCCTCCCAGGAGAGTGCCTTTGATTGCAGCTTCCTAACCATGTCTATACAGAAGTAAGCCCCATTGTGTTAAATGGGTCTTACGCCCAGGAAAGTGTCTTTAGGATTGCAGCCTAAGTGGACTTGAATTATGGTATTTTGTCATCATTTTTACATCCAGTTAATATTTTTATATGAATATTTTTTGGGTTGTGGAACCACTCGTCTGAGTTTCCATTATTTTCTATGGGAAAAGCCGCTTCATGTAGGAAGTGTTTCATGTAACAACCATGTCTCCGGAACAAATTAAATTTGCTATGTGAGGTGCCACTGTACTTACTATATTTATCTATTCTGTCTATATTCTTCAGGTATTTTTTTTTAAATCCAAAGGAGTAAAGCATTTAATAAATGAGAGTATTAACACAAAAGTAAGATTAATAAGGAGGAAAAAAGAAAACTACAAAATTGTTGAGGGGAAAAATGAATTTGGTGATGGTACAAAATAAAAGATAAGCATATTTAATTACATTGATTAAATGAATGTACACCTAAATTCATGTACGTAGTCTAAACATTTTATTTTGCAAGGCTGAGAAATTATTTCTGTTTTAGAAATGCTGCTTCTGATTCAGCAGCTTCTTATGTATAGAAAGAGTTGGAATCCCTAATTATTTCCTGGAATCATGGTATATTTGCCTTTATTTTCAATTATGCTGAACTGAGACATTTATTACTTTTTGTTGGGATTGGATTTTAAAACAGGGCAATGGATATGGCATAGGTATGTGAATTTTATTGGAATTTTTTCCCAGCAAATACAACCTCACATGAGTCATATTCCCAGTGTCCCAGCATGTCAGTGGATATATACTTGGTATATAATTTAATATTTTTTCCTTCCAGTTAATCACACTTGTCCTGACAATCAATTCAAGTGCCATAATAACCGTTGCATCCCCAAGAGATGGCTTTGTGATGGAGCAAATGATTGTGGTAACAGTGAAGATGAATCAAATGAAACATGTGCAGGTAAAAATATTGTTTTAAACACCTTCATTGTGAGGTGACTGCATTTTATCCTAACCCTCCCCTAGTGGACATTCTAGTTAAAATTAAACTGTAAACTCCAGTGTAATTGCTGGGTCTGATTACAGCAATTTTAAATGAATTTCACGTTTTGATGCCAGTATAGTCTGAAGCCAGACGGTATAGTAAGTTAGAATATCATATATGACCCCATGCATATTGGGGCCTGCCAGCAACATACATTCTGCTGAAGGCATCTACATGCAATAGGAAAAAGTGCTCGTGAGTACAAACACAAATGCTGCTGGAGCACCAGTGGAAGGCTGGAGCTTTTTCTTGTGTGCTAGAGTATATTCAGTCACACATGGAGGCAGGAGGAATGGTGAGGTGATGGGGCAGGGTGGGGAAGGCTGGGATAGGGATGGATGGGAGCAGAATGAAGTGGCAACATGGGTGCAGGGAGGATGGAATGAGGCGGGGATGGAGTAAGGGTAGGTCGGAACTTGGAAAGGGTTGGATTCAGTGGCAGGGAGGGCTTTTTTGGAACTCAGCCAGCCAAAATGAGTTTCCTGCCATTGTTTCTTGTGCCACTTTCCTGGGCTCTCTACTGGACATCAGATCTCCAGATGTCATGCAAGTACCCAAGACACCACCTCAAGTACTACTGATGGCATCCATATAGTGGTTGAGAAACAGTAAACTGAAAATTATCTGTTTTTATGTGTTGTCTCTTAGCAAGAACATGTCAAGCAGATCAGTTTTCTTGTGCAAATGGACGTTGTATTCCAAATTCATGGCTGTGTGATCGGGAGGATGATTGTGGTGATGAATCAGATGAAATGGCATCTTGTGGTAAGTTAATTCATGGGCTTATTCAGACCAATTCAATCAAAAGATACTTCCTTTAAGTATGTATGACAAGATGCAAAGGCTGTGTGCACCTCTGTGCTGCCTGAATCTATCTCCTACTTCCACTTCTGCTCATGCAAGACCATGCATCTCCCTCCATGCAGCCCTTCAAAAATAGCTTGTGCTGCATGATAGGGAAGATAAGGAAGTAGATATTCCTTTATTCAATCAATCAATACTCTTTATTCCTTTATTCAATATCAATCAATATTCCTTTATTCAATCAATCAATACTCTACAATCCAGAGTAACTACAGGAGCACATAAGAGACATTACGTGCAATCGTAGTTACTGCACCACCTAGTGAAAACCTATGGGAAATTCATATTGCAATCCAGAGCAAATTGTTCTTACACCGGAGCAAGGACTTCCTGTAGTTACTCAGGATTGTGCCCTAAGTCTCCAAAGCTTGGCTTGACGTACTTGGAGCTGCACCAGCAAATTGCTGCTGGAAGACTGCATGGGTCATGTTGTCAGATTTGGGAAGGGGGCTTTAATTCAGCAGACACTGCTGCTACCAAAACGGCCTCCTTCACAGACCCAATCTGGCCTCCGTCATGTGACCTGACCAATCCCACTCTTGCCACTACCTTGTCATGTCCCTGTTCCTTGATCCATCATTACATCCAATTTCATAGTTTTATTGCACAAAATTAATAAAAATAATCTTCCTGTATATTATCTGGTCAAAAACTGATGTTGCCTAAGTTCCATTATTGTGATCCTTCCCTTTCAGTATCTGAGGTTACCCCGTAATATTTACCATTTTATGGAAAAAAATTGTTCCACTGCACCCATTCACCGTTAGAATCCATAAATATAAACTACTCATTGATTCAGTTGAATCTGTGTCCAGAAATTTTATAGACTATAACATGGCTCATTTATAAACCAGTGACAGAATTTCCATACATTTGCTGGACATAGTATCACAACCATGTTTAATATGGGAAGAAATAAAGCCCAAGGGAAGAAACAAAGCCCAGTGAAGATAAAATAGAAAGGAAGTGCTGATGTGTCAGGACTGCTGATGTGGATGTACCTTGAAATAGCTAACTGCTTGTTATACATAAACCTTGTGAATGATGAAAATAATGTAACCTGCAATATTCTAATTTGAACTGCTTAGTTTAGTAAAATTTTGTGAATTCAGGTTTAGGGCTGGTGCCTTGTGTGCATGGAAGCAAACTAGGCATATTATTATTAGTTTACAATTTCTTGTTTTGTTCCTACCTATTGCAGGAAACCTAAGATTTTATTTTATTGGCATATTGTTAATTTTATTATATTGTTATTTTAGCAGCGTAAGCACAGGAGTTCCACCACAGAGAGTTGCAGTAGTATACTGCATTCAGCATTACAAAAGTCCCCCTACATCTTGATGGGAGCACATCTTATAAATCTCTTTGTGGTATCCTCCCTATGTCCTCTCCCCACTGATTTCCCAAGGACTTAGAAGATGGGAGACGGGACTGAGAAACACCTATACTCCTCTTTTTTTAGTTCCAATCTTGCTTTGGGAGTCATTTAGGAGATCTTTTATCCTTAGATTTCCCCCCCCCCCTTTTCTCCCCAAGTTGTGTCATTTTTCTTCCACTTCTGTCCCCAGCTCCAAATTTGGGTGAGACCTATTTAATGAGTATATTTTGTCCCTGGGGACAAAATTTTTACTGCACAGCTGTGTAAATTGGTGCAAATCTGCTGCAATCCACTGTAAAATAAAACCCAGGAATGTGTTGTACATGTGTGGTCCAACACCACTGTTGCTTGCAGTGTCAGTGCTGGAGAAAGTGATGGACTGCCTTTGTCCCAATGGCTCACTCGCTCATTCTCTCTCTCTCTCCTTGAGTGAAAAGTGAAGCAGAGAGTTGATGAATCTTCTGGGTGGGTGGCAGGCCAAAGGGAAGCAGCAGACAGGAGCAGGGTGAGGATATTCCTTGTCTGCTAACCACGCACTTCTAACCCTCTTTTCAAAGTGTTAGCCGACAAGGGATATCCTCACCCTGCTCCTGTCTGCTGCTTCCATTTGGCCTGCCACCCACCCAGCAGATTCATCAACTCTCTGCTTCACTTTTCACTTTTATTTTACAGTGGACTGCAGCAGATTTGCACCAATTTACCCAGCTGATTCAGAATACTTAAACTAAGTGCTAAATGAAGCCACACATCAACCTATCCCTATTGTGACTCCTCTGAACAAAACCTTTATATACGACAAATTACAAAGGTTCTGAGTCATCAGCACTGCAGATCCACTGATGGACTTGCTGTGCTTAAATGGGAGAGGAAGAGTTGCCTCCATTTTGTCTCATCTTGTGTTCTGCTCACAGAATTATGCAGGAAGATATTAGTAATAATGTCTGGTAATCAGTTCAACAGAACAGGACTTCTTCCTCTGATTAAACGAGGCAAAAAGTACCTTCCCCTAAAAAAAAGAAAAAAAGAAAAAAGCTCAACAGTATATCTAGAGGTCACTACAGAGATTTCATTAAAGATTTCATCAAAAAGGATGCTTCTCAGTTCCTCCTTTCTTTTTTCATTATTCTGGAAAGGTTGTAACTTTCATTAGCTCCTTCTTATGTCACTTTCTGTGAAAAACGATAATTGTTTTTTAAATAAGCAAAAAAGTTCTTTTTTGACAAACTATGCTCATGGGAAACAGTAAAAATGTAAGGTAGTACACACATAGTAACCATGACAAATATCTTTTGTATAATTTTAACATGCACAGCAAAATCTAAACATCTTTGTAATTCCAAATGTCTAAATGGATTTAATACATTTACGTATTTAATACAATGAAAATTATTATATATAAAATAGAAAAAGCTAAAATATTCAGATGCTGTACTGTGGTTCTCAAACATTTAGCAAGAGACCCATAGCTATATATATAAAACTGAAAAGTCACTGACTCACTCATTCACTGACTCACACACTTATCAACGGTCAGCCAAAACCGCTGGGCCCAGAAGCGTGAAAATTGGTGAGGGTGTTCCTTCCATGATGGAGACACCCACCAAGAATTGGTTTTCGGAAATTTCAAACAGAAGGGGGTGAAAAGGGGCACAATGAGTTTTCCTCACTATAATTTACATTGAAGACTCCCTGAGTGAGGGATACTCTGCCCCAACCCCCGGACCTAGAAGCATGAAATTTGGGGAGGGTGTTCCTTATGTGACATGAACACCCACCAAGAACTGGTGTTGAGAAATGTAATCTTTAAGGGGCTGAAAAGGGGTGCAATGTGTTTTTGTCCTATGTTAACATTGAAGACTGACTGATCAACATCCAGCTGATGCATTGGGAGGGGTGATGGTGAGCATGAGGGATGTTGCGTATGGGGGGATGATGTACATGGAGAGATGGTGTGCATGGGAAGATGTTGTATGGGGGTATTGTGCATTGGTGGAACAGTGCGCTTGGGGAATGTTGTATGGAGTCTTGTGCGTGGGGGTATCATGCATAGGGGGATGATGCTCATGGGGATGATGTGCATAGGGGGTGTTGCATATGTTGCATATGGTGGATATTGTATGGGGGTATTTTGCATGGGGGACAATGTGCAGTGGATGGCATACAGGGGGAATCGTTGGCTGCAATCGTACCTGCTTACTCTTCCCACTTAAACACTTACCCTCCCCACTTACCCACTTATCCAGGAGTCAGTCTGTTTTACTCTCATTGTTAAAATCATATGTAGTGGACTCTTAAAAGTATATATCTGTAAGATTTCCCTAAATACAGTTACATACCATGGTAGCATCAAGTCTAATATGATAAAAATAAAATATTGAACTAATAGGGACCCACCTGAAATTGGTTTGCAACCCACCTAGTGGATTCTGACTCATAGTTTGAGAAACACTGTTATTCAAGAAGTTTAAAATTTGTGTACAAGAAGATAAAAATGCAGTCCCTATTGTGTCAAAATACCAAAGACTATGCAAATGTGCATTAAAGCAAATGAATGCTTGTATTAGAGAAAGACATTGTATTAGAGAAAATGTCAATACACAAGGAATGGATTGTTAACCCTTACTTTCTGTGCCATTTTCCCATCAAACTTTCCCAACTGCTGTTTGTCCTTGAATCAGATATTTTTTCAATAGTAAGCAAAAATTGAGCCTTAGAAAATACAAATAGAAACAGTAGTACAGTACAGTGCTCTTTATTACACAAACACTAATGTTGTAATACCAACTCAGGGTGAAACTACAGATGATGTCATTATGTAAAATACACAATTGTATGCATGTAACTATGTATGTAACTTTATAGATGGTTAAATGGCAATAGTCCACCATATATTTTAAAAGCTTAAATAGAAGCTATGGAAGAAACACCAGCTCGTTAGAGTATAGACATATTATAGGAAGGAACATAGAAAGCTTTGCATGAAATGATTTCCTGGCACTGAGAATTTGTTACCTGAAAATTCAGTTTGGAAATCTTCCAAATATGGCTGCTTGTTCTCATTAGCTATTTTGCATAGCATATATTTTGCATGTTTTTAGCATCCAAGGACAAAATGTGGGACTTATGACAGGTATCTTTAGTATCTTGATTTAAAATGTGAAGAATAAGAAATAAATAAGAAAAGAAGGGACATGTATTAATTCTGCTTACCGTAAGCGCATAAGAAAATTACATAAGTTTAGTAGAATCATGACCTTCAAGAGTTTCAATAATAATTGACACTGAGCACTTGTTTACTAAGCATTTTCTGTTTCAATTAAAGCCAAGTTAAACAAGGGAAATACTGAGCATATTGTCCTGCACTACCTAGTTTTTATTTTTTTCTTAAGCAGTAGATTTTGCTGTTATCCTTATAACATAACCAAGGCTGCAATCCTAAAGACACTTTCTTGGGAGTAAGACCCATTGAACACAAAGGGACTTACTTTTTAGTAGACATGGTTAGGATTGTGCTCTAGGTGTTCTGCAACAGTGGTTCCCAAAATGTACATGGAAGTTGGGATCAGCATAGGTGTTTATGGAGGGAAGGGTAGCAACATCACTTCCTTAATTGCGCTGCTTCTGTGAAAAGGATTAAAAAACCAAAAAACCTGGCCCATTACAGGTTTTGCGGTGTCTGTAACCCATTCTGAGGGCCTCCCTGTGCCTCAGGACGAATCCCTGATGTGATGTGATCAACATCTGTTTCCACAGCGAAAACTGGAACTGGGTTACAATTGCGTCAGGGAGCTGTTCTGAGACACAGTTGCCCTACAATCCAGAGTAACTACAGGAGCACTTAAGAGACATTACGTGCACCTGTAAGAGACATTATGTAAGCGCACATAAGAGACATTACATGCACCTGTACTGGGTGATGGGAGCTACAAACAGGGTCTTCTTGGCTCATTCTGTGCACTTATTCAAAAGCTTACAAGTACAGGTATCCCTATTTATCCACCAGGGTTCCATTCCAGAATCTCCCCTGGAGAAAAAAATATCTGTGTATAAAGAAAATAATGGAAAAATAGGTTTAAAGACTCACTTCCAGGCTTCTTGCTCCTCTATTGAGCCTAACTGAATAAGGTAGTGCCTCAATATATGCATGGGTTTTATTCTGGGATTGAAAAATGGAATGATTGCTTGCATGACTACCTCTATGCAAAAGTAGAAAAGCAGTTTTATTTGCAGTGGCCATTCATGTTGAGTCAAATCCATATATAAAAAGGTTGGACCTGTACAGTGCATAGAATACAGTACAGGTGAAAATCTTGCCATAGCCTACTTTAGTCTGCATATATACGTAATTTTATCCCCAACTTGGACTGATAGCAAGCAAGTTGTGATCATAATATTTGGGCATTCAGTAGTTTTTTGTGAGACAAAATGGCTGTTAAGAAATAATTGTGGAATCTTATTAAATGCAAATCTCTTACACTATGAATCATTGATGAATGAGCACAGGTGGAGAAGCAGGTTGGTTGTGATTCAAATCAGATGTGACTATTAGAAGAACTGGCTGTAATCCTGGGTATTTAGTACTTTCAGGTGCCTTTTTTGATAGACTCTTTAAAAATGTCTGGGAATTGTCCATAAATTTAGTTGTCTAAGAGGGGTGCAATTGCCAACACTAAACCTTTTTTGTAGCTGTATATGTGAGTGGAGCCCTGCTGGTATATATATATTTCACATTTCTCTATCCTTACAGAATTCCCAACGTGTGACCCTCTTATTCACTTTATATGCAAAAATGGACGATGCATTAGTAGAAAATGGCATTGTGATTCAGGTAAGTAAGAATTCTGTCCATTGCTAGACTGCATACATGTTCTCTAGCTGTCTACAGACACAGATATCAGAGACAGAAACAATCCCCTTAAACAAAAGATTGAATTTCTTGGTTAATAAAGTACTGGCTGAAAACATGGAATTGACTTTAAATATAAATACATTATGTATAATTACATTACATACAGTGTAATCCTATGTATATATAATTATACTCAGAAGTAAGCTTAGTTACTTCAGTGTGAATTCAGTAGGACTTTATTGTGTGAGGATTGCAGTATAAAAAATGGAATTTCTCTAGGAAATGTACAGGCAATACAGGTGGAATGACTATGTGTACTGAATGTATACACCTGTATATCTGTGCCAGGCATGTCACAAGTGGTACTGAATGAAAGGTGGGGCCGCTAGCTTAGTACATGCTCATGATTCTTAATCCATGAGCATACATTACTCTGTTTTCAGACAGAAAGCATAATATGGATTAAAGCTTATTAAACCGAGATATTGTTAAAGTAAATGTATCTTAAATTCCATTTTCTGTTTTGAAGATCATAAGAATGTATAAGACTTTAGTTTAAAAAATCTCTATACATTTTTTACAGATGATGACTGTAGTGATGGCAGTGATGAACTGGATTGCATTCAGTCATGTTTTGACAATCAGTTTAGATGTTCCAGTGGTAGATGTATTCCAGCTCATTGGATTTGTGATGGTGATAATGACTGTGGAGACTTCAGTGATGAAAGCAAACCAAATTGCACCAAAGAAGGTTGGTATATTTTATACTTGCCCTTCTACTCGTATATATTTTATGCCCTTCTACTCATCTGTATTTAAAATATTTAATGTACGTTCATAGTCAATAGTGGCATCAGATGTAGGTCCTCTGTTGGCTTTTATAGGAGAAGGGGCAAGAAGAAATGTCCACTTTTTTCTTCCCTTTCCCAGTGAATAGTAGAAATATAATAATCAGAATAAAATAGAATAATTTTAGGTGGTTAAATTGCAGGACTTCAAAAAGCCCCCCGGAGGTAATCCACTCAGAGGGCTACGGTTGGGCCAAGTCTGAGGAAACAGAACTACCTTGGTAACCCTCCAGAGGCTCTAGCAAACTCCAGATCTTTTCTGGAAATGGGGCAGGCCAGCCAGCCTGCTTGTTCCCATATGGATTAGGATTGGGCTGTAAGTTTGGACATACATGTCCATGTGTTCTTAGTGGTTCAGTAAGGTTTTTTTAACAGAAAGGTTTCAAAGCAGCCAAAGTCATTATTACAAAGCCCTATTCCAAACAAAGCCACTCCATAGTTTATTATATTAGCCTTCTCAATTCCAGTACAAGTACTTCACTAGTATATTTTTTGAATATGTGAACAATTTTTCCCATTGTGACTTGAAGGTAAAAATTCCAAATTTGCTTTCAGAAAATAAGTCATGCCATTTGAATTCATGTAGATTTGAATTCTTCATAAGCATACAAATTTAGCTTTACAGGTTTCCTGTATTCTAATTTTTTTCTTACTCCAGCAAATGAATATTTAAACACAAAAAACCAGTGTGAATTATTAATATGTGTAGGTGTGTTTATCCGCAGGGTACAGTTTAGTTTGAGGCTAAACTGCCAGTGAAAATGTGAATTTAAAAAACCCTGTTTAAAATTTTTACTTGAAATTCTTTATAAAATGTTCACTCTGTTTATATAACCAGTTTTATTTGCAGTAGATCATTACTTATCAAGTAAGAGAATGATGTCATATTTGCTGGGAAAAGGTTAAGATTACTTGAATGGATGTAGTCTGAATGAAATCTAAGAAACAGCAGAGTCTATTGATCTATTAAATTTTAATTAAGCTAATTAGAGTAAAAATTATGAAATGGCATCACTGCAGCATGAATGTACTCTTGTGCAGTGTACCAATTATAGTCAAAGCAGTCCGAGTCATGTCAGGTTCTAAACATTCAGTCAAAGGGGTAGCTGAATGAATTATTCTTATTATCTTGTTTAAAATCACAAACCTTTTAGCCAAATGACTGACAAAATGTTTTCCTGTGTGAAAGGACTCACAGTTTTAAAAGGATCACAAAGAAGACACCAACAACAGTCATGAGTGTAATTTCTGTGTCAGAGTAAAAACATTGGAACAGAGTTCTTTGGCCATTTCAGCCCAGGACCCCTTTCAAACTTTGGAATCTGACCAGGACCCCCCTGTCAAACTTGCTATCCCTAATCCGGGACACAAGGCTAAAAAAGAGGACCTGTCCAAGAAAAAGAGGACACATGGTCCCTCTGCCCCCAAAAGCCCATGCTCTCTCCCACCCCACTGTCCCCAACCTAACAGGTCCTCTCTTATCGCCAGCTTCCCCCAAGCCTCCAGACTCTCTCGCATCCCACTGCCTCCAACCTGCACATGCATTTTCAAGCACATACACCCACACACATCCAAACACCTTTTATTCCTTGCACTCACTCACACACCCACACCAAACATACCCACCCCATGCACTCTCTCACACAAGCAAGAGGCACTTGCAGAGCAATGGGGAGGTTGGCTGCACGCCCTCCCAAAGCCTGGTTGCCCCCTTCTTTCTGAGAGCAGGGACCTCCCTGCTCAAAATGTAGGCCACCAAGAAAGGTGTAGAACATAAAAAATAAAAGCACAAAACGCTTGCTTTCATGTGCTTAATTAATACACTATATAACAGAATTTTACATTTTAAATTATTACATATACAATTTATTACATATAATTTATTAATTCCAAGCAGGCTATAAGCTGCCTGCTCAAAAGGAAAAGGAGGATAGGATACATGGGTACATGGATAAAAAGAGGATGTGTCCTAGAAAAAGAGGATATCTGATTAAAAATAAATAAATAAATAAATAAACAGCTTTAAATGCCCACCCCCACCCCAAAAAAAGCATTCAAACCCCGGAGGGATAAGGACATGAAATTAGAGGAGTTTGGACTATTTTTACAAATAATTTTTTTAAAAAAATTCACATTACCTGTAGAGCCATTTCTATCATTTTCTGTATTGGGGGGGGGGGGGGGGGCTGCCTTCAGGAACACTTGAAAGCTCCAGATGCCTGGGATCAGAGCCATGCTGGAAGCCTTGCACCCCCTGGACTGACCTTCCACACCAGTGTTTGCTTATTTGCATGTAAATGCGGCTGTGCAGGGAGGTGGGAACTTTCTTCTGGGGTGATTTTGGGGGCTACACTCATTGGATCAGGACCAGGGTGACTAGGTGCCCAAATTTCAAAAGGAGGACAAGGTCTTGGATTCCTATCCGCCTGGGCTTTCTGGCAGGCAATAGCACTGTTGCCTACTCATGAGTAAAGCTGCAATACTGGGCACTTTCACTTTCCTATAGAGCTCAATGCATATTTTTAGTTTTAGTTTTGGGGCCATAATATTTGATAGGAAGGAGATATTTCAAAGCCGATTCTTGCATTGGATTCTGCTCTTCAATATGAATCCAACGACATATGGAATGATGGGGTACTGCACACCATTGCAAAGTTCCAAAAAGAAGCCAAAATGGAGGACAAAGAAGCTCTTTCAGAGGACACCCAGACAGAAGGCTAAACAAGAGGACAAATCCAGAAATTTCCTGTCATATGATCACCCTGATCAGGACCTGTCTGGTATCCTTGGATTGCTCTCAGCCTGCCCTTTCCACTGGACTATGCCACATTTGCTTACTCATGAGTACAGCCACGATATAAATTAGTACTTTTATTTTCCTGTGCATTTTCTATGCATATATTTGCTTTTCAGTTTCTTGGCCATAACATTTGATCGGAAGGAGCTATTTCAAAACAGATTGTTATGTTGGATTCAGCTCCTCAAGACAATTCCAACAACATACGGCATGATGGGGTAGTGCACACCACCGTGAAGTTGATTTTTTGGCATCTCCAAGACCAAGATGATGGTACCTCAGCCTTTGTGACCCACTTGTGGGGGTTCTGTGACACCCCCCCCGGGGTCGGGACCCCCACTTTGAATACCACTGCATTGGAACATAAGAATTGCCTTGCTGGATGAGGCCAAAGTCTCATTAGTCCAGCTTCTTGTTTCACACAGTGGCCCACTAGATGTCCTGAAAGTACTCAAGACAAGAAGATATCTGTATGCTGCTGCCACTCTCTTCTTACATCTAGCAGCCAGAGATAGGCCACCTCTAAAACTGGGAGGTTGCCTATATTCATCATGTCTTGCAACCTGTGATAGACTTTTACTCCATAAATCTGTCTAATCCTCTTTGAGATACATTCCAGGCCAGGTGTCATCAAAATGTACTGTGGCAAGGAGTTTACAGGTTAATTATACACTGAGTAAACTGTATGGCATTCGCTCATGAAAATTACTTCCCAGGAATGTAATGAGAATGGCTGAAAATGACTGATGTTGTTCAGTAATGTCGAGTCCTAAGCAGGCAAACTGGGTGTAGCTTGCTCATTATATTAATTTGCCAGCGACAGGGTACAAATCCAACCTTGTTATACACTGATTTTTTAATACACAGATTTGACTCAACACAAATGGCCACTGCAAATGAGAAGGAACATGCTCATTCCTGGAGAAGGAGAAACAAAAGCCATTTTTGAACAACTGTAAATTTTAATTTTTTAAACTGCTTTTATTTAACACATTATTTGTATCAGTTGGAAGTTCAGAAAGCAAAACCTGCAGGTTTTGAAGCATGACCTTATTCCATTAGGAGTAATGGAGGAGCAGCTGGAAATGGGTCTTGAAATCTAATTTTTCCACTTATAGAATCATAGTGTTGGAAGGGACCCAGTGGATCATCTAGTCCAACCCCCTGCCTGTAGCAGGAAATCCTCACCTTGTGGGGTCCTGGGTCTCGAACCCTGGCCTGCTGGTTAACAGGCACAGTGTCTTAACCACTTGCACCACCAGAGGACCTTTTTTATGCAGTGGTTTTTTTTATCCCATTCCATATAAGGAATGGAAACCTAATGGATAAAAAGGAACACTTTCAGTCAGTTTATGGTTGATATTGATCTCTGATTAAGTATTTAAATGCCAATTCATTGCAGTTAGTCTAAAGAAGAGTGAGAGTGTTGTATTGTCTCTTCCAGTGCAGTTCTCCATATAGTTGATGGCTCAGCAGTCCCATCTAAGTTTTTGCTTTCATGAATGTTTGGTCACCCATTTATATATTGAAAAGTCTTACAACCTGTAGACAGCTAAGCTCTGATTTCCTGAAAATTGTAATGTCATGAGCTCAGTTTCATTGTAATGACAACCAATATATTCGTAATGAATTTATTCTCAAAATACCTCTTTATGCTATAGTCTGAAACATAAACATCTGAATTTTATGTTGTAGGGTTTGAAATACATGATGCTGAGGGGAAAGTACTGTACTATGAGGTTTGAAACACTACTTCTTGCCTGCTTTGAAAATTGATGAGATGACTTTGAGCAAGAATTGAGTGAAATTCCCTCAGAGTAACAGCACAGAATAGCAGTGTAAGAACTTCAAAGAGGATGGAGAGCAGTTACAGTGGTGAACTTTGCAAAAGCTGGAGTTATATTACAAATATTTTTTGTATAGTTCCTTAGGTAACTGGAAGTTCTTAAGTCTTAAAACAAAATGAGCATGTTGCATCAATGCAGCAATTTTCTTATCTTCTCAGGATTGAAAGTCCAATTTAATGAAGTGAGTAATTATTTTTTTTAAAGATGCTTTCAAAATTACAGTCTGCATATGCTTGCAGTTACCATAGAGGAAGAAGAAGTCAGGATGAACATAATTGCAGACCTTCAGTGAAAATGAAATTAATGAATTCCACATGGTGGAAGTAACAGACCTTGATTTGTACATGCATTGGTATTGGTAATGGAGATAATGTTAGGCACGGATGGATGACAATTGTCTTCAGCCCTCTTGTACCCATTTTCTCTAACCACTGGTGTGAAACGCAATAGACAAATGGGAAAGTTTCATTTGAACTCATGAAAGCTTTTACCTTCTGTCCCCGTGTGAATGAATTGTGCAAAAAGTGGGATTAATTCAACAAAGAGAAAGGATGGGGATCAAGAATGAACCATTTGTACACATTATGAGGCAAGACTGCTAAAACTAATTTCTAGAAGGTATTGATATCTTTAGAGTAAATGCTAACTTTTCTTTCCCCTCAAGCTTGACAGCAGCCTGGTAATTAGGCCCTCAGACTGTCTCAAACCACTGAATATTGCAGGGTTTTTGGCTCCGTGTGTGTTTGGGATTCAAATCTGTCAGACACTCATTTGTTTGCTGTAGAGCTGCTACAGGTTATGAGCTAAGGATGAGTGGAAACACCAGGCTCTACTCCATGAGTTTTGGCAGGGAGTGAATTTATTCTGTTAAAAATTCCACAGTGGATTTAAGAAGCTAGAATGGCTTTTACAGTTCACCCCAGCACTGAAAACTAATTAAAACATTTCCTTTACCGCATCTGATGTCTTTGGGACATGAGGGAGGGGTGTCCTTGCTTCTTTTCTTCTTCATAAAACTGGATCACAAGCTGTTAAGGCTGGGGACAGAGTATTGTCCATGTTCTAGCATAGAGTTGAAAGCCAGTCAAGAAAAGGGAAAATATATTTTCCTTCACAAATAACAGTGCTGCAAACCTATTTTGGTAAAGGTAGGCTACAGGCAGTGTAAAAAATATTCTTATTCATATAAATTGACTTTCAGTTTTGGTTTGAGTGTGAGTTGTATACTCAGTTCCCCTTTATCTGTTATAACAATTAATTTTAGAAAGGATTGTTTCATGTGCTACACAACTGGGCCTTATACAGTGCTTTGTGGGAGAAGATGTGAGAAAAACAGAACACTCTTGATAACTTTTAATTATTATTTTGCTCTAGAAACAGCATCTCTTGGAGGATGTAATGGGAAAGAATTTCAGTGCCATCCTGATGGAAATTGTATTCCTGAATTTTGGCGCTGTGATGGAGAGAAGGATTGTGAAGATGGCAGTGATGAAAAATACTGTAATGGAACTATACGCCCATGTGATGAGAAAACAAAATTTTCTTGCAAGACCACAGGTACACATATATGCTGAGTTATAATTTGCTGTTTTACTGTATTACTTATAGCACTGTCTCCAAAGAGGCTGCAGTCAGAATTGGACAGACAAGGATGAGAAATGTTGTTTAGCCCTTTCCCCTGCCTATTTTCCCACAAGCTCTCATCTCTAAGCCAAAGTCTGCTCAATTAGGTGAGCAAATTGGAATTTGTAGTAAAATCTGTGGAATCTGTGGAAAAATTCAGAGGGCAGAAAATTCCACAGCAACTCTAGCACTACGGACATCTCATGTACAGACAGTCTTCAATACCCGTGGATCTGATAACCACAATTTTAGTTATTCCCAGGGGTGATGCTCATTAATATCTTACTTGAGCACATGCTCATTAATATCTTACTTGCAAGTTTTTTTCTTGTTTAAACAAGTCCCTATAAGCGTTTAAGCTTATAGTGCAATATGAACATGCTGGAGATAGCCTAAATACTTGATTAAACAAACTCTAATGTGAAAAGAAAGCAGTTCACTTTCCATTCCTGTTTAGCATTAAAGCAAGTTTAGCTAGTTTATTCAAGCTAGTTTATTCAAGGTATTTGGGTTGCTGGTGGCATGTTCACATCATGCAGCAAGCTTAAACAATTATAGTAACTTGTTAAAAAAACACTGTGTGGAAAAGATGATTAACAATGTTAAGGAGTGCATAGGGGCATGCATCCCCAGCGCCTTTCTGTGTTTGCAGGAGGCTTGTGGTACAGATCACCTCCCCAATATGTGGATGTGCTTGTACATGCTGTGAAACATCTATCAAAAAGGTTATATTTATTTGACCTTACTGCTGCTTAAAGAGAGCATTTCCCCTTCTTTTGCTTTTTCAATCTATTTGTGACATAATGAACCCCAACAACTCTGGCAAGTATAGAAGCTTTTTGATAGCTCGGTTTTCTCATTTACGTCTTTAAAAATCAAGATTTACCCATATATATTCTCTCTCTCTCTCTCTCTCTCTCTCTCTCTCTCTCTCTCTCTCTCTCTCTCTCTCACAGACACACACACACACACAGACATGAATACATGAATTCAGATATATGAATACATGAACTGAGTCCTTTGGCAGTTTTTGAGGGAACTCTATTACCTTAATAGAAAGAGAGGAAACACCTTGTCTTTTTAGTAAACTTTGGCTGCAATCCTAAGCACACTTTCCTGAGAGTACGCCCCATTGAACACAGTAGGACTTACTTCAGAGTAGACATTGCACACATTACACCCAGTGTTTTTCCTTTACTGCTGAAATTTCAAGTGACATTGGTAATGCAACAACTATTATTCTGAAGTGGAATGTGCAGTCTTATTCAAAGATTTGGCCAAGCAAGGAACATTAGTTGAATAGTTGTCTACTCTTGTCTCAAGAGATTATCAAATTTATAGAAATTATGGTGAACAGGCAGCTTTAGAGTCTATTTGTTGTGTATTATGATAGACAAGAAAGGGAAGAGACCTATCCACTCAAATTCCCATTACTGTTGGAATAAAACTCTTATTTTCTGTGTTATGATTCTATCAGATGCTCCGCCCCACCTGCTGTCCCCAAATCTGCTGTTGCGCTTTCCGTCAAATAATTTCAAAGCATTAGTCACAGATAATTAATTACATTTGAAGAAAATACTGAAAATAATTAGTAAAAGAAAACCATTCACAGATAACTTTGCTTTTTTTGAATAAAAAAAATTATTCCACAATTCTTATAGCACTTACCTTTTATGGTAGTTACTTCCTTTCAACAAGCTTTTACCATCCCATGTTTCTAATGCTCCTAATTAGGTACTCAGAATGAAGTAAAATGAACAAAAACTTATCTGCTGTAAATAAGAAAAGAGTATGGAAATCACATGCCCTTTGGATATTTGGAAATAGAAACTGACATTTAGTTGTATTTCTAAACGTGCCTGCTAGCAACAATTAAGCTTTTTCAAATGGAATATTAAAAGCTGTGATTACTACTTATAAATGGAAAGGCATTGTTTCTGACATGTTCCCTTTTAGATAAAAACTTCAGAAATGCTAGTTCACAAATATCATTACACTTGTGGTAATGGTTTGCAAGATATTAATGCTAATGAGAAGGCTGAATCTAATTCCCATCTTTACATCTCTAATCTCAGTAGATTTGTTCACACCAGATATCATAAGCTGGTGAACAAAGATATCATAAGTGAACAAAGGTTCACTTACTCTGAAGAGATGTCTCCAGCTGTCCCTATCATAGGATGCCTTCTACACTTCCGTGGCACTGCACCCCTGCATCAGTGGGAAGGGAATAGGTTGGGTAGTAAGCTGAATTTATTCAGTGTCTTTCTGGGAATTTGGCATTATTTCTTCCTGCAAGGACTGGTGATTAATAATAGAAAAATTATTACTACCAGAATTGACCCATTGTTGGCAGAGTAAAATGTGGCTGAACACCAGATGGCACTGCAGGGCCCCAGAGCCTCAGTGGAAATCATCAGGAATGGGGAACTGGTGAGCACCAAGTGACAGGCAGTGGAGAGTGGAAGGCAGTGGTGGGCAGCAGACATTGGCAGGAAGCAGTGGGCACCAAAGAGCACCATAGGCAGTGGGCAGCACCAGGCACCACTGAGCAGTCGGCAGTCGGCACCACTATGCTCCACTGGGCATCCCTACCAGGCACTGGAAATCTGTGGGCACCAGCAGATACCAGTGGGCACCATCAGCTTGGAGTACCACTGGGGACCACTTGATGTAATTACTGACACCATTGGAACCTTTGGGCATTATGTACCACCAAGCACCCCTGCTGGGCACCAGCCACCACCAGGTAATACGGGGCTCCGGGCAGCAAATACCACTGGGCAGAAGGGGCCACAAAGCACCACACGTTACCAAATAGGTTCTTGTAACTATCACCAAATAGGTTCTTAGAGGGTCCTTACATCACAGAAGGAATATGCTCCCCAAATTTCATGTTTCTAGGTCCAAGTGTTGGGGCTGGGCATTAATCAGTCTGTGATTCTTCAATATTAAGTCTAGGGACAAAAACACTTTGTACACCTTTTCAGCCCTTCCTTTTAGAATTTTTAAAATTGGTTTATAGTGGGTGCCTACGTCACAGAAGAAATACCCTCCCCAAATTTCATACTTCTAGATCCAATGGTTATGGCGGGTATCAGTCAGTCAGTCAATCAGTCAGTCAGTTAGTCAGTTAGTCAGTGACAAATCAATTTTATAGATAAATATGCAAGCAGAGGTGTTTAAAAATTGAGTGAAAGATGCCGCTAGGGCTAAACCACAATGGCTGCTGTGGGGCTGCAGGATGCAGCTGTAGCCATTTGGGTGCTGCTGCACATAGTGGCAGTAGCAGTGCCTTTAGGATTGGGCTGCCTATCTTTTCTGATGAAATTTTGAGAAACCTGTAATATTAGGAAAAAAATTATGCCCTGAATCCTACTGGGGCCTTGTGCTGTTGGATTTAGTGGCAGTGAATCCAGTTGTAGAACCGGTATTTCTAATTTTGACATAACTGACTTCTATAGCAGGTAAAAAGCATCACGGATGCTTTCTATAGCATAGAAAGCATCATCAATGGAACCTCAGGAAAGCCATTCCATAGTTAAATAAGCTTTCTTTCTCTGTGTACAAGATACCAGACTTCCATTTTACAAATGTTTTTGAAAAATTCTCCATCATCATCTTACCATTTTCCCTTCTTACAAAAACAAAGAGACAAAGAAATACATTTTAAAATTTTTGTTTGATGTAGTTTTACTCTATTCTGCAATATTGGTTTAATGTCAAGAATTCAACATCCCATTTGCAGAGCAAATTAAAAATGTAAGACTATTAAATACTTCAGAACTTCTGATTGAGATCTTCGCAGGCAGAAATTATGCCTCCCCACTCCTCCTGCCCCTGTATATGTTAGAGCTATTAAAATAAAAGATGAATGAATATACAACAGTTATTTAGAGAAGACTAGTGACTGAAATGATATGTAGAAGACAGAAAAATTTATGCATCATTATATGATGGTAATCCACAAATAAAACATTCAAATTGAAATTAATTTATCAAACATATATATTAATAAATGTTTAAATGTAGACTTTTTTGAATCCTGACAAAAAATTAATTTGCTTATTGATAATGCATTTTGGTTTAGTAAATAGCAAGTGTCTTGCCTATTGACGCACAGGGAGAATCTTATATTGCAGACTATTTTCTTTTCATTAAGATGAAAGGACATCAAGTAAACCCAATTACACTAATAGCTTCGATATCTATAAAACAGATGAAAATTATGGTGGCATTTTATTGTGTGACTTACATCAATATACTTTGGATGTGAGAAATTTACTTGGTATTAGATTTTTGATTAGTATCCAATTGGCTTCATCTCCACAATTAAATGGAATTTCACATCAGTCAACAGTGCAGCACTCTTGAAGGGAAGGGAAGAATGAAATTCTCATGCTTTAGGGTGGTAGGTTGTTTTTAAAAATGTTTTTATAACAATATTATTGTCTGTTATTAATGTTAGCTGCCTTGAGTTGGCCTGGCTGATAAAGGTGGGACAAAAATTACAAACAAAAAAATAAATAAATATGCATGCACTCCTTAAGGAGGCCAGAGAGAATGGCCAAGCTAAGCTGGCATAAATAGGCCATATCCTGAGCTTACATGTGAAATCCACAGGGCTTGGAGGCCTCTAGGCTGGCCTAATTGCTGCTTAAAGTGGCAGCAGCACAAGGATAGCATGCTCACTCAGCTGTGGGAATTGTGCCATATCCTGAAGTGGACTGGCGTAGTTGTGTCATATCTTGAGGTTGAGAGGCTGGAGTTGCATTTAGACTGGCCTAGGATTCAGAATTTTTCCCATCACTTCCATTTTTGTTCTGACTTATTATGGACCCCTATGGGTCTACTCAGATTTACGCCTGCTTCTGAGATGGTGTAAGTCAGAAGAGCTGTGAGGGAGCATGTCTTCACTAGAAACAGGTTGTGAATATAGCCTAATTGCACTCTTCTAAGCCATGACACATATGTCCTCAACATGCCTGTGCAGTGCTGTCTAGGCTAGCCCTGCTTGGCTAGTGCAGGTCCATCTGTCTTGGGCCAGGTAAAGTGGACATACACTAGCCCAGGACCTCTCTGCTGTAGGTAGGCTGGCCTATCTGACATTAGCTTGTCCCAGTGCCAGACAGGCTGGCCGAAATGCATTTCAGGATAGCACCCTGAGTTTTTTTAATGTTTGTTTTTTGAGAAGCAGGCTAGGAGAAGTAAGGACTGTTGTGAAAGAGGATAATAATGAATTAAAAGGTAGAAGAGACAGGAGCATATGGCACAATTTTGAAATCAGGGAGAAGTTGACTTTCCCTACAATCCAGAGTCACTACGGGAGCACGTAAGAGACTTTATGTGTACCCGTAGTTACTGCACCACCTAGTGAAAACCTACAGGAAATTCATATTGCAATCCAGAGCAAATTGTTCTTAGACCAGAGCAAGGACTCCCTGTAGTTACTCAGGATTGTGCCCTAATTTATTTTTGTTGTGGAGTGTGTTTTTGTTGTTTTTGGATGTGTTTGATTTGGTTTTTTAATTATGTTGCCTTTGTTTAGAAGTCTAACAATGCAATCCTAGGTAAGGAGTATGTCCGGTTCATTGTAATGAATCTTTCTCCCGGATAGGTATGCTTAGGACTGCTTTCAACATAAATCCCCAGAGTTGGGAACTTAGCTCAAATGACTCGTGAAGTGCTTCTGATTCATTTTCAAATCAAGTAATGGGAGACAGTGATTTCGATTTGAGTCAAATCCAACAGGACTCTTCCCAACACTCGAAAATCCCTCACTGCATCCATTGGATAGATTTTTAATTGCTGGATATCTCCTCATAGAATCATAGAACCCTAGAGTTGAAAGGGACCTAGTAGGTCATCTACTCCAACCCCCTGCCTATAGCAGGAAATCCTCCTACATCATCCCCGACAGATGCTCATCAAGCCTCTGCTTGAATACCCCCAGTGAGGGAGAGTCCACCACCTCCCTTGGCAATCTGTTCCACTGCCGAACCGCCCGAACCGTCAGGATTTTTCCGGATATCCAACCGGAATCTCCTTTCTTGCAGTTTGTACCCATTGGTTCTAGTTCTGCTTTCAGAAGCAGCTATGAACAAATGAGCCCCTTCCTCCCTATGACAGCCCTTCAGGTATCTGAAGAGGGCAATCATGTCTCCCCTCAGCCTCCTCTTCTCCAGGCTGAATATCCCAAGTTCCCCCAACCTTTCCTCATAAGACTTTCCTTTCATCCCACTGATCATTCTTGTCGCTCTCCTCTGGACTTGCTCCAGTTTGGCTGCATCTTTCTTAAAGTGAGGTGCCCAGAACTGAACACAGTACTCAAGGTGAGGTCTGACCAATGCTGAATAAAGAGGAACTAGAACTTCTTGCGACTTGGAAGCTACAGTCCTCTTAATGCAGCCTAAAATTGCATTTGCCTTCTTTGCAGACACATCACACTGCTGAATCATGTTCAGCTTCTGATCCACAGCGACTCCAAGGTCCTGCTCACATGTTGTGCTGCCAAGTATCCCCCATTTTATACCTGTGTTTTTGGTTTTTATTTCCTAAGTGCAGAACCTTGCACTTCTCCCTGTTGAAGTTCATTCTATTTGTTACAGCCCAGGATTCCAGTTTATCCAGATCCTCCTGGAGGTTTCTCCTGTCTTCTGATGTGTTTGCTTCTCCTCCCAGCTTGATGTCATCTGCAAATTTGATCAGGCTCCCCCGTATCCCTTCCTCCAAGTCACTGATGAAAATGTTAAAGAGGATTGGGCCCAAGACAGAGCCCTGGGGTACCCCACTTGAAACCGATCTCCAGGTTGATGCAACCCATTTACTAAAACCCTTTGAGTGCAGCCATCGAGCCAGTTGCAGATCCACCTAACAATTGCCTCATCTAGCCCATATTTTTCCAACTTCCCAATTAAGATGTCATGTGGGACCTTGTCAAATGCTTTGCTGAAGTCAAGATAAATGACATCCACAGCATTGCCACTGTCCAGTAAACTCATAACCCGATCAAAAAAGGAGATCAGATTTGTCTGGCAAGATTTATTCTTGGTAAATCCATGCTGGATTGTTTTGATCACCAAGTACTTTTCTAGATGTGCACAAATTGTGCGTTTTATAATTGGTTCTAATACCTTGCCTGGAACTGAAGTCAAACTGACTGGTCTATAATTTCCCGGGTCTTCTTTTTTCCCCTTCTTAAAGATTGGGACTACATTTGCCCTCTTCCAGTCCAGTGGCACTTCTCCACTCCTCAAGGATTTCTCAAAGAAGATCAACAGAGGCTCTGCAAGGACATCTGCCAGTTCCTTAAGAACTCAAGGATGCAGCTCATCTGGTCCAAATTACTTGAATTCATTTAGACCAGCTAACTGGTTTCGAACCAGTTCTCTGTCAATCATAATCTGCTGTTCTGCACCATCCATGTTTTCATTACCTCTTTGGGGATGCAAGCACATCCCCGCATCAGCCAATGATCCCCCACCCCTTTTTTCGCAGCTCTCCATCTCAGAATAGATGGATGCAAAGTAGGAGTTGAGCAGATCTGCCTTCTCCTGGTTTCGAGACACCTGTTGTCCATCCTTGTCCAAGAGCAGCCCCTCGTTTCTCCTCCTGTTCCTTTGGGCATATCTAAAGAAGCTCTTTTCGTTTTCCTTGACTCCCCTGGCCAGCCTCAGCTCATTCTGAGCTTTAGCATTCCTGACCACCTCCCTACAGGACCAGACTATCTGCCTGTACTCCTCCTTGGAGATCTTTCCAGTCTTCCATTCCCTATACTTCATTTTCTTTAACTTCAGCTGATCCCCAAGTTGCTTGTGGAGCTAACCTGGTTTTTTCAGGTTTTTCCCCCCTTTCTTTTTCTTAGGAATTGTTTCTGACTGAGCTTGCAGAAGCTGCCTCTTAAGGAGCTCCCACCCATCTTGGGCCCCTGTTCCTGTTAGTTCATCAACCCATGGGATCCCACCTATGACTCCTCTAAACCTGTTGAAATCAGCCTTTCTGAAGTCCAATATAAGGGTTTTACTGTGTACTCTTTTTATGTCCCACAATATTCTAAATTCCAGCAGCTCATGATCACTTTCCCCTAAAGTTCCCGCCACGTTGACCTGGTCAATCAGCATTTCACGATTTGTTAAGATCAGGTCAAGGATGGCCCCTCTCCTCGTTGTTTCCTCCACCTTCTGGACCATGAAGTTATCTTCCAGGCCCATCAGGAATTTATTGGAGCTTCCGTGTTTGGCTGAGTTTGTCTCCCAGCAAATATCTGGATAGTTAAAGTCCCCCATTACTACCACCTCATATTTCTTTGCAACGCATTCCAGTTGCTTCAAGAAGACATCGTCCACTCCTTCTCCTTGGCCTGGCGGACTATAGTAGACACCCACCACAATGTTTTGCTTCTTGCTTTCCCCCCTCTCCTTTCCCCAAACGCACTCCACAGGAATATCTGGCCCAGTTTCCTGAATTTCAGAGCAGGTATATATGTTCTTGACATATAATGCTACTCCACCTCCCCTTTTGCCACTTCTGTTCCTCCGGAACAGCTGATAGCCTTCCAATTGTGCATTCCAGTCGTGGAGTCGTCCCACCAAGTTTCAGTTATTCCTATCAAATCAAATTTCCCTTCACTTGCTAAAAGCTCCAGCTCATCTTGTTTATTTCCCAGGCTCTGTGCATTTGTGTAAATGCAACATAAGCCCTGGAGGTTGCAACTCACTGCATTTCCCCCCTGTTTTTTAAGGCCAAGCCCCTCGAAATATTTTTGAGTTACAGCTGTGCCCTGGTAATTTCCATCCAGAGCATTTTCTTTATTCCTAAATTCCCTTTGGGCATAACCCACCCCCTTCTTATTTAGTTTAAAGCCCTCCTGATCAGGTTGGCCATCTCCCGTCTGAAGACAGCTCCCAACCCGTGTGATGCAGTCCATCCTTTGCTAGGAGTCCCTCCTCAAGGAAGCTCAGCCCATGATCCCAGAATCCAAATCCTTCTTGTAGACACCATTTACGGAGCCAGCTATTGACCTGGAAAATTTTGCCATCTCTCTGAGGACCTTTGCCAATTACTGGGAGGATGGATGAGAATACCACTTGGGTATTCCCCAGATCCTTAATCTTCCTCCCCAGAGCTTCATAATCCCCAACTATCCTTTGGAAAGTTTGCTGAGCAGTATCGTTTGTTCCTACGTGGATGAGTAAGAACGGATGGGGATCAGCAGGTGAGATCATCCGTGGTAACCTCTCCATGATATCCCGTATCCTGGCACCAGGGAGGCAGCACCCCTCACGGGAAAACAGGTCTGGTCGGCATACAGTTTCCATGCCCCTCAGGAGAGAATCTCCAATTACCACCACCCTCCTCTGTGTTCTCTTTTTTTGTCGTGATTTCCCACACTTATTGGTTTTGGCAGCTGTTGGGTTCTTTGAGGGGGATCTGCAGGCATTCCAGTAAGGGGAATTATTGCAGGCCTCCCAGGATCCAGTGTAGGCATGCTAGCAAAAGGAACTTCAGCCAGCATGGTGGAATCTAAGAGACTCTGGAAACAGTTGTTTAGCTCCAGTGGTTCTTGACCTCTCCTGTTCTTTTTTGTCCTGACTGTCAGATGCCTCCATGAAGAGACATCATTGTTGAAGTTCCCACTGGTATCATTCCCACTCGGGAAGCCATCCGAAACTTCCCTTTGGAGAAGTAATGTGTGCGTTGCACTGAGGAACTCCTCAGATGCCTTGATTTGACGAATGGTGGAAACTTCACCCTCCAATGCTGCCACCTTCAACTCCAACAGTGCAATAAGTTTGCACTTGCAGCATCGATAATCCCCGGGGTCCTTGGGCAAAAACACAAATATGGCACAAGTGGTGCATGTCACGAGAAGGTTAAGAGGTTAAGACGTATGGGATTCTTTGTTGTTAAGTATAGGAGAGAAAACATGTTGCATCCCTTTTGACACTCTTAGGATTTGAATTTGAATAGGGTGCAGAGGAGTCTGGAAAGTGGTCCCAGCAAATGGTTAACTCTAAGCCAGGTTGAGGCCTGTGAAAATACAGAAGCATTCAGCTGTGTAATATCAGCAATCTGGCCTTCAGGGTCAGTATTGGTGAGAACTGGCCACGCAGCGACCCTGCACTTCAACCTGGTTTTCGCATTCCAGAGCCATTTTCACCCACTCACAGTTAATTGAATTAACCATCCTCAGCTGTGTTGGGAGGAGTCTTATGCATCTTCTAGCAGAAAGACCATGCTGACATCTGATTGATCCAAGTGTAACCAGGGGACTTTGGAAGGATACCTATAAGGAGACCCTTCAGGTGTGATTGGTTGGTACCTGAGCTTTTCTCTGAGTTTACTTCATGGACTTTTGCTTTGTGGATTACATCTAAGGACTATGTTAGAGAGTACTAACTCTCACCCACCATGGGTTGAGAAACCCCAGCTTTGTATGGACCAGAGCTTGTACATTTTCTGCTGCAGAAAGGAACTGTTACGTGAACTTCTGCTGCAGAAGGGAACTTAGTTATGTGAATTGTTTTCTGATGTGAGTTAGTGTAATCTACCTACCTACAGTATTTATGTACTACTTTTCATTTAAAAAGTTCACAAAGCGATTTACAAAGAAAATAAAAGGGTCTAAAAAGATACAAAAGAACACCAGCAGAAGTCACTAGAACAGACATGGTTGCAAAGAGGAGGGCCAGTTGCTCTTTCCCTACTAAATCAAGGAGGAACACTCACTAGAAAGAGTGCCTCTTATCCAGTTAGCAAGGGACAGTTAGATCCCGGTAGATAAGCTTTTTTAGATAAATCCAGTCAGATAAATCTAATTAGTTAAATTCATGGGATAAGCTTTTTTGTTTTCCTTTTGGGATTTGACATACATGTCTGTGCTTTGGTACCTTAATCAGTCTTTCTTTAAAGTTAAATAAATCTTCTCCTGATTTTATAAGAGTATGTGGTTCAATGTTCTATCCTTACCCATCTTATGGTCTCTGGGGGAAGCAGGAGAGCTACTGCCCCTTTTAAGTGTTTAACTGAGGCTTGAACTGTCTGGGAACACAGAAGTTCATTTAAGCCAACTGAGCTCAACTTAAGAGGTAAGGGATAAGGAATCATGGCAGGGAAGCTGTGGCAGAGAACTAAGGGCACAATGAAGAGTGAGGGCAGTGAGGAGAGCTGGGCTGCCCCAACTATTCTGAATCCAGAGCAGAAATTTATGCTGGATCCAGAGAGGCAGGAAGCCTGGGCTGCCCTGCCTGCTCCAGAGCATGCTCAGTAGGAACCACGTCAGTGGCACTTGGGGAGGGCTTGCTCCTGCAGAGGCCCCCCTCAGATCACACTGAACAAGGAAAAGCTGTGGGGCCTGCATTATAAGGAGATCTATTATAAGGAGTTCTGCATTATAAGGACTGTCAGTACATTCTACAGTGAATACAAAGAGCTTTTTGGAGCAGCCTACTTTATCTACAGGTTATTTGTGCCATATCCTGAAGTTGAGAGGCAGGGGTTGCAGATAGGCTGGCCAAGAACTCAGAATTTTGGTCAACACTGCCATACTTTTTCTGCTTTATCATGGACCCCTATGGGTCTACTCATTACTATTTATTTATTTATTTATTTATTTATTTATTTATTTATTTATTTATTTATTTATTTATTTATTTATATATCCCACCTTTCTTCCCTAATGAAAGGGCACTCATGGTGGCTAACAACAATTAAAAGAACAATAAAACACCACTAAAATTAGATAATAAACACAGATTAAAACACAATTAAAATACAATTAAATTATATAAAAACGTTTAAAACATCCTCTCATAAAATTTGCAATAAAACCAACTAAAACAGAATTAAAAAATATACCTGCTCCTGAGGTGGTATAACTCTGAGGAAGAGGAAATTTCTGCCCTGGAAACAGGCTCTGGATACAGAGTAACTGCTCTGCCCTTGGCAATGCAGTTAACATGTAAACACGCCCTTAACATGTCTCTCCTGAACTGCCTAGGCTGGCCCAGCTAGGACAGCCCAGGTCCATTTGTCTTGGGGCAGCCTTTGTTGCCTTGGCTGCCCTAAGCCTTTTCCAGAGTGACTAGGGTGGCCCCTTCTTGCAGTTGGATCAGCCCAGTGTTAGACCCCAGTGCACTACTGGATTGTGCCCTGAGTTTCAGTCTGGCTGCATACCTGAAGGCTTGGAATCCTGGTGTTTCCCCCTAAACAAACTAAGGATTCCATGGCTAGGAGATGGTGTGAGACCCCTGATGATGAGTGAACTCCGATGACATTCAGTATTTTTAGCTTTGACATTGGGATAAGAAATCAAGCTTGCCAGTTTTGTTGTAGATAATGCTCTTGAACACAAGAAAAGATTGTCATGAAAACCTTTGGGTTTTTTGTGTCACAAACAAAATCAACAAGAGGAGACTGGATTTCTGGATGCTACAGTGTTAATCTTGTATTATTGAGGTATTTGCTTTTCGTCTGATTTTATGTTTTATTTTTTCTTTTCCCCAGGGAGATGCATTAGTAGAGCATGGCTATGTGATGGAGACATTGATTGTGAAGATCAGTCTGATGAGGATAATTGCGAGGAGTACATGTGTGGACCACCAAAATACCCTTGCGCTAATGATACTTCCATCTGTCTAGAGCCTGAGAAACTCTGCAATGGAATAAGAGATTGTCCTGATGGATCTGATGAGGATGTTCTTTGTGGTATTTCATATTTGATCAAATCTCTGATTCATGTTACTTATTTGCATATTCCCTTTGGAAATATTCACATCATTAAAATCTCACACATGATTTTTTTCATTATCATGTCCTTGTTATACTTGAAATTCCACAAAACATTTCTAAAATCAATTGTAGTGAGTCACATAATTTTTGTACTAGATATTTGCAATAGATTTTCATGCTCTGCATGCCATATTTTAACCCTTCATAGAAATTGCTGCCATTGACATTTTCATCATGTTTTTGGTTGTTGTTTCTCTATTGCTTATGCATCCACAAATAAATTCAGTGGTACAACAGCCTTATATAAAAAAAAATCAGATGAAAAGGCCATGTCTTTTGCTGTTGTTTCTCTATATTGTTGGAGGTATCCACAAATAAATTCAAAGGTACATCTGCCTTATACAAAAAAGCAAATAAAAAAGGGTAGATAGAAATGAGGTCATTCTTCCACTTCAGTGTGCTACCTTTCTGCAATATGTGCTTACAACATAAGTGCAAAGGTGACCAACTAAACCAACTGTGGAAATAAATCATAAAGTTGGTTATGTATTCTGAAACAATCATAAAATTGTAGTCTTGACTTCTGGCTTCCTCCCTCATGACAAGGGAGGATCCTGCAATCATCACCTGAAACATTTTAATTGTAAAAGCAGAAGGAGGAGGGCAGAGAAAGATGGGTAATAAGAAAAACATTTTTATTAATTCCAATGGACCAGTTCACTTCTTGGGTTGGGTGCACTATTTTTAGCCAGTTGGCACATTGTCTTAGGATGCAATCCTAGCCTAGGTCAGCACAACTCATTGGTCTCATTCTCATGGTGATGTCGGGAGGCAGGCACATGTCTCTGCACTGTCCTAACCCTCCCCCAAAAGTGGCACAGAAGTGTCTAATGGCACTTTTGTGACACTCCCAGGTCAGCAAAGTTATTAACAGTTAGGCCTGCTTAACTCTGGTTTAGGATTACAGCCTGAGTATTGCAAATGTGCTGTAAAGTATATTTTCAGTCCATAACACTGGTCCAGTACCAGTGATGCATCAGCACCTGTCAGTGTAGTACTAGCACTGGCGTTGCTGCTCATTGGTTGCCCAAAAATGCTTTGAATCTGCTACAGTGTGTCATCTTTTTAAACCAATTTCTTACCAATGTTACCTGTGCACCTCTTTATTACTAATAACGCCCCCCCCCCCCGAAACTAGTGCTTTATATGTCTAAGAACTTCTCCTTTTTCTGTTTCAGATGAATGTTCACTTAACAACGGCGGCTGCAGTCACCAATGCTCTGTTGTTCCTGGAGGCAGAATAGTATGTTCATGCCCCCCAGGACTATATCTGAGTTCAGATAATAAAACCTGTGAATTTGTAGATTATTGTACAAAACACCAGAAGTGCAGCCAAGTGTGTGAGCAGCATAAAAATACTGTTAAATGCTCCTGTTATGAAGGTTGGACACTCAGTAAGGATGGAGAGAGCTGTGCTAACAATGGTAGGTTGGCATTTACAATCTGTTCTATGCTTCTTTTGTAAAGATATAAGGAGAGCAAATGAAGATCCATTCACTTCAAAGGATCAGTATAAGCCCATGGTTGCTTTATCTAGAATTTTTAAATATACATGCTACAGTTTGAACCTAACATAATTTCAGAAGTATGAATAATTGTTAATTATTATATGTATATTATGTCAGTGATGTGATCAGAACTATCCTGCTGCTGTCTGCTGCTGTATCTGAGGACTGCAAGGAGTTCTGTGAAGCTTTAGAGCTCCCTGTACCTAAAAACATTGAAGAAATATGTTCACTACCCACTTCTAGGTTCCAGTTGTGAAATTGGAAATGGATCACAATTGCATTTCTTCAATGTTTCGTAACATGGGGAGTCCTGCAGAGGGCTCTACAAGGCTCCCTTCACCCTCTCGGTGCTACAGCAGATAAGAGCGAGTAAAAAACAAGTCCCTGGGTTCCTTCCAATTCTTCCAGTTGCATTGCCACCATCCCCGACCCCTATGACTGCATAGAACAGCTCAAATGCTATACAAAAGTTTGAGAACTGCTTCCATATTCTGTCTGCCAAGCTGTAGAACTCTTGCTTGAAATGCAGTGTCTTCCCAGAGCTATGCTGCTGTGGGCCTTTGGCCTGGAGTTCCTTTGCCTGGGAGCAGTATTTTTAAATTTTTGTTCCGTGTACAAGTTTGCATGGTGTGCCTACTGGAAAAATCACCAAAAGTAACTGGTGATGATGTTGCTGTCAAATACTTCCAGAGTGGGAGGCCAGACCCAATGTAACTAATACTGGTAACAAGCAGGATAGGAGAGCTTTGTTGAGTGTGTGAAAAGTTCATGCTAGAGTTCTACCTGCTGTGTCTATTCTGCTACTGCTTGTCATGTTGCATTGCTGGTCTCACTGCTAAGCAGTGGTCCAGAGACATCTCAAATCCTCTTTAAGTTGACCTCCAGCCGAATCAGCACTTTCCCCCAATGCCATGGAGAAAAGGTTCTTGCTTCTGTATATAGGAAAGCAGAGACATCAGGCTTGCTGACAGTCATATCCCCGAAAGACTTGAGGGAACCATGACTCATAAAATGGTGCCCTTAAGGCACTTTTCAGCAAATGCTATACAGAAATGCAATGGTTTGATAAACTGTGCAGGTACATTTTAAGTTTCCATTGTCACCATGACAGCTGTAGGTCTGTTTCTGTTGATACATACTTATAGAATTTGCAGGAGAGATGTTGGAGATTCCTAAGTAGATTCCTACAATGTTTCTTTTTTTCTACATATTAGTAGAAATTTATCCTCACCCCCCCCCAGCACTGTCTGAAGATATCACGTCACTTCTTTCTATTGAGAAAGTCTTTATCCTCAACCCTTGTTGTGCTCTCTTCAGAGAAAAGTGTCTTCCAAAACATGGTCAAAGACATGGATATTCTTGATGGGTCCTGTTATTGAGAGACAGGATATTGGATATATGGTCTACATGCATGCTTCACCCTTGTGCATACTTGATCCTTGGAACCTTGTTTTGGGGGGAGGAATTGGTCAAATAAGCAGGGAAGATGATTAATACATTCTTAGAGAGGGTACCATCCTGCCTTAAAATGTCAGGTGTCTATGATCTCCTGAACAGACAAATTATTTAATGACACTACAGTGTTAATCTGACACACTCTCCTCCAAAACTATCTCCACTGAGAAAATAAAAAGGTTGGCTTGGAATTCTAATATCTATCTACATACATGCCTAAATATTTGTGTGATGGTATCTGCATCTTCTGCCCCACATTCTCTGTCAACCGAGCATGCTGAGGAAAAGAAACTGTTAACATTACAGCTACCACTGAAAATATAGGAAGATGGGATTGGTCCCATCCTACACCTCATGTGATCAATGGCTTTCCAATACACCAGTGTTTCTACTGACCCGCTGCTGCATCACAGACATTCTGCATCTTGCTTCCAATGTTGCAGGTCTTTCGTGTATCAAGACGTTTTAAAATTACCATCTTTCCTTCCCACTCTCCAGCAATCTCCCTCCCACAAAACCTTTACGGACCAGATTTTTGCTCCTCTTCTAGTGTAATGAGAGAGTGATCATATAAAATGGAGGACAGGTACCTGTACTGTACCTGTAATGTACTGTACCTGTACATTGAATATAAAAGGGAGTTGAGGCAGGTTTAGCTCATCATAGAAGGGTTTAAAAAGTAGCACTTGCCTAAATTCCCTCTTCTATTCAATAGTTAAATGTAGAGGCACCTGTCCTCCATTCTGTATGGTCACCCTGAGAGATAAGCACTTTGTCAGATAATGTGGATGAGAACTCTCTGGGGCTTAAACAATTTTATGAAAGCCTTTGTAGGTGAGATCTTTCATGAAGGAGGGCCTTCAGGATGCGATAAGGAAGACTGATGTTTATAGGAAGCTATATAGGAAGCTCCTGAAAATACCTAACACGAAGGACATGTAAATGCAATTATTATTCATGGTGAAAAACAGTCTACAGGGTTCTTCTATATCAGGGATCTCCAAATCGCAGACTGGAGGCCAGAGGTGGACCACAGCAAACCTCTAATTGGCCTGTGGCCAGTCTTTTGTCCTCGTAAGAACTTCTAACGCAGTTGAACAAATACAACTGGAGCTGTGACTGTGGGGTGGAGAAAATGGAAGTCCTATTAAGTATGTGCTTTATCTCTGTGCTGTGTTGGTTCTCACAGAAATCCTGGAAATATGACTTCATTTATTCATTAAACATACACTGTATTTAAATTTTATATTTAAAAGATTTTATCTTGCCCTTGACACTGTCCCTGATATTTGATGTGCCCCTTTGGCTGAAAATTTTAGAGACCCTTGTTCTATATACTGAGAACAGAGTAACAATTGTTGGGAAATGCTATGAAGGTGTGTTAACTGTTATGATTGTAGTGTTGTACATGTTAAGCATATTGTAAGCTTACTATCACAGTAAGAGTAACTGGGGTAAAAAACGAATGCACCCTTTCCTGTGGGTAGACCCCATTGAAAACAATGGAGCTTACTTTTGTGTACACATAGGATTGCACTGTTGGTCTCTTGTGCTTGACTCTGTGAGGTCTCTTTCTCTGTAGCAGTGATAAACTGTTGCAATGATCTGTCAATCATCATGACAGTTGAGGAGAACTGTTGAAAGAGGACAGTTGCTGTAGAGCGGTTGAAAAGTTCAGAAAAGGCACCTGATAAAAATGAGGATTTATTGCCTCAGGAAGAGATTTTTGGAAATTCTAAAGAAGGCAGTTATAACATTAAAACTGCCTGTTCTTTCCAATTTGATGATAAAATAAATTTATA
The DNA here is from genome assembly GCA_030015325.1 of Cryptoblepharus egeriae. Lineage (NCBI taxonomy): Eukaryota > Metazoa > Chordata > Lepidosauria > Squamata > Scincidae > Cryptoblepharus > Cryptoblepharus egeriae. Next base: position 74,423,812 of record JAREYC010000001.1, on the reverse strand, counting down.
TTCATGCACTTGCATGTTATCTGGTGCCTATCCAGTCCCCCTTGTCCAGGCCCCACATTAATGGTTGAAGCAGTGATTTTCAACCATGGCACACTGGGTGCCACAGATAGTTCTCAGGTGTGCCACAGGAATTTGGGGGAGAGTCATTAATTAATAGGAAAACTGAGGGATTTGAATAGCCTGGTGTGCCTTGTCAATGGTAAAAACAACTGATTGTGTGCCTTGACGATTTCAGCACCTTGTTAGTGTGCCATATGAAAAAGGTTGAAAATCACAGGGTTAAGATAAAGGTGTCCCCTGCAGGTTGTACTGCTAGTCGTGACCGATGGTAGGGTGCAGTGTGAATTCCCGTTTCTAAGCCAAAGAGCCAGCATTATCCTAAGAATCTTCCATGGTCTTATGGCCGGCATGACTACGTGCCGAGCTGCACAGAACACTGTTACACTGATAACCTATTTTTCTACTTGCATTTACATGCTTTCAAACTGCTATGTTGGCAGGAGCTGTGCAAAGCACAGGAGCTGACTCTGTCTTGTAGCACCTGGGTCTTGAACCCAGCCTACTGGTTGACCGACATGGTGCCCTAACCACTGATCCACTACAGCCTTAGTAATTACAAGGGACTATGCAGACACCACTACTGAGGAAAGGCCTGTCCTTATACACCCACCAACAGCACTTCCACAAAAGAAAGGACACGGAGCAAAATGTGTTCTTTGCTTGTGCTCAAGGACCCTACTCAATGGCTAGGGGCACAATGTGGCACCCAGAATTCATTCATTCATTCAGTGCATGTTCTGCTGTTTGAAACTCTCTCTGCTGTTCTAAAGGCCAAAATTCCCAATGGAGTTAATGAGAATTCATTTGCAGAAAAGTTGGTGTAGCAGCAGGGATTTACAAAATAAAGGGAGCATTTGTAATTTGCTGGCTAAAAAAGCATTAGAAGCAACATTTATAAACTAAAAAAAGCCTGGGATCCACTTTTCAACAGTTTTCACTTTTGGATGCTGCTCTGGTCCCCAACCCAACTGTTAAGTGGAGGATGCCTATAGTTACTTTATATTACTAAGCAGTTTTAATTTCTATTCTTCCTAATGAAAATAATGAATTTGCTACCATATGCTTTATCCCAATACGCTATGAAACAATTTACAAAACATATTAAAATGAGTCCTTAGGTTATATATTTTTAGCAATTTTTTTAATTTACCAATGATCTTGTAATTAAGAAGTGGTCCGCAGTTAGGGGTGCTGAATCTTATTTTCATATTTTCAAAGTCATATATTTAGAAAAGGTTAAATTTGGGCTTAAAATGTGTATTTTATAAAAAAAAACTTCTATAAGACATGTAATGTAGCAATGCCAATGATTTCAAAAATCTTCTCCAATTAGAACATTCTGTCAGTGTGACACAAATAATTGTTCTTTTATCACTATTACTGTTATGATCTACTACTTATTACATTTTCTACAAAATGTACTATTGTGTTTCCAGATCCATTTGAAGCTTTCATAATTTTCTCCATTCGCCATGAGATCAGAAAGATCGATCTTCAGAAGCGGGATTATAGCCTGTTAGTTCCTGGTTTGAGAAATACAATAGCACTTGATTTTCACTTCAGTCAGAGCTTACTGTACTGGACTGATGTTGTAGAAGATAAAATTTACAGAGGCAAGCTTTCTGAAACTGGAGGTATGAAATGTTTTTAATAACCCATGTGGGAGGGGAGCTGTCAAAGAAAATGGTGAAAGTCTGAACCTGTTGATTTTGGCCACATTAGTTTTCTCACTTGCTATTATGTAATCTACAGTGGTGCCTCACATAAAGAGCTTAATTTGTTCCGGAGGCATGCTCTTTAAGTGAAATGCTCTTTAAGTGAAGTGGATTTTCCCATAGGAAATAATGGAAACTCAGATGACTGGTTCCACAACCCAAAAAATATTCATATAAAAATATTAACTATATGTAAAAATGATGACAATACACTGTAATTGAATTTAAAACATGATTTCAATGTGCATGATCCTATGGAGTCTACTTAGGCTGCAATCAAAGACACTTTCCTGGGCGTAAGCCCCATTTAACACAATGGGGCTTACTTCTCAGAAGACATGCTTAGGAGGCTGCAGTCAAAGATACTTTCCTGGGAGGCTTACCTAGGCTGCTGCTGGAGGTTCAAGGTGGCCAGTCAGGGCACTTGGGGGCAGTTAGGGACAGTTAGGGAGCCTCTAGCACCCCCAGGCAACTGCCCCCATGTTGGGGGCAGGTAGAGGCAGCAGCGCTGTCTGGCAGCCCTTTTAAAGAGTCTCCGTACTGAGCACAGGGCAGCATAGCGCGCTTTCTTGTTAAGTGAAGTGGAACTTGTTGTGTGAAGCAGGATTCCTTGTTATGGAATTGCTTGTTATGTGAAATGCTTGTAATGTGAGGCTCTTGTTATGAGAGGTACCACTGTAATTTGTTTATAGGTAAACATTCCAAAGTTGCTTCCACACTAGAACATTTTAGCACTGTTGAAGAATTCCTTTTTCATAGTGTGGGGATGCCCTTCTCCAGAGGGGTGGTCTTACATGCTGTCTGGGAAGAGTCCTCACTGCACTTCTTGACCCATGCCTGACCCATGCCAGGGGACCCATTTGGAAACCTCTCTCAGAACTCCCTAAATGACGGCCTTAGAGGACTTCAAGTGACAAGGTTGACAGCCACAATATTTCTCCTCCTGCTCTGGATGTTAAAAGTCCTTTTTAATATGAGGGGTTGGCCTCTCAAGGTTCGACTTCTCCCCTCAGTCTTTTGCGTGTACATTCTCTGGGTTAGCCAGCCTCTCATACCTAGCTAGGATGCTTTGATCCCTGGAAGAGGCATGCATAGAATTGGGCCTTTTGGCAAAAATTGTTCCATCCAATTCTTGTTGCCAACCCCCCATCTTATTTCTCACCCTTCTCACCTGTTGACACAGCTGTTTGCCTCCCACATGCACTGGTATTGGAAGATTGCTACAGCGCGTAGGCAATGATGTCAGATTTGAGCAACACCCTGCTGTTGTGCTTCCTCCTTCAACCTCTTCAGGCAGGAGATGAGATGTTGGCAAACATGAGTGAAGTTAGTGTGTCAGCTGGTTTAAGGCTCAACCTTCTCTCCATGACTAAACGCATCCTCTATGTGGTGTCAAGTAAGCCTTAAACATCCTTGCCACCCACCACCTCCTCCCTTGAGCCTGATGAGTCTAGACACAAACTGGGTAAATGCTCTGACAGGCCTCTTTTGCTATGTTGGTGCAAGTGGAAGGCTCTGGACTTCCAACTAAGGTGTCTAGTTCTTCCATTGTCATAAATACTTTATAGAGGTGGAACACATGTTCAGTGGTACACATGTTCTGCCTGTACAGGCTTTTGTTCAGAATTATATGGATTTTTTATGACACACAAAGGCCAAAATCCTGCATGCTGCTTGCACAGAGAACAGAGTGTGAAATGTTTCCCACAGGGCTCTAGTATAACCTTCCCTCTCCCACCAGGCCCCTGCATGTGTCTCCACGCCTGCTTCTGTGGGGAGTAGCCTGCACACCATGGGGCTGGGGAACATCAGGTACCAAATGCTCAAAGGTAAGAAGTGGGAAGGTCTTGAGTGCAAACAAATTACTTTGTCAAGCCATTAATTGATTTTAAGAATAGCAGAGAATATCATGCACAGATGCAGCAGGTTGTGCAGAAGAGATGATATTGGAGTCCCATCCATACTGTGTTCTTTATGCACAAAGGGTGCAGGATTGTGGCCAATTCACTTTAACATCACCAGAAGTGCTATTTTAGTGTTATTTTGCTAGCTTTGCCATATTGTTTTCAGAAATGTATTTTATATTAAGTATTTATATTATATACTAATTGTTTTAATGTATATTGTAGCAATTTTAAAAATAGCAGAGTAATCATGGTGATTTGTATCATGGTGAAATGTCTCAATACCTTCTGACAAATCAAAAGTGACTTTAAAAAGCACAGCTATAAATTGATGATAACACTATTCTAAATATAATCTTACAGTTTTGAAATTATTAAGTTTCTATTTTTCTTGAAAATTAGAAAATAAGTTATTTATGTCATAACATTTAAAAAAAATAATATTTTATTCAAGTATATTATATAATTTATGGTATCAAAAGTATACTATAGGAAATTTGATACTATTATACTCCAATAGGCAATTTTTAAAGAGACTGTATAGAGACATTATAGTTCCTATGTTATAATGTCTGCTTCTGTTTTCACAGGTGTGAGCTCCATTGAAGTGGTTGTCCAGCATGGTTTAGCTACCCCTGAAGGTCTTACTGTTGACTGGATTGCTGAAAATATATATTGGATAGACAGTAATTTGGATCAAATTGAGGTAGCAAAGTTAGATGGCACCCTGAGGACAACATTAATAGCAGGTGCCATGGAACATCCTAGGGCTATTGCTTTGGATCCTAGATATGGGTAAGTATTTGTATTTCTGATTATTTTTTAACAGTGCAACTTGGAAAATACTTTTTCTAATGTATTGTAATCTGTTGTTTTTCATTATCTTCTTAGCTCAAGTACTCTTAACCCTGTATAGTGACAAGAAGCAATTAACTTGTTCTGGTAGTTTTGTAGCAAGCTGTGGATGGTGCAAGTGGTTAAAACACTGTGCCTGTTAGCCAGCAGGACAGGGTTTGAGACCCGGGTCAGCCCCACAAGACATGGTGAGCTCCTGTCCTTAGCCCAGCTCTGTGACACCAGCTGGATCCAATTGTATCGGCTCTGCCTTTCCATTGGACTAATTCAGTGGCGTGGAGAGGAGAGATTTGCTGCTTGGGTAACAGCCTATCCTCCATAACAATCCAACCCAGGCTTTCATGCTTCACATGCAGTGTATGCAGCGCCGAGCACGATACCATAGTCTTTCAAGACTGAAGGAGGCCTGCTAGTTGTGTAGCCCCATCTGAGGGTTACTTGCACTGCTGGAACTTTTATTCCAGCTGCATGTGTCCTTTATGTATGTCACAAAAGGCAGCATGCTGTTGTGTTCAGCTGGGTTGCCAATGCAAGTAACAACAAGCTGCAGCAGCACAGTGAGGTAGAGCTGGTGAGGTAGGCAGGTATGAGCAGAGACCAGGGTCATGAGAAGGGTGGACTGAGGGTGGTGGCAGTGATGGGCTTCAAAGAAATTAACAACCGGTTCTCTGCCCATCTGGCAGCCACTTTTAAATGGCTATTTTTAAACTTTATATGTCCTATCTCTTGTTAACAACCGGTTCTATAGAGTAGGTGCGAACCTGCTGGAGCCCACCACTGGGTAGTGGTATATCCTGTTTCTCATCTTGGCCTCCATCTACCTTCCTTGGTCTACTGGAAAATGAAAATTAAACTAGTTTTCAGGAGCATCTGTGGTCAAGTATTTGAGAAGCTGTGAATTGGCCCACCTTCCGCCAATCCTGTATCCACTCACCAGTTACTTTTAAATGGTTTGAATAAGACTCATCAGCTATTTTAAATGTGTTGGAGAAACAGCTGCTGCTGTCATCTTGAGAGTAGGAAAATGCCTGTCAGACAGATGGGCAACAAAATGAAGGTTGCAGAGCTGCCCAATGGTGATGGTGTGTGACAAGAGGATGGCAGTGTGATTCCATCTTAATGCAGCCATTGTTATCTGCTGTACCTCTCTGGCTTGTAATATTTTCCCAAAGTTGACAATGTAATGTTACTGCTTTTAAAAGTATTGTTTATATTATTTGGGATGTATATTTTCCTTTCTAGTTTTATTTTCTCTGTTCTTTATATCATTTAGAATCCTGTTTTGGACAGACTGGGATGCCAATTTTCCTCGCATTGAGTCTGCTTCTATGAGTGGATCAGGAAGGAGGATCATATATAAAGACATGGATAGTGGAGCATGGCCTAATGGGCTTACTGTTGATCACTTTGAAAAACGAATAGTATGGACAGATGCTAGGTAAAAAAAAAATTTAGAATCTGTTTTTTTACAGGCAAATGCCTGTGCTGTGTAGCTTTCTAGAACATACAAAAGCATTCCTTTCCAGCAGCACAATCCAGAGTTGGAATTACGGGAGCGCTTACGTCGATGTAAGAAAAATTTACTCTGGATGGTGCTATGGATTTCCCATAGGTTTCTGTTAGGTGGCACCGTGACTACATCAACATAAATGTCTCTTATGTCAATGTAAGAGCTCCCATAGTTACTCTGGATTGTGCAGCAAATCGGTTCATAAACAGTTTCTAACACAAAGAGATGATCTTTAAACCAGATCATAAGCATTTTCATACACAGAGAAAAAAGGATCATGTGACTTCCCTGGCTTCAGAATATACTCTGGAGGTGAGGGAGTAGACTTTCTTTTGGTTCTGGAGGATTACAAACATTGCCTGTAGACCAGATTGATGGTGCTTGCCCATGGTTACATCTGATCCCCAAGCTAGGGTTTGGGCAGCACTTTTCTGTGGCCCCTAAAAGGTATTTTATACTATTTTTAGGGGATAACCATGTGAGAGAAATGTGGAAGCAAATTAATTAAAAGTATTGCTCTTCACACCTATAACATTTTCTTGATTGACACAGAAAAAATTGCATGAAATTTATTCAGTATTCAGACCACAAAAGGTAACTGACAACAAGGGGTAACTGGTACCTCATTTATCTTTGTATAAGGAAGTGCATTCTGGCACAGGAATGTGAAAATCTGTGTGGTGTAGAATAGTAGCTTAATTATTCTTTGCTTTAGAAAATCTAAGTACACAGATTTTTCATAGGACCAGGAACATCTGACCACTGGGGGAAAAAGAAATCTGTAGACTCAGAAAAGAGCAAAATAGTTGCTGTGTAGTGTGAAGGGAGATAATCTTGATGTTTGTTGCTACTTGGCTTGTACAGAGAGCAAACAGCAGCTGCATAATAATAGCTGCACAATTTATACTGTGGCGGTGGTAGGAACCATGCCTTGGCATCCTTTTATTCCCACCTCCCTGTCAGGGACCCAGGAAAGGGGTCCACCCAGGAAGAACCTGCAATTGGAAGGGTAGGATGCCTCAGAGCCAGTGGGAGGGATGGGGTTCCGTTACCCTAGCCCTCCTCTTCCTGGAGCCAGTCTCAACACGCTGTCAGCAAAACCTCGGATCTCCTGTGCTCTGCCTCATTCTCTGTGTCCTTTCCCTCTTTTAATGCCTTCCCCCTTCCTGGGTGGACTGCCCTAGCCAGTTCTCGCTCCCTTAACCCTTTTCCCACCAGGTACATCCCCACACCCTGCTGTTCCCGTCACCTCCCCTGTGCCTCCTGTTCCCCCTATTCCTGGTCCCCCCAGATGCTACCTCCTCCCCCCTGTTGCTATTGCCCCCATTCCAGGGGTCCTTCCTGTGGCCACCGAAACCCTTCACCACCAGCATCATCCCAGTATGTAACCATCATCCGAGTATATAACCAGTGCTGGGACCCAACTGGAGCCTTGCCAGCGGCTTCCCTGGCTCCAGCAGCTTGTGACCACCCAGGCACACTCACGCTGGCTGGGATGGCCCCCAGGCGCCCCTCTCCCAGCTGCGCGGGCACCAGGAGGGGGTTGTATCTCTCTGCACACTTCTGGGGTGGCCCGACCCTTGCTGGGGTTCTCAGGAGCTACCTGGATTGGCGCCTGGGGGTTCTCCTCGGCCCCTCTCTCCCTTCCCAGCTGGGTGCCCACCTCCTGGGGTCTCCTGGCGAGGTAAGGAGGGGGGCCTGCCCTCAACATATACATAATAAATACACAGTTTGTTATGTTATTATTGAATGAACATACATATAGAATATAAGCTCTATACAGAATTTTTTAAAAAAAGAATACATTGCAGTCCACAGTAAATACTCCCAGTCCATAATTTCATAATCTTAAGACAAGTGACATGAGAAAAGGCAGGAAGGACAAGGAGAAATAAAACCTTTTTTCTTTTTCTTTTAAGAATCAGGATAAAAGAGAACAGATGTGTATAAATGTAGAAACAGAGTTGTTTGTCCAGATAAATTGAGTTGTATGGGAAAGGATGCAGGTGGGAAACAAAAAAGGAAATCTGATACTGAAAAAGATACAGCAAAAGTATCTATGGAGGATTATGAAAAGAAAAAAATATAGAAAAGCAAGATTATTGAACGTATTAAAATCTTATAGTGAAATGGGTTGAAGGCTGAGAACAGTAGATGCAAGTAGTAAGACTGAGATAATGAATTGAAAATATTGATGGGTGTCACATTTAGGACAGTGAAGAGGCTAAAGTGTAGAAACAGAAGGATCAAGAGTGCAATTCTTACCAATTTAGGCAAGCACAATTCATCCATCTCCCTTTTCTTGTGGTGGCATATGGAGGCCAGCACATGTCTGTGCACTGTCATAACCTCCTAGGAGTGGAGCAGAAGTGCCTTACAGCACTTTTGTGATACCCATGCATAATCACAAGGAGTAGTTCCATGGGGAGACACATGAGGGACTTGCAACTAATTGTTTCACCGATTTTCAACCAGTGTCCCATGGTACACTGAATGGTCCCACGAATGGTTTTCAGGGGAGCCATGGAAGTTTGGAGAAAGAATCATTTGTTAGAAGAGCTGATGTTGTGTGCGCCCTCCATTAGCTGCATGGTGTGCACCTGTAAATGGCCCAAAAACTGATAGTGTGGCTTGTCACACTATCACTGACATTCACTTCTATCCATAGGTCTGTGGAAAAGGTGCAGTGGTCCCCCAATGATGCATTGTTTTGATGCTCTGCTTAAATGTTTTATCTGCATACAAAACAAGTGGTAACTGCCCAATTAAAGAGGTGGGAGTTTCCCCCTGAAGGTTTGCCCTTCTGAGGCAGTCAGCTTCTTCATCCTCCACATGACCGCAGGGTTCAGTCTAGGATGCTGACCGGCAACCTCCACCAATATATTACTAGTATACACTAGTATAGATTGGAAGTTACTAGTATTCAGAGAGACTCTTCGTAGACATGAATAAAATTGCAACACAAATACACTGTCCTGGGAAAAGATGATGCAATCCTAATCAATTTAGGCCAGCAGAACTCACAATCTCTCTATTTCTGCAGTAGCATGGGGAGTCCATCACTTAAAATACTTAACATCACTTAACTGACTGTGGCTGCAATCCTAAATACACTTTCCTGGGAGTGAAAACAATGGGGCTGACTGTTGAGTAGACATGGTTAGGATTGTGCTCTTAACTAACGAGGAGTAGTCCAGAAGTGCCTTTCAGCTCTTTTGCATCACCACCAGGCCAGTAAGGGACATGTACTAGGATTTCTACTGTCCGAACCAGTGGTTAGAATTGCACTGCAAGTCACCTGTTTAGCAGATATGCAGTCCCAGGGAAGATACGTATATAAATGCATAATAAATGCACAAACCTAGTTGTATAGAAAGATCCTATATTCAAACAATGTCTCCTTATTCACAATTTAACTTGGTACATTATAATTGCTAGGTGTACATTGCATCGCTAGGTGTACAGAGTAGGAAATAAAGAAGAAAAAGGAGGCAAAAGAAGGAAAACAGTTTGCTTTATATTTTTGGTAAACACACAACTTTGAATTGGGCTGCTTAAGGGAAAAAATAAGCTTTCCCTCATGGAGCAAATGCAGATATTTGAATAAAATCACATTCCTTTGATATGTTGATTTAATTTCCCAGATTATGGTTAAAAGATCATGAACTATGTTCAGATGCTGTTCTTTTGTTTACCTGAAAATAAACAACTTCATGATTCCCTCACAACTATCTTTCTGGTACTATCTTTCAGATCAGACGCCATTTACTCAGCACTATATGATGGGAGTGGCATGATTGAAATTATACGAGGACATGAGTATCTCTCTCATCCATTTGCAGTCTCATTATATGGGAGTGAAGTATACTGGACTGACTGGAGGACAAACACATTATCAAAAGCCAACAAATGGACAGGGCAAAATGTCAGTGTGATACAAAAAACTAGTGCACAGCCTTTTGATTTGCAGATCTATCACCCAAGTCGTCAACCACAAGGTAAATTAGCACTTATCGTAAAATTATTTTGTTTTATAGCACTTAAGTTTATATTCAGGCTATGCAGGTTGAACCTTGTCATCTGTGGCGTTCGGTTCCAGATACCTCTGTGTTATAGTAGTGGGAAAACCTGCACCTGTTATCTTTCTGCTAATCATCTGACTTCCAATGGTGCAAGTGCCCCCCATAAGTAAAAAGGGAGCAAGCATCCATATGAGAAGCCTACAACAAAATATGAGGGGAAAAAAGTTGTTCATGATATATGGGTCTTTGGTCTTTCTCTGCTTGTTGGGTCTACAGAAAAAATGCAGTGAAGTACATTTTTAATTAGAGTAGCTCTCTATAGTTCCTTGAGGCATGACATGCTGCCCTTTTCCTTCTCATCTCTGCAATTTCTCATATCAAGGCTAGTGAGGGACTTTCTTCTTCCATTCCTTTTCATCCAGAAGCATCAAGTAATTTTCTCAACCTCAGCCCAAGAGCAGTTCTGGATTTTTGAGGAGTGGTGGGAGGAAATTGGTTTAAGTTATAAGCAATTTATTCTGTCACATAAATTAAGAATATGTAACTTGTTTACACTTCCTAATTCTAGCTCCCAATCCCTGTGCTGCTAACAATGGTAGAGGTCCTTGCTCTCATATGTGCTTAATCAATCACAATAGAAGTGCTGCATGTGCATGCCCTCATCTGATGAAGCTGTCTATGGACAAAAAAACATGTTACGGTAAGTTATGTATGATTTTTTTCTATGTCTTGCATGTCAAGTGAGATGTTCATTTTATGTGTTTTAAAATGGACATAGCAGATGGCTTTTGCCACATTATTTGCTGATAACACCAGTGGAAATGTTTGTCTCACATGAACCAACAGATTTTTCCACTGTATTCAGCTTGTCTTTGATACTATTTCATTCCCCACCCCCATTTTATTGCAAATGCATGTAATGAGTTAGTGAGACTTACCTCTGCAGAACAGAATGATTTGAAAGTGGAAAGAGCATGCTAAGAATATGATATAGGTACATTTCAGAATGGGGGGAAAACCCTACTTAATAGTTTTAATATTTATCAGCTGTTCTGAAATCATTTTACTTTCATTTGGAGAGTCTTAATAATTGATGTATAAAGCAAACAGCTTATCAGAATAAGAAATACTTTAAAACTAGAAATGTGAAATAATTTTCAAGTGCTCTCTCTCTCTCTACTGTGAGTCTGTGTGTTTCTGTCTCTTTTTTGAATTGCATGGTGTTAGAAATATAGAAATCATTGTTATCTTTCTTCTGACACTTATAAGTACAGTAAAATAAAGCAGGCCTCTATCAGTCTTGGAAGACAATGGTATCGTGCTCAGCGCTGCATATGCTGCATGCGAAGCACGAAAGCCTGCGTTAGATTGTTATGGAGGATAGGCTGTTACCCAAGCAGCAAGTACAGTGGTACCTTAGTTTACAAGCATAATTCGTTCCAGAAGCATGCTTGTAAATCCAAGGTGCTTGTATATATCAAAGCGAATTTTCCCATAAGAAATAATGGAAACGATTACTTGTGAAGAAAGATTCACTAGATTTTCCTTCTAGGATAGGCTGTTACCCAAGCAGCAAATCCCCCCTCTCCACGCCACTGAAATAGTCCAGTGGAATGGCTGAGTCGATACTGTTAGTTCCAGCTGCATCGCAGAGCTGGGCTAAAGACAGGAGATCATCCTGTCTTGTGGGGACCTGGGTCTCGAACCCTGGCCTTCTGGTTTACAGACACAGTGTCTTAATCACTTGCGCCACCCACAGCCCTTAACAGTAACAATAACAACAACAATAATAGTATAAAATCAATAGCCATGTCATGGCTATTACTGTCTCTCAACCTCATCTATCTCACAGGGTTGTTGTAAGGAAAAAAAAGGGGAGGAACTATGCATACCACCCTGAGCTCCTCAGAGGAATAAAATTAAAAATATAGTGGTATAAAATATAAAATATTAATATTTTAATTAATCATATTAATTAATAGTGATAATTAAATAATTTCGACACATGGATGTCAAAATTCTGCTTGCTGACAGAGGACAAAGTGGAAAAAAGTAATTTTCTCAGCCGTTGCCTGGTATCCTGTGGATTTCTCAGATCTATGCAAGCTGTTTTGTGTTACAGAGGGCATGTCGACATGGGATGAGGTGGATTGGATTCCATTGTTATGGTGATCCACCCCTACTACTGGCAGAAACCTACTGGCAGCTGGATTGTACAGTGCTGCTGGGAAAATGTAGACTTCCAAACCATTTCAGCAATGGCAGTGCTCTGCAGGCTGAAAAGAGAGGATGCTGTAATGGCATACCTTGTAATATGCCACTGCATCATAGGGAGAGGATCCACATTAAACAGCCATTAATACATTGCAAATACATTTATGTTCATACTCTTATTTTCTGGTGCACATTTGGACAAACTGTATCTGTGTAGTGCTCTCCATTTATCTTTATCTAAGAAATAATATATATCATCCTTACAGAAATGAAAAAATTTCTTCTTTATGCAAGGCGTTCAGAAATAAGAGGTGTTGACATTGAAAATCCGTACTTCAACTACATAACAGCCTTCACAGTTCCTGATATTGATGATGTAACAGTTGTAGATTTTGATGCAGCAGAAGAACGTTTATACTGGACAGATGTGAAGACACAAACTATAAAACGAGCCTTCATTAATGGGACAGGCTTAGAAACTGTCATATCAAGAGGTAAAATGTCTATATTAAGAGTGCTCTTGCTTACTTTTTTGAATGGGGTATTTTGGTCAATGTCCATTATGTCTGAAAATATCAATTTGTTCTGTTATTTCTATGATTGAGAGCTCAATCCTAGTCATGTCTGTTCAGAAGTAAATCATATTAGTCAGGAGGGGTTATTCTCAGGTAAGTGTGGACCCAGGAAAATCTGGGTGTACGTCCACTGAACTTCTAAGCCTGTAACTTCTAAATATATATGCATAGTATTATTAACATAGTGCTACTGAAATAGGGGGCTTTCAACCCAACCCCTCTATTCATGTAAACATCCCCCTCTCTCTTTAAGGGGCAGGGGAAGGGGGAAAATCAGCAGACATTGTCAAGATTGCTCTGCTATAGGGAAAAGGGGGCAATTTTCTGTCCTTCCCCCTGGGCTGTGCCAACCTGTATAAAGGTCTCGAGGGTCTGGGGAACAATGGAAAGTTCTATAGGGGTAGCTTTGCAGACACCCCACCCCTCACCCCAGCTAGAAAAAGGGGAAAGTTTTTGGCACGATTCAAGCTTCAAGAACCAAGGGATGGCTCTTGTTAACAATTTAGTAGCATAGAGGGTAGAGGGAATTTTTTTTACAAACTGATATTTTTAAAAAAATTCATACATGATAAATTCCCTGAGTATGCAGAAATATTTCATTATGTATATTTTATTGCCCAGCCATTAGCACCTCATCAGCATATGCTAGCTGAAGGAATAGTAATACTGGGAATAAACAGAGAATGGCCAAATTCAAGTATTGGTTTGGCCGTTGTTGAAAATAGAATGTGAACTACATGGCCTTGTTCCGATGGAGCAAAAAAGTTCTTAAATTCATTTTTTTCACCATTCATTTTTATTACGATGCAATTCAGTGTTGAGAGACTTTGGGTGAAATCCAGAGTAACTACAGGGAGTCTTGGCTCCGGAGTAAGAACAAGTTACTCTGGACTGCAATATGAATTTCCCATAGGTTTTCACTAGGTGGTGCAGTAACTACGGGTGCACGTAATGTCTCTTACATGCTCCCATAATTACTCTGGATTGTGCACTTAGTAGGAGAGTGAGCTTTTCTGTATGGGAAAAGAATAAATCACAAAATGCCGACATTTGAAACTAAAATTTGTGTTTGTCTTATGTTTGTTTTGTCTTCTCACACATTTTACAACAAATACATATATCTATGGTATCTTGGTTTATAAGCATAATTTGTTCCAGAAGCATGTTTATAATCCAAAACGCTTGCATATCAAAGCACAGTTCCCCATAAAAAATAATGAAAACTCAGACAATTTGTTCCACAACCCAAAAATATTCATATAAAAATGAGTACAAAACTGTCAAATTATACAAAATAATACAAAATTACAAACTATAAGGAAAAATAAAATAAATTAGCCTTCACTAAGAGCACAATCCTAACCATGTCTACTCAAAAGTAAGCCCTATTGTGTTCAGTGGGTCTTACTCCCAGGAAAGTATGTTTAGGATTGCAGCCATAGTCTCTCAGGTTTGTTAGGCTGCAATCTGCTCATCTTACACAGGAGTGAGCCCCACTAATTACAGTTGGTCTTACTTTAGAGTAGACATAGAGTAGGCTAACCCTACAATCCAGAGTAACTATAGGAGCACGTAAGAGACATTATGTGCACCTGTAGTTATGGCACCACATAGTGAAAACCTATGAGAAATTCTTATTGCAATCCAGAGTAAATTGTTCTTACACCGGAGCAAGGACTCTGCATAGTTACTCTGGATTGCGCCCAATATCTCTCAGGCTCCTTTCCTTTGCTCCCTTACATAGAAGTGAGCCTGGTTGATAGTAAAAGCCTTTTTTCAGATTATCTATAGATATATATAAAAGAGAAAAGTCACTCACTGACTCACTGACTGACTGACTACTCATCAACACCCTGCCAGAACCACTGGGCCTAGAACCATGAAATTTGGGGACGGTGTTCCTTCCGTGATGGAGGGGTGCAATAAGAACCGGTTTTCAGAAATTCCAACTGGAAGGGATGTGAAAAGCGGCGCAACTCGTTTTCCTCCCTATACTTTGCATTGGAGAATTGATGACTCATCAACATTCCTCCCCAATTGCTGGGCCTGAAGCATGGAATTCTGGGAGGGATCCTTCTGTCACCTGAACACCCACCAAGAACCATCTGGAGAAATTTAACCCTTCAGGGGCTGAAAAGGGGGCAACATGTTTTTGTCTTATACTTAACATGGAGGACTGATCAACATTCAGCCAATTTGGTGCTTGCTGCCTGGTGCAGTGGGGGGATGTTGTTCAGAGGAAGAGGTTCACTGGCGAGGATGTTGCACATGGGGGGAAGTTGCGCATGGGGGACGTTGCGCATGGGGGGATGTTGTGCTTGGGGGGATGTTGTGCTTCGGGGAAGTTGCCCATGGGGGGAAGTTGCCCATGGGGGGAAGTTGCCCATGGGGGGAAGTTGCGCATGGGGTGTTGATGTGCTGTGGGATATGGCGTATGGGGAAATGTTACTTCCGCAACGCAGGTACGCTTTTCGCTAGTACATGCATATGCTGATCTCTCAGGAGCGGCAAGTGTTGTTGGAATGCTGAAACTGGCCATATATTGGGTGGGGCTATTTTTTGCTTATATTGCAAGTTATTGCTTGTATTGCAAGACAAAATTTATTAGAAATGTTTGCTTGTTTTGGAAACACTCTCATTCCAAGTTACTCTCAATCCAAGGTTTTAATGTAGCATGTTGCAACAAGCACACTTAGGACACAATCCAGAGCAAGTTCAGCCTGCTCTACCCTAACTTCTCTCTCCTAACTATTCTGTATCCAGAACATAAAGTTATGCTGCATCCAGAGAGTCAGGAAGCCTGGGCTGCCCTAACTGCTCCAGAGCATGCTAAGTAATTGACACATGGGGAGGACTTGCTCCTTAGGAGACCCCCCTCAGATCACACTGAACAAGGAACAGCTGTGGTGTCTGCCTTATAAAAAAGCCCAGAAGTTCCTGACAACCAGTTACAGCTGCAGTTCCTCTAGTAGAGGAGTGGCCTGCTGTATCCTGAGGTTTGTGGGCTGCCGTAGTTGTTCCATATCCTGAGGTTGAGAGGCAGGGGTTGCAGCTAGGCTGGCCAAGAACTCAGATTTTTGGTCAACACTGCCATTCTTACTCAGGCCTTATCATGGACCCCCATGGGTCTACTCATTACTATACCTGCTCCTGAGGTGGTATAACTCTGAGGGCTGGAAGAGGGCATTTCTGCCTTGGAAACAGGCTCTGGATACAGAGTAACTGCTCTGCCCTAGGCAATGCTAAACATGCCCTCAGCATGCCTTTCCTGAACTGCTTAGGGCAGAGCAGTTAGGGCAGAGCAGGTCCACCTCTCTTAGGGCACCCTATGTTGCCTTACTCTGCCCTAAGCCTCTTCCAGAGTAACTAGGGTGGAGCATCTTGCAGTTGCTCCGCCCTAGTGATAGATAGGGAAACCCAAGGGCTTTTATGTGGACAGATTAGTTGCTCTGGATTGTGCTGATACTGTAGTTTTATGACTCTAGGAGCAATCTGAAAGCTCCCTACACCAGCACACGTCACTTGCACCAGCCTAACAGTGTCACAAAACTGCCATAAACACTTTTGTACCACCAGGGGATTAATTAAGTCAGTACATTGGCATTGGCCAGCGCAAGCCAACAGCACAAGCTCTCCGGAGCGTAGGGAAGAGGGAAAGAAGGCAGGAGGGGACATTCCAGGGCGGGCATTGTGTGGGGGCTGGGTGAGAGCGAGGCAAGCAGAGTGAGAGGGGGAGCCAGGATCTGACAGTTATGTCAGATCCTGACTCCTCTCTGAGTGCAGATGCAAGCGGTTCATGGCCACTCCAGTCTCCACAGACTTATGCTGTCTCTAGAAATGGTGCAGGTTTGAGTAGATCTATAGAGTCTGCTGCTCTCCTTGGGGAGAGAGACAATCCTTCCTTTCCCAGGGTTGCATGGAAGCAGCCTTTGAAACTTGTGCTGGATAAAGTGCAGGCACATCAGCCTGCCTTTTTTAGCACAAGTTTGGATTGTCCTGTCATAAGTTCAAATTAAAGAAAATTTGTAATTTATAGAATCTTCATTTCAGTTTTCATGTCTACAACAGTTTGGTTCTGATTTGAGATTATTTATACCCTAAAGAAGAGTTTGAACTATTTTAAACAATATAAATGAAATGACAACTTTTTATATCTGTTAACAATCTGAAGTGTCTTTAAGGATAGATAATTCCTTTTGGAAGGACAATGTGTAAAATGCCACTAAAAAGAATGAGAATTTACTGGTAGATAAGGCTATTATTTGTTACAATTTATATTTTGCAGACATCCAGAGCATTCGGGGATTGGCTGTGGACTGGTTATCACGTAATTTATACTGGATTAGCTCAGAATTTGATGAAACACAAATCAATGTGGCACGTTTAGATGGCTCTTTAAAAACATCAATTATACATGGAATTGACAAACCACAGTGTCTTGCTGTTCACCCAGTTAAAGGGTATGTTTCACTATTTTTTTGTCTTTTGCTTTTACACTTTTAGTTGCTGTTTTTAGGTCTGTTACTGGGGTTTTAATATTATGTAAGGTTTACACTGATTTTATTATTTATGCATATGTTGAGTGATAAACTGCCATGTGTACTAGATTTATTGCCAAAAGATGGTATGTACATCCAGATATATTTTCACGAGTGCATAGATTTCAGTAGAAAGGACTGAAGTGGCTCAGTAGTGAAGGTGCTTTGCCTATATCATGTTCTCCCACTCTGCACCATATTAAAACACTTGGGTAGCAGGTTATTTCTGCAGAGTAAGCAGTTCAAGGCTGGAACATGAATCTCTGTCCCAGTTCCGCAAACCACAGCCAATAAGAAAATTTAATCATATTTATTTGAACATCCAATTTATAACACTAAAAATGGAGGTCACACTTAAATCTACTACAATGCAGAGGTTCCCAGAGCTCACTTCTGCCTCCTTTCCCTACCCCTTCAAGTCCCCCAAACTCTTCTAGCTTACCTTACCACTAACTGACACTGTGCTTTCAGCCCTGCCCTAATTGCCGTTTCTAAATGCCATTTCTAACTGCCAATCTGGCTTGCTAATCATGACAGCCTGTCAGCCTGGAGATTGGCAGGTCAATGGTTCGAGTTCCGCATGCTGAAATGGAGTGAGCTCCCATCATTCATCCCAGCGCCTGCCAACTTAAGAGTTTGAAAGCATGCAAATGCAAGTACATAGATAGGTATTGCTTTGGTGACAGGCCCCTGCAGCAGGCAGCCAGGTTTCCCCAATGATGTGTCAAACATAGTTTGGATAACTCAAATCCAGAACAAGTGAACCCTACCACTACACAGGACAAATGCTGAAAACGTCTGTTGCAGAGTTCAGTATAAATGTGAACTTGCTATGTATGAAGATCACTATGAATCTGCATTTGTTTAAATGCAACAGTACTGGCAGTGAATTAAAGTAAGTCTGTTTTTATTGTATGTGCCATTGCTTTATACCAAGGGTCTTCAAGCATTTTGGCCAAAGGGCTGCATCAAATATCTGGCATGTTGTCAAGGGCCAAAAATGTTTAAATATAAAGTTTAAATGCATAGATTAGAGATGGAATTCTAATTTTGAGGCTCCAGAAAGCCCTCAGAGCACCTTCTGGATGCAAACAAAGTACAGATCTGGTTATGCTCTGTCGTATGGGCCAGAAGCTCTCAGTGCACCAGACACTGGTTGATGGCCAAGTAGAGGCTTGCCATGGGCTGCATGTGGGCCCTGGTAAGGGTTTTGAGACCCCTGCTTTATACCATGAAACCTCCCCTGGATAAAAAAAAATCTGTGGATAAAAACAGTGGAAAAAATAGATTCAAAGACCCACTTCCAGTTTTCTTACTCCTTCACAGCTACTAATGGAATATGGTTGTGCCTCAGTAGCTGCAGGGGTGATTCTGGGACTTCCTGCTAATACAAAAAATGTGTTAAATAAGGACACTTCAAAGATATAAGTGTGCCCCAATTCAAAGTTTTAAAACAGCTTTTCTTGCTATTGTAGAGCGGCAGTCAGCAATAAGAAATGCAAAGGATCTTTTGCTTTTGCCTGGCTTTGCTGAGGAATTCTTAAATTCTTTGTATTACAGCCTCTCTACAACAATAGAAAAGCAGTTTAAACTGTGATTTGTAGTAGCCATTCGTGTTGAGTCAAATCCATATGTAATAAATTGGGTCTGTATGTATGTTTTTAACAGATTCCTATGTTCTGTTTTCTTTTCTATTAAGAAAACTTTATTGGACTGATGGAAATACCATTAATGTGGCAAATATGGATGGTTCCAATAGCAAAATACTCTTCCAGAATCAAAAAGATCCCGTTGGTAAATACTGCTATGATATATTTGTTTTAAAATAATGTTGTTTTCACAATTTTTTTCTTTAAATAAAATATTTCCAATGAAATATTAATGTTCATAACTTCTCAGGAAGTTAAGAAAAAGAAGCTCTCCTCTTTTGTGTGCTTACCTAACAATACAAAAACATGATGGGCTGTTAAGCAAAAACATGATGGGCTGTTAAGCAAAAACATGATGGGCTGTTAAGCAACATTTATGTATCTGGGTTCTGTTTGGCTTGGTTGCATTATAAGACATAGAGATAAACAATAATGGACAATTTGGCTTATGTTAGATTGCTGGAATTACAACATGAACTTTGGAGAAGTCTTGAGCAAGTTGAGATTTCTAATTGTTTAGAAGTTTAATTCAGGCATTCTGATTTAGGAGAAAGTGCTGAAGCAAGTGCACAAATGTTGTAAATTCCACAGCAACAGATGTTCATCATTACAAAATTCAAACCAAATCTTTGAACAGTTAATGTAATTAAAAATGGTTTCATAAAATACGTTCATGTTTTTCCAATCCAGCTTAGTAATAGTAGGTAATCTCAGTCCTCATATCTTTAACTTTAGCCAGTTACAAAAAAGGAGAGGAACACCGGGGAGGATCTCTTTTGTGTTTCAAATGTGATGAATATATGAATGTTATTTTGTCTTTACTTTGGATGTTACAATTTAGCCTACAAATGGATAGAGGTTTTTCAGATGTGACCATAGCTTGGCATTAGAGGCACAAGCTGTGATAAACCTTGAGTTCAGTTAACATGTGTTTTTCCTCAACTTTCCCCCATTACTTAACTTAAAGCAACATTGAAATGCTGCGTCTCCTTGGCAGAGCATTTTAATTTTTTTTTTTTGCATGCTGAAAGTCTCAGGTTCAGAGTTTAACAAGGCCAAGTAGGGATGGGAAATGTGCCTGTTTAAGGGTCCAATCCAAAATTGTCCAGCATTTGCACTACAATCCAGTATAGCAAATACTGTGACTTGTTTAGAGTATAGTAAAGGATAGTAAAGAGTGCCAGTGGTAGGCCTTGGTATTGGAAGACTGGTATTGGAAGACTTGGTATTGGAAGACTGATGCCTGAGGAGTGCTGGCCTGTCCTGTCCAAAATATCCCTTCTCTCTTTTACTTCTCACTGGTCAACTAACACATCCCTTTCCCAGCATTAGCTGACGCAGTGTGCAAAGGAAAGAATACAGAATTTCATTATTATTTTAGAGATACTGGCAGCACAATCCAGAGCAATTAATCTGTCCACATAAGAGCCCTTGGGATGCCCTATCTATCACTAGGGTGGAGCAACTGCAAGATGCTCCAGCCCAGTTACTCTGGAAAAGGCTTATGGCAGAGCAAGGCAACATAGGGTGCCCTTAAAGAGGTCGGCCGGCTCTGCCCTAGCTGCTCTGCCCTAGGCAGTTCAGGAGAGGCATGTTGAGGACATGTTTAGCATTGCTTAGGGCAGAGCAGTTACTCTGTATCCATAGACTGTTTCCAAGGCAGAAATGCCCTCTTCCAGCTCCTCAGAGATATACCACCTCAGGAGCAGGGATAGTAATGAGTAGACCCATAGGGGTCCATGATAAGGCCCGAGTAAGAATGGCAGTGTTGACCAAAAATCGGAGTTCTTGGCCAGCCTAACTGCAACCCCCGCCTCTCAACCTTAGGATATGATACAACTACGGCTGCCCACAAACCTCAGGATACAGCAGGCCACTCCAAGAAGCCCCTTATATTCACTGTAGAATGTACTGGCATCTCATCAGGAACTCCTTATAAGGCAGGCACCCAGTGGCGTCACCAGACTTGTGCAGCTGGTGTGGGCCGCATTGGGTGATGCACTCCATATGGGATGATGCGCCGGAGGAGTTTGACAGTCCTTTGGCAGGCCCCAGGTGTCAGCGTGCCCATTCAGGCCTGTTCCAAGACGGAGTAGCAGCCAGAAGCTGCCACTCGTCCTCAGAGCTAGCCCGAATGGCCAGCTGAGGTGCACTGCGCAGAAACACACTGAGCATGCCTAACAGCTTCAGAGGAGACTTCCTTAGAGCGGAGGAAGTCCGCCTCTGCACAGCCATTTGGCCTTGCTCAGGAGGCAGAGCGGCAGCTGAATGGCTTTAGAAGAGTACTGCACAGGCACCAACTCTTGACACCTGCACAGTCTCCATGCCTCTGCACGCCTCTGCACGCCTCTGCGCAGTTCAGAAAAGTACTGTGCAGGCATCAGAGATGGTGCCTGTGCAGTACTTTTTCTGAAGTCAGTTGGCTTCAGAAACAACTGTGCAAGCACCAGCTTTGGCAACTGCACAGTCCAGATAGGGGGGTGCCCACATCCCAGGGGTGACACACCGACTTCTGCACCAGGTGACGCGCAGAGTTGTGTCACCACTGTAGGCACCACAGCTGTTCCTTGTTCAGCGTGATCTGAGGGGGTGTCTCCTCAGGAGCAAGTCCTCCCCATGTGTCAATTACTTAGCATGCTATGGAACAGTTAGGGCAGCCCAGGCGTCCTGACTCTCTGGATGCAGCATAACCTTCTGCTCTGGATACAGAATAGTTAGGAGAGAGCAGTTAGGGCAGAGCAGGCTGAACTTGCTCTGGATTGTGCTCTTAGTAGGATTGTTACACAAAACAAACTGCCTGATATTGCTCTTGTCCAAAGCACTTTCCCCACACATAACTCCTTTTAGCTCACAGTGAAGTCCAGAGAATGCAAAGTAAGTCCAGCTCAACAGAGTCCAGTCTGGCAAAGTTCTAGCAGACAGTCTCAGCACAGAATCCCTGGCAAGTAGGTCAGCATCTCCCTCAGGAATCTCCATCCCAACTGTCAAAGCATTTGGAAGCTCCTCTGGTCTTGATCTTCCATTACTTTTGCCTGTGATAAGGCACATTGTTGCAACATTTCTGGGCTGGAGGTGAGGCATTTCAAAGCTGCGATGGGAAAGAATCTACAAAATTCTACAAAATTCTATGCTCTGTGATGGGCTGAAAAGCTCCTCCAGCCTTTTCTAGCAAAATATCTGGTGCAGACTGGAGGAGATTCATTGAGGGGTCTTCATCCTTACCTGAGGTAAGGGGACAAATGTCCCTTTCCCCTGAGGAAACTCTGGTGGCTCTTGTGGTGCCCACAGAATGCAGTGTTAGCCATTTTGGTGCCACTTTCTGGGCACCACACAGTTAATGTAGGATTGGCTGTTAATGTCTAGAGCAGTAATTTTCAACCTTTTTCATTTCATGGGACACCATCAGTTGTTTTTTACCATTGACATGGCACACCATGCTGTTCAGATACCCAAGTTTTCCTAATAATAAATGTCCCTTCCCAAATTCCTGTGACACACCTGAGGACTGTCCACAGCACTCCAGTATGCCACAGCACACTGGTTGAAAATCACTGAACTGGAGATATTTTGTCAGTCAGTACTGACTCTGCAAGGTAGACCAATGGCTCATACAGTTCAGCTTCATTTTTTATCCTTATGACCATGTTATCCCTCAAGGTTGACAAGAAATCACAGTTTGCCAATGCTCTGAATTTGAGCTGGTATTTCTACAAATCATGTTCAGACTGTGATTTCTGCAAACCATAAGTTTGAACAATGGCAGAGTATGGTTTTCCACAAACTAGGCATTGAAAGAGAACAGGATATAAATGCCTTCATTCTCATTATACCAAATTATTAAGTTGGTATTATGTTTGAATAGATTTGTTATTGTACTCTTCTAGCAACTTTATATGAATTAACCACATAGCCTCTTTGTTGTTTATTTTTTTAAACGTTTTACAAGGTCAGATTTGTTTTCTTTTTAGAACTGAATTCTAACATTATTCATTTATTCTTCTATAATTTCACATTATAGGATTATATTTGGCAAGCATGATATATAATTAATTTAAAATTATAGATAATGCAATGTGCTTCCAAGCTGGAAAACTACAAGATAATCTATTTTGGTGTCCCTTTAGTTCTAGGAATACAAAGTGTTACATTATTTTTAAATGACCATCTATTAGAAAGAGATTAACTGAATTTTTATTGCAATGTTCTAAAATATTCATGTATGATCTGTATCATAAGTAATATTTAAAACAACATCCATTCTTCTCATTATCTGCTTATGTGTAAATTATATAACATATAGCAGCTCTTCACAAAGCAATAAAAGAGTAAACCAGAGATGACACTATCAGTCTAATCATGATAAAATTGGAGGATTTCTTGATTACCAGCCCAGTCCTCTTCTTTTACCTCTCTGGTATAGCTGCAGCAAAAAGGCACACACTGCATCCAGTGGGAGGGAGGATTGGGAATCTTTGGAAGGGATGTGGGATTTAAATCTTTCAGTAGATTTAAGAAAGGGTCATCTCAGACCTGTGCCAGTGACTTTGCTTTTTCATGTCCATCGAGAGAAAGGGAGCAGGAAAACTGCTGTTAGGATGGACTGAATCCAGTGCATGCTGTTATTGAACCCTCTCACATTCTCCTCAGCCCTATTCCCCTTATCCACCTAGAATTACCTCTCAGTGCCCTGTATACTCTCTCCTTACCTCCTGTACCACCTTACCTTCCTTAGCAGACTGCAGGTGCTCTATTGACACAGGGAGGAAAGTTTTGGCCTTCAGGCTAACACTCTGGCAACATGCCACATAGCATGCTGCTAGAACATGATTTACCGCTGATTTACAGTGCAGTCATAACTGTGTTACAATAGTACCAATAGCCCATGGGTTATTCATTCGGCATTCAGCTGAGTACAAACTGAAGACAATTCAGTAAAACCTATATACAATTTGCTGGTATTCGAGAATAATACAATCTGAATATTAAAGATTCCTATTTTCCATTTCCAGAACTTATGGTAGTGAAATGCCTTAATTATATGGGTAAAAAGTATAATACTCCCATTGCCAAACACACATCTGCATGGTCACAATATTTAAAAGAGCCTTGTAATATATTTTGTTCGATGTCAGTAATAGTGATAAAGGAAGACAAGGGTGTCACCCCAAAATTATTAACATACAAATAAGTAGATAAGTTTGTTAACACTAAGAGTGCAATTCTAACCTAGGCTGGCACAATTCATCAGTCTTCCCATTACTGTGGTTATGTAGGGAGGCAAGTGCATGGCTGCGCTCTGGCCTAACCCTCCCCCAGGAGTGATGCAGAAGTGTCTTACAGCATTTTTCTGGCACTCCCGGGTCAGCACAGAACTTATCCCTGGGCTTAGGCTGGCCTAATTGCAGATTAGGATTGCGGCCTTAATGTGTTAATACCTAGTCTTTTATTTGTTACAGTAAACAACTGAAATATTTAAAAGATTAAATTCAGTGAAATTATTTAATTTTAACATGTATGAGACACAACCCAATAAAATGAATACAGAAGGCTTAAGAATGCCTTCAGTTTTGTTGTTGTTGTTGATCTCTTGGCCAACTTGCTTATAAGCTGTATATATATTAAAGCTTGTGATCAGTAATTGAAATTAGCATTCATTATAAAGGGAAAAGGTCTGAATATGTATCAAGACCAAGTATGGTCCAAGGCAGGGCTAGATCAAGTTCAGAGACAGCAGGTTTAAAGAGCTAAAAGCAGATTAAGTACAAAACAGGATGATGATGATGATGATGATGATGATGATGATGATGATATTCCAAAACAGACTAGAAAATATCCAAGGGCCTAAGGCATAAAACATAGTCCAAGACAGGCATGGAGTCAGGGTACAATAGAAGTCCATAAACAATACTCTCAAAGGTAGTATTAGGGTCAGCCTGCTTGGGAACAGGGAAAGGGCCATGTTCATCAGAGGATTCACATGGCCAGGCCAAAGTACTTGATACAAGTGGCTGTGGTTGAGCACCAAGAGTCAACTGGGAGAATGAAGCAAGATGGTGGAGGATTGACTGCAAGACATTCCTCTAGATGCCTTAACAATCTGAGGCTGGCACTGACTACTTTTAGTTGAGAATTCCTCAGTGCCTGAGCATTTGAGTTATATATTGTAACTAGTTGGATTGTGCAAGGTAACAAGCTGCAGTATCTCTTTCCACCCAGTTTTCAGGGTGGCACTTATTTATTTAGCGTATGGCAAATACGTGGACTTATGGTAAATCAGATGTTTGTTCCATTGCCATGTACTTTGAGAGCCAGAAATTCCACATTGATGTCTGCTGCCAACTTTCACCAATTGAGTGCAATGGTACTTACTCCCATGAATTTGATTAGTATTGCAGCCTGAGGCTAGTAACTGAGGGTAGTAACTGAGGCTACTTACTTCCCATTACTATAAGGTGTTAACGATGAAACAAATCACTGTGCCTGCCTCACATCACCAGATTCCTTGGTTTCAGCTGCTGATGGTAGCTTACAGCAAATGTATTTCTGATGAAGATTATGCTATGCATTGTTGCTTACTTTTTTATATTTGCTTTTTAAAAATGTACCCAAAATCTTCAAATGGTTGAGCTGCTAGATTTTTAAATGGCTTATTAGTCAGTGCATTTTGCATTTATGCAGGCAGTCATATAATACAGGAGTTTTAAGTTGTTATAAATATGCTTTATGTATTGTATACATTTATTTAGGTTTATCTGTAGATTATGCAGAAAACAGGCTTTATTGGATCAGTTCAGGAAATGGAACTATAAACCGATGTAACTTGGATGGTGGCAGTTTTGAAGTAATAGATTCAATGAAAGAAGAACTAACAAAACCTACAGCTTTAACCATCATGGGTAAGTAAACATGTTTTAGGATTCATCTATTTATTACTCTCTGGATGTGGATTAATCTGGAGAAGTTACTCCTCTATTAAAATAAATTTTATGGATAGTATTAAATGTCAACTGTGTAAATACTTATTTTCAAGATACCATTTACTGCTTATTTCCTCTGTTTTTCAGATTTTTTTAATGAATAGGACTTGATTGATCTATCCTTTTGAATTTTTTAGTAAACTTAAAATTAGACCATTTTGGAGGTGCATAAATCTTTTTTGGATGTTTCCTTCTGCTTGAGTATAATTCTGCCTATTCCTAAGAGTCAATAATTCAGGGACCATGCAAATATAACAAGATTAATCCATAGTCATAGTTAAGAATCTAACAGAATTTTCTTGCAAATTGTTGTAAGAATTGTCAAGAATTAGATGGCCAATGAAAATTAGAGGAAAAATAGTTTATAACAAAGTTAAAGCAAAGTGTAGCACTATGATATACATAAGCTTCAAAGCAGTTCATACTGCTGGTTAAGGTGTCTGGTAACCATCAATGGTTAGGGCTTGTGTTGACAAGTCTTAGATCATGTTAATGGTCCTGAGTTGGGCAAAGGGAACTTTTGCTGAACAGAGGATACCATTCTGAATTTTGTTCCCAAGGCATACAGTAGACTAGTTACAGATCCCTTGTTCCCTTGTTACAGTAGACTAGACTTTGAAGTTTTTGAATAAACTTACAGTATGGTGCATCAGGAAAAAAATCATAATGTAAGTTTTAAAAACTGTATCATGACATGCTACTCACACCATGAGGGCCAGTACAATCACAACCATTTTATCCCAACATAACTCACCCATCTCCCTGTTGCTGCAGTGCAATGGGTAGGCAGGTGCATGTCTGTGCACTGGCCCAATCCACCCAGGAGTGGTGCCAAAGTGCCAAAAGGCACATTCATGACACTCCCAGGCAACCTTGGGACTTGTGCTGGACTAACAAGGGGTTAGGACTGTGTTGTGAGTCGGAAAAAAATGTTATTATATAAATGGTCAAGATTTATAATGATTTTTTTCACACACTGAGTAGGAAAAATGTTTTTAGATTCAAAAAATGTCATAGGTTCATTATAATTTTTGTACCATTCATATAATATTTTTTCCTACTCAGTGTGTGAGTAGCAAGTCATGATACGATGACATGTATCATGAACCTTTGCATCAAATTAGTTATGCCATACCATGTTTTAGTGCTATGTGAATGAGCTCTGTTCTTCTAAAACTTTTCCTTCCATTCTACATGTGAGCAGGACTGGGAGGAGCATAATATGGAGCCCTATGGCATACACCTGGGGAGAGTTTAATCTGTTCCCTGATCTGGTCGAAGTCTGGTCGCTCCAGGATTGTGGAACTAAGGAATAGAGGAAGGGGGTGATTCCAACCAAGGAGGGGGATCATGGTGGGACCATCCCTGAGGTGGTACACCCATTTGCAACGTTTGCATTGGAGAAAGAGGAAGGGGCGGTCCAGGCCAGGAAGATGAGGATATATAAGAGAGGAGGAAGGCGGAAAAAGAAAGTCAGAGCAGGATAGCTGAAGGAGGAGGTTGGGACCCACAGCTGGACAAAGGAGATACCTGTAAAAGAGGACAATGAGTTAATCGTTTGGGGACATCTGGAAACCTGACCCATGGGAAAAGGGGAGTTGTATACTTACACATGAGTAAGACTGTTGACTTGTTGGAAAGTTGTTACCTGTGAAAGAAAGAAAGAAAGAAAGAAAGAAAGAAAGAAAGAAAGAAAGAAAGAAAGAAAGAAAGAAAGAAAAAGAAAGAACCAAAGTTAATGGAACCATCAAGCTTGGTACCTACCCAGTAAAGTAATCTTTGTTCAGCACTTACCTGGTCTGTATTCTTCATTATGTCAGATGTGGAGGAGGAGGATGACACCCAGATATCCTTTCCGGGAGGGAGGCACGTTATCCATAGGGTCCAGAGAGAGACATGTGGAGGACGGGGTTCATGTAACATAAAACTATGGTTTGGCATTACATCAGAACTTATGCTTTATGTAAGCAGTTCCTGAAGTTAAATTATAACTGATGTGTTCCTTAAACCTGAAATGAGACAGCACAATATTCTACTCCTGAATGGTTATAGATTTTGTTAAAACAATAGTGCTTGCCTATCATATATCCAGAATGCATTTATATTGATGGCTTGAGCTCCATATATTTGTATGAGCATATCTAATATAGAAATTTATAGCTGTTTTGAAGAACTGCTAAAGTAGAATTCAGTGAACGTTCTGAACTTTTGCCAGAAATAAAGAGTTATAGTCCCACCGTGCAATCCTAACCCTTAGTTAGGCCAGCACAATTCCCATGCTGGCCTGGGGGTGTTGCAAAAAAGCTAAAAGGCATAAAAAAGGCACTTCTTGCAGAGATTAGGCCAGTGCACAGAAATATAGCAGCCTCCCGATGCCCCCATGGAAACAGGGTGATGGGCAAGTTGTTTTTTCCTAATTTGGTTGGGATTGCATCCTCAATGTGTGACAATTTTCTGGAAAAGTGTGTAAGTATTGTAGTATAAGCATTAGGTAGGCACAAGAAATATTAACAATGCAACTCTTATATCCAGTCTGTCTATGGGGTTTGGTGGTGCTGACGCAGCCTCCACTGCATCCTGCAGGTCAGTCAGGGTTCATGAAGCTAAAAAGATAAAGTTGTCCCTTGTAGGTTGCCCTGCTAGTCATGGCCGATTCTAGTGTGCAGTGTTCATCTTGTTTCTAGATCCAAATTGTCCAAAGATGCTTCCATGGACATGTGGCTCACATGTAACTTCCCACCAAGGTGGTAACTATCTACTTGCATTTATATGCTTTCAAACTGCTAGGTTAATAGGACCTGGGCTAAGGACAGGAGCTTACTCCATCCGTACTCAGATCCGTACTCGGATCTCAAACCACTGACCTGCCGATCTTCAGATTGACAGGCAGAATGCCTTTAACCACTAAGCCAACTGCAGCCCAACTCATGGAGCTACAGAGAGGTAAATGAATATGTCTCTGATAATTCTGCACAGACCTGAATTCCTGTTTTATCCTCTGGGGCCAGCCAAACTAGTGCCAAGGCCCTTTCCCAAGGTCTCCCAGCCTGACTTGGATAATGAGTAGACTTATACTGTACACCCTGAGCACACATCGAGATTTACTGACAGGTTATATGCCATGCCTGATAAGAATATGTAGTGTCTCAAATTCCCCATCAATCAATATGCCCATTGTCGCCATCTCTTCTTTAGTGATTCTGCCATCTGAGGGGAAGGGAAGACCTAAAGAATCCTACAATCAGAGTATGAACACATACTTAAAAGAAACATCTAGGCTTCTGGGTAGGCCTTTCATCACTGCTTGTGCTATAGGCAGAAGGACTAGCAATATCGAGCTCAAGCTTTCTAAGAAGGAAAAGAATTGCCTGGAGAAGATTTCACTGGCAGCTGCTGTCTATGCTAACTCATGCTTTGAGTTGAACACTAGGGCTGTGGCTGCCAACATGCCAGCCAGATGCAGTATAGTTATGTTTGTTGGAATGTGGACACTGGTAACACCTACCAGTAGACAATGCACAGGAAAAGTGCTTGTGGTTCTGTGCAAGGATGACAGTCCAGTGAGGAAGAAACACAGATATCAAGGTTTTCCAGAAGAAATCTGTATTCCAGTATCCAGGGACCAATCAAATTCAGAGTCAAAAGTCTAGTACATAGAGAGGCAACCCAGGTCCAGTCACCACATAAAACTGACAGAACCTTCAGATACATTCACTCCAACGTGCTCACACCCTTTTCAGGAAGAACTTGCCTTCCTAGAAAGGTCCTCCAAACAGGAGGAAAATGATCCACATTCTTGTACCACAATCCCATCAGGCATTGTTTCACTACTTTTCCCAGATTCATAGGGAACAGCTTTATACCTGACAGCAATACAACTGAAACACAAACTGATCCCAAAACCTGTGGTCCTGACAATATAGTTACAATAATCCTGTTATCTTACAAAGCTTCACTTCCGCACTTATTGCATGCAAGTGGAGGCAAATTTGTCTTTTTCCTCCTCTAAAAAAGAATACCTTGGCATTATAATGGTGTTTCCAGATCTGGGATGCTAAAGCATCCCACAGCACAATCATAACATGCGGCAACAGGCAGGCTAGGTTTTGGAACTGCTACTGCACTACTGCAGAGAAGGGGAGGTTTGTTCCCCACGGTAGAGCAAGAGCAGGTGTAGCCTCTAAAGGAGGCCTGAGTCTGGGTAGATGGGAGGAGCTGTTCCCAGCTGCCCAGAAAGCAAAAGGATCCAGCAACGTGAAGTGACTTGTGTCAGCCCAGTGAGCACTCAGAATTCAGTCAAAACTACACTCAGCTAAACATTGGATGTTTAGCTATCCAGCTAAACATTGGATGTTTCCTATTAATGACTACTAAAAGCTCAAACTTTTGCAGGGCAAATTCATTATCTTGACTCTCTCTGGTCCCTAGCTTTTGAGCATGAGAACCCAATATTTCAAGCTCATCTGGTAAATGTGTGATCACACTTGTTCTCTTACACATGTAAGAACAATTGCCTATTTTGATGAATGTGCACTTTGGGACCATATATTTGCAGAACAACACTAAAGAATTTGGCTTTTACCAAGGACAAGCAAGTAAGGTAAGGGTGTGTGCATAGGATTATTTATTGGGGAGGTACTCTTCAGAGAAAGAGTAAGTAAAAATTAGTATGCTGTGGATCAAACCCTCAGTAATATTTACATTAATTTTGCCTATAAAATGGTAGTAGACCTGGCAAATACTGGTTTGGGTGGGAGAAGGTATTTTTACTGTTCTTTGCAAGAGAAAGGGGTGTGAGGGGAAGAAAAGAAACGAAAAGTGGAGTGGCAATATTATCCAGGAGGACTGGCTGGTCAGATTGTTGGGTGGATGAATGCAGAACAGGAGATGGGGCTGTGACTTAGTATTAATGGCAGGTCAAAGCTTCATTCCAGAGCAGCTTGTGCCTTGAGAAGGTCTTCTTCCTTGAGACCTTCCTTGAGAAGCTCTTCTTCCCCCCATGGACCTTGCTCCAACCATTCGTCCTCCATCAGCCCTCCCACTCAGGCTGCTCAGATAAATTAGTCAGGAGATGAATTAGTCAGGAGACAATTAGTCAGGCAGCAAGAATAAGTTTTACTAGCATTTCTTTCTTCCTTTATAGGAGACACATCACATAACAGATAAGTAACAAGTTGTGCCCCTCCCCACACCAAAGCCACTGCTGAGCCCTTCGCATCTTCCTCCCCCAACTGAATTCTCCAACTGAATTCTCTAACTGAACTTTTTCCAACTGACAGAATTCTTCCAACCGTCCTTCCATCAGGCCCTCTCAACATTCCATCCATTCTCTCCTCAGCCTTGATGTCATTCCCCCCTCCCTTCGACTTCCAGGTTCTCCTCACCACACTTGGATTTTTGCCATATGTATCCAGAGATGGTGCAAATCTGACTAATTGGGGCTGCTGCTGCTGCTGCATTACCTGGCAGATGTGGAAAATTTCCTTCTGCCTCATGGTAGCACAATAGCAGCTCCTAATCTTGCTGTTTCTATGCTTATATTAAAAAAAAAAACCCTGCTAACTGGGCAAGAGGCGCTCTTTCAAGTGGTTATTCCTCCTTTATTTAGCAGGGGAGAGTAACTAGTCCTCCACACCCCAGCAATGTCTCTTCAAGTGGCTTCTGCTGGTGTTCTTTTGCTTTGCAGTTTAAATTGTGAGCTCTTTTGGGACAGCTGTTAGCTATTACTAATTAATTAGCTATTACTTTTTCCTTTTCTTTGTAAAATGCTTTAACTTTTTTTTAGTTGAAAAGTGGTATGTAAATACTGTAGATAGCTATGTATCAGCCTGTCTGCTCCAGTGTAAGTTAACATCGTACTGTTAAAATTAGATGATAGTGTAGCAGTCATAGAACATAGACATCTATAGACATAGATGTAGCAAAAAATCTTAGAACAAAGACTAGACGCATAGACTAAGAACATAGCCAAGAACATACATTCTGGATAGACAAGAGTGAAGAAAGAAAAGAGACCAATGATACTCTCTTTTATCTGCTAAGGCATTTTTGTGATGAGGTGGAAACCGGAAGGCAAATGGTCTCAAGGCCAAACCTAAAAACTTGAGAATGTAGTGTGGTTTTGAACAAACAGCCTCCCACTATGGAGGATTGGGCTGCTGGGCAGAGCACATTACAACTGTGAAGTGACCTCTGCCATCATAAATGGCACATGTAGGATCCATTCTGTGAGTGCTGCTACAAGAGACATCACCGCAGATGCACTTCCCAAACCCATCAAGTCAGTGGTGAGAGCAGAAGGTCAGGGCATCAAGGACAGGGAGAACTGGGAATGAAACTGAGGTGGGGGAAGGAACCGGGGTGGAGAAAGTGGGAAGGAGAAGATCAGGTGGCAGTGGCACACACAGGATCCTTTTCCATCCTTTTTGAATCTCCTTCAGTCATATGCCCTCAAAAGTGATGGTTTGTGTCCTAAGAGACCCATAAGCACGTATCAGGAGTAAAATATAATATTTTGTACTTCTATCTCAGTCAAGTTCTTCCACCACTATTGAAGTAGCTCACACCTTTTCTCCACAGCTGAATTGGCATAAGGACAACTGGTTGGAGTTCAGACTGAGGTCTAAGATACCAATCAACCAACCATTTTCTCAAAAGGCCCTTCTTTTTTCATACTCTTTAATACTCAAGCTCTTTTTTCATACTCTTCTTTTTTCTAATCATGTGATTAAAATAGGGAGAACAGATGTGTTGCTTGAGTGGCATGCAAGGAGCATGGGTGGCTTTGGGTGGTTTAGGGCGCAATCCAGAGGAACTATGGGGAGTCCTTGCTCCGGTGTAAGAACAATTTGCTCTGGATTGCAAAATGAATTTCTCATAGGTTTTCACTAGGAGGTGCAGTAACTACAGGTGCACGTAATGTCTCTACGTGCCCTTGTAGTTACTCTGGATTGTAGGGTAAGTCCCATTAGCTATTAATTATATATTATTTTTTCATTTTTTTTGTAAACTGCTTTGTGAACTTTTTAGCTAAAATGTTATGTAGAAATACTATGATAGATAGTCCCACTACAGGTGCTTTGCAAAGATGAGGCAATGGAGGTGCTCAGTTTGGCTAAAGCTTTTGCGGGAAACATAGGGAAAACATTATCCTGCCACTCAGTGTGTGTTTATTTCTTTCTCCTCCAAATTTGTGAGGTTTGAGTCCTTTGATGGACTTAAATTATCTTGATTGTGTATTTATTTAGTTTTCTGTGTTCAGTGGAAAATTCTCTTTCTATGACAGTTTGAATGCATGTAGCCTTTGGGAATAATTCAATACATGTTCACTCAGAAGTAATCTCTCTGAGATAAATGTGATTTATCACACAATCATATACATGTTCACTCAGAAGTAAGTCTTGTGCTTGATGGGGCTTACGCTCAGGTAAGTGTATAAACTAAAGCCTTACTGCCACTTTGCATTCAGTTTGCAATTGGGTACGTGGGTAAGAAGTGGTAAGAGCATTGTTCATTCCAAGAAATCTGAGGTGGTCCTATTTTCAACAGCAACAAAATTATAATAAAAGATTAAAGTATGAAAGTCCAAAATGTGTTTCAAGTAGTTCTTTTATATGAAAGGCACAAGAGTCTCTTTAAAAAATTGTCGACTATTCCTATAGTTTACTTTATTGGCTACTATTGGTAGGGGCATGAAATGCAGAATTAGATGGTACCATACAGCAAAAAAATGTTATATTTCGTTTATTTTAAGAAGCAGAGAGAGAGAGAGCTGGGCCTGAAGGTGCAATTGTTAGTGTTCACAGATCTACCCTTACTTTCAACAAAGTCACTTTTTTCTTTTTTGTCATTTCTGGTGAGCATAAGATGGCTCTGTCTTGAACCTTAGAATTTCTGCAGCTGTAGAATATGATCTGTTTCTTCAGACAAATTGTTTTTACTCTTTGGAAAACTGAAAAAGAAGCCATGTTCCCTCAATTTGGGAAACTGTACTAATAATTGGTACTTTTTAGAGAGTAGTTGGAAATATTATGTTTATACTTTTATATTATATTTTATACTTCTATATTATATTTTATACCATTTTATACTGTAAGCATACTGTGAGGATGTGAAACCATCTTCTTTTTTCCTTTCGATAAGCCAGTGATTTTCAACCTTTTTCATCTTATGGCACACTAACAAGGCACTGAAATTTTCAAAACACACCATTGGTTGTTTTCACTGTTGACAAGGCACACCAGGCTGTTCAAATCCCCAAATTTTCCTATTAATTAATGTCAATATCCAACTTCCCACGACACCGTAGGACTAGCCGTCACGAGTGTGACAGTACACTGGTTGAACATCACTGTGTTAAGCACTTGAAAAACATGTTGTTGAAAATCAGTGTATAAATAACAATAACAGGTGATCGTTTTTTGTTCTTACGCATGGTGTCGGTTTTTTGGCAGTTCCTTTTTGTGGTCTCTGGGCAGTCACAAGTTGTGTTCATCGGTGCATCCAGACCTTTCTTAAGTGTTCTGCCTAAGCACTGAAAGGAAGGAATTCTGTGCACATTCTGAAACCATGAACTCCAAAACTTTCTTTTACAACCATTGCTGAGACTGCAGTGTTAGGAATGTTTCCACTTTTCCCTCAACCCTGAAAAAACTAAACAGTTCTTAATATCTTAACTTTATTGTTTACATAATTCTCCATTAATGTTAGATGATAGCATTAATAATATTGTTATTAATGTTGATTTGCCTCAGTGAATCTCATGATCTGCCACCATACATCCTGGTCTGGCAGTGTGAAAGCTATACCTCCATCATGCACTTCAAGTCCACCTGTGTAAACAGCCTGAGACCTTGTCCCTATGATAGAAGATCCCAAGTGCCCCATTATGGCATGTAAGGTGGTGGCAAGTGCAGTTTGAGGAAGCATTGGGGGCAGAAAGTGTGGAGCATGGACCTGGCAGGAGCACTTTTAGGGCAGAGAGTGGATTTCAGTGGCAGCAGTGCACACCAAGATCACACACCCCTGTTGCCAGCTCAACACAATCAAGCAGCTAGCCCCCAAATCCAGAGTAACTACGGGAGCAGTTTACGTAAGAGACTTTACGTGCATCCATAGTTACTGCACCACCTATTGAAAACCTATGGGAAATTCATATTGGAATCCAGAGTAAGATGTTCTTACACCGGAGCAAGGACTCCCCGTAGTTACTCTGGATTTTGCCCCAAGTAACTGGCAAAGATCTGAGAAGATTCATTGGAGGCTAGATGGCCCATGTTAAAAAAATTTTAATAGAGTAAATTTTTTTTACCTGTCCCAGGTTGCCTGGTCATCTCCCCGCTGCCCCTGGCAGCATGCACTTTGCACTCCATTGGTATGCTATGGGCTGACAGAGGAAAGGATTGAGTTGTTAGTGGTACAAAAATATTTTTTAATGTTGAAGCAGTATGTTATTTGACTCCCCAGCTCATTGCATGGCAAATGGGTTTTACTATGAAAGCTCCCTCCTTTGACAATCCCAAAAATGGACTTTGCCTCTGGTAAATTCAACTTGTTTACTTCCATGTCCATTATAAGAAATTGTCCAGATACATGACAAATTGTTAAATTGGTCAAATATCTTCTCACCTTCACTGCAGCAAAGACCACGTTGCCCTAGTTTTGCCTCTAGTTCTACACTAAAAAAGTGGACTGGATCAGGAATGTCAAATATAATTCCCACGGGACAGATGCAGCCCCCAGAAACCGTTTTTCTTGCCCCTGTTATAAATGGGGTGAAAATTTTCTCTCCTCTTATTTGCAGTTGATGAGTTTCTATATGAAAATAAAGTTCTTATTTCTGCCTATCATCTACTTAAATGTCATAACCTACCCAATAACATCTGGCCCTCAAGAGATACCATGAATGCTATTAGGCTCACTATATACGAGTTTGATACCCCTCACAGACAGTGAATAAATCCTCTTCAGAAGTCTTCTGAAACGATGGCAGCAAATGCCAAAAACTATGATTCAAGTGAGTGGCTGAGACCTGAAATTCACCTTAGGTGCTTTATTTTCTTTCTGCCTGAAATATTTTCTCCTGCTACATGAACAGTACGCCACTGGTGCCAAATGACCTAGCTGTCACCTGCATGCCCTCACTCTCAAATTCAAACTCTTTCTTGGCTTCATCAGAGGTCAAGAAGGCAAATACTCTTAGCTGGTGTTTTACCAAAGAAACAAAACATTTTTTAAAATATAGAGGAAGGTTTGTTGGAAGAAAAGGGGAAAAACACACAAAAAATAGGCAATAGGCAATAGTTGTGGGCAGAGGCAATTCAGAAATATTTTAAAAGATTTTCAGTGCAATCCTAACCATGCAACCCTAACTCAAAAGCAAGTCTTATTGTGTTCAATGGGTCAAACTCCCAGAAAAGTGTTACGCAGTTTGTAATTAGACATTATTTGACCTAAAGCAGGGGTGTCCAAACCGTTGCCTAGGGGCCAGATGTGGCCTGCAGCAAGCTTTGATGCGGCTCACAGCAAGACCCTGCCATCTAGCCTATGGGTCAGCCTTGTAATCCTCCTTATCTGTCTCTAATACTCTTTCATATGTGGATCTATATACATTTATTCAAATTTGAAATGTAAATCATTTTTCTGCCCCTGACACAGTGTCAGCAAGATGATATGGCCCTCCTGCCAAATATTTGGACACCCCTACTCTAAACATACCTGTGGAAAGATTAAGGATGCAGTCTGTCTCCAACATCTACTAGAGGAGCAATTTGATTTAATCAGCAAATTCAGCACCTTCTTAGATGAACATACAATATTCCAGTCAAACTTCTCATGGAATATTGGGGAATTGAATCCCACTACCAAATCCTATCCCTCATCTGAGCTCTTGTGTTCCAGCCATTCAGAATGGTTTGCAGCATCACAGAATCTGATGCACTATCATGTGCTACCAGGCTACAAACAGTGAAAGTGTGTGGTGTTCTGTGTTGGTCATGTGGCAGTGGTTCATCTGAATTATTATCTGAATTATCTGAATTATCATCTGAATTATTAACATACAAATAAGCATTTAACACTAAGGGTGCAATTCTAATCTAGGCTGGCACAATTTATTGGTCTTCCTGTTCCTGTGGTTACGTAGGAAGGCAAGCACATATCTGTACACTGGCCTAACCCTTCCCCAGAAGTGGTGCAGAAGTGTCTTACAGCACTTTTCTGGCACCTCAGGTCAACACAGGACCTATCCCTGGGCTTAGGCTGGCCTATCTGCAGGTTAGGATTGCAGCCTATGGCTACAATCCAGAGTAACTATGGAAGCACGTAAGAAACATTATGTGCACCCATTGATATTGCACCACCCAGTGAAAACCTATGGGAAATTCATATTGCAATCCACAGTAACTTGTTCTTACTTTGGAGCAAGGGCGCCGCATAGTTAGTCTGGATTGCACCCTTAATGTGTTAATACCTAGTCTTTTATTTGTTACAATAAACAACTGAAATATTTAAAAGATTAAATTTTAGTGAAATTATTTAATTTTATTTAACATGTATGAGAAACAACCCAATAAAATGAATACAGAAAGCTTAAGAATGCCTCCAATTTTTTTGTTTATCTCATAGGCTGCAATCCAGAGCAAATTCAGCCTGCTCTGACCTAACTGCACTCTCCTAACTATTCTGTATCCAGAGCAGAAAGTTATGCTGAATCCAGAGAGTCAGGAAGCCTGGGCTGCCCTAACTGCTCCAGAGCATGCTAAGTAATTGACACAAGGGGAAGACTTGCTCCTGAGGAGATACCCCTCAGATCACACTGAACAAGGAACAGCTGTGGTGCCTACAGTGGTGACATGACTCTGCACGTCACCTGGTGCGGAAGTCTGTGCGTCATCCCTGGGATGCGCCCCCCCCCACCTGGACTGCACAGTCACCAAAGTTGGCGCCTGCGCAGTTGTTTCTGAAGCCAACTGGCTTCAGAAAGAGTACTGCGCAGGCCCCATCTCTGACACCTGCGCAGTACTTTTCTGAAGCCTTTTGGCTTTGGGGGAGACTGTGCAGGCGTCAGAGTTGGTGCCTGTGCAGTACTCTTTCTGAAGCCATTCGGCTGCCGCTCCACCTCCTGAGTGAGGCCGAATGGCTGTGCAGAGGCGCGGACTTTCTCTACTCTAAGGAAGTCTCCTCTGAAGCTGTTCGGCATGCTCAGTGTGTTTCTGCGCAGTGCACCTCAGATG
This sequence comes from Cryptoblepharus egeriae, assembly GCA_030015325.1. Classification (NCBI taxonomy): domain Eukaryota; kingdom Metazoa; phylum Chordata; class Lepidosauria; order Squamata; family Scincidae; genus Cryptoblepharus; species Cryptoblepharus egeriae. The sequence continues at coordinate 74,385,560 of JAREYC010000001.1, read as the reverse complement.
GCCGTTCAGGCCAGCTCCTCAGACAAGTGGCAGCTTCTGGCTGATTCTCCGCCTTGGAGCAGGCCTGAATGGGGGCGCTGATGCCCAGGGCCTGCCAAAGGACAGTCAAACTCCTCCGGCACATTACCCCATACAGAGCGCATCTCCCAATGCAGCCCACACCAGCCGCACCAGTCTGGTGACGCCACTGGGTGCCTGCCTTATAAGGAGTCTCTGATGAGATGCCAGTACATTCTGCAGTGAATACAAGGGGCTTCTTGGAGTGGCCTGCTGTATCCTGAGGTTTGTGGGCAGCCGTAGTTTGTTCCATATCCTGAGGTTGAGAGGAAGGGGTTGCAGCTAGGCTGGCCAAGAACTCAGATTTTTGGTCAGCACTGCCATTCTTACTCGGGCCTTATCATGGACCCCTATGGGTCTACTCATTACTATACCTGCTCTTGAGGTGGTATAACTCTGAGGGCTGGAAGAGGGCATTTCTACCTTGGAAACAGGCTCTGGATTCAGAGTAACTGCTCTGCCCTAGGCAATGCTAAACTTGCCCTCAACTTGCCTCTCCTGAGCTGCTTAGGCTGCCCCAGTTAGGGCAGAGCAGGTCCACCTCTCTTAGGGCACCCTATCTTGCCTTGCTCTGCCCTAAGCCTCCTTCAGAGTAACTGGGCTGGAGCATCTTGCAGTTGCTCCAACCTAGTGTTAGATAGGGCAACCTACGGGCTCTTATGTGGACAGATTAGTTGCTCTGGGTTGGGCTGATAGCCAACTTGCTTAAAGCTGTATAATAGCTTGTGATCAGTAATTGAAATTAGCATTCTTTATAAAGGGAAAAGGTCTGAATATATATAAAAGGCCTTACTTTTAGTTGCCAGAATAGTCTTGATAACATTCACAATAAATTGTGGGGCTGTCAACATGGCGTTTGTCAAATGAGCTGGTGCTGGTCCAAGGACACATTCTGACTAAGGGGACATACTTTCCCTTTATCCCAGGTGTCTGGATTCCGACCCCCCAATAGCATCCTGCACACGTATTGGCTGTATTTTGGCTTGGTGGGGAAAGAATAGCTCTGGGATGTAAGTTTGTAATAGGTGGATTAGCTTAAATAAGTTGCTGTAACAGTGCAATCCTAAGCATGTCTTCTCAGACGTAAGTCCCATTATGGTCAATGGGTCTTACTCCCAGGTAAGTGTGGTTAGGATTGCAACCTAAACCTTTTAAAATAAACATTATGACACCAAAAATACTTAAAATAGTAAAAGAGTTACTGAATTGTGACATTTGGGGGTAGCATATTTCAGTATATATTTTAAATAAAATGAGAAATAAATGAAAAGTAAATTCACATAGGTATTTTAAACTGCTTTTGTGTTTTCTAGTATAGATATTTTAATAGGTTATAGTCAACAAATCATTTAAGTGAAACTATTTTGCAGGCTACCATAGGGAAAGCTACTTTTGAATAACTAGGATGCTGTATTTTTTATTTAAATGTAAAAGTTGAAATGTCAAAAATGTCAAAGTTCTTTAAAATTATTCATTGCCTAGCCCTTGTGACTGGAACTTTTGATTGCTGAGTTCCATTTCAAAATGGTTTTTTTCTCAATATAAGGAAATAGCAACTTCTACAAGAGTAAATTTATTCAAGAAAATAAGAATAAACTATTAGGTAAAACATATTCATTCCAATCCTGCATATAGCTGGGTTTCAAAATAATCTAAAGACCCTTATAATGTCTGACAGATTTTAGCCACTGTCAATACAGAGATGAACACAAGATATTAGCATGTGGCTATTTTTGAGAATCCTGTTTGATTTTTTGAATTTTTTTTAATTGTATAGGTGCAGGAGACTGCAAAGAAGGCCAATACTCTAAGGGCTAGTGATGACATTTCCCTGTGCTGAATTGTCTTCTAATTCTAATGTCTGTTGTGAAAGATTATTGTGATCTGAGAACAAAGATAACAGGATTGTCTAATTACATGATTGGAATTAGAAGGAGAGGTAGGTGGTCTAGAGACTATTTACTATTTATGCCAACAGCAACTATCTTAATTAGCAGCACAATAGAGAGGAAAAAAATCTCACCATTATATGTTCCATTGGGATACATAAAATTGCAGAAGACGTACTGGATTATTGAGATTGCAGAGGGCAACTCTGTATGGGTGTTACCTATCATAGGAGGACTTTATATGGAGAAGGTATTTTTGTTGCATTGGTTAGCTGAACAGCATCATAAAAATTCTGTTTGTCAATTGCACAGAGAACAAATGTTAGGTTTCCTCTTTGGATAGCATAAGAGATTCTGACTCCCAATTGCCTCTTTTGTTTTCCCAGAGCAAAGATGGAGATAAACTTTCTAAACACTATCCAGCAATTCTACTGACTGTAGTTGATGGTTATATAAAGTTTGTGAAATTTTAAGATTTAAAGTTTTGCAATGTTGTTTTCCAAGTCTGAGTCATAAGGCTGTATCGAAACTTAATGCTTTGCTCATGTTAGCACTTCCAGTGAATGGAAGAAGAGCTGTGCTTCACAGAAGCAACCGTCTTGTGACTGACATTGATCTGTTCATGGAAAGCAGAGCAGCAATTTTTTGTGTTACATAACTTATTCTTTGCATGCATGTCCAAATGTTTGCCCTAGCAAATGCAGTCAGTAAAACACTTTGATCCCTGGTTACCTTTCATTTGGGAAATGAACATTACTCACCTTTTATGTTTGCACTGTTTTGTGCATTTTGGCCATTCTTGGAGATCTGGCTCAGAACTAGTACATCTCTACATTCTCAGTTCTAAGTTTAGAACTATTGAAGATAACTTTCTGAATCGAACCTTTATTCTTTCCCAATGCTTCTGTTATTTTCTGTCATATCCATAACAGTGGTTGAAAATATATGTACTTTACCTCTTCACAAATATTTAAAAGATTTTTCTACAGCATAGTCTTTCCACACAATCATTAGGCCAGAAGATATTTTTATAATCATCTCTTTATATGTTCATCTTGTCAGGAAGTTAGAGATCACCATCTTTAGATTTCATTTACTGTACAAAGTGCGTTTGAAAGATATTATTAGTGCTGTAATTGTTCTTGTTCATTAAGTTATTAAGTTGAAAAATACATGAGGAAAAATATTCTGTCCATTTTCTTCATAAGCCACTATATCAATCTAGGCCTTTTGGACAATCTTGGCTTTTATTGAACCTATGTATGTAATTTGTTATGAATAGTTTTAAAGCCCTAATTATTATTGAAATTGCTGAGTGTTAACTATTTGTTTAATGTATTGTAATTTTTTTATGGTTGTTATGCCAATAAAGGTGACTGTACTGTACTGTACATAAGCCACTATATGTACATAGTTAATAAAGAGGACACCTGTTCCATTTATTCTTTGTGGATCCAACAGTTTGATAAATAATGTGGAGTAAGTTATAGAAGCCTTGAATTTTGGTGGTCATCATTCTCAAAGCAGGATTGCCCTTAAAAATTGTTCCCAGTACCATCAAAACAAAAAGCTGATTTTCTAAATATTAAGAATGTAGATAACTGTATGGGATTTGTATCTCTCATCAGACATTTTATATTCACCTAGAATGTAACACTACTTCCTTATTCCTGAATCTTCTTGTTCTTGACCAGCAAAATTGATGGAACATGTCTGAGTAGACCTATAAAGGTAGGGATGCTTACTCCCTGGCAAGGGAACAAATAAAGAGGGCCTTCATTCTCCCACCCAAGGATACAACACATGCTCCACTGGCATAGCTCATCTTCTGGAGAAGTAGATAGGGTTTGCTGTGAAAAGGAAACATGCCACAAGCTGCTTTTTAAACATTGAAAGGTTATAAGACAGGTCATTTAGTGAGGGTTTCATCAAATAATCTTGTCAAATAAATCTAGTTTGAGTGTGTATGCTTTGATGCCATGTGTATCAGAATAAGAATAATGTAATTTATTATTGATGTGTGTGCAATCTTAATTGCTTGTCTGAACAGTACATGGAAGAAATAGCTGATTTTGTTTTTATTTGGTGATTGTTCATATTCATAAGTAGCTATATGGAGCCTTCAATAACATTCTGGTGTTCTTTTGGTTTGATAATTTTTTAAAAAAGATAGTCCAGTCGTATGTGATGCTATGTATTATATACAGAAGCATCAAATAATTTTTGAAATGATATAAAAGGAAAACAATTTACTGTATATACTCGCGTATAAGCCTAGTTTTTCAGTACATTTTTTATGCTGAAAATGCCCCCACAGCTTATACTCGGGTCAGCTTATACTTGTATTAAGATGGGCAAAGAAGTTGATTTCTGTGGTAAAATTAGGTGCCTCGACTTATACTCGGGTGGGCTTATACGGTATATATGGTAGTTGGTATTGGGTATTGATGAACATTGGTCTGTCACCAAAAATGTGGCATATCACCTTAGACATGTGTGTCATTAGTTTGCCATCACTGTTTGATTCTCCTGATTATAGATTGTGGTGGTGGTGGTGGTGGTGGTGATGATGATGATGATGATGATGATACAGATTTATATGTTGCCTTTCTAGGCATTGGATTGCTCATGAGTAAGGGACCATGGCTTTGATCTTAGAAAGCAGGTGAGGGGAACACACACTAGGCCACTAGAATTATCCCTATTGAATAAACATCTTGCGAAGTTGGAAGGTCTAGATAATAATTTATTATTATTAATAATAATAAAGAGTATTTCAGCATGCAAAGAAAGTAAACTGTGTACTTTATGTTTGAACACTCTGTTCATCAGATTCCATGCAGATATAGGGCTCTCAGTGCTCCTTGATATTTCATGTATATTATCAGAACCCAGCTTCAGGATAAGCAGGAGCTCTCCAAACATGGGACAATATAAGTAAACTCTTTCTTTTGATGTTCTGAGGGTACGTAAGCTCTATTGCTGGAGACCTGTAAGCGCAAATAAGTTTCTATCCCACATGGTAACTCATGTTGCAATGTTACTCATACTTACCTGAAAGTAAGCTCCAGTGAACTCTGAGATTTACTTCTGTATAGATTTACTTACAACATAGGATTGTGTTGTAAGTATAGTATTGTGCTGTTTCCCATGTCTCTTATGTGCTCCCGTAGTTACTCTGGATTGTAGGGATACACTCCAGCAGTTCACAAAGTTTGACACTGCATGAGTGATGATGAGAGACTGGAGAAGCCTCTTGTGTGTTGGTGGATAGTCACAGTTGTGCTGATGGAGATAGGAATGGGAAGGGGAGGAGGCAACAATGGGTCAGGTAGAGCAGAACAGAATGATGGAAGGGAGGATCAGCTCCAGGAAGTGAGTGGATTTGATGGCAATCATATAATCCTAGCCTCCTTTTCAGATCTATGGATACCTATACTAGCGATTTTGCTATCACAGGTCAAGTAGACCTGTCTGTGCTGTGGAGGCTCACTCTCAAGAGACCTCCATGTTTGCCTCCCACAAGGTATAGTGATATATGTTTTGGCATCACTGCATTGATGGGGTGAAAGGATATTATAGGACTGCAGGGCCTCCAAGAGAAATTTTTTAAGGTGGTACAAAACCCATTTGAGGCCCCTAAGACTTGCAAAATTATTTTGAAATAAAAAATTGAGGCTAATTAATGTGCAACAAACTTCAACAAGTGTTCATTTACTGATCATATAAAACATTATGTTAAAACATATCGGGTGGCGCAAGCTGTTAAGACGCTGTGTCTGTAAACCAGCAGGCCAGGGTTCGAGACCCGGGTCAGCCCCACAAGACATGGTGAGCTCCTGTCCTTAGCCCAGCTCTGCGACACCAGCTGGATCCAATCGTATTGGCTCTGCCTTTCCATTGGACTAATTCAGTGGCGTGAAGAGGAGAGATTTGCTGCTTGGGTAACAGCCTATCCTCCATAACAATCCAACCCAGGCTTTCGTGCTTCGCATACAGCGTATGCAACGCCGAGCACGATACCATAGTCTTTCAAGACTGACAGAGGCCTGCTTTTTTTATTCAAGTAATGTGACAATATAAAATACTGAAATCTTATCAAGGAAAAAATTAGAAAAAAATTAACTATTTAATAAGTGCTTTTCTGGCTTTCTTATGTGCAAAATTTCTAATAACAATATCAAAATCAACTTGTCTGGCAATGCTAGACTCAATGCTTAGTCTTGCTAGGTCAACAAGTCGGGTTTGTGACATAGTAGACCGCAAATAATTTTTTATAAGTTTAAGCTTACTGAAAGATCTTTCAGCAGATGCTACTCTAGCTGGAATTGTGGTTGTAAAAATTGTGGTTGTATAAATTGTAGTTGTATACTGCCATAAATCCCTCTCCTCTCTAAACTAATACAAACATTTGGAAATAATTCACACAATTTTTATTCTGTTAACAAATTTAGCAATTCTAAAGGTTTCAGCATGGTTTTCCAAAATTGGCCTTGTGTACAACTGGTAAATGTTGCAAATGGTCCTTCAGTCATGGGCCCCTTTGTAGCTCTTGGGCCCTGGAACAATGTACCTGCTGTATTTGTACTCACTATTTGGGGGCCACAGAGATGCCAGTACTCACTACAGTACCAGTGAGTAATCTCCTTAAAAAGAACTCTAGTTATCTGTAACTACATATATTTCTTTGTTTGGTCATCTGTGCAGATATTGTACCCTTTGTTCGACTAAGTAGGTTTTGTTTCATTGGTTTTGTTCCTCTGTATGTTTTGTTCGACTGGATCTCTGTTGACATGTAACAATTTGAATTTAATGAGTGATGCTAAGGAATTGCCTGGAAGTGTGTTTTCAGGGTTTTTTCCATTTGAGAGCATTTGAGAGTAGGAGCAGAATTTCATAAAAACTTCCAGGTCTATATGTGCATAAGGCTGTTTGTATATGTGCACCATTCCACTACATATGTGCAGAAATAACTCAAAGAATTATGACTCAAGCAACCTGTTTTATTTGCATTAGGCAACTATAAAACCAAAAGTATTGTTTATATCCTTAGATTTTAGGTTGATATACACCACCCTAATTATATTATGTGAATTTTTTTTAAAAATTCTTTTAAAAATTATGTGCATTGTTAAAAAAAATTGTGAAGAAGAGAGTCAGTTTTAACTCAAAGATAGGTGTGGCCTTGTATCAAAGAACCCATCTGTGGATATTGTATGAACACCACACCACCCTCTGGAGCCAAAGAGAGCTCTTCTTTGCTTGGTTCTGAAGAGGCATCTGAGACCAGCAGAGACAACACGTGTTTGTTGGTGGCCTCTGCTAACGCATTAAAAGCTTGGCTTCCAATTTTTCAGAAAAATTGAATATCGTGTATCTTAACTCTAAAGCTTAGACTGAGCCCAACATAAGCTACAGAAAGATGTGCAGGGCCATCTTGAAGTGAAGGAAACAGTTCCTTCACCTCTGGGGGAAGGACATGCATGGACCTGATCAGCTGATAAATGAGTCTTTGGATATTGTCTCTGCAAATACAGGGCCCATAATCTATTTCCAGCACTTACACAATATATTTATATAATTTCTTTGAATATTTCAAATAGTTTAAAAGTCATAATGCTTTATTTACAGATAAAAAGCTATGGTGGGCAGACCAAAACTTAGGCCAGCTGGGCACATGCAATAAAAAAGATGGAAGGATTCCCACAGTCCTGCGTAATAAAACTTCAGGTGTTGTGCATATGAAAGTGTATGACAAAGCAGCACAGCAAGGTAATCTGTATTTTACATTCCTTTAAACAACAAATAGAGACAATATAATGTGTCTTGTGATTAACAAATATATGGAAGATAAATTTTTACATAATTATTCTTGCAATATACATATTAAAAGTCTTCGTTATAAGTTAATGTATTATGCACACTGAAAACTATTGACTTTCTAATTTTGATAGCTTTACAGTCTAGAATACAGACTTCTTGACTTTACTGAGGTAAAAAAATTTGCCTGTCTACAAAATTGCCATGTGATTGAAAGATTTTATTATGGACAGTTATGAAAAGTTATGGGTGGAACTCATTAAAAACCCAGTCTCCAAGACTATAGATGTTGATTGATTCAGTAATTCCATTTATTTAAAGTTATGATTGGTTAATTATGAAAACTTAAATTTTGTAATGTAATAGAAGGAAGACAACATGTTTAAATGTTTCTCATTGTAATTTTTTAAAAATTTCACCTGGGGAAAGATATTAAACTTACCGCACAATTTAAAACAAATCAGCAGTGTTTTCTGCCTTACACACCTTTCTTGTGAGAGCAGGCATCTAACATAGATGAGACAGCCAAAAATCCCTCCAACATGTGATTCCAAAGTGTAGGCCGTCTGTTGCCAACCTGAACTTTAATGCCATCCTCAAGAAGCTGAGGAAGCTGAACTGTATCAACTCTCTCTGGCCAGAAAGCTTTTGAGTCTTGCCTCCAAAAACCAAGTCTTCCAAAATCCAGGTCTAAGAAATTACCAGCCAGCCTCCCAGCATTTTAGGATAGATACTATTCCCTTCTCAAAAGGGAAAAGAATCCTACTCAGCTGTAAAAGACAACCAGCTACTGTAGAGTCATTGTGTCCATTGGGAAACAAGATACATCGAAGCAAGAAGCTGTTGGGCATCCACAATCACTGCTAAACCCTGTGTCATTACACAAAACACCCAATATGGTGCGAAGATTGGCTCCCATGAAGGATTATAATCTCCCATGACTAGAGCAAGAATGACTATTTTAGTATTTTACACAAAATTCAGATGAAAATGGTGATGATGACGATTATGTTGTATTATAGGTAGCAATTCTTGTCAGCTGAATAATGGAGGATGTTCTCAACTTTGCCTACCAACCTCCGAAACAACCAGAACGTGTTTGTGTACAGTAGGCTATAATCTTCGGAAAAACCGTATGTCATGTCAAGGTAAAGTTCTTTAGCTAGTTTTATACATGCAGGATGAAGGAATAAGTTAAAAATAGCCTGAGTGATTTTCTAAGAAAGTTTCAGCTATATAAGTGTAGAAAATACATATTGACACTCCCTGTCTTTTGGATGTATTTTGTACACTACAAGCAGATTAAATGTTTTTTAGATGTATATTATTGGGTTATAAAAGTGACTAATGCATGGATTTTTGTAATATTAGCTTCAGTATTTGATAACTGAAAGCATGTCCTTGAAGATCCTTTACTAGTGATTTTTGAGCCTTCTCATATTTGGTTAAAAATTTATATCCCATCTCCCTTCTTCCCAAGGCATGCCCAAGACAGAGTAGAAGTTTCTTTGTAATATCAACAAAAACGTTTACAATACTGTATATAAAACAATTATTATACACAATTTGGTTTCAACTGTACAGGCTAACAACTATAAAAAATCATTTCAAAATACAGTACCACTTTTGTGTACTTTAGGTACATTATACAATGTGAAATATTTTGAAACTTTTTAAATTGTATTTTCAAATTGTACTAGAGGTTCATCAATGAGAAACAAAGAGAGATTATGGACATGATTTCATAAAAGACAGTTTTTCACTGTTTTCAACACTTCCTTCAAATGGACAGTATACATTTCATTCACATGGAGCAGCATTGAGGCCTAACTGATAGGAGCAATTCCATAGGAGAACTGAGTCTGTATTCTATAAACTTCCAAAATGCACATGGCATTTAAGTTTAGCTTAAAAAGGTTTCCTGAATGTACAAAGTTTGAAAAATCACTTGTTAAAAATCATAATTGATCTCAGTTGTTTTTGTTTATTTGTATTTTTAGGCATAGAATCATTCCTTATGTATTCTGTTCATGAAGGAATTCGAGGAGTTCCTCTTGATCCAAATGATAAAACAGATGCCTTAATGCCCATCTCAGGAACTTCATTTGCTGTGGGTATAGATTTCCATGCAGGTAAAATAATAAAATTAGTTGTATTTATTTTGCATTTAAGCTGTTACCAATTCTGTACATACAGGAAAATTTGATAGTCCTGTCTTTCAGAATGGCCCTGCTGCTGCAAGCAGACAAAATCAATATGCCATTGCTTTACACTGCAAAATATAAAATCTTCAATCAATCAGCGTGTGTATGTTATTTTATAAGAGAAAATACATCTATAAATTGTCAGATCTACATAATTGGTTGAGTTGTTCCTAGTTTTATTCTAAAATCAGCAGATTAATGGTAACCTGCAATTCTTTTTTCACTAAACCAAAACAGGAAGAGACAAAGGACAGTTAAAATAAATATTATAAATCTCTTCCTAATGTTCTCTTCCTGTTTCGGTTAAGAATCTGTACCAAGGTTTTCTTGTCCAGATTATTTATAATTAAATTTTAAAATGACATTTTAAAATATGCTGAACAGACGTGGCCAAATTTTCAGTTTTAGGGCTACTGGAGCTTTAACAATTGGATAGAGGAGGGAATTTCAGCAGGTAAAGCTTATCTTTTGATATGTCACATAAAGACTCGAGATCTATACAGATATTATTTATTTATTTTATTTTAAATATTTATATTTATATATAAAATATTTATATAAATATTTTATATTTTTAAAAATTAAAAAATTTATATAAATATAAATTAAATATTTTAAATATTTAAATATTTATATTCCTCTCCTACAAGAGGGAGCCCAAGGCGGCTAACAACAGGATAAAACACCATTAAAACACCATTATTACATTATTACATTATTACATTATTATTACTCTGTGAAAGTTCTGTGAACTTTTCACTTACCTTTTCATATTTTACTTTATCTGTAATGTACATATCTTATATAACTTACTTTTGGGCAGAGAAAGGGAGTGGGCAGTGGCAGAAGATGTTGGTTATAACTCAGAACCCCAGCAAAGCAAATTTATTGCTGGCAAATGAGAGTGGAACAATGAGTGCAACAATCCTTGGCAGGAGATTGGTGTTTCACATAATTTATGCTATGGGAAAGGCTTTTGAAGGGCTCTTTCCTTAGTGGAGGGTTAGGTAATAAAGTGAATATTATCCATTATCTGTCAGGTATTCTGGGACTGGTAGGACCAGAACATGTTAGGAAAAGATTCTCAACATTGAGGACTACCCACAGCTCCAGTGGTGGCACCAGGGTAGTACAGCTGGTGCAGGCCACACCAGGAGACAAGCTACTGCGTGGTGATGCGCTGGAGGAGTTTGACACTCCTCCAGCATGACCGCGCTTCAGTGCGCCCATTTGGGCCTGCTCTGAGATGGAGCAATAGCCAGGAGCTGATGCTTTGCCTCGGAGCAGGCTCAAATGGCCGGCTGAGGTGCACTGTGCATGTCCAGGCCTCTGGACATGTGCAGTGAGAGCCTCCCACTGTGCACGTCCAGAGGCCTAGACATGTGCAGTCTTGGCCACTGTGCAGCCATTGCGCCTTGCCTGTGGAGTTGGCACTTGCACAGTACTCTTTTGGAGCCTACTGGAAAACTACACTGTCCTATTTTTCCTCTTCCAGACAAGAGGACCTGGTGTCCACATGCTGGGGCAGTAGATCACTGAGTACTATGTGCACGGGAGTGATAGCAGGGGAGGGACTGACTTTCACCCACTGCTTGTGAGGAAATATTTACTGCATATATTTTCTGGCCATTATTATTATTAATTTCATGTCTATCATTACTATCTCTGTGCCTCACCTACCTCACAGGGTTGTTGTAAGTACAAAAAGGAGAGGAACTGCATACACCACCTGAGTGGTGGTATAAAATATGAAAATATTAATATTTTATTAAGTAATTGATACTGATAATAATTAATGAAATAATTTTGTCATGTGGGTTGTAAAAAAAATTGATGGGCCCTGGTTGCCAGATGACCTAGCTAAACCACTGAATGGGAGGGTGACAAAAATGCACCTGGTCTGTTGAAAACTGGTTGAAATAAATGTTTATAGAACTATAGTTTGTTTTTGATGTAATTGTTAAAAAGAATTATAGACAATTCATTACAGGCAAAACTATTACAAACTTTCCATTTGTGAGGGTTTTTAAAAATATTTTATAGGAAATGATACAATCTACTGGACTGACATGGGACTCAACAAAATAAGTAGAATTAGAAGAGACCAGACATGGAAGGAAGATATAATTACTAATGGTTTGGGGCGAGTGGAAGACATTGCAGTTGATTGGATAGCGGGTAAAAACAAATTACGATTTTTACAATACTAGTATACAATAGGGAAACTAGTTCCTTAGTTGACAATACTTTTATTTACAATACTGTTACTTGGTTTAGTTCCTTTTAAAATATGAAAATACTGATTGATATTTAATTAATTATATTAATTTATACTGTTAATAATTAATTGAATAATTTTGATCCATGGGGTCAAATATTTTGTGGGCCTCAAGTGCCAAACAATCTAGCTATGTCACTGCACCCATGGATTTTCTTTATCAATGGATCTTGTTAGTTGCTGGGGATCATGTAACAAAACCTCATGAATACCTATATGAAAGTACTTATTGATTTGGTTTCTAATGAAATAACTTTATATTAATAAATAGCTGGCCAGAAAATTTATATTAGTGGTCACTTACAAATTTTGCAAAAATGACATCTGAAATTCTTCTCAATGCTTTTAAAATAAGGTATTGTGTATTTTATTTTAAATATTTATTTCACTTGTGTTTATTATAACTGATATCTTTATTGCAATACATTATTAAAGGAAATGACCCTTTCTGAATTTTTAATCTGTAACTTTTAAATTTTAAGAGGGAAATTGAAAAAGAAAAAGGCTTTGTTTGAATATGGTTCTTAAAAGGACTGACGTTATGAGTCCATGCATTTCTTATTCCTGAACATAAATTTTCTAGGTTTTTATATCAGTTTCATATTTCTTCCAGGTAATATATATTGGACAGATCATGGCTTCAACTTTATTGAAGTTTCCAGACTCAATGGCTCTTTTCGATATGTTGTCATATCTCAGGGTCTGGACCAGCCAAGATCTATAGCAGTGCACCCAGAAAAAGGGTAACTTCCTTGCTATGATACGATGCCGCCAGAACTATTAATGGGTACTACTGAAAACATACATATTAATTCTCAAATTATATGTCAGTAGAGCATGCTCATTTGAACACTGTAGTTATGGAAGTTCTGCCAATCTATAGTCTGTACAGAAATGTAACAAATTGGAAACTTAAAAGACAAATCTTTTATCCTGAAAATATTTTGTACTTCAAATCTTAGAAGATAGTGGCATGTCTCTAAAGAATGTACATGAAATCAAATTCCTGTGAGGAACCTTCAATGGCCTATTGTCTCCACATAGTAGTTCCCTGAGACTCACAGACCCTACAGTCCAGACTAACTATGGGAGCACGTAAGAGACATTTACATCGATGTAGTTACAGCACCACCTAGTGAAAACCTATGGGAAATTCATATTGCAATCCAGAGTAAATTATTCTTACGTGAGAGCAAGGACTCCCCGTAGTTACTCTGGATTGCACCCAGAATCCATTTTCTTAGCATTATTCCCACTCCTGGTAGGGTCCGCTTTAGATGATGGATCCAACATGGGGAAATCTGGCCAGCCTCTCACAGGTGCCTGAGATATTGTTTTGTGCAGCACCCAGGTCTTGAAACACTTGAAACCAGGTGCCTATCTTCAAATCAATAGGCACAGCACCTTTAACTACAGAGCCACAAGGGGTCAGAATACCCTATTAAAAGCTGTGGCGCTCCCACAGCTTTTAATAGCTTCATTTACAGAAGTGGGTGTACTTGCTACCAAAATGGGTCGAGTTGCTCAAGGTGTCACCCCCAAATTTGTGAAAAGTTTCCCTCTGCAGTCCCTGTGTTTCAGTCACCCTGTTTCCAAAGGTTTCTCACTCTTCTGCCCCTCAGAGGGGTATTCTACAAGCTCTGAGGGCCCTGGAGTATTCTCTTTATAGGAACTTTCTTCCATGCTTGCTTCTTAAGATCAGGCCCAATATTTTGTTTCTAATAGTTTAAGTTTTATCATTTTTGAACATTTATATTTATTTATTTTTAGATCACACTTTCCCACAGATTCAGACTGAGCTGAAACAATAAAGTTTACCAAATATCCTTTTATGTGTTCTATACCCTAAGTTGTTCTCCCCCCCCCCCCAATGTATAGGATCCTTGCATATAGTGATATTTCCATCAATATAGATACTATGATATTGTTTCCATGTTCTAGATTTTTATTCTGGACAGAATGGGGGCAGGCACCCTGCATAGGCAAGGCACGTTTAGATGGCTCTCAAAAGATCATTCTTGTTGGCACAGGAGTTACATGGCCTAATGGAATTTCTATTGACCATGAGGTTAGTTTTGTATCTTTTACTAAATAGTATGAGTTCATTAAATGTTCTTGTGATGAGTCCACTGCTATTTCCCTATTTTTGCCTATTTTTTCTTTATTTTGGACAATTTGAATACCCTAGCAGTCTGCCATCTTTATGTTGTCTGGATATTCTTTATAGACGGTTATCTTTTGTTTGCATTCCACCATTACTAGATAGACATATTGGAATATGGATCCTATATGGGAGATGTTATCTTTTTGAATGGATAGCAAACTTACAAATCTTGATCATAGATTGTGGGACAGAGTGTCCTGATAGTTTCCACTCCTCTGATCAGGTTATATGATGACATCATTGCAACTACATTATAAAATTTCCAATCTCAGTGAAAACAGAGGGCATTCTTTACCAGATGCATGAGTGATCCACACTGTGGGAGTTCCAAGAGGTGCATCCCCTTACTATAAACAAGTGCAAATAACTAGGAATCCTTGTAATAAAAGCAGGTTAGACTCTAGTTTAGCTATGATCAAAAGGCTCATATGATCATTTTGATCATGTTATCAAAAATTCCAATTTTATTTTATTTGCATGTTTGCCATAATTCCAAAATTCTTACAATTCTTTTCCCCATAGTAATGAATGTAGCATTTCAGCTTGATCTGCTGAACCTAATGATTATTTGTATCCTTCTGGTGAAAACATTTTCTATAAGAGACCAAGCCCAGTGTTTCCCAACATCTTGTTGGACTTTTTAACCTGACTTTTTGTTTTTTGTTAATTTCAGTTTTGCTAATGTCTCTCTCTTGCTCTGACTCCCAGTTAGGCTGGCACAAGTTCTGGCACAAGTCCCATGCTGCCCCAGGGGAGAGCAAAAGTGCTGTATGGCACTTCTGCTCCTCTGCAGAGTTGAGGAGTTAGGCCAGTGCACAGACATTCGCTGGCTTCCCCACAGCACCACAGGAACAGAGAGATGGGCGAATAGTGCTGGCCTAAATTGGTTAGAATTGCGCCTTCAATAAACTAGTTATATTTTGATCCTTGCTCTGCTTCGTCCCTATTTATGGGTAATACAGTGAATTATCACATCTCTCCACCCGGCAGGCACTAATGGGGGGTTGTTGTTTAATAGGAATTCTTATGGTACATTTTTCTCCTGGGACAGTATCCCCAGAAAGCCTTCCACTGTCTGGTCAGAATAGTCTGGGGCAGTGGCAATAGATTCAATCTAACAAGATGTTTACCAATTCAGCTGGTTGTCTAATTAAGGGAAAGTAGGAAACAGGAAAAAGTGTGGGTGCTATCAGGTGCTGCTCCTTCAGTCAGCCTGCCTTCTCTTGGACATCCTTTTCCTTGATAGTTACCATACTAATACATACTAGTAATTTTTTCTTCTGTTTTTTAAAAAAATAAAAGATGAGATAAAACATTGTTCAAGTTTATTTCTCAATTGATCCTTAGGAAAATAAATTATACTGGTGTGATGCTCGAATGGACAAGATAGAAAGAATTGACCTTGAGAGTGGAAGGAATCGAGAGATTGTGCTGTCAGGGAGCAATGTGGATATGTTTTCAGTTGCAGTCTTTGGGGCTTACATCTACTGGTCTGACAGGTAATTTATTTTTTCCATAAGTACTGGAGTCTCAAAATGTTATTTCTGTGCCAGCTGCTTCACCCTTGTAGGACTGATTAGCCATTCTTTAGGAAGGTCACTCAAAGGATCTCTCAAAGCCATGTAATTTCCAGAGAAAAGAAGGTAATCCAGAGAAAATCAAGGTAAACCATATCAATGTCATAGGCAAAAAGTGTGTTCCTTCTGTTAAACCAGATGTCTCTTGCATTTTAATGACTTATTTGATTTTAATTAGTTGGAAATTTTGGGACAGATATTTCAAACTTTTTTGACAGAGCTCATGCGAATGGGTCTATCAGACGAGGCCACAAAAATGATGCCACAGAGGCTGTGTCCATGAGGACTGGCCTAGGAATAAATTTAAAGGAAGTTAAGGTCTTCAACAGAGGTCGTGAAAAAGGTAAGCAGTTGCTCAATATTACTGTTTTAATCTTGATATTACAGTTTAATTTTTTTTACTTAGGAAGTAAAGTAGCTATTTCACACTGTGAAAAAGTTTAAAAGGTAGTATCTGCAAATCAGAATTGTAACTAGTTCATAAAGAAAACTGTAAAATTGTTCATGTGTTAAAGAAAATAATCATCCAAATGACTAAATATACTTAAATTATATACTAAATTAGGAGAAAGTTACAACCAGGTTTTACATTATATAGGCCAGAAGAAGGGGGAAAAAACTATATGTGCCACAAGAAGAAGAAATCGAGACTTACCTAAATTGTTATCTTTGAAACAAAGTTGATAATTCAGGTAGTTGACATACCTACAAAACTGACAGGGCAATCCTAAATTGCCCTTAGGTTGGCACAAGACCCTTGAGCTGAAAAAGAGTGTCATAAATGTGCCTTACGCCATCCCAGAGTGACTTAGGTCAATGCATGGAGGTTTCCCAACCTGGCCATGTTCCCCTGCAACACCACAGGGACAGGATGGAGGGAGACCTACAGAAGTTCTGCCCACAGAAGGCCTTTATCACCTCCTTTTGCCTCTGAAGTTGTTCATTGTGAATACTTGTTCTTGAACTTCACTGCAACTTTAGTAATGTAAACTATTTTCTCTGAGAAAATAGTGCAAGAGTGAAAGGGTTACTCTCTCATCCCTATGTGCCATAATCCCAAGTGCACCCATAGCTTTTTTCTGTCAAAAGTTCTCAGTTTTACAATTCAACCCGACTCTGTGTGGTGATGCACCAGCATGGCAAGCACGGTGTCTCATGAGGAGTTTTAGGCTCTGGAGTCCTCCTTGGGTGAAGGAATAGTTATTCCCATGATCTAAGGTAAGCTTGTGCCAGCCTGCTAAAACTACTTCAACCTGGGCTACCTATGTTGCTGAGTATATTTTATACATATACTAATATTAAAAAGGAATAAATAAACGGTAAACAATAAACAGTTCAAAACAATAAGCAAAACATCATTCAAATAAAAATACATGAAAATACATAGAAAAGAGAAAAAAATTACATCAAATTTATCTAATAGTGTAGCATGAGCAAATCCAGGCACCCACTAAGAAGCAATTTTGGAAAATTCAAACCAGAAGAGGGGCACAACACATTTTCATTCCTATACTGGTGCTGGAAGTGTGAAATTTGGGAAGTGTTTTCATTCCATGATGGGAGCATCCACTAAGAACTGGTTTTTAGAAATATAACCCTTAAGGGAGCGAAAAG
Source organism: Cryptoblepharus egeriae (assembly GCA_030015325.1). Taxonomy (NCBI): domain Eukaryota; kingdom Metazoa; phylum Chordata; class Lepidosauria; order Squamata; family Scincidae; genus Cryptoblepharus; species Cryptoblepharus egeriae. Next base: position 74,367,957 of record JAREYC010000001.1, on the reverse strand, counting down.
GGGGTGCATTGCTTTAACATTGAAGACTAATCAATACCCAGCCCCAACCCCTGCACCGAGAACTTTGGGGAGCATATTCCTTTTGTGATGTAAGAACCCTCTAAGAACCGATTTGGTGTCCAGTGGTATTTACTGTCCAGTGTTGCCCACTGGTGCCTGCTGGTTCTTGGTGCCCAGCAGGACTTCCCGGTCTTCCATATGGTGCCCACTGCCTCCTGCTGCCCAGTAGGAATGCCCAGTGCCTGGTAGTGATGCCCAATACCCAGAGGTGCAGGCTGCCCACTTCATCTATTGAAGGTATATCCATGGTTTTTCAATATTGTGTATAACAGTGTTTCTCAAACATAGGGAGAAATTTGCTCTCTTCATCAGTCTTTGTGGGGGAGTTGCTGGGAAACTGACGTAATTCTTAGGATCATGCACCTACAGGGGAGTGGGGGAAGGCAATTTTTCATCTCCCCATGAGTCCTGGCAGGCTGTGCTAGGACCTGGGGTATCTGGGGAACCCTGGGGAGGTCTGCAGGTTGCAAGATCTTCCCCTTCAAACCAGACTTCCCCGTTAATCACACCAGAAACTTCCCCATTTTTAGCCATGGAGAGTCCTCCAAGCAACCTACCCTCATTTAGTGGAATAGTGGGCGAAATCACCAGCACTGTGTAAATTGGTTTTCTCTTTTACTAAATACAGATTGTTGAATTTGCATGAGTTATGCACTTTTTGTTGATGCATATGTTTATGCAGTGAAGTTGCATTTTTATGCAACTGTATTATATATCCCACACAATTTGGTAAGAGTTAATGTCATTTTTAAGGGGTTGCACAATTTTGTTTTTAGTTAATTGAAGTTATGTCTAAAACATCATAATTACAGAAAAGAGATGATAATATGGCTGAGGGAGAAAAATGAGAGATACTCAATACTGATAGTTTGAAAAGCAATTTATTGTATCTCAATGATTTTAATATATTTTTTAGGCTACCAATGGTTAATGTCTTTGGGAGAGACTGTCCAGAAGTCAAAGGGGGAGGGGAAAAGGCTGAAAATATTTTGAAATGTTTTTCTATCTCATTTCAACTATTTTCAAATTTTTTTAACCTAGAGGTAACAGATATAAAAAGTGAAAATTATCATGACGTTTTAAGGTGGGAGAAAGCATAGACATATATTTATTTTTTTTCAATTATGTACTTCAAACACCAGTTTTATCTTTTTTAAATGAATTGATCCTTTATTGTGATCTTTCAGTGCGGATACATAACTCTTCAGAATCATTTAGGCTGTAAGGGTGGAATCTCAATTTAGGCTGGCATAATTCATTGGTCTTCCTGTTCCTACAGTGGTATAGGGAGGCAAGTGGAAGTCTGTGGACTGTCCTAACCTTCCCCTACGAGTGGTACAGAAGTGTCTTATGGCACTTTGGGTGCAATCCAGAGTAACTACGGGGAGTCCTTGCTCTGGTGTAAGAACAATTTGCTCTGGGTTGCCTCCACTCTGGGAGGCAGTGCACAGGCACACACCAACTCCCCCACATCACAGGAAGACATGCTGGCTGTGTTAGGTGGGACTAAATGGGTCAGGATTGCTGCCTAATGAATCACTGGGAACATAGTATTTAAACATTTTTTTTCCTAAATTATTAATTGTATACATTTTTTTCAGCAATGGATTCAACAAATACGACATTTTAGCTCCATGACAAAACAGTCAAAATAGTTCAACAACAAAACTATTATCCTTTTGAATGTGATAACAAAAAATTTTGATGTAATATTTCTATTTAATGATTGATTTTTTGCTTATCACAAAGAGGCATTGATATTGATAGGTTCAAGTTTTTCTCAATAGAGATGATGTGTGATGATTAGAGAATTTCAGAATAATTTTTAAACTTACTGTTAAAATATTTTAATAATTTGCATTTAATAAGCAGGCCTCCGTCAGTCTTGAAAGACTATGGTATCATGCTCTGCGCTGCATACACTGCATGCGAAGCATAAAGCCTGGGTTAGATTGTTATGGAGGATAAGCTGTTACCCAAGCAGCAAATCCCCCCCTCTCCATGCCACTGAATTAGTCCAATGGAAAGGCAGAGCCAATACGATTGGATCCAGCTGGCGTCGCAGAGCTGGGCTAAGGATAGGAGCTCACCCTGTCTTGTGGGCCGACCTGGGCCTCAAACCCTGGCCTGCTGATTAACAGGCACAAGCTGCAATCCTAAAGACACTTTCCTGGAAGTAAGACCCATTGAACACAATGAAGCTTACTTTTGAGTAGACATGGTTAGGATTGCACCCACAGTGTCTTAACCACTTGCGCCACCCACAGCCCTTTTGCATATAAAGTCCTTATCTATATACTGTATATAAAATTGAAAAGTCACTCACTCATCAATACCCAGGCAAAGCTGCCAGACCTAGAAACGTGAAAATTGGGGAGGATATTCCTTCTGAGAGCAGATTTTTATAAATTTAATCCCTAAGGGGTGAAAAGGGAGGCAATGTGTTTTTGTCCTATACTTAACATTGAAGAACGATCAACACCCAGCCCCAGCACCTGCATCTAGAACCATGAAATTTGAGGTGTGATGTAAGGATCAACTAAGAACTGATCTGGTGCAAAGTGCCTGATGATGCCTGCTGCCTGTTGTTGGTTGCTGATGCCTGCTGGTGCCCAGAGCCTGGCAGGGTTGCTTGGTGGTACCTGATTTTGCCTGCTGCCACTGCCACCCAATGGTGCCCAAGTGGTGCCTGGTAGGGATGCTCAGTGGTGCCTTGTGGATGGTATCCAGTGATGCCTTGTGCTCATTGGCCAGTGTGCCTGTTTTCCTGTAGGGTTGCCCATTGGTGCCTGGTAGGGGTGCCTAGTGTGCCCACTGCCTCCTATTGGTGCCCCCTGCCCACTGGTGTCCTCTGCCAGGTGATGCCCACTGGTGCCTGCTGCTGTCCGCCAGTGCCTCTTGGTAACCTCCAGTTCCTGTCGTGGCAATGCACACTTGTGCTCACCATCCAGTGCCACTGTTCAGTTCTCACCAGTGCCCAGGGGATTTAGGCCAGTGCACAGGCATATGCCAACCTCCCCACATCACCACGGGAAGATATGCCAGGTGAGTTATGACAGCCAAAATAGGTTAGGATTGCACCCTACGTCACTTAAGTTCAAGAAGAGAGACAGTCCAGTCCTAAGCTTCTTGGTGTCTGGCTATTTTCACTTTCTGCAAGTGCAGGAAGCTCTGCAGAGCCCCACATCTCCAGTTATCATAGCACGTATCTAAGGTTTTAAAGCCACCACCACCTACTCTGCAGCAGCATGTTCTTGGGGACTGCAAATCATAAAGCAGTCATTTTAAAAAAATAGCTTTATTTGCTGAAAAATAATACTTTAATGTAAAAATCTGCCACATTATTTAAATCATGATTAAAATCAATGAAATATACCGTTGCAAAAGCCACAATTATTATTTTTCCTGCAGGTACCAACATTTGTGGTAAGAACAACGGTGGGTGTCAGCAACTTTGCCTGTATCGAGGAAATATGCAGAGAACATGTGCTTGTGCACATGGCTATCTTGCAGATGATGGAGTTACATGTCTGAGACATGAAGGCTACTTACTTTATTCAGGAAGAACTATTTTAAAAAGTATACATCTTTCAGATGAGACCAACTTAAATTCACCAATACAGCCTTATGAAAACCCAGAATACTTCAAAAACATTATAGCACTGACTTTTGACTACAGCCTAAAAGAAAGAGGAACTAACCGAATCTTCTTCAGTGATGCACACTTTGGAAACATACAACTTATTCAAGATGATTGGTCTGGGAGAAAAATTATAGTTGAAAGTAAGTAAACTTTTTTCTCTCTGAATTCTTGGTCTCAAACTTGTTATTGATGCATAGATGCCATTCAGTAACCCGTTATTATGGTAAAATATCTCAGATCTACACCAGCTAAAGAGCTGGTGTATGTCTGAGGATATTCATAGGTGACCAGGTGGCCTATAGAGAAGCAAGATAGGCTGCAATTCTAAACCTCAGTTAGACCATTATAAGTCCAAGTAAAAGTCCTATGCTGGCCTAGGAGGTCAGAAAAATGCCATAAGACCATTTGCCTAGAGATTGACTCCTGAAGCCTTTCCCATAAATGGGTATAGCCACAAGGCAGTGGAGGTTTGAGGTAGGAGTTTTCCTTCTCTTGATGAGTCCCACACTGTCAGATGTTGTGGGTTGATCCAGGAAGTCTGTCTGATGTTGTGGTCGATGTGCAAGACGCGCCCATCAAAATCTCTCACCTCCTCCCAGCGGAAAGAGGTAGCCTATCCTGAGGGTCAATCTGGGAAGTCTGTCGGGTGTTATGGTCAATGAAGAAGATGTACCCATCAAAGTCTCTTTCCAGCCAGCCAGGGAAAAGTGGAGGCCGCATGACCAGGCTTGAAAGGAAGGGAGAAGCAAGGGAAAGCCAGGCCCACATGACCGACCTGGGCTTGGAAGGAAGGGAGGGGGGACGGGTGAGCGAGGGAAAGCCAGGCCCACCTGACCAGCCTGGGCTTGGAAGGGGGAGGAGGGGGAAGGAGGGGGGAGCAAGGGAAAGCCAGGCCCCCATGACCAGTTAAGACTTGGAAGGAAGAGAGGGGACATTTTCTTCATAGAAATAAAAATTTTAATATAGAAAGAACCCTTTCTTAAACTGGTTTCAGTTCACTAAAAGATTTAGAATTCACAAGCACCTCATTATCTAGCATGTTCCCAGCTCACTGGATTCAGATTTACTACACAGAGGCAACCCATTATCCAGTATGTTTCCAGTTCACTGGAAACAGATTTACTACTCATACACAAGCCATTATCAAACACAGTTCTAACACACTGAATATTGATTTAGAATTCATAAACAGTCCATTATCTGACAAATTTTCAGCTCACTGAACAGATTTGCAACTCATAAACAACCCATTATCTAACACATTTCCAGCTCACTGAAAGTAGATTAACAGTGTATAAACAACCCATTATCCAACATGTTCCCAGTTCACTGAAAACTGATTTAGAACTCATAAGGATATTGGTAACTGACAAGCCTCTACCAGCTTAAATAGAAATAAGAGCAATTTTAGGTCCCCACCTTCTGATAAATTTCATGTAGACAGTATTCATATTTTTAAAGTAGATGTCATATTGTAGGTTAGAAGTCATTTAAAAAGATTTTGGTTTCTTAAAACAGTCTTGAAAGATCAGTTAGATCACATTCCATGTCCAGAAATCTTGTCCATAACAGTTTCTTGCATGAAAGTAATTGCATTTTTTTACTCTAGTGATAAATTGAGAGTGTGAGGGCCCTTGGTGGTTGGTCAAATCTTCCAAATAAAAGTCATTGGCAGACAATATGTGTTCCAATAAGAATTCTAAAAAAATGTAACAAAATATCATCTTTATTTATAATCATTTGTGTGGAGAATCAATTAAAACAGTTGTAGCTTCACATAAGGAGCATTTCACGTAACAAGCAGGCCTCTGGAACCAATTAAACTTGTTATGTGTGTTTTTAGCTTTTATTTTGTCATGTTCTACATTTTTCTTTGGTTTCCTACATTTTCCTCTTTTATGGTTATGACATCTGGTCAATATGCCCTGAGGGTAAACACAAGAATGATTCTTAAAGTTTCCATATTTATGACGTACATAGAGGACTTTAACAAAGCAGGTAGAAGGTTTTCCTCTTTTGCTCTGAAGAAAGTATGAAAATAGCATTTACTTATTTAATACTAGCCGTTTTGTTTTCCATATATGGAAAATGACATTGATTTTCTTTTGTCAATTTGCCACGTTTTGTCAGTATTCATCTTCTGAGCAAAAAGTCTGTCTCTTGTGTTTTCAACAATAGCAGCTTTAGGAGAAAAATCAATTTATCCTTAACACAAGAGTGACAGATTTTGTGATGTATTATAGAACTCTCCTTTGGCTGAATATATTAAAGCTGTTCAAATGACTGTTACCTTTTTTAGTTAAGTGATCCCTATTTAACTGTCGAACAGGCATTTAAGTTGGGATTTATCTTATGGAGTATTGATCATTATTTGAATTGCAGTTTCTATTTCCATTTTTGAACCACTAGAACTTTTTCTATTTTTTAAAAAACAAATTTTTAATTATTTGATTCTTTGCATTTAACTTAGAATTGAATTTACAAGTATTATTAATAGCATGAGATTCCACAAAAAATTAAAAATTATTTTTTAATTATATATGGTAGGAGTGAATCAAACAACTTTTTGAAACAAGTTTCTCCCATCCTAGCCCCTTATATCTGTGCTTTTAAACCTTGCCCCTTAAAATGTGCCAGCGAATACCAGAATCAGGTAAATAACTGCTCCAAGAAAAATGGTAAAAAAGCCTTTTCAAAGATAATAAAACATACATAAAAACAAGCTTCTCCAAAAGAGAATCATAATGATTTATGAAGGATGTGTCTTTCCTCACAATTCTCTTAGAATTCTTTGAGAAGGTCAGTTGGTATGTGAATGTGGCTAAACTGATATTACCGTATTTATCAGTACTCCCAAAATACATTGGACACAGTCTCTCACAAAGACTCCTGAGAATATCCCACAGTCAGAAAATAAGGTCTTCTTACCATTTAAGGGTGCAATCCTAACCTAGGCCAACACAATTCATTGGTCTTCCCATGGTGATGTAGGGAAGCAAGTGTATGTCTGTGCGGTGGCCAAACCCTCCTCCAGGAGTGGCGCATAAGTCACTTACGCACTTTTGTGACACCCCCAAGTCTAACTGGAAGTTAGGATTGCAGCCTTAGAACTTTAAGAATAGGAGACTAGGTGTAAATAGCACATTTTCCAGATGGAGAGAGATGAAAAGAGGTGTGACCCAAGGGTCAGTTTTGGGACTGGTGTTTTTCAATTTTTTCATAAATGATCTTATTTGAGGATGAACAGTGAGGTGGCCAAGTTTCTTGGTGACACATTTGGGGGGGATGAAGTCCAAAGGTATTGTGAAGAGCTCCAAAAGGAAATTGGCAGCAAAAAAGGCAAACACATCAATATAAGTAAATGTAAAGTGATGATGCATATTCAGGCATAAAAATCAAATTTTATATACTGGTATATACTAGTGGATTTTGTGCTGTCCCTGTTGGATAAGGAGATGTTGGGATATTGGTGGACAGCTCAAATAAAAATGTCTATCAAGCATACAGCAGCAATGAAGAGGGTGAGTTACTTATACATTATACATATTGATGGTAAGGCTATATCAGTTCTGGTCACTTCATCTCAGTGATAATCCTTTTGAGGGACAACAGCCCTTGAAAGTTACCTGTGGATCAGTGGCATAGGTAGGTCATTTGGCATCCAGGGCACACAAATTTGTTGACACCACCATACATCAAAATTATTTAATTATTATAAGTATTAATACAATTACTGATTAGAAATTGATTCATAATTTCATATTTTTAAAAATCACCTTACCAATTAAGCCTCTGTTCTCTTCTGCTTTGGGAGAAGGTGAATCTGCCTTCTCGACCACTTACTGAGCTCCACTTCCACTAGATTTGGGTCCATTTTAGTGGCTTTGTCTTTCTCTGTGCCGGACCTGAATGTGAGCCAAGGCACATTTGCTTACTTGCAAGTAAATACAGCTGTGTAGCTCAGTTCCACTGTCCACTGGGCTCAATGCAATTATCAGGGACTTTCTTCTGGGTTGATCTGTGGGGGCTGCATTCATTGTATCAGGACCATTGTGTGGAAGTATTGGATTCCTCTGACTGCACTTTCCAAGAGACTAAAGGCAAAATCCAAGAGGTGGAGCTTAAGAATGGCTGGCCAGTAGTTTTGTTTTGGGGTTTCTCCCGGACAAGACTCACACTGTTGAGAATGTATGACCTCCTGGAATTTAAAGGTGGTCTGTGAGAACACAATTTCTTCAAGGAAAATTTCTGTAATTCCCAGCAGCAAATGCTACTGGATTTGGGAGTAGTTTGAGTAATTTGAAGGGGCTTACGGTTGGAACCCAAAGGTCAGGCCTCCTAAAGACTGGTTAATATTTTCTAAGCAACAGTGGAGCTGATTTATGATTTTTTTAATTGGAGGCAACACTGATAACAACAAAGATAACTATGAGGAATGAATTTATGAGAAACCGAAAGGAGTTTGCAAAAAACGGAACAAGAAAGCTAATCTATGCTTATTTTCAGCATTCTCAGACATCAAGTAAGTTAGTAAGTTAGCAGAACCTGTGGGGGAAAAGATTTTTGGATTTAATTGAACTGAAACTGGAGAACTTGGAAGTTTGTTGTTCTTTGTAGGCCAGTCATTTTAGGTAAACGAAAGGTTAAACATCAAACTAATTGTAATAGACATAAAGTAAGACTTTTTAGATTTGGAATAATATCCTCAACAACATATCAAAAGTCTAGAAAAATATAAGTATGGGCATGCCGCTATATTGGCCGCCTTCTTGGATTTGCTCTCGAAATCTATGAAATGCATTTATTGCTCCAATTAACTTCAAATATATACCAAATAGAATGTTTTTTGAACCAGGAATGTTATTGTAAGCCATTAAAAAACCTCCAAAAGATGCAACAGAATAGAATACCATCTAAAAATAGCCTAATTTGCATATATTATAAATGCAGGTCTAATGGACCTGGTTGGTATTCTAAGTGTTACAAGTCTCACCTCATCATGTACAGCAAGTTCCAAAAAGGTCTACATGTTGTTTGTCATAGTAATGAGTATTGGGCATGTCTTTCCAGTGATCTTTATCATTGAACAGGCACTGATGAGAAGCATCAAATGTACAGGTGGGTTAACTAGAGGGAGTGGACTGACAGAACTAAAGCAACAAGTATGGGCTTAATCCATGATTCCATGCACAGATGTCAACAATGCTATGGAAGAGTTTACTACTGTCATGTATAATACAAGTGAACAACACAAAGAAGCTTCATACACCAGGCAGACAAGAGACTGCTTAGACACCAGGAAAATCTTGACATTTCTATTGGATCAAAGCCCATTCACCACTGAAAAACCTTTGTGCAGTTTGACATCAGGAGTTCTTGCTCATGGCAGGGTGACCATATGACCAGAAAAACCTGGATTTGTCTGGATTTTTAGCCTCCTTTCTGGGTGTCCTACATTTTGGCTTCATTGTCCTACATTTTGGTTTCATTTTTTAACTTTGTGATGGTGTGCAATACCCCATCATGTCATATATTGTTGGATTCACATTGAAGAGCAGAATCCAATGCAAAAATCATGTTTGAGATATCTCCTTTCTATCAAACGTTATGGCCAAAAAACAAAAAAAAATTATAAAAAATTACATTTTTGGCAATTTTTTTAAGCAGGTAGGAATTTTGGCTTTGGGGGGGTAGGAATTTTGGCCTAGGGGGTAGGACGTTTGGCCTTGGAGTTCAGGAATTTTGGGTTTGGCCTCTGGTCACCCTGGCTCATGGTAATGTCAACGTTGACAAAGCAAAGAAGCTGGCAATCTAATTCTCCAGACCATGCATGGTCATAACATTTGGAACTATAGATTCAAACGAAATTTACAGGCTGTTACAATGGGATTGAAGAATATTACAATAGGTCAAGATGTCATCAATACTGACTCACAATTGCTATTCCTAAGACTTGCTTTTGTTTCTGAACAACGGGAAATAGATAAGAGGGGAATATTCAAGTATGAACTTGGTAGCTATCCAGCATCTTTGCTTGCCAATTTAGTACCCCCAAGAAAAGCAAATAAATCAGCTCTGGCCGATGCCATGTGGGTCCAGGTGGAGAAATGTCAGATAGCTGTAGCAGAGACACACTTTTTGATCCACTCTATGTACTCGATGGAGGTGCTTTACTGCATCAGTTATCATGGTAAGTTGGTATGCAGTTCTCAGATACCTGTAGTAGGTGCACAAACTACATTATTAAAAGGTATGGTAAATCAGTTGTGATTGTATTTGATTGATATTTGGATGGTCCTACATATACAGTCCTATATCTATATGGATATATGGATAGTCCTATATCTATATCTACATGGATATTTGGATGGTCCTTTCATTAAGGATGCCACTCACATTGGAAGAAGTGAAGGTAAAAGCTCCCCTAACGTTTTATTTTCTATGGACATGAAACTGACAATGAAGAAGGATATTTTTCTGTTAAACAAAACAAATAAGCAGCATTTTTTTATGATGCTTAATGAAAGCTTTGATAGTGTTGGATGTCAGACAATACATACATGTGGAGATGCAGACCTTCTGATCACCCAGACAGCAGTTGGTGCGTCTGAACAAAGAGATGTTGTTGTAATTGCAAACGACACTGATGTCCTGATACTCCTGTGTTTCTATGTCAAAATGGAGAATAAAGAAGTAATATTCAAACCAGAACCAAAGCGTGGTGCAACCAATATCTGACAATGGAACATTCAAATTACAGTCATCATTGGGATTAAATGTCTGCAACGGCTTGCTTTTTATTCACACCATTTTGGGGGGTGACAGCACGTCACAGTTGTTTGTGATTGACAAAGGTCTAACGAAGATCATGAAAAAATACATCATTTATGGAATATGCTGAAGTATTTAACAATGCAAACAGTCTGAAAGAAGACATTACTGCCAGGGAAAATGCTATTAATGCCGTGTATGGAGGAAAGACATCTAATACCTTGGAAGAACTTCAATACAGATGTTTCAGTACAAAGGTGGCTAACAAAAATATGGTTCTAGCTGTTCAAGCACAGTCACTTCCACAAACTTCAGCTGTTGCTAAATTCCATAACTTGCAGGTCTACTACCAAGTTCAGGATTGGAAAGGTAGTACATATCTTCTACCTAAGGATTGGGGTTGGCAATTACAGGGTGGTCAACTTTTACCAGTACTCACTGATCTTGAACCAGCACCACCAGTTATGCTTGATATCATAAGATGTAGTGCAATACAGATTGTAGTACTTCATGGTGCTCATGCAGAAAACATGGCTTGAAATGTACATCAGCTTGCAGTAGATGTCACAGTATATTCTGCAATATAGAATATAGAAGATATATTGGAGAAGATATATTGATATATTGAATATATTGATATATATTGAATATAGAAGATATATTGGAGAAGATATATTGATATTGGAGAAGATATAGAAGATATATTGGAGAAAAACTCCAATATAGAAGAAATATACGATGATGGTGTTTCTGATGGAGAGTGATATATCTTGGAAATGACAATAGTGTTTCAATTGTACTAGTTTTTTCAAAGAGTGTACAGTAATTTAAACAATTTTGTACAAGTTTAACAAAGTTTTTTCAAACACTAATACCGTGTCATTATAATGTTCATAACTTGACTACCTTTATTATTAACATTTTGTAATAATTGGAACATGATAGAAACAAAATTCAATGAAGTCTTTATATGAGTCCTGTTTCAAAAAAACTTTCTATTCGGTGTATATTTGAAGTTAATTGGAGCAATAAATGCATTTCGTAGATTTCAAGAGTAGATTTAATATGGTGGCTAATTTGGCAGCTTCCCCATACTTATATTTTTCTAGACTTTTGATATGTTGTTGGATATATTATTCCAAGTCTATAAAACCTTACTTTGGCTCATATCCTAATGTCAAATTAAGCCCTTTGCTCCGAAGCAGTGAAGGCGACTTTCCATTAGATTAGAGGGTGACGTAACTGCAGGGACCCAAAACTGCTCTGGATTTTACCCTTTATTTCTTTTACAATTAGTTTGATGTTTTCAACTGAAATGACTTGACTATTGTGGTTTTTTGGAATCCTAAGCATCTAACACAGAGGTTCTCAACCTTCCAAACACCATGACTCCTTTATAAGTTCATCATGCTGTGGGGACCCCCAACCATAAAATTATTTTTGTTGCTACTTTATAACTGTAATTTTGCTACTGTTATGAATCGTAATGTAAATATCCGATATGCAGGATGTGTTTTCATTGTTACAAATGAAATGTGTGTTCTATGCACACATTGAACACAATGGGATTTATTTCAGAGTGGGCATGCATAGGATTGGGCCCTGAGGCTGCAATCCTATCCAGATTTACATGGGAGTTAAGGCCCCCCTGACTATAATGGAATTTATTTCAGAGTAGGCATGCATAGGATTGGGCCCTGAGGCTGTCAGTCAGCCCCAGTGCACGCGCAGCTACAGCCGGAGGTCTGGCAAGCCTGACCTGGCCCCCTGTACTAGGGGTCTTTAGGCGAACCCCAGGAAACCTCTAGGCGGCCCCCAAAGGGATCCCGACCCCCACTTTGAGAAACACCTATCTAATGGAACAGTGGAACTCTGAGAACGGAAAGACTTATATCACTCCCAAAGTCTTCTGGGAATTGTAGTTTGGAGAAGATTTTGCGAGCTCTTTGCTAAGGCGAAACGTCTTTTCCCTCAATTAAGGTGATAATAATCATATAACTATGAAGTTGGATTTACAGAGTTTTGAGTTGTTGCAAAGTACAGAAGATAGTCTTATCAAGAAGATAGACAAATTTGTTCAAAATCTGTTCAAAGTGTTCAAAACACTGTTGTGGAATTGAGAGAAAACTGTCATCTCTCAGCAACAGAACCATCTTCAGATAAGGAATCAGAAGATGATGATGATGATGATGACTCCTAATTTGGAGAAGAAGAAAAGATTCAACAACAAGACACGGGTGTCACTAGGGTATGCGTCACCTGGTGCAGGAGGCCAGCGTGTCACCCCCTACATTGAGTGGGGCAACAATATGAATGGTGGGAATGGTTATGTGCCATTGCCCCGCCTCCACTGGGTTTTTTTAGCCATACATTTAATAAAGTGGTTTGTTAACTGCATTCTGCAATGAATCACACATTCAAAGGTGTATAACATGATGGGATTATTTCTACAAACCATGATTTTAGTTATTTAGTTCACGTGCTACCACTCCCTTCAAGGGTGCCCCCTTTCTAATGCCCTAGTAATATCCCTGATTGGGACCATTTTGGAAGTCTTGTACTCTCCTGGACTGATCTTCCACTCTAGCCAATTACAGGGTGGTCAACTCCTACCAGTACTCACTGACCTTGAACCAGCACCACCAGTTATGCTTGATATCATAAGAAGTAAATGCAATACAGATTGTAGTAACTGCATGACTGTAGTGATTGCATGATTGCTTACTCACCAGTAAACACAGCTGTGCAGTTCACATCCATTTTCAATGAATTTCAATGTAATCATGAGGGACCTTCTTCTGGATGATTTGTGGGGACTGTTCATTGGATCAGGACAATTCTGGTGTCCTTAGATTCCTCTCAGCCTGCCTTTTCCAATGACCTATGGCACATATCAAAGCTGGTTTTTTGTATTTGATTCTGCAAGAAAATAAGCATCCGAGAGTATATGACTTGATGGGATTATTCTTAACTTTGTTCGCAATTTTTGCAACTTTGGTCACCTCCAGGTTGTCACCCTCCCAAGGGTGGTATCTTAGACCCCCCCCCCAATAGCCTCCAAGACACCACTGCTATGGGATTCCCACCCTCTAGCTATTCTGTGGGAGTTTATACCTTTAGCTCATGCTTATCTTCTCAATCTTCTCTTCAGGACCTCTTGTGTGAGTGCAACACTCATTCTGTGAATAGGAGGGTCCAATATTAGACAGGGTTCTACTGAAGGATTCAACATAATTTCCTCCTGAAAATAAGTATAAACTTTACATTTCTGAGATTAGAAGATCAAAAGATTTCTGAGATTACAAGATCATAACTTGTTTAATAATGATGTGCAGGAAAAAATCATGTGAATAATGTATGCCATCATAGTATTAAATCTATATTCTAGCTAATCAATTCATTTTGCATTTTGTAATTTCATAAATTTCCTCTAAATGCATATTTACTCCCACTGTGTTTTTCTTTTAATGTCTGCAAGAAGGAGCTAATCACACAATCAAAGAATCTGTCAGTCAGGAGACAAAACTGCTCACTTTGCTAATATATTCATTTTTATTATACCTTGCTATTATAGGTTCCATTTTTTTCCTTGCTGCCATAGATGATTTCTTGCTTTATGACTACTTTAGGAGCCCAGTGAAAGAGTAAAGAATTAATTAGTGCTCTCATTGTGCCATTTGTAATATGTGTGAACCGTTGAATCATATCCTCAGATGGTTTATTGCTTTTAAAGCAATGCTTTCATCCCAGCCACCAAATGGTGACCACCTGTTGTCTGTTACAAATATTGTATAAGAACAGACTGGCAGAAAGCAACTTCCTTCCCAGCATCTGGGCTAGTAAAACAATTGACAGACTGTTTCTAAAAAGGTAAATTGTGTGAACACAATGAAGGCGCACAGTTAATAAGGAAGCAAGATTGTGTTTACGTACAGTTAAAATATCTCTAAATTACCCTGGCCACAATCCAGCACAGTGTTGGGCATTATTAAACCCATTCACAGTGCAATTCTCACCCATAGGCTGGCACAAATTTAGGCATAAGTCTCGTGCTGGCCTAGGGGTGTATGGTAGAGATGCTAAGCAACCACCCTTCCCTATAGTTGAACAGTCTTCCCAAAAGGAAGTAGAGAGGAGTGAGATGGAACCAGGCGAGAACCAGAGGCACCTATACCTCTCCAGGTTCCATACCTGTGGGCTATTTTCACTTCTTCAGGCAGTTAAGAAGTTACATTTGGAAAAGAAGATTGGGTTGTAGCTGTTGAAATTGGCCGTTTGTGCCAGCGAGAGGAACCTTGCCTGAGCCACAGGAGGGTCATGCCTCAGCTGTGTGACCTAAAGCAGAGCCCATAACACACTGTTATAAAGATGTTCAGTTATCGTTGAAGTTCTCCAGATAAAAGAAAGAGAAAACTGTAAGAATAAGCTATGTATCTGGAGAAGCAAGAATGCTCTTCACTTTTTAAACTGCAATCTGCTGTAAATTACAAACCCAATCAGTGGCATAGCAAATGATCACGTAGCCTGGAGCAAAGCTCAAAATGTTCCTCCAACTGGAAATGATGTCATCTTCAGGTATTTTTTAAGAAGAAAATTGGGGGAAAACCTGCATCCTGCTCTTCAGATGTTCAGTACCTATTTGCCCAGCTAGCAGCCATTTGCCACTAAAGATTTTGTCCATTCCTCTGCTGCCACCACTGCCGCCTCCTCCCTGCCCTCCCCCGACAACAACAAAATCAAATTTAATTATGTAAAAAAATGAAATTTCTGTGAAATTTGAATGAATTGTGTCCCTTATTGTTTAGGGAAACTGTGCTGGGGCAAAGAGGAATGGTTATTCTTTCCCTGCTAAATAAAAAGAGGAGCATGACTTAGAAGTCTCTGCATACCCAGTGAGCAAGGATAACTGTATTATGATATACGTATATGGAAATGAGAGTTGATGCATATTAACACCTTATCACTTGCATAAGTATCAGAATTATATCTCATTGGCTCTCAGAGCAGTCAGTATCAAGGGAAAGTCTTAAGTTAAGAAAATCCACTTTTTGTTCCATAGGTGTTTGATTTTTCCTTTTTTGGTTAATCCTTGATAGAATATAGATATTCCAATGCAGTTTGTTTCATTGCATTATGCATTAAATTACCTTTCTAATGATATATAACATGATGGAATTATCGTTCATACATACCCCATTTTTCACAATTTTAGCCACTAATGTCAAGCTCGGCTTCTTGCCACTCATAAGTCTGCTGCCCGGTGCAACTGTATCCTCCATAGCTACATCACTGCATTCAATGGTACAGCATGATGGAGATTTATTCCTAAACTCTTCAATTTTAGGATTCTGTGTTGCCATACACAATCAGTTCAAGTCACCCTCCCATGTGCATCACACAGTGTGGGTCTCATTCCCTAGTTATGCAACTGATTCCTCTCCCAGTGGCTTATTCTCATAGCCTTATAAACCATCTACAAGAAGGCAAGGCATTTCAGGCAAGCACACAAGCTGTGGTTATTTGAGAAAAGTTTGCTTTTAGCACTTAATTGCTAAAAGAATTCTAAGTTGGCCAGCTAACATTGCCTATTGATGTAGGCTATGGATTCCCCTCTGTAAATATTGGACTATGCGTCTTTTCTGTATCCTGACAGGATGTTCTATATATTTGTTTGTGTGTTTCTGTAAGTCTTTGTGTGAGTGTGTGTTGCATGTCATTCTATTGAAGCAGCTTTCCTTTGCATTTTTTCTGTGCTGTTTTCCATGCCCCCCCCCTTTTCTTCCTCAACTCTCTGCCAGGAACTCTGGAATGCATATGGGTTGCACCAGCTTTATATCAACTACATTACTTTCCTAGTTCACATATCAGAACACTTCAACACTTTGTAATTTAAAAAAATGATAACTTGGAATATAAACATATAACATCACTTTTTGCCTTTTTCATTTTTACTGAAACTAGCTGAATTTACCTATTGTTGTGGGAGTAAAATTTAAAGAATATTTATGGGCATCAGGCATGGCTGGATACCAGCAGGTAGTGCTGGGCATCAGCAGGGAATGGGTGGCAGGCACTGACAGGCACTGGGTACAGGCAACCACCGGCATTCAGCGGGCACTGCCTGTTATAAAGGTGGGGATACTCACCATGAATCACAGGTGGGCTGCAGCCGGTTCTCACTGGTTCTGTAGAATTGGTGGTTAATTTGGGAAGACATTAGCGAACCGGTAGCTAAGAGGGGCAGAAATGTTAGCTAAGAATTGCATGCAACTGTGTTTGAATTTCTCTTACGGGGTCTCTGGGTCTGTCTTCCCAGAGGTGAAGCTCCACTCCCTCCTCCTCCTTCCCCTTCTGAACCTCCCTCCCCTTCTGAGGGGGCCTCTCTCTCTCCCCTCCTTCCCCTTCCTAAGGTTATTTTTTAATTTTAAATTACAAATTGACTGTTCCCATTACCAACATTCAGACAAGGCATTGCAATTATCCCACATCACACTCAGACACTGACTGCTGAGATGGGAGGGTGTTTGGCTCACTATATAAATGTCTCAAAGCTCAATACTTTCAAGTGAGGGTGAGGAGCTTCTTAATGCCCCAAAACTTTGGCTGATGCTATTCAGGAAGTCTGTCCTTGCTAAACATCTTATTTTGATTAAAAACCTTATTTCTAGCAAGTTTTCAGAAGTTATTTCCTTGTGCAGTTCTCAAAGCATGATGGGTTTCTCATATGCAAATGAGGCAGGGGATGGTGTTTTGTGGGTATTTTGGATTAGGCACTTTGATAGACAGCTTTACAAAGGGGTCCTTGGGCAGGAATGGAGACACCTGAGCTGGTGAGAAAGTTCTGTAGGTGAGCATCTGAGTGTTGTGAGGATGAGATCCTCCAGGGCTTTTGGTGGGGGCCATGCCCACCCGCCTGCCTGCCTCCCTGGGTGCCTTTGCAGCCCAGTAGGCATGGAGAACTACTCAGTACTATCCAGTACTACTCAGAAGTAAGCCACACTGTATAGTAGAGGACTGCAGCCTGTGGCCACAATCCTAGCCACACTTTCCTGGGAGCAATTCCCATTGACTATCATGGGATTTCCTTCTGAGTAGCATAGGATTAGGATTTGAGGCGACTTTCCCATCCATACTTTCCTGAGAATAAGCCCACTGACTATAATGGAACTTACTTTTGAGGAGATTGGCAGAGGCTTGCTTGGATTTCTCCCTCCAACCCTGTTCCTCCAGCCCTGTCTACTTTCCCTGTCTATAATGGGACTTTCTTCTGAGTAGACATGGTTAGGACTGGGCTCTGAGGCTGCAATCCTATCCACACTTATCTGGGAGTAAGCCCCACTGACTAGAATGAGACTTACTTCTAAGTAAGCCTGATTGGACTGTAAGGCTAAAATCCTGACCACACAGTCCTGGGAGTAAGCCCCATTGACTTGAATGGTACTTACTTCTGAGTAGACACAGTTAGGATTGGGCTCAGGCTGCAATCCTATCCACACTGTAGTCCTTTTGCACCCCCCCCCCCGAGATCTCCCCTGCCCCTCTGAGAAATCTCTCCACCTGAGATTGTGGGGAGGCAGTATAGGGGGCACCTGAAGAAATAGCCCCAGTTCCCATCCTGCCCCCCCAGGAGCCCAGTCCACTGCCTACTCTGAAGTAAATCCTATTAAAGTCAGTAGGTTTTACTCCCCTGTGAAGATAGGAGTGTAGCCTCAAAGCCGAATCATCTGTCTACTCAGAAGTAAGTTCCATTATAATAGTGAAGCTTACTCCCTGGAAAGAGTGTATAGGATTGCAGCCAGAAGCTGGTTTCTAAGAGCTTGTAATCCTATGCCTGACTACTCAAAAGTTAATCCCATTTCAATCTATGAAGCTTACTCCCAGGAAAGTGTGCAGAGGAGTGCAGCATTAGAGCCCAATCCTATTCTTGACTACTCAGAAGTAAGTCCCATTAGAGTCTGTGGAGCTGACTCTCAGGAAAGTGAATAGGATTGCAGCCAGAGGCTGGTTACTAAGAGCTCAGTCCTTTGCTTGACTATTCAGAAGTCCTATTATAATCAATGAAGCTTACTTACAGGAAAGTGTGGACAGGATTGTAGGTTTAAGTAGTGGCTTAGGGAAAACCTCAGCCTGCAGATGGACACCACAGACTCTGGTCCTAAACTGTAGATCAGTGTTTCTCAACCAGTGGTAAGAGTACCACCTGTGGAACTTGTGGTAGTGTCTGCTGGTACTTAGGCACCTGGATGCAAGTGTCATATGTGCTCCCTGAGGCAGCTGGTGGGCCTCTGTGTGATTCAGGAAGCTGGACTAAATGGGTCTTTGGTGTGATCCAGTGGAGGCTTTTCTTATGCTTTTATGTTCTTATTTGTGGCACACATTCCCCCTGAGAGCACAACAAGGCATAATGCATAGGAATAAATTACACTGAAGTCAGGGGCTTAATACTGATTGATGCGGTCACAAGTGATACAATTTTTTTGGTAAACTAAGTGTGAAGGTGGCATGGCCTCCCTGGCCCCGTCCCCTGACCCAGCCTTCCGGGAACTGGTTGTTGGGCCAGTCTGGGCCCACCACTGCCATGAATATGTTATTTGTAATCATAGGCATGCCTACTTGGGGGCCACAGAGGTGCTGGTACTCAGTCCCAAAGAGTTCACCTCTAAAATACCTTGATTACTATTCATACATTATTGAATCAACAAATTTAGAGATCTGCTCTACCAGTAAATAACATTCTTAATTTTCATTTTAGACAAACAATGGTTAGCATGTCACCTAGTGCTTTGGCCATTAGTAGTCACCTCCATTCACACATACAGTCTCCCAGTGATAAATTGGAAGACTACCTGTTGTATTCATAGAGAGAGTTCTTGACAACACAATGCTACCCAAAATGTATCAGTGTCTATGAAAATTGTAGGGATTTTGAAGAGTGTTTTTAAGGGAGAGACACTGTAAAATAACAGTAAAATATTTTCAGAATAGGATTGTGCTGTAAGTCTTACTGAATACAGTGGTCTTACTGAATAAAATGAATAATGCTGTTTTCAACTCAACACTACTAATAACATGAAGGATTAAAAACTAACCTGTTATAATTGCAATCAACACCTGCATGGTTATTGTTTCTAAGTTGCTTTGTTTTGTACACCCACAGTATATGGTCTCTCATACAAATTCTTCAATTATCTGTTTATTTTGCTATTGTGTAGGAAAGTCATATGAAGAGCAGGATGCCAGTATTTATAGGCTGTGTCTCATTGGTGGGATGCAATCCATCTTTGTTAAGTTCAGTAAAAGTGATAGATGGCATTTGGCAACATAATGATGTGATCGTTGTACCATTGCCTCTGTAAATCATAAGCTGTTGCTTTCAGTTGTATAGACAGTTAATCAGTTATATACCATATTACTGATTTAATTCAGATTGTCAGTAGCAGGTGAATAATGTGAGAGTTTCTTAATCTCATATTGTATTAATGTTCACCTGATTTAAATATGCTATTCATTTGAAAACTGTAAACTGTTGCTATATGAATGGGAGGGAATAAATGTAATTGGTGTTCTAGCCAACTAACGCCATCAGTGTGTTAATTTAGTATGTCAGAATTTTTTTTTTTAATCCTTGTTTATTAGTGCCTATGCGCTTTGACACAAAGAACTTCTCATGAGGGAATGAATGCATGTTGCTGTTAGTAAATGCATATTTTTTTAATTTTCATGTTTTTATTGATAAGCCATTTGAGAATGCAATTACTAAGGTACAGACAATGAAAAACACATACGTTGGTCAATAATTAACACATGACAATTCATAACAAGGATTTTTTCTAGCTGCAAACTCACAAACTTAATAAATTAATATACTATATATTATAATATAATATAAATTAATAACATCAAAGAATTATCACTGGAACTAATTGAACAAAGCAATGCTGAAAGTTGTACACCTAGGCTTCAGTGCTCATGTCTGAAAAGATACATTCTAGGTTAACTAAACAGATTCAAAGGAACCTGTATTAAACAATAGTTTTTGGATAAAATAAATTTACTATCAGTGCAATCCTAAGCATGTCCATTCAGAAGTAAGTCCTATTGTGGGTTGTGGAACCAATCGTCTGAGTTTCCATTATTTCCTATGGGAAAACTGCTTCACTTAAAGAGTGTTTCACGTAAAGAGCATGCCTCCGTATCGAATTAAGCTCTTTATGTGAGGCACCACTGTATTTCTGAATTATGGGGAGCATGATTTGAGAAGGCAAGGATAATACTGGATAGCTGAAAAGTAGGCTTCCTTTAATGAAACACCTTGATCTTTACAAAATTTTCATGAATGGCCTTAGTATAGGTCAAGATTCTATAGAAAAGGTAACATAAACTTTGTGCTAATTCTATGGCCCAAAGCAGCGTTCTCAAACTGAATCTAATCATTAAACATTCATTTTCTATCAGATGTAGGTTCAGTGGAAGGTCTTGCCTATCATAGGACTTGGGATACTTTGTACTGGACCAGCTCTACCACATCTTCCATTATGAGACACACGGTTGATCAAAAACGAAGAGGAGCTTTCCACAGAGAGGCAGTAATAACCATGTCTGAAGATGATCATCCACATGTATTAGCGCTTGATGAATGTCAAAAGTAGGTGCACATCCATAGTATCCTTGCTGCTAGCAGACCTTTATGATGAAAAAAGTAGTATTGGTTTTCATTCTGGAAGAACTTCAATGAAATTAGTGGGACTAAGAAGAAGCATGCCTTAATTTTGTTATGGATTGTGATCAGAATAGCTTCTTATAACTGCTTATTTTTATTTTTAGACATTTTTCATTTTAGACATTTATTTTTCTTTTTAGACATTTTTAGTATACTTTATTTTTATAGTCACATAACAGAAGAGATGGTATATTTTATGTGTGTTGGGTGAGAAGTATTATTTATCTATATGCATACATTGCCATATGAAGAGTCAGAGCTATCTTTCATTAAGATTTCATTTCTAATGTTATTAAATCTATATTTTCTCATTTTTACAATGACTCTAAAGTCACTGTATTAATTTCAAGATTAATCAAATACATCAGATTATATTTTATTATCTTGTTTTGTGCGAATATTCTTTTAAAATGTATGAGTAGAGTATTTATCTTAATTTTTGTGCAGTTTAATGTTTTGGACTAATTGGAATGAGCAACATCCAAGCATAATGAGAGCTTCACTGTATGGCAAAAATGCACATGTTGTCATCAGCACTGACATCCTGACACCAAATGGACTTGCCATTGATCACAGTGCAGAGAAATTGTACTTTTCAGATGGCAGTTTGGGAAAAATAGAAAGATGTGAATATGATGGATCACACAGAACTGTAAGTACTATTTTAGAACTATAACACAGAACACAGATTATCACAGAACAATTTTAGAAATACATAGGGTTTTTTCCTATATAATGAAGAAAAAATAAGTATTCTCTGGTCATGTCTAGGGGGTCCAGGTTTGGCCAAATCCACAGGTTCAAGATCCATGATTAGTTAAAACTGCAGGTCCCATACTGGCACAACCTGTGGCAGTTCCATGTCTATCATAATGATTGTCAAAAGTTTTAGATAAAGTTAAATTGAGGTCTCTTCCTACTTATGTAGAGTTGTTGAAGGGTGTTATTAATCAAGAATCAAGAAGGACAATCAGTCGATAAATTCTATCTATCTATCTCTCTATCTATCTCTCTATCTATCTGTCTATCTATGGCCTTTCTCAGTAGCTTCAAGTCAGTTTATATACACAGGCTGATCCATGATACTGAGGATGTACCAATATAAGGCTAGCAAGCAATCTCCTTGCCATTCCTGCTTGTTGCAGCCTTTTAGTAAATAATGTATGTGCAGTAATTTTTATCTTCTCAATATTTCTGAGAAAAATGCTTTTGCAGAAGTAACACAGAGGGCCTTGTTAATTTTGTAGTCTTCATCAGCTTGTCTTTGAAGTCATATCTTGAAAAGCAAATTATGTACTTGAAAACATAATAATTACGTGCACAATCCAATTTAGTCAAAAATTAATGCAGATTTTAATTTCTGCATTCCATGTGTGCTTATAGACAGTGAAGTTTGAGGGAATTATGATATGCAGAAAAACCTTGCAAAATCTTAAGCCCAGGCAAATGTGCAAAGATACACATGAAACTCAGCATTTCTCACAAATGCAATGCATGTTTGAATTCAAAACCCATGTGATTTTCCTTATCTATGAGTTATTTTCCATGGAGAAAGTCAATTATACTTTTCACTTCTTTATCCATGAATTTGGATTCTTCCACAG
Organism: Cryptoblepharus egeriae; assembly: GCA_030015325.1. NCBI lineage: Eukaryota > Metazoa > Chordata > Lepidosauria > Squamata > Scincidae > Cryptoblepharus > Cryptoblepharus egeriae. Next base: position 74,345,159 of record JAREYC010000001.1, on the reverse strand, counting down.
GAGTTTAAAACAAATGGTTGGAAATCTCAAGCTGTTGTCCATGTGTAAACAGCGCTACCTGCTGTTTACTTGTCTTTCCCCCCCCTGCATAAAAGAGGAGCTCTGCAATGAGAGCTTGAGAGAGCTTGAGCCTGTGAACTAGGTAAGGATTCACAAAGAAGCTTTGGATTTAGAGGAGTGAAGCTCTTCTGATCCACCTCCCTCCCTCCCCCAGCCCACCTCCAGTCTGCCCTCTCTCCATTCTGGAACGCCTCCTCTTTTTCTCCCACCACCTCTTCACTTCTCCCTCACCTCTCTGCTGGTCTGTGGTCCAGATGGACTGTGGACTGGCAGAGATGTGCTTACGGCATGTTACGGACACTATTCGCAGGGACCACAGAGAGCATAAGGATTGGACCCTAACCCTACAATCAAGAGTAACTATGGGAGCATGTAGAAGACATTTACGTTGAAGCTGTTACAGCACCACCTAGTGAAAACCTATGAGAAAGTTATATTGCAATCCAGAGTAAATTGTTCTTACATTGGAGCAAGGACTCCTCATAGTTACTCTGGATTGCACCCTAAGCTATTTTCAGAACAGCACTTTTCAAATAAGTGTGGATTTGCTCTCAGAACTGATCAATTTCCATTCTGAAAGAGAACTGCATTTCAAACTGGCCAGTGTTTCCCACAGTCTAAGCATACTTTTTAGGCAATCTGAAGCATCAGGTTCTCAAGACATCTGCCTGAAGAAACCAGTTTTGTGATGTTCTCATCTTGTTAATCATACTGTTGTTAAAAACACAAATTAATGACCTGTTAAAGTGGGTCTTTATAAAGCTTTGTCATTATAATTTATATGTGAGCAAAGAAAATTGGCTTTAGTTCAAAATGGATCCTCTTATATTTAAAACTAGCGAAAAGCATACCCGCGTTGCGGGAGTAACATTTCCCCATATGCCATCCCTCCATGGCGCATCAATACCCTGTGCGCATCTACACCCCATGTGCAACATCCCCCATGCGGAACATCCCCCCATGCGCATCATCCCCCCTGCGCATCATCCCCCCATGCGCATAATCCCCCATGCACATCATCCCCCATGCGCAACTTCCTTCCATGCGCATCAAACCCCATGCGCATCAGTTCCCCATGTGCAACTTCCCCCATGTGCATCATCCCCCATGTGCCTGAACTCCTCATATGCAACATTACCCATCTGCATCAGTCCCCCATGTGCATCAACCCCCATGCGCAACTTCCCCTCATGCGCAACATTCCCCCATGCACAACTTTCCCCATGCACAACTTCCCCCATGCTCAACTTCCCCATGCGCAACTTCCCCTCATGCCCATCATCCCCATGTGCAACTTTCTCCATGCACAACTTTCCCTATGCCCATCATCCCATGTGCAACTTTCCCCATGCACATCATTCTCCCTTGCGCAACTTCCCCATGCGTAACTTCCTCCAATGCGCAACTTCCCCCATGTGCAACTTCCCCCCATGTGCAACTTCCCCATGCACAACTTCTCCCCATGCGCAACTTCCCCTATGCACAACTTTCCTCCATGCGCAACCTCCCCCATGCACAACTTTCCTCATGTGCAACTTCCTCTTCCTCCGAACAACATCCTCCCCACTGCACCAGGCACCGAGCACCAAATCAGCTGGAGGTTGATCAGTTTACTATGTTAAGTATAGGACAAAAACATGTTGCCCCCTTTTCAGCCCCTGAAGGGTTAAATTTCTCCAGATGGTCCTTGGTGGGAGTTCAGGTGACAGAAGGAACTCCCAGAATTCCATGCTTCAGGCCCAGCAGTTGGGGCGGAATGTTGCTGAGTCAGCAATTCTCAATGCAAAGTATAGGGAGGAAAACGCATTGCGCCCCTTTTCACCCCCTTCCGGTTGGAATTTCCGAAAACTGGTTCTTAGTGCACCCTTCAGTCACGGAAGGAACACCCAACCAAAATTTCATGCTTCTAGGCCCAGCATTTTTGGCAGGGTGGTGATGAGTCAGTCAGTCAGTGAGTCAGTCAGTGAGTGACTTTTCTCTTTTATATATGTATATAAAGATATCCTTGAGGACAATTTAAGCAACCGCAGCAGTAAGTAGTGGCAAAGGAAATGGAACTTAATACCAGTTGCCCCTTGAAAGTGTTTCTGAAGTTATGTAATTATCTGTCAAAGGAACGCTTTGCAAACATATTTTAGAACTTATATGGAAATATATGCTATTTGTATAGTTGAGTTTGTATAAACAAAATAATGTTTCCATCTCAGTAGGAGAAATGACATTTTGTTCACATAGCAAGTGCAATCTCTGGATTCAGTGGGCATGTAATATGATATGATTGTTATACTTTTTGGTTTGGGTTTTTGTCGTTCTGATTCATAGGTTAAAATGAATTCTTTTTAAAATATTAATATTTTAATTATACAATCTATATACAATGGTACCTCACTTAACAAGTGCCTTGCTTAACAAGCATTTCACATAACAAGCAAAAATTTCCCATGAAATCCTGCTTCACATAACAAGTTCCGCTTCACTTAACAAGCAAGCGCGCTATGGGTGTGTGCTATGCAGCCTTGACACTCCGCACGGAGGCTTTTTAAAAGGGCTGCCAGCTAGCGCTGCTGCCTCTAACTGCTCCCAACTTAGGGGCAATTGCCTGGAGGTGCAAGAAGCAGGTGCCCCTAACTGCCCCCACGTTCCCCCACCGACCACCTTGAACCTCCAGCAGCAGTCCAGGTAAGCCTCCCAGGAATGTGTCTTTGATTGCAGCCTCCTAACCATGTCTACCCAGAAGTAAGCCCCATTGTGTTAAATGGGGCTTACTCCCAGGGAAGTGTCTTTAGGATTGCAGCCTAAGTAAACTTCATAGGATCATTGAATGCATGTTTTGAATTCAATTCCAATGTTTTGTCATCATTTTTACATCCAGTAAATATTTTTCTATGAATATTTTTGGGGTTGTGAAACCAATCATCTGAGTTTCCGTTATTTCCTATGGAAAAATCTGCTTCACTTAAAGGGCGTTTCACTTAAAGAGCATGCCTCCGAAACGAATTAAGCTCTTTATGTGAGGCACCACTGTATATAAAACTGAAAAGTCACTGACTGACTCACTGACTGACTCATCAACGGCCAGCCAAAACCGCTGGGCCTAGAAGCGTGAAATTTGGGGAGGGTGTTCCTTCCATGACAGAGGCACCCACTAACAACTGGTTTTTGGAAACTCAAACTGGAAGGGGTGAAATGGGGCACAATGCATTTTCCTCCCTTTACTTTCCATTGAAGAATCCATGACTGAGGGATGCTCTGCCCAACCCCTAGACCTAGAAGCATGAAATTTGGGGAGGGAATTCCTTCTGAGACATGAACACGCACCAAAAACCAGTGAGGAGAAATTTAACCCTTATGGGGCCGAAAAGGGGTGCAACATGTTTTTGTACTACACTTAACATTGAAGACAGCTGATGCACTGGGAGGGAGGGTATGCATGGGGTGATGGTGCTTGTGGGGAGATGGTACATGTAGGGGGATGATGCGCATGGGGAAATGATGTGCATGGGGAGATGGTGCTTATTGGGGATGTTGTATGGGGGTATTGTGCATGGGGCACATGGGGCACAGTATGCATGGAGCGATGATGCCCAGGGGGATGTTGTACATGGGGGATGATGCACATGGTGCGCATGCGGTGACGGTGTGCATGGGGGACAATGCGCGTGGAGGTGTTGCATATGTTGCATTTGGGGAACGGTGCACATTGGGGGGATGTTGTATGGGGTACTGCACAAGAAGGTATTGCACATGGGGGATGATATGCATGGGGGATGATGCGCAGTAGGGGATGGTGTATGGGCGAATTTGACTCCCATGTTTTTGCTAGTTTGATATAAACTACAGTGGTGCCTTGTAAGACAAACCTAATTTTACAAAGCGTCTTACAAAGCGTTTTTCTTACAAAGCGGTTTTTCCCATAGGAAATAATGGAAACTGAAACAACTGGTTCCACAATGCAAAAATATCCATATAAAATATTAACTGTATGCAAAAATGATGGCAAACACTGTAATCAAATTCAAAACACTGTAATGTAATACCGAACACAATTATTGTAATAAAACACTGTAATGTACTGTACAGTAAAACAAAAAAGAAAAACCTTCATGACCAAAGATGACTAATTTTCACTAAGAGTCACTGGTGTCTTTTTGAGCCACTTTAACAAGGAACCCAGATCTCTGTGTGTGAGATCTATCTAGTCAAACCATATAGGCAGTTTGCAGCAGGAGCAACAGCAAAAGATTCTGCCTTGATTCAAAAGGGGCAAGATCCTATGCTGTCTACTCAGAATCAAGTCCCATTGAATCCACTGGGGCTTACTCACAGGAAAGTGTGTAGGATGCCAGCCTGACTCTTTCCAAGTTTGCAGCAGGAGCAGCGGTAACAAAGGCTTCTGCGTGGATGCAAAAGTGGGGTGGAGTGGGGTTGGGAGGTGGTGGTGAGAAGAGGGGTAGTTGTAGTGGGGTCCAGGCAGGGAGGGGGTTTCCTTGGGGGGAAGGGGTTTATATTGAGGGGATTCTTGGGGAGAATGGGTTTCCTTCAGGGGGGTCCAGGAGGGGGTTTCCCTCCTACCTGATGCAGGAGCCTCTGACATGCAGGCTCCAGGGTCAGACATGCTGGCTGGGGAGGCTCAGAGGACACTGCTGCCTGTGCTTTCCTCTACTGGCCGATCACTGATACTGCATGCAGGAGGAAACGTCCCACCTCAGCTACCCAAGCCCAGTCAATGGGCATTCATCTTACAAAGCACCAGTGGCATCACTAGGGTGGTGTGGGTGATGCAGTCCGTGCCGGGTGACTCACCTAAGGGGGGTCACTGTGGGATTGGGGAACTTAAAAATTGCAACTTTGTGATGCTGCATCAATCCTCATCATATCATATACCATTGGATTCATATTGAAGAGAAAAATCCAATGCAAACGTCTGTTTTGACATAGCTCCATCCTATCAAAAGTCATGGCCAAAAAACTAAAAAAAACTAAAATATGCATTGAACTCAATGGAAAGTGAAAGTGACCCATATTGCAGCTTTACTCATGAATAGGCAAACATGCCATCGTTCATTGGAAAGTGCAGGCTGAGAGGAATCTAAGGATACCAGAAGTTTCCTGATCCAATGAACAAAGCCCCCACAAAACACCCCAGAAGGAGGTCTCTGATGATTGCATTGAAAATGGATGTGAACTGCACAGCTGTGTTTACTGGCTAGTAAGCAGGCATGCCTTGGCTGGAGTTGGAAGGTCAGTCCAGGAGAGTACAAGACTTCCAAAATGGTCCTGATCAGGGAAGTTACTAGGGCATTAGAAAGGGGGCACCCTTGAAGGGGGTGGCAGACCTCGTGACCTAAATGGCTACAATCATGGTTTCTAGAAATAATCCCATCATGTTATATTCCTTTGAATGTGTAATTTATAGCAGAACGCAGTGAAAGAAACCACTTTGAAATATCTTCTATTAAAATGTATGGCTAAAAAAACCAGTGGAGGTGGGGCAATGGCAGATAACCACACAAACCCTAGTGACACCCCTGCAAACCTCTTTCATCTTACAAAGGAGAAACTCATAGAAATTTTAGTTCATCTTGCAAAACATTCATCTTACAACACTACCAATAAGCAGTCTTCAAATGACTGCACTACTATATAGTGCCTCAAAATATCTATACAGTATTAGTACATGGCATATATAGTGCTATGGTAATATAGCATTGTTTAGTACTGGTTACAAATGATTTCTCATTAGATCTTTGCGGTCCTAATTTCAATGACATTTTTAATGTCATTTGTTTTACAGTGTAAAATGATGTCTGTTACAATATAATTTCTAATAACAATTGTGTTGGTCTTTTTAATGGTTATAAGCTATTGAATTTTGGCCATTTAAGAAAGCTCGCATACACTCAGAGAGAGAGAGAGAGAGAGAGAGAGAGAGAGAGAGAGAGAGAGAGAGATCATTTGCAGCATTACTTTCATTTGTTACTTGATCATACTTTTGCTTGTTAGGATCATGTATACAGGGTATGTATGAAAATGCATATCTGGGGCTTCTTATGTAACACTTTTCAGTTACAGAGAAGCTCTTTACTGAAAATGTATGTGTAACTTTACTTATCAATAAGTAATGTATCAATAAGTAATCAATTCAGGAATGTATTTGTATAAACCTTCATTGCACAAAATATTAATCTTAAAAATCAAGTAGCCTCTTCCAAGGGAAGCTCCTGATTTAATTAAAAATGAGGCTGACAAACAAATATAAACAATATATATTCAAAATCAGTTGATGTCTATTCCTTTTTTCAATTAGGTGATTGTCAAATCAGGACCTGGCACTTTTCTCAGTCTGGCTGTTTATGATGACTGGATCTTCTGGACAGACTGGGTGAGAAGAGCTATTCTGCGATCCAATAAATATACAGGTGGAGATACAAAAATTCTTAGATCTGATATACCACATCAACCAATGGGCATCATAGCTGTTGCAAATGACACTAACAGCTGTAAGTTACCAAACACAACATTAATATTTATTTACTGGTAGATATTTTCAAGAATTTCTTTCGGTAAAAGGGTTATTATTATTTAATCATACTGCAATTCCTAGTAAAGTTATCTAGAAGTATTATGTTAAATAGAACATAAGCATGCCAGAGCGGGCTGCAAATTTTGTTGACTGTTGGCAATTGCCAGTCTTCACACTATGATCCCTTTGCACTTTGCAGTTTGATTACAGTGTTCTCCGTTGTGTTTTCCCCAGAGTCTGCTGCAAAAGCACTGGCAATTATATATCCTGCATCTGAATTCCCTATTTGCATCCTCTGAGACAGAAGATGGATTTTTCAGGAGTTAGTGTCATTCCAGTATTTTGTAGGAGGCTTGATGGAGCTATATCACCCAATATTTGTTGAATAAAAATCCTGTAGCCTTTTAAACTTAGATTTTAAAGTGGTCTTTACCTTATTGAGAGTTGAGAACCACTTCAATGAAGATGGAACAGGATTCACTTTCAAGAACACAGTGGATAAAAAGGACAGATAAGCAAGCAGACAGGGTTCCTTTTCTTGCCCAGTATTATTGGCATGTGTTGCTACTTTTCTTGCCTTTTCTTGCCCACACCAATTAGTGTGTGTTGCTACTGTGTCATTGTGTCCCTTCTTTTCTTTCTGGCTAGTAGAAAGGAGAAGCAGAGTGTCACATGGCAATTGCATGTCATGCACTCATTTTTGAAAGTGATAGCAAGCGAAAAGAGAAGTAAGGCAAAACACACTCTTCAGGCAAGAGGAAGGGAAGTAACACACTCTTCAAATACCTAAAGGGCAATCATATGGAGGAAGGGTCTCGTTTGTTCTTAGCTGCCTCTAAAAGTAGAACTAGAACCAGTGGGTACAAACTGCAAGAAAGGCAATTCCAGTTGGATAGGAAAAAATTCCTGACAGAGGGGCAGTTCGGCAGTGGAACAGATTTGCAAAGGAGGTGGTGGACTCTCCCTCACTGGGAATCTTCAAGCAGAGGCTCGAGATCACCTTTCAGAGATGCTCTAGGAGGATTTCCTTCTGCAGGCAGGGGAGTGGACTAGATGACCTATTAGGTCCCTTCGAACTCTATCAGCCCAATCCAGAGCAACTAATCTGTCCACATAAGAGCCCTTAGGTTGCCCTATCTAACACTAGGTTGGAGCAACTGCAAGATGCTCCAGCCCAGTTACTCTGAAGGAGGCTTAGGGCAGAGCAAGGCAAGATAGGGTGCCCTAAGAGAGGTGGACCTGCTCTGCCCTAACTGGGGCAGCCTAAGCAGCTCAGGAGAGGCAAGTTGAGGGCATGTTTAGCATTGCCTAGGGCAGAGCAGTTACTCTGTATCCAAAGCCTGTTTCCAAGGCAGAAATGCCCTCTTCCAGCCCTCAGAGTTATACCACCTCAGGAGCTGGTATAGTAATGAGTAGACCCATAGGGGTCCATGATAAGGCCCGAGTAAGAATGGCAGTGCTGACCAAAAATCTGAGTTCTTGGCCAGCCTAGCTGCAACCCCTTCCTCTCAACCTCAGGATATGGAACAAACTACGGCTGCCCACAAACCTCAGGATACAGCAGGCCACTCCAAGAAGCCCCTTGTATTCACTGTAGAATGTACTGGCATCTCATCAGGGACTCCTTAGAAGGCAGGCACCCAGTGGCGTCACCAGACTGGTACGGCTGGTGTGGGCTGCATTGGGGATGCGCTCCGTATGGGGTGATGTGCCGGAGGAGTTTGACTGTCCTTTGGCAGGCCCCGGGCATCAGCACACCCATTCAGGCCTGCTCGAAGGCGGAGAATCAGCCAGAAGCTGACACTTGTCTGAGGAGCTGGCCTGAACGGCCATCTGAGATGCACTGCGCAGAAACACACTGAGCATGCCGAACAACTTCAGAGGAGACTTCCTTAGAGCAGAGAAAGTCCGCGCCTCTGCACAGCCATTTGGCCTCACTCAGGAGGTGGAGCGGCAGCCGAATGGCTTCAGAAAGAGTACTGCACAGGCACCAACTCTGACGCCTGCACAGTCTCCCCCGAAGCCAAAAGGCTTCAGAAAAGTACTGCGCAGGTGTCAGAGATGGGGCCTGCGCAGTACTCTTTCTGAAGCCAGTTGGCTTCAGAAACAACTGCGCAGGCGCCAACTTTGGTGACTGTGCAGTCCAGGTGGGGGGGGGGGGGCGCATCCCAGGGATGACACACAGACTTCCGCACCAGGTGATGTGCAGAGTCATGTCACCGCTGTAGGCACCACAGCTGTTCCTTGTTCAGTGTGATCTGAGGGGTGTCTCCTCAGGAGCAAGTCTTCCCCTTGTGTCAATTACTTAGCATGCTCTGGAGCAGTTAGGGCAGCCCAGGCTTCCTGACTGGATTCAGCATAACTTTCTGCTCTGGATACAGAATAGTTAGGAGAGTGCAGTTAGGTCAGAGCAGGCTGAATTTGCTCTGGATTGCAGCCTATGTTTCTATTATTCTAAAGTGGAGGAAGAGCAGGTAAATGGGAAAGACCAACAGGGCCTGTTTAAGATGGAATACTTGGCAAAAGCAAACTTTCCATAACCAGTGTTCCTGGCCGAAACTACCTTATCTAATAAGTTCAAATTGTGCAAATGTAATCCGTAAAACAATATAGTTGTTACAGCCCTTTTGCAACCCATCTGAGGTCAGGTCATGACGTACTTCTGATCTCCAGTCTACCTGTTGGAGATGCTAGACATTAGGATACTTTAGGTTTCATATTCCTCAACATTCATTCACAAGGAAAGGGGAGAAGGCTTTCTTGGAACAATCTGCACTGACATAATGATACACCTGTATCCATGTTGGGAAGAAAGTGATGCCACACAATTTAAACCACCTTATCTTTGTGCTGTTGACCCCTTTGTGCTATTGCTTTGTGCTGATATTGACCCACACCTTTTTATTAATCAGACTGCCCCCTTATTTAGTAGCTGATCTACCCTAGAGACACACCAGCCAATATACTATTGTCCAAACATACCATTCATAGCAGAATATGCTTTCAAAGATGTTAGCAACAACCCATCTTCCAGTGCTTTTGAAAATGATGTCCAGGAAAGGAACTGCCTCTCCTCCAGCCCAGCTAGCATAATAAAGTACACTTCTAAGGAAGGCAGAGGGGCATAAATAAAAACCAGTTAGGAAACAGGAAAGGCACTGCTCTTTCAATTTTTGAACTTGAGGTACACCAGCAGGCTTCCTTCTTTTCTTTTACACTAGCAAGAAGGAAAAGTCCTCATTCATCCAACTAACATATAAAAAAGCCAACTGAGAGCTTTCTAGCTTAGCCTAAGGATAGCATAGTTTGCCTAGTCCATGTTGGAAGGTGAATCAGCTCAGAAGAGTGATGACCACAGAGCATCCCCTTCTATACTTCAGAAGTCTTTCCCTCCACACTGGCTGTTTGCTTAGACACATGCAAAAATCAAGACTGAGATCAGAATCAAACTTTAGAATGGGTTTACTTACAGATCATGAAAGCTCATATTTACAGCATCTGGTGAAGACCAGAGTTTCCTAACATTTGAATGGACCAGAAAAGCTAAAACTGCTCCTGCTTGCATGTGGGTTTGGGTCCTTGGGGAAAGCCATGTGTTCACATCTCAAGAGAGGAATAAAGAGAGGGAGGAAGAAGAAATAGGTCCTCTTTCTGCAATGATCACTGAGAGGGGACAGATAGAGAGGTCATTCAGGACACGGGATGGTTCACTGCCCCCTTCTGACAGGTAAATGCTCAGTGTTGGGGTGTTGTCTTTTCCCTGCAACATTTCCTGCACTGCCTGCTCTGCAGGTTTGCATCATGAAAGAAGTGGGGAGAAGACAGGGTGAAGGAAAATGAAGCATTTCCCTGTCTTCTCATCAATATTTCCAATTCCCCTCCTTTCCTCTTTATTTTATGTCCCACCACCATCTTGGTAATCATTTTATGGTGTCAATTACCATCGCTTCTCAAAATTCCTGTGGCATTCACAGGGCTCTTGGGTTGGGGACTCCTGATATTTAGCTTCATTTGAAGGTTTTAAAATGGAGATGAATAGAATAACCATAGTACTGTATACAGTTAAAAGTGATGCCTCTCAGATAAAAATAGTCATACTATCCTTTTTCTACTGCATATTGACAAAAAAATTAGAAGAAATTTGTCTTCACATTGATGTCCTTTATTGGAACTGGATTGATCAACAGAAGCCCAAACAATTAAACAATTTCTTATAATGTCAATAAGTTACTTGATATTTTTTTTCCTAGGCGAATTGTCTCCCTGTGCACGAATGAATGGGGGCTGCCATGATTTGTGTCTTCTGACTCCTGATGGCCATGTAAATTGTTCATGTAGGGGTGATCGAATACTGATAGATGACAATAGATGTGTGCGTAAGTAATGTTATATAGTGATATATAGTAAGTAATGTTATATAGTGTGTTTTGGTTTCCATTATTTGAATATGGGAACAATGACATTAGGGTAAAAGTCAGAGCAATGTATGTACTTCAATAAATGCCTAAAAGGTTGACTTTATGTGTATTTATATTTATGTCAACTTTATGGACGTTTTAGACTGTAGCAATTTGGGACTGAGCTTGCAATGTGCTTTTTTGCTGCTACAATTTAGTATAAACTAGCGAAAAGCGTACCCGCGTTGCAGGAGTAAAATTCTCCGGTATGCCATCACCCTGTATGCATCAACCCCCATGCGCATCAACCCCCCATGCACAACTTTTCCACATGTGCAACTTCCCCCATGCGCATCAACCCCCATGCGCAATTTCCCCCATGCACATCTACCCCAATGCGCAACTTCCCACATGTGCATCAACCCCCATGCGCAACTCCCCCATGCGCAACTCCCCCATGCGCATCAACCCCCCCATGTGCAACTTCCCCAATGCACCTCTTCCCCATGCATAACTTCCCCATGTGCAACTTCCACCCATGCGCAACTCCCCCATGTGCATCAACCCCCAATGCGCTATTTCCCCCATGCGCATCAACCCCCATGCGCAACTTCCCCATGCGCAAATTCCCCCATGCGCAACTTCCCCCATGCGCATCAACCCCATGCGCAATTTCCCCCATGCGCATCAACCACCCATGCGCAACTTCCCCCATGCACAACTTTTCCATGTGCATCAACCCCCCATGCGCAACGTCCCCACATTCATATCAACCCCCCATGAGCAACTTCCCCCATGAGCATCAACCCCCATATGCAACTTCCACCATGCGCAACTTCCCCATGTGCAGCAACCCCCATGCGCATCAACCCCCATGCACATCAACCTCCATGCGCAACTTTCCCCCATGCGCAACTTCCCCCATGCACATCAATCCCCCATGCGCATCTACCCCGATGCGCAACTTCCCACATGTGCATCAACCCCCCTGCGCAACTTCCCCATGCGCAACTCCCCCATGCGCATCAACCCCCATGTGCAACTTCCCCAATGCGCCTCTTCCCCATGCGTAACTTCCCCCATGCGCAACTTCCACCCATGCACAACTTCCCCCATGCACAACTCCCCCATGTGCATCAACCCCCAATGCGCAATTTCCCCCAAGCGCATCAACCCCCATGCACAACTTCCCCCATGCGCAAATTCCCCCATTCGCAACTTCCCCCATGCGCATCAACCCCCCATGCGCATCAACCCCCATGCGCAACTTCCCCCATGCGTATCAACCCCATGCACAACTTCCCCCATGCACATCAACCCCCCATGCTCAACTTCCCCCATGCGCAACTTCCCCCCATGCGCATCAACCCCCATCCGCAACTTCCCCCATGCGCATCAACCACCCATGCACAGCTTCCCCCATGCATAACTTCCCCATGCGCATTAACCCCCCCATGCGCAACGTCCCGACATGCTCATCAACCCCCCATGAGCTACTTCCCCATGCGCATTAACCCCCCCATGCACATCAACCCCCCATGCTATGAGAGTTGTAGGAGGACTAATTCTAATCACAGGCCTGGACAACGCTGGCTGCAAAGCAGTGATTTTCAATCTTTTTCATCTCATTGCACACTTAACAAGGCACTGAAATTGTATATAATGTATAGGAGGCTATTCCAAAATTCTCGGATTTTCTGTAGTGGACCTTAGTTTTTCCAGCAGAAATTTCCAAAGCGTGGGAATCAGTTGAATCAGACTTTATCACGGTCACTTATTTACTGTGCATATAGAGTTGTTCTAAAGCAGATCCTCAGCAATATATTAATTCACCATCATTGAAGTATAGATTTGCAATCCTGCACCAAATCTGTATCTGTTTGGCTATATAACTGAGATACAGAGGGCCATACACATGATTTATATTGATTATAAACCTGTTAATTAACACTGAAGCACAATTGCGGGTAGCACAGACTTGGAGCTGCTGTGAGAATTATATCCCATAGAGATCAATTGATTTTGTATGGATAGGCATCTGATTTGCAATGGTTCCAGTAAATGTAATTAAAACATAAGTATATCACAGTAAAAGCTTACTTTAGTATACCCTCAAAACAGCCACTAATGAACATGCAGCATATCACTGAGAAATACCCCACACAGTTGATATGCAGTAAGTGCTAAACTATAATTAACTTTGCTACATGACCTAGCTTTTATCCTTCCCAAAGGCATTTCACAACTTAATTGATACTGCTTTATTAGAAGTTGCATCACTGGTTGTTAGGTAACATTTATACCGTATTGTATTATTTTGTTTATTGACGAAATATGAAGAATGCTAAGCAAACATACACATGGTGAGTGTATTTGTGTGCACTTGTGTACAAAAGAAGGAAACAAGGTTTTTGATCTCAGTTTCAGAGGTGGGCAGCCCAATTCTAACCTTTGCTGGAATAGGCAGGCCATATCCAGCTTCAGGTTAGGTGCTGAAGGAGCACAATTCAGGAGTTAAGGGACTTATGTCCCAGCCACCACATTGGGGCTACTCAGATCTGTGCCAGTGAAATTGCTGAGATGGATGCGAACAGTTCAGTATAATGCCAGGCTGCTCAGGAAGGGAGTTGCTGGCCGAAGTGCTGGACACCAAAACAACCCCCTCCCAGGCCAGGGGGAGCCTCTAGCCAGCCAGCCAGCCAGCCTGTCATGCACTCTCCCCTGCTCTTTCATAACCTGTGCTGGATGCCCTCAGTTGTTGCAACCTTAGTGCGTCCAGGCAGCATGGAGTCTGGATGTGGCCTCTGTGGACCAATGTGCATCATCATGCTGGCCCAACCAACTCTCCCAAAGACGGAAACAAGTCTTAAGCCACATTTGTAACACGCCCTGGTTGGTAAAAGGGATTTGTGCTGGCCGAAGTGTGTGTTAGGATTGTGTTCTTAGTTAGTCTCCAATTGTAATCCATGCATGGTTATTTTTAGTTTATTGCTTTCCATTTAGAAACTGTTGATTGAGAACATGTGTATTACATAATTTCACCAATTTTTCTTTATACAGTTGTTCTTTATACAATTAAAGAAGTTAAACATGCAAAGTTGAGTGTTTCTAATACACCTGCAAATTAATGACATGAAAAAGCATGATATACAAAATTAATTCAATAAACTCTAGAAAGTGGGTCAGTCAATAAAGTAGGCCAAACCTTGATCAAGCACATAGGTGCATTACATGATGAAGGAATTAAGCATTTGTTCATTTTACAGATTGGGAACAATGAGGAGAGCAGTCAATTCGTCTGTGTGCCAAAGAACTCAAAATACAGGTGGAAGAGAGAACTCAAAAAATAAGATAAAATATAGAATACAAGGCTGTACCAAATGTTTCAATTAAGATAATGGGGAGGGGGGGGCAAAATTGTGCTACAATTATCCCTCATTATCCAGTAAGAGTCTGCTTCAGAACCTCCTAAGGATTAAAAAAGTCATGTTTAAAAAAACAGCCACTCCCAGGATTCTTTCTCCTCCATTCCTCCAATGGACTAAGGTAGTGATTTTCAACCAGTGTGCCGTGACACACTGGTGTGCCATGGATAGTCCTCAGATGTGCCATGGGAATTTGGGGATTGACATTCATTAATAGGAAAACTGGGGAATTTTAACAGTCTGTTGTGCCTTGTCAATGGTAAAAACAATTGATGGTGTGCCTTGACAATTTCAGTGCCTTGTTAAGTGTGCCGTGAGATGAAAAAGGTTGAACATCAGTGGACTAAGGTGTTTGGTTGCTGGACTCCCCACTGATACAAAAAATGTGTTAAATAAAAGCAGTAAAAAATTACAAAAGGTATCCCTTTACAGTTGTTTAAAAACAGCTTTTTACTATTGTAGAGAGGCACTCAGCAATTAGAAAAGCAAAAGACCCCCTGCCTTCACCTGGCTCAGATGAAGAATTAAATGATTGCTTGTATGACTGCCTCTCTACAACATGAAAAACTGTGATTTTAAAGAAATGAATTTTCCCTTCTCAGGGATAGGCATTTTCCTACTTATTTAAAGTGATTATTCATATTGAGTAAAAGATGTAAAAATCAGTGAATAACAAGATTGCTTCTTTCTCACAAATCCTGAAACCAGACTACATAGTATGATTTTTATATCATCTGAAAAATTGTTTTCTGCTTTAAGTTATTAATTTTCTCACTATTAATAATAATTTGTTGATTGCCCTTTCAGCTAAAAACTTCTCCTGTAACTTTTACTCTGAATTTGAATGTGGAAATGGTGAGTGCATTGACTACCAACTCTCCTGTGATGGTATTACCCATTGTAAGGACAAGTCCGATGAGAAGTTAATTTATTGTGGTAAGTCACCCAATTGCGGATTGTATTATTTTCATTCTTTATGTTTTCATATCTCATCTTCATGAGATGTTTTTACTTAGCTATGTAAATTACAGTATGACCCTAACTTAGCCCCTCACTGATGCTGTTGAACAAATAGATCATGTGCTGTATCCTTTGGTGGAGAAAGATAGTCATGGAGATCACCTCATGGTAAAGAAAAATTTCCCCTATTATTATGGGACATGCCTCCACTGCCCAAGCACCAGCCATTTTACTGATACAGATCCAAAGGGATATATAAGAGAGAAAGGGGATATGCCAGTTCCTCTGGGATCTATCCCTCCTTCTTTTTTTCTTTCCAGTGGCATAGCTAATGATAATGTAGCCTGGTGCAAAACTCAAAATGTTGCTCCGGAAGTGATGTCCAGTTGGAAGTGATGTCATCCCTGGAGATTTTAAAAAAGAAAATTGTGGAAAAACCTGTCTCCTTATTCTTAACAATTCAGCATTTGCTCTGCTAGCAGCATAACTAAAGCACCTATTTGCTATCTGGAGTTGAAGAAGATTTTTTTGTTGTTCCCCCATGCCTGCATGACAAAATCAAATTTAATTAAGAACAAAAATGAAAATGGTGCCTCTTATTGGTTAGGGAAAATATGCTGAGGAAAGAGCTATGCTCTTTCCCTGCTAAATATAAGAAGAAGAATATTTTTCCACTATTTCACCCTATTTCCACTACTATCTACCCACAAGGTACTATCTAGTGCAAGGAACTGGCCCATGCATCTGGCCCTCTGAACTGGCCCATGCATGTGGTCATCATCCATGTTTACTGACTGTCTTGTTGCACATACAGATTATATTTCACAACTGCCACCAGGCTGGCCTGTCCATCAAACCAGCTGATGGGAGCCTTAGGGGAAAATCCAGACTAACTACGGGGAGTCCTTGCTCCAGTACAAGAACAACTTACTCTGAATTCCAATATGAATTTCTCATAGGTTTTTACTAGGTGGTGCAGTAACTACGGGTGCACATAAAGTCTTTTATGTGCACCCGTAGTTACTCTGGATTTGGGGGTGAGTTAGAATTAAGATTTATTTATGTGTTATTTACTAACTTCTAATTCCAAAGTTTTTCCTCAAATATCAGATTTATATAAATTTTATATGAAAAATAAAATCTGTCTCTATATTTTTATTTACCAGAAAATAGGATATGCCGGAGAGGCTTTAAATCTTGTCTTAATCGCCGATGTATCTCTACTAATCAAGTATGTGATGGCAAAAATGATTGTGGTGACAACTCTGATGAAGTTAGCTGCAAAGGTACATTTGATTTCTTCTGCATCATAATATTTAGGGTGGAATCTTAACCTAGACTGGAATAACTTATTTATCTTCCCGTTCCCATGGTGATCCAGGGAGGCAAGCATATATCTGTGCACTGGCCTAATCCTTCTCCAGGAGTGGCGCAGAAGTGCCTTAGAGTATTTTTGGGACACTCCCAGGCCAGCATTGGACTTGTGCTGGGGCTTATGCGGGCCCAACTGGCATTCTAACACCATATTTACTTGCACCTTTTACAGTGGAATTCTTCTTCTTTCTTCTTCTTTACTTCCTCGTTTATTGCTTTGTCGAGGGAGATGTAAAGTCCTGGATCTTGCTTTTCTGCTGGTCTCTTCCAATTTCATTTGGTGTTGTAGCAGTATGTCCTTGATGTTATGTCTCAATTGTACTCTGGGTCTACTTTTCCCTCTTTGTCCTTCTTTCTTGACATAAGCTTTGTATGATATGGCTTCCCAAGACATTCTCTCCAAGTGTGCAAACCACTTTATTTGCTGCCTTTCTACATAATGCAGAATTGGTTCTGTTCTAATTCTCTCCCTTATTATTTCGTTCCTGATTTTATCCCTTGTTACTTCGACAGCTTTCCTCAGGCATCTCATTTCTGTTGTTACTAACTTCCTCTTATGTTACTAACTTCCTCTTATGTAAGTGGCCATGTTTGGCACTGGTAACATAAAGTGGCAATGAATATAGTTTGTATGAGATGCTTTTCTGTACTGATTGATATTGCCTTACATTGTAGCCGTGGAGCTAACTGTCCCAGCATTTGGTTTGCCTTACTACTGGTTGATCTCTTCATCCACTCTGCCATCTTCAGCAAATGTTGTTCTCAGATATTTAAATGCTGATTTTATCCTTGTTTCCTATTATTGTGATGTTTACGGTATGTTCTTCTCTTCCAATTGCCATCACTTCAGTCTTTTTTCTGTACTGATTCTCATATTTTTGATCTTACATTCTTGATTTATGGACCGAAGGTTTTGCTGACGTTCCTTGGTTGTATCCACTACTAAAACTTGATCATCCGCAAAGAGCAATTCGTTAATGTTTCCATTCTTAGACTTGGCTTTCTTGTTTATGCTGTCTAAATATGTGATAAATAACAATGGTGAAAGTACAGATCCCTGCCTTACTCCAGATGTTACTGTGAAAGGTTCTGATATTCCCCAACTTGTTTTAACTATACTTTTACAGTCACTGTATAAGTTACATAACCTAATAAGGGGTAACTTACTCCAAATTGGGACAATAATTTCCCATCAACTCTATCAAATGCTTTCTCTTGGTCTACAAATGCAACAAATGCAACAAAAAGGTTCTTATTGTATTCTTACTTTTTTATTAGTTGTTGAAGTGTAAAAATTGCATCTGAACAACTTCTGTTTCTTCTGAAACCCATCTGATCTTCAGCTAGTTGTAATTCAATAATTGGCCTCACTCTCCTTTCTGTTATCTTAGCATAAATTTTCCCTGCATGGCTCAAGAGTGAGATATCTCAATATTGTGTGCATTCTCGCTTGCTCCCCTTGTTTTTCCACAGTGGTATTATTATTGCTTACTGCCAGTCCATGGGTGCTACTGATTGCATCCAAGCTGTGCAAAGATTCTGTGCAACCATCTGATGGCTGTTTTCTCCTGCTGCTTGTATTATTTCTGTTGGCAATCTATCTGTTCCTGGTGCTATATGCTTAGGTGACTGTTGAATGACTCCTGCAACTTCTTCTAATGATACTCCCAGTTCTATCATTATTGCTTTTTGTTCTTGCATTGTTCCTTTGTGATATTCACAATACTGAGGAGTTCTTAAAAGTATTCTTTCCATTTTTCTATAAATTCTGATGGTTCTACTAATGGTCTTCCATTTTTATCATTAATTATTTTGGTGGGGTTATAGTTCTCTTTTCCACATGCTTTTGATTATTTTAAAAAATGTTCTACAAGCTGTTCTTTCTTTATCTCCTAATGTTTTGCCAAAGCGCACCCAAGAGGCCTCTTTTTATTTCTTAATAATTCTTAGTGTCCATTTGTTGAAATCTGTAGTTTATGGAATCTTTTTTTACTTGATTTAATCCGTTTGTATAATTTTTTTTATTTAACAGCTTATTTAACCTCTTCACACCACCATGCAGTATCTTACTGTTACCCCTCTTTATTCCATTTTTTATTTTCATACATAATTGTCTTGTGACACTATGCAGGATGTTTCTATATGCCTTCCATTCTTCCTCCACATTCTTAGTTTCTGGTGGTAGTTGTTGAAATGTCATCTCTATCCTTTGTTGCAATTGTTTCAGCATTCTGTTTTGTTTAAGGTTAGCTATCTTAATTAATTCTTGATTTTTAAATGAGCTTTTATATTTGTTGGATTTATCACTTTTTACTGTTAGTTCTTCAGTCTTATGATTGGTGTCACGAAAAACCATTTGGAATTGTTCTGGCATCAAATATTCTAGATCTTCTTGTAACCCTTGATAGTATATAATCTATCTGACTTTTAATGGAGATGTCATTCCATTTATACCATGTGTAACAATGTGAGTCCCAATGTTTGAAGAATGTGTTAGCAATAAAAAAGATGGTATTGATTGCATAAATCCAGAATCTTTTGTCCATTCTCATTCCTTTCACTATTTATAGAAGCATGAGGACCAAGATATTACTCATGCTCTCTTCTGTTAGTATCCACTCAGCCATTTAAATCTCCCCTAATAGTATGCTGTTATCTTCCACTTCCCCTTTTACCTCTGATAACTCATCAAAAAAACCCATCCTTTTGTTCTTTTGTATAATTATAATTATATGGGGCATGCAATTGAACATGTTTCAATTTGCTCTCCTCTCTTGATTTTCAATATTATTATTCTATCTGAATAATTGTTGATGTCCAATATCCATTTTGAATAATTGTTGATGTCCAATATCCATTTTGCTACATCTGGGTGTACAAAGAAGCCCACTCCATTCTTCACTGTTGTCCCTTCAGATGAACAAGTAATCTTTATTGACGTTTTTACTGCCATGACCTTTACATCTTACATCAGCTAGGGGCATTATCATAATCCTTCTTCGTCCCATATTTTCTATAATTTATTCTGTTTTGTTTCCCAGACCCGTTGTATTCAGTTTTCAAATTTTGTATTTTCATATCCTATCTCTTAGTCTTTTAACACTGCTATGGTTGTTTCCTACTAGAACAGTCCATTTACATTTTCTCTTTCTGACTGTAATAATTTAAATCTATTGTCGGCTTGCTTTGCTAGTCGCAACTTCACCAGAGCCCCTTTTGCCAGGATGGCCTTCATGGCTGCCATAATGGTCCGGTGGCACAAGTCCACACCATACTTTGCCCATTCCTAGCAATCCCTTACTTATCCTGTTACTATCTCTTATGATGTGGATGCGGGGTTGGACTTTGAGAGGTGGAATTTAGTCTTCATTAGATTTGATGGCGCATTAGAGTAAATACAGTATTTTGTTTATAAGCATATGTCAGTATTTAAACAGTTTACTATATTATCATAAAAAAGGTAATATAAACACATTGTTGTATAAAGTAGTGCAGTTAGGCAAAAAAATTATATATATATATATATATATATATATATATATATATATATATATATATCCATTATTATTATTATTATCATCATCATCATCATCTAACACAATGTTGTATGCAGTAAAATAAAATTTTGCACCTGCTTTGCAGCTGTGCATTACAATTGCCAGTAAACATTTTTTAAAATCTCGAGCCTTTTAGAAAGGAGTGTGTATTAGATACTATTGTGCATTAGATTCTACTAAATATGGGTATATAAAATTGAAGTGGCACTCTCTCACTCACTCACCACCCAGCCAAAATTACAGAACCTATAAGCATGAAACTTGGAGACAGTATTCCTTCTGTGATATAGGCACCCACTCAGAACTGATTTTTTAGAAATTCAAACTGTAAGGGGGTGAAAAGGAGTGCAACATGTTTTTGTTCAGATGCTTAACACTGAAGAATCTCTGACTCATCAACGCCCAGGCCAAAACCACAGAACCTAGAATTATGAAATTTGGAGAGAAATAATACTTCCTTTTGTGAAATGAGCACACAGTAAGATCCCATTTTTTTGAAATTTAATTCTTAAGGGAGTGAATCTTTTCCCCATATGCTTAACAATGAAGTCTGACAGATCAACAGCCAACCTCTTGACCTACAAGTATGAAATTTGGGGAGCGTTTCCCTTCTGTGATATAACCCATCTTGGGTGTGATATTCTCCATCTTAGGTTTTAAATTTCTAAAGATCTGTTCTTACTTGGTACCTACATCATGGAAGGGATAATCTCCCCCAATTTCATGGTTCTAGGCCCAGGGATTGGGGCACGGCATTTATTTCTCAATATAAAATATAATAACAAAAATGCATTGGACCCTTTTTCACCCCCTTCTCGTATGAATTTCCAAAAATTGGTTCTTAGTGGGTGCCTGCATCACAGAAGGAATACCCTCCCCAAATTTCACATGTCTAGGTCTGGCAGATTTGGCTGGGCATTGATGAGTCAGTAAGTTAGTAGGTGACTCCTCAGTTTTATATATATAGCTAAATGTCCCATCCAGTGCAAATTACATCTATAGATCTCTTTTCTTTTCCCTAATAAAATCCTTGCTCTGTAGTTTCAGGATGTAATTCAGCAGAATTTCACTGTGCGGACGGATCTTGCATTGCCAAATCAGCACAATGCAATCAAATTATTGATTGTTCAGATGCTTCAGATGAGAAAAACTGCAGTAAGGAATTCTATTTTCTATTCTGTTTGAAGCTATTTATATCTGACATTTTATTAAAACAGAGGCTTGGATCCCACCTTACCATTTTGCTCATGAATGGAAAGAGAATTGCATAAGTAATCCATCAATGAACAAATGGAAGGGGTCTTTGTACAAACACAGTTCTCTTCCCATTCATCAACAAAGCTACCATAAGCAATATGGGATCCAAACTAATCAGTATCCAATATGTAATTAATTTTTGTCACTTAACTTTGGTGACAATAATGTGAGTATGACAGCTCGTTTCCTTGGGTTTAAAATAGGTAAAAATAGGCATTTCTCAAGCTGGAAGTTAGGCCCACTAGGTGGGTCATGAGTCAATTTCAGGTAGGTCGCATTGCACCTAGTTCACCTACCAATGAAAATATAGTGCGGAAAACTCAGGGAATAGTGCTGCTAGGCAAGACAGGCTTCCAGTGGAGGAGAGGCCTGGTGCATTGCCCTGATTAGATGGGAAGATGGGATGTTGAAAAGGGATGAGGGCTGTGTAGTTGGAAAAGAAATCCAGGTTGCATTCTGCTTTAATTTTAGAGCTGGATTGTACTTTTGAGTACTGTGTAATGATATTTGCTTGAATGTTAAATTGGTGATGTCACTTCATTCATGATATAAATTCCAGGTTAATGACATCACATCTGGTGGGTCCTGACAAATTGTCACCCTAAGAAGTGGGTCATACTGCTAAAATGTTTGAGAAGCATTGAAGTAATATTTAATAATGTTAATTCCATTTTGTTTTCTTCAGATAACACTGACTGTACTAACTTCTATAAACGTGGAGTCAAATCTTCAGGGTTTATTAGATGTAATTCTACTTCACTTTGTATACTACCAGAATGGATGTGTGATGGATCTAATGACTGTGGAGATTATACAGATGAATTACAATGCCCAGGTAATTGGAAACTAAATAATTTCAATTTTCCTTGATGGTGAGGGAGAAACAAAACACTGATCTGTCCTGTCATTGATTTTACTCTCTATTTTTTCTATCAATCCTTCATCCAAGACAACTTGATATATAGAAAAGAAGTTTAAAGTGCTTCTTTTATTTACCCTAGTGCGAAACAGACTCACATGTGAAGAAAATTATTTTGGTTGCCCTACTGGGAGATGCATCCTGAATACCTGGGTATGTGATGGTCAAAAAGATTGTGAAGATGGTTCTGATGAATTACATTGTGGTGAGTAACTTATCAAGAAATCAAGGATATTTTATTTAATTTTATTTTAAAATATTTCTGAGCTTTTATCTTGTGAAGACATTCAAGGCAGCTAACAATAACTAGTTTGCTGTTAAACTTGCTTAAGAGCTTGTTAGTAATTATTTTTGCAGGCAGAGGAAAGTAAGTACTGCATTGGCTCCTCAAATACTTACCTTCACAATCCACTCAATGTTCACAGCTGATATAGAGCCTACTGAACCCATGAGAGATTACAGCCTAAAATGGCAGATGAGCTGGAAGTAATGTCTGAGTTGTGCACCAACCTACTGGTGTCATTTTCATCATTATGATCCCCAAAACCATATAGCATGGTGGAACATGCATGTAAAAACAATGTGCGCAAACCAGACATGACTTTCAGGATGTCCATCATTTTAGTTTGCAGCATCAAGAGATCCATGATCCACCAGAAATCAGGTTGAGAGGTACTTGTGGGTTACAATCCAGTTGAGAACTGCTGGTTTAGTGGCCCATGATGCAGTAGAATAAAGTACAAAACATGTAATGTCTGGCAAAGGAAGTAATCTTATCTTGCTCAGTATTAGGCTTTGCCAGTGGGGTGTGAAGAAGGATACATTTGGGCTGTATGTCTAGCAGTGACTAGACATCTGTTAATTCTGTTAGTGATGAGTTAACTCTAATTCACACAGACAGAACATGTGTAAGATTTCTGCACTGTGATTTACAGTATTTTTTAAAAAAATTAAGAGTATTTGGTTTTACATCGGAAAGAATTAAGGGTGCAACTCTAACCAATTTAGACCAGTTTAACTCACATGGGATATCTTCCTGTAGTGCTGTGGGGAGGTTGTTATATGCCTTTGAACTGGCCTAACTCACCCTGGAGTGCCACCCTTATGGCACTTTTGTGACACCTCCAGGTCATCACAGAACATATGTTGGGGCTTATGCTGGCCTAACTGGAGATTAGGATTGCAGCCTAAGTTGACTACCTTTCCCCCTCCATGAACCAAAAACCAAAGAAATTGAAAATTAAGGTGTTCACCTTAGTTTCCGTGCCATGTAAGCAGTAAAATTTTATAAAGTCTGGTATATTACATTGGCATAATCATTTTCTTTTACGAAGAAATGCTTTTACAATTTGATTTCATTTATAAAGAACATGATGAATCCTTAATGGTACAATCTCTGTAATTTTTCATAGTTTAAATAAATAATGCAGTTTATGCTAACACTTATTGTTCAATGTAATCTTATTATTTATTTAAAACTTTTATTCAAATTTTCAATCTGTTCTATCCAGAGGCTTAGAAATTAGAATAATATTGATACAAAACGTATTATCTTCAAGCTATAGAAAATGGCAATATTTTGTATATTAAAGTCTAACCCAACAGTTAAGTAGACAGGAGCTCAAGCTCTTGTATTGCTCTTTGTGTGAAAACTGCAGCTGTAAAATTATTAGGACTTGATCCCCAAATGGAATTTTCCTTACTCTTTCTCCTGCACATCCTGAAAAGTGCACAGACATTCTGGGAACCTTTGAAAACTGTGGGACATAACATAGGAAATTGTGACTGAAAACAGAATCCCTGTACATTAGTTACTCCTTAGTTGAATGGAAACACTTTCTGTTAATGCATTATATTCTTTGATTTAACCCATACACTTGCACATATTTGTCACATGGATGAAAGAATAAGAGAACAATCCTAACTATGTGTACTCAAAAGTAAGCCCTATTGTGTTCAATGGGTCTTACTCCCAGGAAAGTGTCTTTAGGATTGTAGTCCATGTTAGATTTTTTAAGAGTTAGATTTTTTAATTTTTTGCACTACAGGCCAGAGAAGGAAGCAGTTCTCAAAAGTGTATAAAATCTTTGTTTTGCCAAATTCCTGTTCCAGGCTTTACCTAGAGAACTTATACCAAGTATTTTCCCCTTTTTCCTAAAAAAAAAAACAACACTCTGCACTGCTGGATCCCAACAGGCAGGTAGCTTACCTGTTCAGCCTATAGAAGTCCCTCTTCCTCCCCTCTCTTGCCAGCAGCTTCTACAGCAACCTTACCAACATCTTTGTCCTCAGCAGCTCTTAGGTGTGGCAGTGGTGTGTCGGGGGGGGGGGCTGTGAGGGTGCTGGAACCCAAATAACATCCTCAGGGGGAGAAACACTGGGCTTGACCAAAATCATAAAAATTACTATAACTGAATCTTTCAAAATAACCTCATCAAGTCATACAGCATTGATACATATTTTCCAGCAGAATCCAAATGAAAATACAGCTTTGAAATATCTTTGAGGAAAAAGCTCAATCATGTCTAAGCACATGCAACATGCTCTCACATATTAAATGGCACATAATATTAAATGTGAAGTTAAGGTTGAGATGCAAGGACTTTTACAGTGGTGCAAATGATGGGCTGTCACATGCTGCTGGACACTGCTGCAAGTGACAGGAGGTATGGCTTATGCAGCAAAGGCTCCTAGACATTCTGCAGTTGCCATAAGTTGGTGGGGGGATTGAGATTTCCAAAGCAGGAAGGAGGAAGGGAGGGAGGTACCAAAACAGAAGCTGAAAGAAAATAAATCTTTTTCTACCTCAAACTTCCCTATTTGGCTAATCTATTTACAAGTTAGTATGATCCAATGTTTAGCCCTGCTCCTGGCACCAAGCATCTCAGAAATTAACCCTGTCCATCCTGGATAGTACTTGATGTGGCCGTGATGTGGCAGGAATCTTACGAAGAAGTCAGCTGAATGACTCGGGACACTTTGTTTTACATTACCAAAGTAGGATTTAAAAAATCTACTTGACAAGATATGAGGGGCAGTTCCCTTCTAGCTTCTAAAAGACATAAAAGCTTAATACCATATTACAATTTCACAGAGAAAATGAATAAAATTCTAGTGGAGCTGCTAAAAGTTGAGAAGAAGTCCACAGCTGGCTAACAGATGGAAGGAAGCACTATTCTCAGAAATTTTTGAAAGTTTTTTTAATGTAAATTAGAACTTTTCTATATTGTTAGCATGAAGCTTGGTATTATTTTAAAGATAAGCAAAATGGTGATTTACATTTCTTTCTAGATTCTTCTTGTTCATGGAATCAATTTGCTTGTTCCAAACACAAGTGTATCTCTAAACAGTGGACATGTGATGGGGAGGATGATTGTGGGAATGGCTTGGATGAAAGCAAAGCCATTTGTGGTAAGTACTGTAATTATACAAAATGACTGAGTCTATATTCTGATTCAATGGCATTTCAGGGGTGGGGATCCCATGGTTGAATATGGAAGAGGTGGCAAAATCACTCCTGCCTAACTATGCATGTCACCGTTGCCAGTGCTGCTACTGCCTACTTTAAAAAATAGCGGAAGAAGGCAGGGAGCCCTTGGAGTAGCTTGAAAAAGCTATGAAGGTGGATTCAAACGGATCCACTCTCTGAACTTTTCATGTACCACTCTGGGGGGCATCCCCATGCTATGTTTTTTAAGAGGGGGAGGCATTGGGCTGGCAGTTGGAAAAAGCTTGAAAGTAGCTGCAATTACACAGCCACTCTGAACCCTTATGGAAAACCTTCACTTTCTCCTGTTTAGAAAGGGGGAGGAGGGGGTAGGCCTGATAATGAGGATAGGCTCTGAGAACCCTGAAGGGAACCAAGTGAGTTGCTGAGAGTGTTCTTTTGGTTCTTTGGATGGAAAGGAGATAAGTTTTCAAGACCTTTGATCAGATTATATTGACTGGCATCCAGCAGAATTTGGCGTTGCAACTTCTGATAAACTGATTATATAATTTAATTGCGCACTGTTTAAGAGGAAGCCATAGATCATTCACAAGATCCCAGATTCAATCCATAGCGTCTTCTGACATGCTTTGAATGTAACCATTTAAAATTAGTTTTGCTTTTGTATTTATATAACAATATTAACGTTATTTCTTCATTTAAGAGGGTCCATGGCAGAGGATCAGTGATTAAGAACATAGTTTTTAAAGACACATTTTCAAAAGGTTATAACTTATCTCACGTTCATCATATTTTTCTTTTCTTTCTCCAGATTCAGTAACTTGTGGCCCAGACATGTTCAGCTGCTTGGGTTCCTATGCTTGTGTTCTTCAGGATTGGCTTTGTGATGGTGAACGAGACTGTCCTGATGGAAGTGATGAACTCTCCACAGCAGGGTGTGGTATGAACCCTTTTTCAATGTATCTGGATGACATATAGGCTCTTGTTTTTCTAGCTTTTGCTGCTTTTATGTTTTAGTATATTAAAACCCAATCGTATCCACACTTTCCTGGGAGTAAGTCCCATTCACTATAATGGAACTTAATTCTGTGTAGACATGCACAGAATAGTACTCTAAAGCATATAGCTGCAAGATCTTTTTCCTTTACGAGGTTGAAGTCTTGCAGCTTAGTACACAGAAAACAGTTTGGATAGATTCTCAGGACACAATCCTAACTTAGGCTGGCATAAGTTACCTGGGATAACTTCCTGTGGTGTTGTGAGGAGGTCAGTACATTCCTATGTACTGGCCTAACCACAACCCCTAGCAGAGGGGCCTAGCAGACACAATGAGACTTACTTTTTAGTAGACATGTTTGGAATCCAGTGGCACCTACAGCAATGTATTAGTTGAAAGGACGACCTGGGCCTCATCCCAATTGCCAGGTAATGACTAAAGTAAAAGAACAAGAAGGATTGTGCTCTAAGTTGCACATGAGGTAGGGAGCTAAATAGGATGAAACAGTTGTTTGAGAGTAGATTGGCTTTAGCACTTTGCCCTCACTGTTATTCTGATTCTGACTGTGTCCCTTAAATATGCTAATTTTTTGGCAAATTCCTTTGTTTGAAAACGAATTCTGGGGAGGGGTGTAAATATTGTGTTTACATGTACGTGTAAAGGAAGATCATTGTTATAATTATCTGGCCTTTTAAAAAGCATATATATCTTTTGCTTTACTAACATAATATTTACTTTCATTACTTACATAACATTTTTGCAAGACTCCTGGTACTATGATTCATTTCTTTGTAGAAAATGAACTACAGTACCATCTCATTGATTTAAAAAAACACTGAAGTTACTGTGTTTGGATTTTTCTTTTTGCTACAATCCTGTATACACATAGAATTAATTCTCACAACTCAATGGGACTCATTCCTGAGTATGCATGTCAAAAATTAGACATGCATAATTTTGGAATACAATGACTTATTCAACTTTGTTTAATGCAAGGTGTATACTTTATACTATGAAATATGACAAATGGGTTGCTAGGTACTGCAAAATTATGTTGTGATAGTTCTTATTCTTTTATCGTAAAGACTTTTTTCTTTGTAAGCGGTTGAGTCTATATTTTTTTAATCGAGAAACCATATGTTCCAGTTTTTCTTAAGATATGTTTTTCATACATTCTTTTTTATTTTAAGCTCCTAATAATACTTGTGATGAAAATACTTTCACATGCCACAATAAAGTCTGCATTTCCAAGCAATTTGTATGTGACCATGATGATGACTGTGGAGATGGTTCAGATGAATCCCTAGAATGTGGCAAGTACAACTTACATAGTTTTCAATTTAGAACATTTGGTTAAAAAGTTAGGTTGAAAAGGTAGTTATAGTAAATTGATTTCACCTGTTTTTGTATGGAATGCTGGGAGAATAATCCTGACTGTTGTTACTCAAACATTTCTGAAGATGAAAATATTGCCTCCACCTAGCAAAACCATGTTCACATATCTCTTAAAATCTCTGTATCTCATGTATCTCTGTTCCTAAAATGCACAAGAGATTGCATGTCCATTTAGAACGTTTTGTCATGTTTCATTAGATGTACAGGACCATGGCTTAATATGTGTAAATACATGGCTATGCATTACTGCAGAAAATATGTTCACATTTTCCAGTGAAATTTGAAACCAAGGGAGAAACGTGGGACAATTTCTATGCAGCTGGCTAGAACATTTAGAATATAATGGAAACTGAACGCTTAGAAACATATACAATTATTAAATTGTATATGTTTCTAATCTCTTCAAATACTAAATGCAAAAAAAATTTAGATTTTACTGGGTAGAATTTTAAGCCATGTGGACACAATTAACACAAATCTGTACTATGCAGAACCACTTTCATCCCCTGTCCTAAAAATCGTAATCATACTTCAGTCACTAGTAGTGATTCCCAAACTGGTGAGTTTTGACAACAGCATGGAAAGCACATGTTCCTGGCCCCTTAAAGGGCGTGGATGGAAGAAGGTAACAGTGCTTTCCCCAGAACTGTGCAGCTGCCAGGGAAGAGGTTTTTTTTTTACTTTGCCTCTGTGACTCTGCAGGGTATGCCAAGCATTAAAAAAGTTAAAAATAATGATAGGCAACCACTTCCAATGATCTAAAACCAGAAGTGGTTTCTTATTGCTATTTTTAACCTTTTCTAAGGCTTGGGAAGCCCTGCAGAGCTATCTTTGGGGCTCCTAGTACTCCCTGGAGGCCAGCACTGGCAGGGGTAAGTGAAAAAAATCCTGTGTCCCCAATAGCTCCCCTCTAGTGCAACAGATTTAGTGGCCTCCAAATTTTTTTAGAAGAAATTTTGGAACCACTGGTCTGTAGAGTTCTAGATCTAATTGCTGTGGTGTATTAATCATTGCTGTTGTAGGTAAGATTGCCTTTAATAGCCCATTACATTGTACCTATTCCCTGTTCCACTCAGTCAGGATAGTGAACAACAGCCCCAGTCTTACAACAAGGTTCTTTGAAGAACAGAATTTTAAACTGTTAATCTTAATCTTAACCTCTTAATCACAGTGATGCCATCAAATGAGGTACAACAGTAGCAATCGTGACTCACTTCTGGTTTCATGATCACAAACTGGAAGTAGGTCCATGGTCACTATTTTCAGACATTCTGAAGATGGAGGAGCCCTTTGGAGAAATCCATAGGCTTTCCGTTCCTCCTGATTGCTGTTGCTGCTATGTTTTGTTTTAAACCCTTTCATCCCCTGCAACAAGAGCCCAGCAATTGTATTGCAGCCTTTACCCTTTCCGCACAAAGATTTACAGGGTTTACAAACTTCTCAGAGGAGAAGTTTGGATACTGTTTGACCACAAATATATGTTATACCTGTATATCACTCACTGAAGGATTGCAGTTGTTTTTCCTGTCTCTTAAACATGCTGAATGTCTCAAATGCACTTTTGATCGCTCTGTTTCTAGGCTATCGTCACTGTAATCCCGGAGAATTCAGCTGTGCTGATGGAAGGTGTCTCTTGAATTCTCAGTGGCAATGTGATGGAGATTTTGATTGCCCAGATCATTCTGATGAAGATCCAATTAACATAAAATGCAGATCTGCAGGTTCAGCTTTTTAAATATCTACAATTTTGCCTTTATTTTTAGAAAAAAATTACTTTTATAATTTTTTAAAAAAAATTTGGTTTAAAGAATAATATACAGAAAAATGTTTGATGGCTATTGGTAGAACAGATTGTGAATGGAGGATTTAGGAATAAAATAGAAGAAATTATAACTATCATTTCCCTAATTTCTCCTTTCCTTATCACGCATGTCACTGTATTCACCTTTGTGTTTGTACTGCAGAATGTCATTTTTACCTTCAGCCTACTGCATTTTTCAAACTTTTCGCACCGAGTCAAGAGATTCCTATATGCTACAGCTTCACATATGAAAATACCTGAGGAGCTTTTTCTACAAAACATGTTCAGCACTGTTGGAAGGGGGAAAGGAATTTCTACCCCCTGCAGTTGATGCTATGTAGCAGTGCACATGCTGTGCACTGTGGTTGTTGCAGACACGATGTATAAGAACTTTATCTCACAGGAGAAAAAGTTGATCCAGACAAAGAAAGCAATCCGTTACTAAGTGCTCCAGTACACCTCACTTCTATACCATCTATTATTTTTTGACATAGGCTCAATACGTCCAATACATTAGGCTCTGACAATTTATTTTGCTTCTCACTAAAATGTGTATTTTTACAATCTACTTCTTAGGTAGAATAAATTTGAGGCTTTAAGGAGCTGCAAATCTATCTTATACATTAAGTTATATTATTGAGGATGCAGCTCAAAATATGCATGATGATTAATACCACTGATTCATACTAAAGCTTTGTTAAAATGTTGATTTAAATATAAAAAATTAAAATAATTTTCCTTATTCTACCTTATAATATTCCTTATTCTTACTTACACTAGCTGCCCAACCCTACAATCCAGAGTAACTATCGGAGCACGTAAGAGACATTACGTGCACCCCTAGTTACGGCACCACCTAATGAAAACCTATGGGAAATTCATATTGCAATCCAGAGTAAATTGTTCTAACACCAGAGCAAGGACTCCCTGCAGTTAGTCTGGATTGCACCCTAATACTGAATCAGACCATTTATTTACTGTATCTAGCTCAGCATTGTTGACACTGACTTGCAATGGCCTGCAAAGGATTTGGACAGAAATTTTTATCTGCCCTCTCTGTATCACTAAGCTATGGCCACTACACTAGCTTTGGCTGCTGTCATAGAATCAAGAAGAAGGCAAATGTTGGAGGGTTCCGTGAAGGTCATTTACTCCAGCCTCATGTTACTAAACATGACAATGCTCTTTACAACATCTCCAAGGTGCCTTCCCATACGAAAAGATCTGAGGAGCTTTTTCTACTGAACCTATTCAGCACTGTTGAAAGAGGGAAAGGAACTTCTACCCCCTGCAGTTGATGCTGTTTAGCAGTGCACATGCTGTGCACAGGAGTTGTTGCAGACAAGATAAGAACTTTATCACATAGGGGAAAAAAGTTGATCCAGACAAAGAAAGCAATCCATGTCACTCAGGGCTCCTGCACACCTCACTTCTGTACCATCTATCATTTTTTGATATAGGCTTTTCTTTAGGAAGAAGACTTCTTCCTAGGAGTTCTTTATGTAGGACTCTAGTAAGAGTGAACTTACAATTTCCCTTGGTAATTATTAGTTCCACTGTCCAACTGTTCTTACTGTTAAGAAGAATAGCAAGTCTTAACTATGTGAGACTTGTTTTCATGCAAACTGAATTTTGTAGCCAGATAGAATATAGTTATTGGGCAAAATCCAGAGTAACTGTGGGGAGTCCTAGCTCCGGTGTAAGGAAAAGGTAGTCTGGATTCTAATATGAATTTCTCATAGGTTTTCACTATGTGGTGCAGTAACTATGGATGCACATAAAGTCTCTTATGTGCTCCTGTAGTTACTCTGGATTTGGGGGATTGTCATATTGTTACACATTTTGCACTTTTGCAGTGGAATTGAACTATAATAGCAACTTCTTCAGTGTTTGTACCATGTGAGACAGTGTCCGCTTGTTGTGGATTGGAGTTTCCTCCAATCCATGGTGGACACAACTTGCGGAATTCCAGTCAAGCAGTGTTCTAACTACAGCATTCCAACCACTGAGCCACCACTGAGCCCTTTTAAATGAAACTAAATAAGCCTTATCAATTAAATAAGAATATATATTCATAGCTTATATATAGAAATGAAAAATAGAACCGTATTGAAATACCTTTATGAAAGATCAACACAAAGGCGTTTGTTTGTTTGTTTGTTTGTTTACTTATTTGAGTTGTGCTCTGCCTTTCTCCCTGAAGGGCATCCTACGACAGCTAACATTTAATAATTTCTACAATAAACAATAATATAAACAATGCATATAGTTAAAATCAATAAAAATACATTAAAATAAAAAATATGCCAGGCATCAGCAATAAACACACAAAATAAAACACATAACATTGGGACTACAGCATAAAACATTATACGGTCTCACTTTCCTAAATACCCAGGTCTTCAGTTCCCACAGGGTATAAATTTCCCTTCTGGTTTGAATTTCAAAAAATTGGTTCTTAAGGGTTGCCTACATCATGTATCTTCTATATATACTGTACCATACCACCAGGGCTTGTGACCTGTGATTTGCCATCTTCATAAATTAAACTTGAAAAATTAAGGCTGCAATCCTAAACACACTTTCCTGGAAATAGGCCCCAATGAATACCACAGGACTTACTTCTGAGTAGACAGATTTAGTATTGCACCGCATAATGTAGTCAAACGTCATACAAGCGATTTTTTTACATTTTCTTTGCATTCCACTTGTCTTTTTTCTTTTCTTTCTTGTTCTTTTTTTCAGAACAGTCATGCAACAGTTCCTTTTTTATGTGCAAAAATGGCAAGTGTATTCCTCAAGAAGAAGTTTGTGATTCTAAACAGGATTGTGGTGATGGATCTGATGAGAGAAACTGTCATGTTAACGAATGTTTGAGTAAAAAAGTCAGTGGCTGTTCTCAAGATTGTCAGGATCTGCCGGTTGGGTACAAGGTTGGTAGTCATGGTGTGTAAAAATATATTATAAACAGAGTTTTTTTTTAATTTAAACTTGTTTTGCGTATTCTAGAATTTTACAGAGAGTCATAAACAGGCCACATGTTTTGTGTCATGTAGTTAAAACAGACTCTTTTAAACAGAGTCATAATAACAGGCCACATGTTTGTGTCAACATACTATTTGTGTTGTAGTATGAAATGTTTGGACTTAATGGTCATGGTGTAGTACAGTGTATTATTCTCTCCCTAAGTCTTTGCTGGGGAGGAACTGGGCAGTGTCTTGATCCTTAGGCTCATGCCCCTTCCAGGCTATTAGGGGTGGGGGGAATGTCCTTCTAGATTATGCCAGGGAGATCCAGGAAGGTCTGCAGGTTTGCAAACCTCCCCCAGCTAGAAAAATGGGAAGGTTTTTGGTGTGATTCAAGCTGAGGCATATTCTTACAACAATCTAAATATTTTCCCATTTCCCGAGGTAATATGTGTTAATATGATATAAGTTCAGTAAGCACCTTTGAAATTCTCCTCTGTATGGTGTCTAGGGAAGGAAATTGTCACATTCTGAAAATATCTTTCCTTTTTTAAGAGGGAGGATCAGAATACTAGGATATGAAATGTTTCCCATACCAGACTTGGCGGTCCAGCTATGCATGCTGAAATTCTGTGCATCTTTTCCTAATCCCAGTATTCGCCCCACACTCATCTCAGATTTAAATGAGCTCCTGAAACATACAACAGACTTAGGATAGCTGGCATGGGCCTAAGGATACCTGATGGCCTATTAAGAGATAAATAAAGAATTTTTTTCTCTCTTTTCTAGGCTATTTTGTTTCCCTTTTACCATAGTATGTTCATTGTGCTCCATTAAAAGCTCTGTGTACAAAGGGCTTGTGGGGGATAAAACTGGGCTGTTAGTTTATTTTCTGTACAGTCACATGCAGGGGCGTCACTAGGGTTCACATCATCCAGTGTTGGAGGCCAGCACGTCACCCCGTGCAATGGGTGGGGCAACTACTTGGATGTGGACGTGGTTATGAGCCACTGTTCTGCCTCCATTTGATTTATGGCCACACGTTTTGATAGAACAAATATATTTCAAAGTGGTTTGTTTCACAGCATTCTACTGAAATTTCACATCCAACACTATAGTGGTTCTCAAGCCATCTAGCATGGGACCCAGTTTGTAGAAGGACAACCTGTCCAGGATCCTCTAAAAGTGATGTCATGGCTGGAAGTGACATACCCTACAATCCAGAGTAACTACGGGAGCACGTAAGAGACTTTACATGCACCTGTAGTTACTGCACCAGCTAGTGAAAACCTATGGGAAATTCATATTGCAATCCAGAGCAAATTGTTCTTACACCGGAGCAAGGACTCCCCGTAGTTACTCAGGATTGCGCCCATAATCAAGCAAATTAAAACAAATAAATAATTGCAAGTACTTTAACATTAATCAAGTAAATAACCTCAAACCCATCCACCAACCAAAACAAAACAAACAAAAAAACAAAACAAAAAACACACATACACCATAAGCTTAGTCCTGGGCAGGTGACTGATGCCAAAGTTCTCCCTAAAAAGATGAATCATCATCCAGGAGCCAAGTCTGAGGCCCAGACATCAACCCCAAAGGCTCATGCATTAACACTAGCAAAAGACTTTGTTCTCAGAGGTAATTTCTGGCAATTGCTGAAGGTGCTGTAGGTATCTTACCATAAGATAGATTCTTAAATACCATCACCGGACTGTGGTTGCACAATGTTATGGTCACCACATTTCTGAAGGGTATTATGTTGGAACATTACAACAAACAGGTATTGAGACAAGACATTGCCTTTTTTGTCTAAGGTAATCCTCAATGTTCCAAATTAAACAGGATTTAGTATTTCCTGTGTTCTCTCAAAACTTTAGAGTAAGGGAAGAATGTTCAGCAAAACTCTGGGCACTTCCAGGTTTGATTTAGCACATATTCCAAACACCATTAGATAAATGCATTGATGACCACTTGATAAACTATAATTATAGGTAGGAAATTTGCCTTCAATTTCTCTGTCCTGTTTTGGCTCTGGAAAGAATAAGCCTTTGCATCTGCATTGGCATCCTTCAGTCTTGAAAGACTATGGTATCGTACTCTGAGTGTCCTCTCCAGAGCACAATGGCCTGGGTAGATTAATATGAAGGATAGACTGTTACCTAAGCAGCAAATCCCTCCTCTCCACATCACTGAAATAGTCCAATGGAACGGCAGAACCAAAATGACTGGTTCCAGATGCATTGCAGGAGTTACCAGAATGTGACTGTACACCGTCATGAACTGCTTCTGGGACTCCAACTCTGGATTTTGCCTCAAGGTTGACTCCTGAAGCCTTTCCCATTGATAGGTATAGCCACAAGGCAGTAGAGGTTTGAGATGGGAGTTTTCCTTCTTCTAAGCCCTTCATCATTGGCATCCTTCAGTCTCAAAAGTCTATGGTGTGCTCTGATTGGAGGTCCTGAAACAGCATCTAGTGTGGCTAAAAAGGCCAATTCAAGAGTGGCAATCCCTTCCGCTCTGAGGACAAATAAATTCCATCCCCTGCCCAGGCCCCAGGTTTCACTGCTTCCGGGTCTGTCTCTTTGCTTTAGTCTGCCAAACAAGTGTCTCTTCCAGTTGGAGAAGGCCATGCTGGGTTTTTTGCCTCCACGCTGAAGGATTGGAGGTCAAGGTTTCCCAGCTGTTGATGTCCATTTCCAAGGCCTTTAGATCCCTCTTGCAGATGTCCTTGTATTGCAGTTGTGGTCTCCCTCTAGGGCACTCTCCCGGCACTAATTCTCCATATAGGAGATCTTTTGGAATCCACCATCAGCCATTCTCACAATATGCCCAAGCCAGCGTAGACGCCTCTGTTTCAGAAGTATGAACATGCTAGAGATTCCAGCACATTCCAAGACTGAGTCATTTGAGACTTTGCCACACCAGGTGATGCTAAGAATACGTTGGAGACAGCGCATATGGAAGGTGTTCAGCTTTCTCCTGCCATGCATAAAGGGTCCAAGACTCGCTGCAGTACAAGAATGTGCTCAGGATGCAAGCTCTATAGACCTGGCTCTTTGTATGTTCCGTCAGCTTCCTATTAAGCCATACCCTCTTTGTAAGCTTGGAGAACCGCTTTACCAATACGTTTATTCAGCTCAGTATCTAAGGAGAGAGTGTCAGATAGTTGAGCCAAGGTACACAAAGTCATGGACAACCTCCAGTTCATGTTCAGAGATTGTGATAGAGGGAGGTGGATCCACACCCTGACCCAGGACTTGTGTTTTCTTCAAGCTGATTGTTAGTCCAAAGTCTTGGCAGGCTTTGCTAAAACGGTCCATGAGTTGTTGAAGGTCTTCGGCAGAGTGAGCAGTAACAGCAGCGTCATCGGCGAAGAGGAACTCACACAAGCATTTCAGCTGGACTGTGGACTTTGCTCTTAGTCTGGAAGGATTGTAGAGTTTTCCATCTGATCTGGTCCGGAGATAGATTCCCTCTGTTGCATTTCCAAAAGCATGCTTCAGCATGACTGAAACAAATAAGATCCCAAATAAAGTTGATGCGAGGATGCAGCCTTGCTACACTCCACTGCGGATGTGAAAGGAGTCTGATGTTAAGCCATCAAAAACTACAGTGCCCTTCATGTCCTCGTGAAAAGACCTGATGATGTAGAGGAGCTTAGGTGGGCATCCAATCTTGGGGAGGATTTTAAAAAGGCCATCCCTACTAACCAAATCAAAAGCCTTTGTAAGGTCTATGAAGGCTACAAAGAGTGGCTGTCTTTGTTCCCTACATTTCTCTTGCAACTGTCTAAGGGAAAATACAATATCAGTGGTGGACCTGTTGGCTCGAAATCCACACTGTGATTCAGGATAGATTCTCTCTGCAAGCACCTGAAGCCTCTTCAGTATGACTCAGGCAAGCAGCTTCCCTACAACACTAAGAAGAGAGATGCCACGGTAGTTGTTGCAGTCACCCCTGTTGCCTTTGTTCTTGTACAGTGTGACAATATTAGCATCCTTCATGTCCTGTGGTACTCCACCTTCCCTCCAACAGAGGCAGAATATCTTGTACAGTTCAGTGGAAATGGTCCCTCTACAGCACCTCAGAACTTCAGCAGGGATGTTATCTTTCCCGGGTGCTTTGCCAAAAGCAAGGGAATCCAGGGCTTCGTTTAGTTCTTCTAAAGTTGGTTCACTGTCGAGCTCCTCCAAGACAGGCAGGCACTCAATGTTGTTTAATGCTTCTTCAGTTACTACATTTTCTCTGGAGTATAGCTCAGAGTAGTGCTGCACCCAGCGTATCTGCTGTGCTCAGTCCTGGATGACCTCACCTGTAGTAGACTTAAGCAGGGCAGATTTCCTTACTGTTGGACCTAAGGCCTGCTTGATGCCATCGTACATCCCCTTGATGTTGCCTGTGTCAGCTGCTACCTGGATCTGAGAGCAAAGCTGCAGCCAATAATTGTTACCACATCTCCTGGCAATCTGTTGTACTTTGCTACGGGCGCCACGCAGGGCTTGAAGGTTGTGCTCAGTAGAACAGGCTTTATATGCAATTAGAGCTCTCCTCTTTTCCTCAAGGGCTGGTGTCAGCTCCTCCGAGTGGGCTTCAAACCAATCTGCTATCTTTCTAACCTGCTTACCAAAAACTGACAAGGGGGTAGCATAAACAGCATTCTTGAAATGTTCCTATCGTTCAGAAGCGTTTGCCTCAGCCGGGCCTGGGAGAATTTCCTCAAGTGCTTGGTCAATTTTTCCAGACTGCGGGTCTTGCTGATGTTAATTTGTGGTCTTCCTTCCTTCTTTGAGTAATGCATGCGTCTTTGCTTGTAGTTTTACTCTGCTGCACACCAAGGAGTGGTCTGTATCACAATTGTACTCTGATAGCTACGTGTGATCTTAATGCTGGGAAGGCTGGAGTGCCTGGTGAGGGTCAAGTCAAGCTGATGCCAATGCTTCGATCTTGGGTGTCGCCAAGACACTCTGTGTTGAGGCTTTGTGTTAAAGAATGTATTGCTAATGCAAAAATCAAATGTTGGCTTGGCAGCACAACATGTGAGCGGGATCTTGAAGTCGCTGTGGATCACAAGCTGAACATGAGTCAGCAGTGTGATGTGTCTGCAAAGAAGGCAAATGCCATTTTAGGCTGCATTAAGAGGTCTGTAGCTTCCAAGTCATGAGAAGTTATAGTTCCTCTTTATTCAGAATTGGTCAGACCTCACCTTGAGTACTGTGTTCAGTTCTGGGCACCTCACTTTAAGAAAGATGCAGCCAAACTGGAGCAAGTCCAGAGGAGAGCGACAAGAATGATCAGTGGGATGGAAGGGAAGCTCTACGAGGAAAGGTTGGGGGAACTTGGGATGTTCAGCCTGGAGAAGAGGAGGCTGAGGGGAGACATGATTGCCCTCTTCAGATACCTGAAGGGCTGTCATATGGGAAAAGGGGCTCATTTGTTCATTGCTTCTGAAAGCAGAACTAGAACCAATGGGTACAAACTGCAAGAAATGAGATTCCGGTTGGATATCCGGAAAAAATTCCTGACGGTGAGAGCGGTTCAGCAGTGGAACAGATTGCCAAGGGAGGTGGTGGACTCTCCCTCACTGTGGGGTCTTCAAGCATGGGCTTGACAAGTACCTGTCGGGGATGATCTAGGAGGATTTCCTGCTGCAGGCAGGGGTTGGACTAGATGACCTACTAGGTCCCTTTCAACTCTAGGATTCTATGATTCTGTGGTTCTATAATAGCAGCAAAACTCCAGCAGGCGTTGGCCATTTTCATTCATCTTCCCAACGCCAAAATGACCTAGACAAGCAGGCCAAGAACTATGGTCAGATCCAACTCTTGCATTAAAATCACCAAGAATAAGCAAAGGTTCTTTCTCAGGGATTTTCTTGATAGTGGTGCCAGACCGTCATAGAATTTGTCTTTGGATGCTGCTGAAGATGATAGTGTTGGTGCATGTGCATTAATACTATATTTTTAATGTGGTTGGCCTGAATGAAGAAGTTGAGCTTTAGAACATACAAATATTAAGATGAATTTTGTTGATAAAATGTATAATATGATTGATCTAAGTGGAGATATTTGGATAAAATAGAAGATAATAATGGATGCACAACAATGGCCCTTACATGTATACCTATGTAACCTATATGTTATAGCCTTACCAAGGACCTGTATCTGAAATAGAAAACCTAATTAAAAAATTTGTAAAAGCAAAAAAAAGAAAGAAAGAAAGAAAGAAAGAAAGAAAGAAAGAAAGAAAGAAAGAAAGAAAGAAAGAAAGAATAAGCCTCAATAAGTTTAGCATATGATGGACACAATGTAACATGTAGTGAAAATCTTGAATCCCAACTGGCATCTGGATGAGAAGAACTAAAGATGGAAAACATCCTGAGGTTGCAGGAAATTAAATGCTGCCTATCCAACTACCATATATTTGCTGGAACTGTATCTTCCTGGTCTGATCTGCAGTGGAGAAGCCATAGCTTGGAATCTGAAGGCATGTAAAGGACTTGAAAACTGCAGTTTCACCTTCTGCTTCTGACACTTCATTGTCATAAAGTGGTACCTCACATAAAGAGCTTAATTCATTCTGGAGGCATGCTCTTTAAATGAAACACTCTTTACGTGAAGCGGATTTTCCCATAGGAAATAATGGAAGCTCAGACGATTGGTTCTACAGCCCCCAAAATATTCATATAAAAATATTAACTGTATGTAAAATGATGACAAAACACTAAATGTAATTCAAAACATGCATTCAATGTGCACAGGGATGGGCCTGGCCGAACCTAACAACTGGTTCACCGGAAGTAGGTGGGCCAGGTGGGGCCAGGGGGCGGGGGCGGGGGCAGGGGCAGGGGCAGGCTGGGGCAGGGCGGAGCGAGGGGCGGCCCCAACCCTGGCACACTGCGCATGCGCCAATGTTGCATCACCTGCGCCGACCTTGGCGGAGGCGGAGTCACGTCCTGCTTGCATCAATCTTGACGCAGGCAGAGTCACTTCCTCTTCAGGACGCAACTGCACCTGCGTCAAGATTGACGCAAGCGCAGTGGTGGGCTCCTCAGGTGAACTGGTTCGCCCGTGTTTTGGCCCATCGCTAGCAACCGGATCACTAGCGGTGGGCCAAAATTAACAACCGGTTCTATAGAACCGGTGAGAACCGGCTACAGCCCACCACTGAATGTGCATGATCCTATGAAGTCTACTTAGGCTACAATCCTAAAGACACTTTCCTGGGCGTAAGCCCCATTGAACACAAAGGGGCTTACTTCTGGGTAGACATGGTTAGGAGGCTGCAATCAAAGACACTTTCCTGGGAGGCTTACTTGGGCAGCTGCTGGAGGTTCAAAGTGGCCAGTGGGGGGTAGTTGGGGGCAGTTAGTGGCAGCTGCCTCTGGCACCTCCAGGCAATTGCCCCTAAGTTGGGGGCAGTTAGATGCAGCAGCGCTGTCAGACAGCCCTTTTAAAGAACCTCCACGCAAAGCGTCAGGGCTGCATAGCACATGTGCCCTTAGTGCACTTGCTTGTTAACTCAAACAGAACTTGTTATGTGAAGCAAGATTTCTTGGAAATTTATGCTTGTTATGTGAAACACTTGTTATGTGAGGTACCACTGTACTCTATTATGTCAGGTATCTGCTAAGAGGTACTACAATAGGTACAATTATGTCAGGTATCTGCTAAGAGGTACTACAATACTAAAATCGATAGGACTGAATAAGTTATGATGTCACATAATTTTGTCACTTCAAGTAAAAAAAAGTTAAGTTTGGGACAAATCAGTTGCTTTGAAATTTTTCTTTTATAGAGGGAGGCATTTCTAGTGTTTTAAATATTATATTATTTCGATTTCTAAGTTTTTAAAAGCATTTTGAACACACCAACGCCATGTTGGGGCAGTGACACAGACAACATTAATCTTAGTTTTTGTATTGTACTGTATAATTTGCTCTGTTTTTCCTAATAGTGTAAATGT
This sequence comes from Cryptoblepharus egeriae, assembly GCA_030015325.1. Classification (NCBI taxonomy): domain Eukaryota; kingdom Metazoa; phylum Chordata; class Lepidosauria; order Squamata; family Scincidae; genus Cryptoblepharus; species Cryptoblepharus egeriae. The sequence goes on along the minus strand of JAREYC010000001.1, from coordinate 74,304,112 downwards.
TGGCCTGGATTCCATATGAAGGATGATGGGAAAACATGTGTAGACATTGATGAATGTTCAACTGGGTTTCCATGCAGTCAGCAGTGCATTAACACATATGGCACCTACAAGTGTTTGTGTGGAAATGGTTATGAAGTGCAACCCAATAACCAAAATGGCTGCAAATCTCTTTCAGGTATCACTATTTATTCACAAAATATTTAAGACTTGATCCAAGTGAACTTAATTAAAACTAAGTTCCATTCAAAGCAATGAGATTACCCATGAGTAGAGACAAGAGTGATAGCTCTCTGAAGCACTGGTGCACTCCAAGATCCTATCCCCATTTTCCTGTCCTACATGTCCCCCCTGAGTCTCCTTGGAATTACTCTAGCTTAATAGCTGGCTTAAGTCCAATGAAACCCATTGATGGTATTGTGCATAATGCAAACTTGTGAAGGCAAATGCGAACAAAGCTTGATGCCATCCAGAACAAGGCTGCATAATATCATCTCCCCAAATGTCATTCCCAGTTTCCTGCAGTCTCCCAGGCCCTTAAAAGGCCTTCTGAAGCCTCAAGAGGGAAAATGCCAGGTTGGAGTACAGCAGTAGCCCCTTTCAAAATACCGTTGGATCAGCCTGAATCTGCAACAGTGCAATCCTAATTTGCACTGGATGTGTAGCACTTGCTCAGCTAAATCCAGCACAGGTTTCAAAGCTGCTTATGTTTTACTGTGGGGTAGTGGAAGCTTTTCCCCTTCCCAAAGGAAAGTTAGAACAGAACTGATGGGTCTATACTTGCATTTGGGTCATACTTGCATTTAGACCATCTCTGTAGGAAATGGAGTTTTGGATGTAGCATAACTGCTGGACCAAGCCCTGCCTCCCCTTCCCCATCTGTCTGCCTCCAGGAACACCCCCCATCCACTTGAAATGCCCTCACCCTGCTTCCTTCTTACCCTTCCGAAGCCCCTGCACTGGCTGGGAGTTAGTTCCTATCGTGTTAGAGGGAGGCCAGCACGGTGGTCTAACCCCATTTTCTGTGGCACAGAAAAGCCTTGCAATACTTTTGCAACACTTTGGGGCTGATGCAAGTCCCTTGCACCAGCCCAAGAGGTGCTCCAAGATAGCAATCCTAATCCCCAGTGATGCTGGCACAAGTCCCATGATAGCCTGGGGGTGTTGCAAAAGTGCTGTGACACTTCTGCACTACTCCTGGAGAGGTTAGGCCAGTGCACAGACATGTGCCGGCTTCCCACTCCACCACAGCAAAGGGTAGAAGGGTGAGTTGTGTTGGCCTAAATTGGTTAGAATTACATCCTAAGTCTCTGAAAAGCTAGGATTTGGAGAGAGTGAATTTTACTGAGCATTTCTATAACCAGATTTCATAAGTACCGTTTTCAGTAGATTAACAAAATATATCTGTAGGTAAGAGAAATAAAAAGATTTATTAACATTTAAGTTATACAAATTTTCAGAACTAACTTGCTGAAAATTATTGACAGTTTGAAATCTCCCTCTTTCTCAATGTCAGCTGCTACACATTACATATTTGTACCTTAAAAGCCTGGGCTAAGTAGCTGTGTTTAAATTATCTTGAAATTGAAATTATTGAGAGTGCTAATATATTTCCTGTATTACAAAGACTAAATTAAAGTACTCTGAAAGAGATGCTAATTGAATCTCTTGTTCAGTTTATGATGCATCATTGATCTTATTTGAAATATTATGCTTTTAATGTTTCTTTCATCCATAACACTGTTCACAGCATGCAGCATTTTATTTTTCTCTACTAGTGTGCACGCATATTCTTTTCCTGAAGTTCCATAAATTAACATAAGAGCTGAGCACAGTATTCTTTTTTCGGTGTTTTTAGATGAGGACCCTTTCTTAATTCTGGCTGATCACCATGAAATAAGAAAAATTAGTACTGATGGATTCAACTATACTTCATTGAAACAGGTATGAATTCACATGATTGCATAAATTAATATAAATGATAAGTATAAAGATTTATGAATGTAAATATTTAGCGATTTGAAAAGATGAAAAGCTATATGAAAATTATTAAAATAAATTGTGTTTATTGTGCTTTGCTATAAACAAATCCTGGGGCATCTTCCAACTGTTTAATACAAAATGCTTTTGAAACTTGGTTGTTTTTGCATGTTTTACATACATTGCCTAATTGTCCTAATTACAACATGTTGTATCCTTTTATTTACCAATGGTTAGGGGCTGGTCAGAGAATAAAAGAGAATGCAGTGGTGAACTTTTTGTTTTAAACTCATAGTTTTAACCTTAAGGGGCTGCTCAGGCCTACCCACAGCTGATCAGTGGTTTGGGCTGCAATCCTAAAGATACTTTCTTGGGAGTAAGACCCATTAAACACAGTGGAGCTTACTTTTGAATAGACATGGTTAGGATTGTGCTCTAACCCTACAATCCAGAGTAACTACGGGAGCACGTAAGAGACCCGTAGTACGTGTATTTACTGTACGTGTACCCGTAGTTACTGCATCACCTAGTGAAAACCTATGGGAAATTCATATTGCAATCCAGAGCAAATTGTTGTTACACTGGAGCAAGGACTCCCCGTAGTTACTCTGGATTGAGCCCCAAGTCAGCCTTGGAGCAAGTGGTGAAGATTAAGTGGTGCCAGCTATTTGTGGCCTGCTCTTTCCTTCCTTCCCAATAATCATTGAACTTCCTAGAAGCTTCCATCGCTATACTGTACTTTATAGTGCATATAAAGCTTCTATATGGTACATATAAAGCACAGTACATATAAAGCTTATATAACCCATTTCAACCCACATATGGGTTTCATTTGGGTCCATGTCAGCAGACCAGTCCTAGAAAGAGGAATGGGAGGTGGTGACATGTACCACCACTGCAAATCCTGTACCTTTTTGAGCCTGAGATGCCCAACTCTCAACCAGGTTGTTGACACACCCATGCTATTTTGCCCCCGCGCTGATCTTACCTGCATCAGTGGGTACCCTCCCCAACAGTGCCAGCACAGGGTAACCAAATATCCTCTAGTTAGCCCTGTACCCTGGGGAAAAAATCTTCATTGTCCTTCTTTTTCTTGTGAAGGGGCAGCATGTAACCTTCCTGTAATTAATAAATTATATGTAATAAATTAAGTAATAGTTTTAAATTTAATAAAATAAGCAACACAAAATATAAATTTCGTTTAAATGTTTAAATTAACCACCAAAAGTGATTTTAGCTTTTAATTTGTCATGTCGTACAATTTTCTTGGGTGTCTTACATTCAGGGGGGTTTTATCCTCTTTTGAGGTTATCTGATCACGCTGTGCCAGCAGGAAATATTTTCCTTTCCTGCTGGCTCATATGGCCTTTGCGTCATGTTTCCATGCTTTGCATGTAGCATATGCAGCACCGAGCATGATCCCATAGTCTTTCAAGACTGACGGAGGCCTGCATCTCAGAGCAGTTTGCAGCACTTTGTGACAGATGCAGCCCTAGTGCATTGATGAAATATGTGTTATGCTGGCACACCTATATGTTAGGCTTCAGGCCTAAGATTTATGACAGTGGAACAGAATAAAATCATTTATTCCTGATTTTTCTATAGTTGGGTTTGAAGAAACTTTAACATCGAACAACTATGAGTGATACGATCTTGCAATATGTACTCAAATGTAATGCACCATCAAATCTAATGTGCACCCCTATTTTAAAAGACTCGCGATTAAAATGTTTACTGGCAATTGTAATGCAAGGCTGCTAAGCAGCTGCAAAATTTAATTTTATTGCATACAACTGTTATTAATTTGATAATAATAATATGACGAGGTTACTGTCCTTTAAGATTTTTACCTAATTGCAATACTTTATACAATAGGTTTGTTACATTTTTATTACAATATAGTAAACTGTTTAAATACTGATCTATACATATAATCAAAATACTATATATACTCTAATCTATTAAGCCATCAAAGCTAGTGCACACCCTGATTTTGGAGACTAAATTCAGCTGAAAGAGGTGAGTGTTAGATTTGAGTAAATATGGTATTCTTACCTAAGTGGCATGCTGGTGGAATACATGTTCTATAAGCATGCCAAACATTTTGCTGTTACAAAAGGGCTGTAAAGACTACTTATGTCAGCAGGATGTCTAAAACCTTCCCAACACAGCAGCTGCAGGAACACACATGAGAGCAGGTAACTCTGGAGTGGGAAAAGGATTGAATGACATGGGAGAAGGAAGTGGGCAGATTGGGGCCAGTAGAGGGCAGGATCTACAGCACCAGCACATGCTGAATCCTACTTCTTCCTGAACCTGATCTATTGATATGAATCAACTTAGATTCGTGCCACCAATGTCACAGGCTAATATCCCATACACCGAGGAGACTTCCAGTAGCTGAAATTCCCTGCCGGATTCCACATAGTACAGAATTTACACTGGTCTGAGCTACAAATTAATTTCATATTATATCAATGTGGGCAAAGCAGATATGAGCATGCATAAAAGAGATGTTATGCTATATACCTCTTTAATTACAGTGTCTTGATAGAATTATCATATTAGTTTTATTAAATTGTTTTATTCTTTTTTTAAAAAACCAATCTTAATTCTTTTCAGAGCCTCAACAATGTGATTGCAGTAGACTTTGACTACAGAGAGGAGCTCATTTATTGGATTGATTCCAGTAGACCAAACGGAAGTAGAATAAATAGAATGAATTTGAATGGAAGTGATGTCAAGGTGATTGGAAAGTAAACGTTGGAATTATAAAATAACATTATTTGGATTGCTTTTAAGTATTGTTTTATGCCAAGTACTTTGAGTTGTAAGAAGGATTACATGTATGAAATCAGATAAGAATATATTTTTCCTTATGTAGATATGTAAAATTTTTGTTTGTTTTTACTAGATGTGAGTTAAGGTTACATGAAAATAATTATTAATCTTATGAAAATATTATGAAAATATTATGAAAATAATTATGAAAATATTATCAATTCCCAGTTGAAGGTCAGTTGAGTAATTCTTGTAACAAATAAAAATTTGATACCTTCAACTGAAATCAGAATAGATACAGCAGGTTACATCACGCTCAAAGAGGTCCGACTAGACTGAGCGTGGCCTTAAATCCCCTTTCTTAAATCCTGGAGGCTTAAATCCTGGGGGCTAGATCTGTTTTTGATAGAAAGGGACACAGCTGATATACTAGCCAAGACAGTGCAAAGTTACTGCTAACTTTGGTCACACCTGAATGAACCGTCCAGGACCAAAGCCCAACCAAGGATGTCCCCCAAACGGCAAACCTGATCCTTGAAAGTTATCCCATCAAAAACAGACTGTAATTCAGTTCAGCTGAATTACACCAAATTCAATTCAGCTCTCCTGACAAACAACAGCCCTGCCTTTTTTGGGTTAAACCTCAACTTGTATATCAACATCTCTGAGCTCAGTCATCTTTGAGGGTTTTTTTAAAAAAAAAAACAAGAATAGCTTTAGCATTAATTGAACAATTTGAATTTGTTATAATTGTTAAAGATGATTTGCTTTATTGGTTATATTACTTATACAATTTTAATTTCTCCAGGTAGTTCATAACACAGCTGTTCCTAATGCGCTAGCTGTTGACTGGGTTGGAAAGAATCTCTATTGGTCTGACACTGAAAAAAGGATTATTGAAGTATCAAAACTCAATGGCTTGTACCCCACCGTTCTTGTGAGCAAAAGGGTGAAGTTTCCTAGAGATCTCTCTTTAGATCCTCAAGTTGGGTATGAAGTTATAGTATAAATTAATGGAGTTAACTGATTATATCAATTTAAGGGTATGCTGCTTATGAACAATAGTTTTCTTCCCCAACTAACCTTAATGTAATTCAGTATTTTGAAATTGTTTATGCATCTGCGAACTGGTATAAAAGGACTTTGAGTGTTTGAAAATTGGAAAGATTTAGGGTGCAATCCTGATTTAGGTCAGAGAGAATGGCCCTGTTAAGCTGGCCTAAATAAGTCATTTCCTGAGCTGACAGGCCAAATCCACAGGGCTAGGAGGTGTCTAGGCTGGCCTAATTGCTGCAGCCCAAGGGCAGCACACTTACTGGGCTGGTGTAGTTGTGCCATTTCCTGAGATTGAGAGACAGAAGTGGTAATTAGTGTCCGATCTGTCCGAAACCTTATGTCAGCCAACTGCATCTGCTGGAAATTGGGGCGGTGGTAATGCCTGGACAACAGAAATTCAAAGTGACTGGCTGGTGTGAGATTCAGGAGAGGTCAGGTACAAAGATGAGTATGCTTCCCATGGAACAGAAAACCTTTTACATGGATTGGGATTAGCTGGGTCTGTTTCTCATGACAACTTTATCAGCTTTCAGGTCTCCCATGCAAGAGTGATCCATGTCTTTTACTGCTTAGGTTTCTTCAGCAGCCCTAAGCAGGAAAGGACCTATATGGGAGAACTGAAGGCTGACAAAGCTGTCATAAGAGACCCAGAAGTGTCGCTATTGACAGCTTAGCTGATCTGAAAACTCCTGCTAGAAGCTTGAAGGAATGATTCAATATCCCTATCCTTTGTACTCTTTTTACCTTTACTTATATGTGAATAGGGTGAACACATAAAGCAAAACATTTTTTTCTAGTTTGACCACTTCATTTTTTATTATTTTTTACACACACACACACACACACACACACAGAGAGAGAGAGAGAGAGAGAGAGAGAGAGAGAGAGAGAGAGAGAGAGAGAGACTCTATGATCAATACTTTTGTACCATCAAGCGAAATAGTTGTCCATTTTGTTTCCTAGATATTTGTACTGGATTGACTGCTGTGAGCATCCTCACATTGGCCGAGTTGGCATGGATGGTTCTAATCAAACAATTGTAATAGAAACACAGATATCTAGACCAATGGCTCTTACAATAGATTATGTCAACAAAAGACTATATTGGGCTGATGAGAACCATATAGAATTTGCTAATATGGATGGCTCGTATCGAAATAAAGGTGAGTGACTCTTAAAAATTAGCTAGAGAAATGTTCCCACATTGCAGGAGTAAAATGCCCCCTATACTATCCTCCCCATTGTGCATCACCCCCCATGCACAACAACTCCGTGTGCAACATGTGAATCAAACCCCCTATGCGCACCATCCCTCCCAGTGCATCAGGCACCGGACACCAAATTGGCTGAATGCCAATCTGTCAGACTTCCATGTTAAGTATAGGACAAAAACATGTTGCATCCGTTTTCAGCCCCTTAAGGGTTAAATTTCTCAACATTGGTGTTGATGTCACATAAGGAACACCCTCCCTGAATTTCATGCTTTTCAGTCCAGGGGTTGGGGCAGGGCCTTGATCATTCAGGGATTCTTCATACACTCCCTGAAGTATAGGGAGGAAAACGACTTTCACCCCCTTCTGGTTGGAATTTCCGAAAACCGGTTCTTAGTGGGTGCCTCTGTCACAGAATGAACTCTTTCCCAAATTTCATGCTTCTAGGCCCAGTGGTTTTGGCTGGTCGTTGATGAGTCAGTGAGTCAGTCAGCCAGTGACTTTTCATTTTTATATGTATAGACAGTGTTGAAATATGCTGCTCTTTAATATGGCATTTTTGCATTTTGCTTATGTTATACCTTGCAGAGGTATAACAAGAAGTATAATAAATGCTGCCTGGAGGCATTCCGAGGGACAGAGAAGCTGCAGATAGTCTCCTTGCCACTCAGAAGGCTTCAAAATGGCTGGTTGACAGTGACCAGGTTTGAAGCTTCTGATGGCTTTTCCAGCCAGCCTCATGAATGAAGAGAGTTTCTAGTTTCCCGGAATTTAAAATGATCCCCAGGAGTGCTCACAAACCTCAAGATAACCTCCTGTCTTTAAATCCAAAGCAATAAAGGCTGCTTTGGATGATGTCAGTGCAGCCTCTTGAAGGGGATTTCCTCTCCTCAACTCTTCTGCACAGACTACCAAGGCCATGCTTTCTTGGACTCATTATTAACTTTCCAAGTAACAGAGCAGATTTATGATCTTTAAGGTGAAGACTCATCCTGACATCCAATAGAGAAGAGTAATTTAACAACGGAGAAAGGAATTTGTAGATAACAAATTTACTTCCATTTCATTCCTCAAGTGGATGACAAATAAGTTGGTAAATACTGGGAGGAATCTATATTTTGTTTGGGAGTTGGTAAATACTGGGAGGAATCTATATTTTGGACTTAAATGAGATTTTGGTTCCAAATATCTTGGAGTTAGAGAATTGTAAGACTTGCAGTTCATCTGGTATGAAGGGAATTTGAAAACAAAGGTGTACTTTTAAGCACAGTGACATCTAGAGGCATAAAAGAACAATTACAGGACTTTCTATTCCTCCTATAAGGACCCCTGTAGACCTTATAAAACAGGGGTGTCCAAACATTTTGGCTGGAGGGCCACATCATCTTTCTGACACTGTGTCCAGAGGCTGGAAAATTGATATACTTTTCAAATTTGAATAAATTTACATAAATTTACATATAAGAGTGTATTAGAGACAGATCTGGAGGAGAACAAATAGAGGCATACTGAGAGGACTTCATGCCCATGGCAAATCATGAGATCATTATATGAATGTACCCTGTAGAGCATATGTGATTTGCAGTCATGCCCCACCACTGGCATTCTGACAGTGGTGGGTGGCAAGCATCTCCTAGTCACCCTCCCACAGGTGAAGAAAAGCCTTCTTTGTCCTCTGTGGGAAGCGTCTCCTAGTGAGGGCAGTAATAGCCTAAAGTGTTTTTATTTTTCTTATTCTTCCCCACACAAGTGTCCCCTTGTTGGTTCTTTTCTTCTTGTATAAGTTTAACTCCTTGTGTATCATCATTTTCTTCTTCTTCTTGATCTACAAAGTCCATTGGTGACTCTTCCTCTTTTTCTTCTTGCACTGACTTCTTTTGGCCTTGTCTCAAGGATGGTTCTCTGTCTGCTGATGATTCTGAGGCTGTCTGATGAATGACTGATGTCAGTTCCACAGCAGTGTGTTGAAAGCTTTGCCAGAGCCTTTGTATTTTTGCATCTATCATTCTGTTCATGTTAAATTCTGATCTTAGCAACAACAAAACTCTGTAAATCCAACTTCATGGTGAAATGTTTGTTATCACCTCAATTAACAGAAAAAAATTTCACATTAACTGAGAGCTCCTGGCATCTTCATTTAACTACAATTCTCAGAATTCTTTATCCCTTAAACTGTAACTTCCTGTTTTCCTCTGTGGCCTTAGAAGACTTCATAAAATCAACACAGTTGCTATAAAATAATGAAATAATAAATGTGGAGAAATAAATAACTAAAGAATGGCAGATGTCTTTGTAATAATTGATTATCTGATGATAATCAATTATATAATCCTCCATATCAATGATAATACCAACATATAATCCTCCATATCAATGATAATCCTCCATTTCATATAGTTGCTAAATAAATATGTCCTTAAGAAATTCACACATCAATTGTACCTTGAGACACAAGTAAACCTAGGTTTTGTTTTGTTTACAAAGCAGCATTTGTCAAACAAGAGATACTAGATTTAGAACTTAAAAGATATACTTGGCATAGAATTCATGAATATTTAAAAAAAGCACAAAGCAATCACAATTCACATCTCAAAACCTACTCAAATAGCTGCATTTATTTCACTGTATTACATCAATGTTTCACATATGTGTCAGATTAAGTATATATCATTAAGGCTACAATTCTCAGTCCTTTACAAATGTAGCAGAGCGATAGTCACACTGATATCAGTAAAGCTATTTCTGAGAAGACAGTAATAGATTGTGAAATAAGGTGCTGATATTATAGTCAGTCCTTGTTTTTTTTTTGTTGTTTAGTCGTTCAGTGACGTCCAACTCTTCATTACCCCATGGATTGCAGCATGCCTGGACCCCCTATCCTCCACCAGCTTCCTAAGTCCGTCCAATTATATGTTCATTGCCTCAGTGACACTATCTAGCCATCTCATTCTCCTCTGTCCCCTTTTTCTTTTACCTTCATTTTTTCCCAGCAGCGGGCTCTTTTCTAAGGAGTCCTCCATTCTCATGATGTGGCCAAAATATATAAGCTTCAGTTTCAGTATTTGTCCTTCCAGTGAACAATTTCCTGGAGGATGGACTAATGTGATCTCCTTGCAGTCCAAGGGACGCTCAAGAGTCTTCTCCAGCACTATAATTCAAAGGCATCTATCATTTGGTGATCATCCTTCTTTATAGACCAGCTCTCACAGCCATACATTACCTCAGAGAAAACTGTAGCTTTATCTAGATGGTTTAACCAGATGGCAAGGTGACATCTCGACTTTAAGTTTTCTAATCCTGTCATAACATTCCTCCCCAGAAGCGGGCCTCTTTTGATTTCTTGGCTGCAGTCACTGTTTGCAGTGATCTGAGAGCCTATGAAAATGAACTCTGTCATGTCTTCCATTTCTTCGCCCGCTGCCATGAGTTGATGGGTCCAGAAGCCATGATCTTGGGGTTTTTTCTAAATGTTTGCACTTTCTTTTTTTTGCACTTTCTTTTTTTTACCCTTATTAAGAGATTCCTTTGTTTCTCCTCACTTTCTGCCATTAGAGCAGTATCATTTGCGTATCTGAGATTATTGATATTTCTCCCAGTAGTCTTAGTTATGGCTTGTGATTTATTCTGCCCAGCTTTTCTCAAAATGTACTCTCCATATAAATTAAATAAACAGGGTGACAATATACAGCCTTGTCACACTCCTTTCCCAATTTTAAACAAGTCTAAGTGGCTTGTATAGTTAATGAATACCATGATGCTGCAAAGGATCTCTTCAGCATGTGAATGTGGAAACCATTACACAAGTTTTATGTACAGTTTTAATTGAATTGTTCATATAGTTTGCACAATGGCCTGTACATCTGCAAATGGACATACACAAGCAGTAGTCTGCTGTCAGTTCTGTAAATCTCAATAATTTATTTCACTATGGGTAGGCCAAGAAAACCTAACCAAGCAGGGCTGATATATCTATTGTAGATACTTTTGACTGGCAACAAAGAACCTCAGGGTTTGACAGATTGTCACAGAAATTATTCACAATTTATGTATTGGTTGTTTTTGTCAGTTTTTGCAGTATAGAATATTTCAAATGACAATCTTTCAAAACTGTGTATTAATCTAATATTCTATTGCAGTTCCTAATCAACATATTCTAGGAGTGATTGCTCTCACACTGTTTGAAGACTATGTATACTGGACTGATGGAAAAACCAAGTCAGTCAACCGTGCCCATAAGACATCTGGAGAAGATAAAGTATCGTTGATTAATTCATGGCATGCTATAACAGATATCCAAGTGTATCATTCTTATAGACAACCTGATGGTAAATATTTTCACTATATATTTAAACACATTTAACACTTCTGACTTTATAAACATTTTAACGTTTTTTGTTATAGCAAGAAATCTAGACAGTTTTACATTTCTTTGTTCAAGAAATAAAGTGGACATAATATCAAAAGATTCAAAGTACTACCATAACTTAAAGGATTTAGCATGATTATGATTAAATAATTTAATAGTATGATTAAAACCTATTGCACTGGTAATATAATAAATAGAGGGTCAAATCAGAACATAAAAATGAAACTATACTGCAAAATTGGGAAAATACATTTTTCATAGTTAGCAGTGTCTCCATCAGAATATTTAGGCTATTAAATTGTTGTGCTGAATTATACCTTATAATAGTGTATTTTCATTGTATATACTATATTTATATGAAACTGCATCTAGTATGTGAATCAGTATTCATTGCAATGAGCAGGATCAGTCAGATATGATCTGGAAACAATTAACACCTACCATAGTTGTAAACTGGATGTCGTATAGTCATTTGATTTTTTTCTGATTCCAAGTTGTTGTCAGTCTGTATCCCAGTATGCCAGACCATCTTTTTATTGGTACTTCTGCAATGGCTTGCATTTAAGGCCTAACACTGTCCCTATTACATCAGTGTTCTTCATTGATAAATAATCTCTCCTTTCTCACTACATCTTCTGAGTCCTGGATGGAGGTGGAAGCAGTAACAGTCCAAAACTGACGTAGCCACTTGGGAGATACACTCTGCAGACCTATTCTTTGATCACAGATGTCCTCAGTATTTCCTCACTGGACACTTTAAAAGTCATCAACTAAGATACTGAGCTTAGAATTCATTCAATTTTTTTTGAAATTTAGGTGCTTTCTTAATTGAATCGAGAGTACAATATAGAGTACAACTGAACTGAGAGTACAATAAACCTCAATGAGGCTTACTCTTCTCAGGAACATCTGCATAGGATGGCAGCCCAAATCAAGCCCTTATCCTGTAATGCTTGAGAGTAAATTCCACTGAACACAGTGGAACATAATTCCACTGTTAAGTTTGATCTCACAATAAATACTTTATTTTTAACCACTGTATTTTAAGATACCTTGCACAAATATAAACATTTGTATGTGTGTGGATATGTACACCTTAATGTTTAAGAATGTTGAATCTGTTTACCTTAAAAATATCTCTAAAACAAAAGAAGAAATATCTTGATTTTATATGTATTAGTATGTATAGTAGTATGTACAAAGTATTAGTATGCTTTGATAGTTTCCCCTTTTATATTATAGTGCCTAAACATGTATGTACATTAAATAATGGCGGCTGTAGTCACCTGTGCCTCCTTGCCCCAGGCAAAACACACACTTGTGCCTGTCCCACCAATTTTTACCTCGCTGCAAATAACAAGACCTGCTTATCAAATTGCACTGCCAGTCAAGTAAGTATGTTAAAATAAATTGAACATTGTTTACTAGCAATTGTAAGTATTTTCAAATGGAACATGAGTATGTTAAAATAAATTGAACATTGTTTACTAGCAATTGTAAGTATTTTCAAATATATGAGACTTAACTTTAATTAATTTTAATTTACCGTAATTATAGTTATACTATTTTTACTTTACATTATACTTTCAAATTTGACTTTGTTATTATATAGATTTATACATTATACAATCCAGTTGCATCTGGAGGGTCTTCTGAAGTCTATGGAAACTATATGCAACCTCCATGGGCTTTAGAATGGCCTCATCTTAGTAGGACATCCAATTTTTGCCAAAACTAGTAGTAACTTCTAGGACCCCCAATGCATTTCTGAAGCCCATTAAGGTTGCTCCAGAATGCACAGGCCTCAGAATGTTTGCAAAAGCATTGGACGGCCGTTTCTGTTTTTCAGTAAAACTTCTGATACTTTCTGGGACCTCAGAAAAACCTCTGGAGGCGTTCTGATGCTTTTGATGGCCATTTTGAGGCCTGCAGAGGCCACATGCAGCTTTCACAAATCTCAGAACAGCTCTTTTTATGACTGGAGAAAGCCTCCAGAGAACCCTGAAATCCGTGTAATTTGATTTCACATGGAATTTGGTATATGTGAGGTTTCTAGGAATGAAAACCCTGCAAATAATGAGGATCTATCTGTATTTTGATGTAGACTGTGAAGGCCTGATACAGAACTTCTTTAACAAAAGATATTGTTACCGGCATACACAACAGAGTTGTATTCTATTGTACTGTGATTATGTATTTTTTTAATTAGCAAAAATAGTCAATAGTCATTTTATTTCAATAAGATCATGTAGTATTAATATTTTAAGTCTGTCTGTGATATACTTTCCTCTTGCAGTTCCGCTGCAAAACGGACAAATGTATTCCCTTTTGGTGGAAATGTGACACAGTGGATGACTGTGGAGATGGATCAGATGAACCTGAAGAATGTCGTAAGTGTAAAAAATGCAGCATTTCATAAATGCTCTGCTGAATACATTGGAATGGAACCAATCATTTTTCAATTTTTAAGAGTCCTATAAAAATCATTGTTACCTTTATTTTTTTTCTTCATAAAGGTGTCCCTTGTTATCTACTAGGGTTCTATTCCAGAACTTCCCATGGATAAAAAATCAGTGTACAAACAATGGAAAAATAGCTTTAAAGACCCAATTCCAGGTTATTTGCCCTTCTACTGCACCTAATTGAATAAGGTAGTGCCTCAGCATCTGCAGGGGTTTGATTCTGGGATTCAAAAATGGGATTGCTTGCATGATTACCTCTCTACAATAGTAGAAAAGCAGTATTTTTAACTGATTTTTAGTGGCCATTCATGTTGAGTCAAATCCGTGTATAAAAAAATCCGTGTACTACAAGGTTTGACATGTGCATATTTGATTCCTATAAATCAGTGGTGACTAAACTTGCTGAATATAGGAGCAATAGGCTGCAACCCATTAGGCCAGACTAAGCTCCTGCATAGTCCTAGACCCTGCATCACTCCTGGGGGAGGGTTAGGCCAGTGCACAAACATACAGTTGTCTCCCTATATCAACATGGGAACAGGAAGAACAATGAGTTGTGCCTGCCTAGGTTAGGATTGGAACATATGCAATAAATTTCTAACGTTTGAGAGCAGCAAGATAAATATTTGAGAGCTGCAATATTTAAATAGCATTTACAATCTTGAATATATTTACACTTTATGAACATTAAACTTTTTATTCCCAAGGCTTTGATTTTTATATCGGATAAATAATTATAAAGCTTGAACATTTTTATTTATCTTTTATATTAATTGTGTTATAAAAGTTGCTCTGCCAACATATTTACATGAGCTGTGTATTATATGTCAAACAATCAAAAGTAGTTCATTAGTTATGATACAGCCACTCTTGCTATGTATCCAGTGAACAAAATTACCAAACAATTATTTATATTCGTGGAGTAGAAGATTCACATACAACAGAAATTACTTCATACTAGACCAATCTTGTTATCCTCAGATTTTTTTTAATACAGGGATTTTACTCAACACAAATGCCCACTGGAGATGGGGAGGAATGTGTTGATCTCAAGAAAAGAGGAAAAATGTATCCCTTTAAAAACATAGGTTAAAAAAATGTTAAATGTTTAAAAAATATTAAATGTTAAAAGTTAAAAAATGTTTTTCTTCCTGTTGTGAAGAGGCAGTCATGTAAGCACATTCCATTCTTCAGCTGAGCCAGGCAAAGACAGGAGGTCCTTATCATTTCTAATTGCTGACTGCAGAAAAAAACTTGTTTTAAAAGAATGCCTTTTTATTTTTTATACTGCTCATTTAACACATTTTTGGTATCAATGGGGATCAAACTCCTATGGATGTTGAGGCACAACATTAATTCTTTAGGAGCAATGGAGGAGTAAGAAATATGGGTCTTTAAATCTAGTTTTTCCTTTACAACAAGGAGAATGGCAGCATATAAATCTCTTAAAATAAACAGATAACAATAGAAGTGTGTCCCTATGTGTTCGTTAAAATTCATTGTGATAAGGATCTCTTATTATGCCTTTCTTGTTTATTTATAGATAGTACAAGAATTTGCCAAAATATACGCAATCACCACCCTTGTGCATGTGGTTTATAAAAAGCCACTAAGCTTCTGAGCTGAGGACCTTCTGCAATATTTCAGCAGAGCTGGATGTGCTGTAGAATCAGCAGATTTTTTACAGCCTCTGATAGGTCATGCTCTTGTCACAATCTTCCTTCTGTCTGAATTTGGAAGACTTGAAGGAAATCATTCTCCCAGCAGTTGGGAGTATGTCTGCCATAGTTTTATCTTGACAAATGAACACATATTACTTAAAAAAAACTGTGCCAGTATCTGACAAATTTTCCTGCAGATTTTTCCTTTAATTTGCATTATTGAATTGGCAGTTTATTGCCATCCAGGAGGCTGAGGAGGGAAAAGGCGGTGTTCCACTCCAAGGTTGGCAGCCTCTCCCGCCCAAGAGCCCAGACCCCTCATCTCAATGGAAATCTATAGTGGAAGTGTTAGGGGGAAGCAGGACATCCTCATAAGAGGTAAAATGGACATAGCCAGGATCATCCTGGCCACTTGAAGGGCAGTGACATTGGGCTCCTTGCCATGGTATGAGCAAACCATATAGATGCTGTTGCTATGGGGCATATGGGGTAACCCCTTGTGTATACTATGATGGCATCCTTGGCAAGCTTGAGGAATGTATTCCCCAGATTGTAGCCCTGCCTGTACTCAAGAACCTCAAGTCCTTAGAAATGAGAGTTTGGTTTCTCTGATGTAGTCTCTCTTAAATCTAAATTGGAATAATTTCTAATCTAAATTGGAGCCCATGGCTCCAGTGGGGAAGAGCCTATCACACTGGGGAACCTCTAGCAGTTCAATAGATCCTAGTTTAATCCAGTGCCTGTATTGCTGGGTGTATAGAGAGGCAGGCCAGGTCTTGAATCAAGTATTCCAGAAGTGGCAGGCTCAAGCTGTACACCTCTCTTCTGCTTCTCCCATCAGAGTCTACGTCTACACAGCCCCCTCAGTGGGGACATGGTGGGATATGTCTCTGGCCTCCTTAGCTCTGGTCCTTTATTCCCTGACTCTTTTTCTGCCATCTCTGATATGCTGATCATTCTCCATCCATTTCTCTCCTTCACTCTCTATCCATTTAGCCTTGTCTTCACTCTCCATTCTCTCCTCTGTACACCTCTTTTTCCTTTCCCATTCTTCCCACAACTCTTTCATCTATTCTCCACTTCTCTATGGCTTCATATTTCCACTCAGCTGGAGATGGCCTGGGTCCTCTATGTTGCACCTCTGCAAGGAAGATATACTGATACTAACTGCTTTAACAAATTTTTGTAAAGAGACTGTCTCTCATTCATTCATTGCAAAACATTTTAATTGTACAGTGGTACCTCACATAATGAGTGCCTCGAATAGTGAGTGTTCCACATAACAAGTTAAAATTTGTGTAGGATTTTGCTTCACATAATGAGCATGATTCGCATAACAAGTGCCCATTGGCTGGGCTCCCTCTCCTCCTCCCTGCATTGGCTGGGCTGTAGGAATGAGGTGGGACAGTACCAGGAAACAGGCTAGCAGAGGGAGCAGAGGAGACTCTTCAGTGGAGCAACAAATATGGCTGCTCTGCTCCTGTAGCCAGCAAACATGAGGCCAGCTCAAATCTCTGCACTACAGCCTCCATCAGGTAGGAGGGAAAACTCTTCCTGCACCCCCTCTGCAGCCCCCCTCAAACATAATCCTTCCCCCCCCCAGGAAGCCCCCCTGCCTGGACCGCACTACAACCACCCCTTTTTCCCCCACCAGCACCTTCCCTGCCTGGACCCTACTACAACCACCCTCTTCCCCCTACCAACTTCCCTGCCTGCACTTTTCCTTTCCTGTGAGTAAGTGCCAATGCATTCAGTGGGCCTTGATTCTGAGTAGACAGCTTAAGATCTGGCTCCTCTGCCATGCTCTTCATGCAAACTTGGAGTCAGGCTGCATCCTATACACTTTCCTATGAGTAAGCTCCAGTGGATTTAATAGGCTTGATTCTGAGTAGACAGCATAGGATCTGGCCCCTTTGCTGTTGCAGATTGCCTATCTAGTTTGCATAGATAGATCTCACACACAGAGGGGTTCCTTGTTAAAGGTGCTCTAGACACCAGTGACTCTTTTAGTGAAAATTAGTCATCCTTAGCCGTAAAGGTTTTAATTTTCTTTTTTACTGTACAGAATATTACAGTGTTTTATTACAGTAATTGTGGTCTGTATTATATTATAGTGTTTTGAATTAAGTTCCTGTGTTTTGTCATCATTTTTACGTGCAGTTAATATTTTTATATGAATATTTTTTGGGTTGTGGAACCAATCATCTGAGTTTCCATTGTTTCCTATGGGAAAATCCGCTTCACTTAGAGCGTTTCACTTAAATAGCATGCCTCCTGAACAAATTAAGCTCTTTATGTGAGGCACCACTGTATTTCATTAAAAACAAGTGAAAATGTAATCTGCATTTCAAGAATAAAATTCCCCCCATACGCCATTCCCCCAATGTGCAACAATCCCAAGTGCATCATCTCCCCATGCACTTGAGGGTGGTGCAAATGGGGTAGTGGTGCACATGGGGAATGTTGTACAGGGGGTGTTGTGCAACACCCCCTGTACAACATCCCCCATGTGCACCACTACCCCATGTGCACCACCCTCCCATGCGCACCGTCCCCCATGTGCACCATCCCCCATGTGCAGCAACCTCCCATATGCATCATTACCCCATGCACAAGACCCCCGTACAACATCCTCCACATGTACCACCACCCCATGTGCACCATCCCCCATGTGCACCATCCCCATGCACAGCATCCCCCATGCACATTATCCCCACTGCACAAAAAATCTCATGCGCATCATCCCCAAGTGCAACATCGCCCATGCTCATCAACCCCTCCATGTGCATCAACCCCTCCATGTGCATCAACCCCCATGTGTATCAGTCCCCATGTGTACCATCCCTCCGTGCACACCATCCCCCCTGTATCAACCTCCCATGCACAGCATCCCCCTTGTGCATAAGCCCCACATGTGCATCACCCCCATGCACATCAACCCGCCACTTGCAATATTCCACCCATGCACAGCTTCCTCTCATGCGCAACTTGCCGCCATGTGCATCAAAACTCATATACAACATCCCCCATGGGCATCATCCCCCCATGTGCAACATCCCTCCACGCGCAACATCTCCCCAGTGCACACTCCTAACCAGTGCATCAGGTACAAGGCACCAATTTGGTGCTTGGTACCTGGTGCACTGGGGGAGATGTTGTTCGGAGGGAGGGGTTGCACTGGGGAGGTTGCTGTTCATGGGGGGTTGTGCATGGGGGGGTTGCTCGTGAGGGAGATGATGTGCATGGGGGGATGATGCGCATGGGGGTTGTTGCTCATGGGGCGACTGTTGTACATGGGGCGACTGTTGCACATGGGACAACTGATGCGCATGGGGGGAAGTTGCACATGGGGGACTGTTGTGCATGGGGGATTGATGCACTATGGGGGATTGATGCACAGTGGGGGATTGATGTGCCGTGGGGGGATGGCGTACAGGGGAATTTTACTTCTGCAACGCCGGTATGCTTTTCGCTAGTTACTAATAAATAAGCATATTTTTTCATTCTAGCATCAACATATGCAGCTGTTCAACTCTTGCTTCTTTTTTCAGCTGAATTTAAATGTCAGCCAGGACGTTTTCAGTGTGGAACTGGACTCTGCGTTTTGCCAGCCTTTATATGTGATGGAGAAAATGACTGTGGGGACAACTCTGATGAACAAAATTGTGGTATGTCATTACACATCACACAAGAGTAAAAAATAAAATAAAATTCAGAGCATAATGTGCAATCCTTTGCATGTAAATTCAGAAATTTAATTTAATGGTTTTAACTCCCAAGTAAGCATATTTAGGATTGCAGCCTTATACTGTGATTTGTTATGCAAAAGGATTACCCTAAAGGTTTGTAGGTTGAGATTCTGAATCCTCATTCTCTTTTATACAAGTACTAAGCAAATTTTTTATCCTGTACTATGGTCAATAGTATTGCTGCAGCACGAGAAAATTCCTTTATGATTATGTAGAATTTTATTTTTAAGGTTTTTACAGAGAGTGGGAGATGTGGAGCTACATAAGTTTTAAAAGCCAAAGAAGAAATTCCATTTTCCTAGTGCAAATGTGAACTAATGCTTACACAAGAGTACTAACAGGACAATCCAGAGCAACTAATCTGTCCACATAAGAGCCCTTAGGTTGCCCTATCTAACACTAGGTTGGAGCAACTGCAAGATGCTCCAGCCCAGTTACTCTGAAGGAGGCTTAGGGCAGAGCAAGGCAAGATAGGGTGCCCTAAGAGAGGTGGACCTGCTCTGCCCTAACTGGGGCAGCCTAAGCAGCTAAGGAGAGGCAAGTTGAGGGCATGTTTAGCATTGCCTAGAGCAGAGCAGTTACTCTGAATCCAGAGCCTGTTTCCAAGGCAGAAATGCCCTCTTCCAGCCCTCAGAGTTATACCACCTCAGGAGCAGGTATAGTAATGAGTAGACCCATAGGGGTCCATGATAAGGCCCGAGTAAGAATGGCAGTGCTGACCAAAAATCTGAGTTCTTGGCCAGCCTAGCTGCAACCCCTTCCTCTCAACCTCAGGATATGGAACAAACTACGGCTGCCCACAAACCTCAGGATACAGCAGGCCACTCCAAGAAGCCCCTTGTATTCACTGGAGAATGTACTGGCATCTCATCAGGGACTCCTTATAAGGCAGGCACCCAGTGGCGTCACCAGACTGGTGCGGCTGGTGTGGGCTGCATTGGGTGATGAGCTCCGTATGGGGTGATGTGCTGGAGGAGTTTGACTGTCCTTTGGCAGGCCCCGGGCGTCAGCACCCCCATTCAGGCCTGCTCCAAGGCGGAGAATCAGCCAGAAGCTGACACTTGTCTGAGGCGCTGGCCTGAACGGCCATCTGAGATGCACTGCGCAGAAACACACTGAGCATGCCGAACAGCTTCAGAGGAGACTTCCTTAGAGCAGAGAAAGTCCGCGCCTCTGCACAGCCATTCGGCCTCACTCAGGAGGCGGAGCGGCAGCCGAATGGCATTAGAAAGAGTACTGCACAGGCACCAACTCTGACGCCTGCACAATCTCCCCCGAAGCCTAAAGGCTTCAGGAAAGTACTGCGCAGGTGTCAGAGATGGTGCCTGTGCATTACTCTTTCTGAAGCCAGTTGGCTTCAGAAACAACTGCGCAGGCGCCAACTTTGGTGACTGCGCAGTCCAGGTAGGGGGGGCGCGCATCCCAGGGATGACGCACAGACTTCCGCACCAGGTGATGTGCAGAGTCATGTCACCACTATAGGCACCACAGCTGTTCCTTGTTCAGTGTGATCTGAGGGGTGTCTCCTCAGGAGCAAGTCTTCCCCTTGTGTCAATTACTTAGCATGCTCTGGAGCAGTTAGGGCAGCCCAGGCTTCCTGACTCTCTGGATTCAGCATAACTTTCTGCTCTGGATACAGAATAGTTAGGAGAGTGCAGTTAGGTCAGAGCAGGCTGAATTTGCTCTGGATTGTGTCCTAAGAGTACTAAGATTGTCAGAAGGTTGTAGAACTTCACAACTCTGCCTTTTTCCTGATGTTTGTTGCCACTTCATCTGCTGTGGGACAAGATGCTGTTTAAATCTCATTGGCTAAAATGCATATCAAGTTGCCAGTAGTATTTAAACTTGAAAATCATTAATGAGTTGGAATATAATTTCATTAGATAAATA
Source organism: Cryptoblepharus egeriae (assembly GCA_030015325.1). Classification (NCBI taxonomy): domain Eukaryota; kingdom Metazoa; phylum Chordata; class Lepidosauria; order Squamata; family Scincidae; genus Cryptoblepharus; species Cryptoblepharus egeriae. The sequence goes on along the minus strand of JAREYC010000001.1, from coordinate 74,282,959 downwards.
AAAATCCGAAAGTGTAAATTCCTCAGTTGCTGCAGAATCCAATGCTGAACCTCATCTCATGTTGAGCCTTGTGAAGTCATCAGATGCATGACACTATACAACCCTTTCCCAAGTCAAAATCATATAGCAAATCAAAATCTTTGTTAGATTTCTGAACCTAACAGTTGGTTCTAGGTAAACTGTGGGCTGACTGGAATTCTCCAAATTCTGGAGAAACTGGCAGTTGGGTTTTGTCAGCTGGAAATCAGCAATTGAAGTTCAGCTGTTGATCAGAAAGCGAGTTTAGAAACTCTGTGTTAATTATTGATAAGCTCTGAGGCGATTTATACTGATGGACTTGATTTAACATGTATGACCTGCTGTGTATGTCTTCACTCTTGAGGCACATATCCATTCACACAAGACATCAATTAGTCAACATCCTGACAATTTTCAATGTAGCAATACATGGTGATAGCAGAGTAGGTGAAAAAGAACTGGTCAAAATAACAAAATTAAAAAATTTATAAATAGAAATTGAAGGGGTATGGCAGAAGTCATCTTGAGGGTGCCCTCTGTGCTATTCCAAAACACATTGAAGAACACATGAACTGCATCAGAGCCACATAAATTACCATTCAACAACTGCAAAAAGCAACTTTACTGGGAATAGCTTACAACTCGTGACAATATTTATAGCACCAAAATAGAAAAAAACAGGCATCCTTGGGAATGAACTGGATAAATTAAACCAGTTAATGATATCTACATGATTGCAAAAAACTCCTAATAATATTAAATAATATTAAGGAGGTATTTTTATTTTATTTTCTAGATACACATGTTTGCTTATCAGGTCAATTCAAGTGCACCAAGAATCAGAAATGTATTCCCATAAACCTCAGGTGCAATGGGCATGATGACTGTGGTGATGAAGAAGATGAAAGAGACTGTCGTAAGTACTTGTATTATATGTTTTGCGACAGGGAGCCATTAGTTATTATATTTTCTCTGTAAACTGCTTTGTGTACTTTTTGTTGAAATACCGTATATATAAATATTGTTGATTGATTGATTGATTGATTGATATGCATAGAAACTCAAATAGTCCATACCAAAATTGCAGTCATGAGAAGACAAGTTCTCTTTTGGTTCAGGAACTGTTTATAAAAGAACAAAATGGGTTAGGGATAACTTGATAATTTTTGCAATTCGGGACATAAAACAATGAGTTTCTTCAAAGATGCATTGAGACAGATTTTTTTTAGTATTTTTCATAATTATTCAGAAGAGGATAAATAAGAAGTTATTGAGAACCAAGTCCTCTCCCCTTAATAGGGGGATATATTCCCTTACTATTCTATAAGCCACTCAATTTCCTATGGGTCTTGTTGAATCTGCATCAGCTATATAGCTGATATATGAATGAATAAAGATTGGGTGTATTTTTTGGGAGGCTCTGCTTCCCTCCCCCATAGGGTTCCCATATGTCCATACAAACCAGGACTGACCTGCTTTTCAGGAATTTCATTCACATACTGGCAAGTTTGACAGGGGGTCCTGTCCCAGTTTTGTGGAAGAAAATTATGGCAAACATACTCCCCTTTTATCACCCTGGTCCTCATCATCTCCACATCATTCTGCCCACTCACTTCCTCACACACCCTGCAGTGGAAAGACAGCACCAGAAGGCAACCTCTGACTGGCGCATGGAGCCAAGTGCTTGCCAACTCTGACATCAGCCAAGTCTCCTGGTATGTAGCATTTGGTGGCAGCTGGAAAATGACTTACACCACTAGAATATTTTTTCCCAGTGGCATGAGGCCCAAATAGGACTAAGCCATAATATAAAAGTTTTGTTTTAATCAATATTAAATAATTATTGCACATGCAGTTGAAATATTGAATAGGGTTATTTGTTATCAATAAATCTTCGTATATTCTCTTTTTATTATTTTGAATGATGTCATTTTGATAACATTGGAATTGGGATTAACCAAAGCATATAAAACAAAGGGTTTTTTTTTGGCAGAATCTAGATAAATCTTGTTTAAATAGCTTTGTTTATCTTAACTACCACTTCTGAATATTAAAAAGCCTCTGAACTTAAAATTGCTTATTTTCTTTAAAGCGGAAAACAGCTGTTCCCCTGACCATTTCCAGTGTAAAACCACAAAACACTGTATTTCTAAATTGTGGGTATGTGATGAAGATCCAGATTGTGCTGATGGGTCTGATGAGGCAAATTGTGGTGAGTATAAATGGGATATAAAGCATTTAATGTTTTTGAGTGTATGTTTGTGTTTTTGACTATATGTTTGTGTTAATAAAGTTATCTCCTGTTGCCCAGCCATCTATTATCTCCACCAATACAACTGTCACAGAAATGTCAGTTGAGGACTGTGCTTATTATTAGAAACAGTAGTTGGTAACTGCTGTTATTGGTATTGGTATTATTGATAACTGGCAAATTCCTGCTGGCACACAAAAATCAGTGCAAAAGGATTCTCCTTTAGGAATAGGATTAGTCCAAGAACTATAACATGGTGGAGAGAAATTTTAGCCTTTAGAACAGCAGAGAGAGGCTGAATGAGCAGAACATGCATTGAATGAATGAGTTCTGGGTATAATCAAAACATTGAAAGAGTGAATAGTCAGAAAATGAACCATCAGAAAGTGGAGGATACCTGAATATAAATATACCTGATACCTGAGTATATTTTCATAATACTAAACTGTTCTAGAATATAATACAAGTAGTGCTCAATTTTGTTACAGATAAGAAAACTTGTGGACCTCATGAATACCAGTGCAAGAACAGCAACTGCATTCCAGATCACTGGAGGTGTGACAGCCAAAATGATTGTGGTGATAATTCCGATGAGGAAAACTGCAGTAAGAAACACCTGCCTTTGTATCCTGTGATTAGCGTTATATTCTATAACTAGCAAAAAGCATTCCCATGTTGCGGGAATAAAATTCCCCCGTACGCCTTACTCCCATGGCACATCAACCCCCCCCCCCGATGCACATGGTGCAACAACCCACCATGTGCATCAACCCTCCATGTGTATCAACCTCCGTGCGCAACAACCCCCCATGCGCAACAACCCCATGTGCATCATCCCCCCCATGTGCAACATCCCTCCATGAGCATCAACCCCCCCAAAGCACATCATCTCCCTATGTGCAACATCCCCCATGTGCAACCCCCCCAAGCACAGCGTCCTCCCCAGTGCAACCCCTCCCTCTCAACAACATCCCCCCATGTGCAAGAAAAGTTGGACACAACTGAACGACTAAAGAACAACAATGTGCAAGATAGAAGAATGCAAATCAAAGACAGATTCTATCCATTTGCAATCATTACTGCTTCTGAAGAAAATATCAGCTTAGGATTTCTCTCTCTCTGGCTGGTCCTTGGTGGCATACACCTTGCAGCATGACAGCCATTGTTTGCAATCAGAAACTTGTACACAACTCCATGTCCATTGTGTTTCCCATTCTTACACTTATTTCTTTCCCAGCTGCTATGCTAGATTTTGCATTCTTGCTCAAAACAGACTGTTTACCATTATTACACTCAGAATAAAATTAACATGTAGCAACAAGTAGTGCCATGCATAGCCACTGTGTGAAAATTTTAAGAACGAGACTGAAAATATGACTTTTTCAAATAGAAAAGAATTTTCCTCTGAACATTTAATGCAGTTTATGAATTCCATTATAATAAATTTACATTATTGTGTTTTATAATATTGATATCGACTTCAAAAAATGGACTACTTGTACAAGCTAAGCAGAAAAAAATCATTATTTTCAGCAGCTATAGCCACAAGAATAGCAGAAGACCGGCTCAAAACATTTTAAGAAAAATGCTGAAGGAGTTAGATTTTCAAACTTTTAAATAATAATTTGTCCTAAATTCTACTAACATCAAAAGCTTTTAGGAATTTTTTGATAGTTAAAATAACTTGTCTTATAATATGCAATTGCTTTTCTGGAAATGAAAAATAGAGAATCTGTATGGATGAAATAGGTTGTATCAAACATTTGTGCATTTGATGTGTTTTGCATTTGTGCAAAGCTAAACTCCTCCTCCTCCTCTTTTCAGAACCACAAACATGCACTCAGAAAGACTTCCACTGCTCAAACGGAGATTGCATATCAGCAAGATTTTGGTGTGATGGAGATTATGACTGTGCAGATGGTTCAGATGAGGTAAGATTTTGCAAGAAGCCACTTCTCACATCCACTTCTATCCATTCACCCTAAAGCTCCAAGATCATTGCATGCTCTTTTAATCTTCTCACCTTTCAAAAATTCATGGAGTGGGTTTATATGAAAAACTCCAAAATACAGTATATATAAAACGCATACAAATGTGATAATCCATGAATGGATGTCAATAGCTCCAGAGGCAAGGGAGAAATCTGTGGTGGGGAGGGGTTAAGAGTAGTTAGTTTCTCAAAACTAACCTTGATTCAGAGGTCAGAATTATAGTTACCATCAAATAAAACAAAATTTAACCATAAATCAAAATATGAGATGAATTTAGAGGGTCAGGTAAATCATCTACTGAAATTCCAAGGGAAATGAAGAAAATTTCAGTAAGTTTGATTTGTATTAGGTTTTGCTGTTGCTAAAATGGTAGCATTTAAACCATTTTAGCATTTAAAATTTCTGATAAATTGAAGTCTTCGTCCCAAATCTATGCTGGCTTTACTTGTGATCCAATATTGTAACTCTTGGATAGTGGTACAGCAGCCTCCCCACTGTTCAGTAGTCCACAAGTCACCAGCGTAAATGAACATAGATTGAGCAACAGTAGTCTGCTGAACCTCCTCCATCTTTCTCTGCTGCTGAAAACTTGACAGAGAAGAAGATAAGAGGAAATCATGGTTGGTTCAGGACAGGGAACATGGCAGGTTTGGATCAGGTTGGGAAGAATTTCAGCAGTGCACACCAAGATCATATCTCCTGCTTCCTGGCATTGACCTGCCCCTAGCTAGGAAACCCATTGGCAGGGTGACCAGATGCCAAAACCTCAAAAGGAGGACAAGGTCTTGGATTCCTCTCAGTCTAGCCTTTCCAGTGGACAATGGCACATTTGTCTACTCATGAGTAAAGCCACAGTATTGGGCACTTTCACTTTCCCATAGAGCTCAATGCATTTTTTTAGTTCTTTGCTCATAACTTTTGATGCACACCATTGCAAAGTTCCAAAACGAAGCCAAAGTGGAGGACAATGAAGCCCTTTTGGAGGACACCTGGAGAGGAGAATAAAAAAGAGGACAAATCTGGAAATTTCCAGTTATATGGTCACCCTGCCCACTGGAGACTAGGTAGCCTTCAAGAAGGTGAATAAAAAAGATGTTTACTTATCCTTCCTAAGCGATCTGGTCACTCCCCATAACATGCAGTACACACTGCACTAATTTCACTAAATGCTATGAGTCAGTGTGAGATTGGATTGAAATAAACTGGTGCTGTGTTATCAGATGCTGTTTATTTTCAGGATGATCATTGTTCCCCATAATTACACTTATACTCTTTTATATGAGTCCTGTTAATTGTGTGATTTTACTTATGACAGAGATACTGTGATTCTGGTTGCTTAAAAGACCAGTTCCAGTGCTCCAATGGGCAGTGCATAGCAGCAAAGTGGAAATGTGATGGACATGATGACTGCATACTTGGAGAGGATGAGAAAAATTGTGAACCAGGTACAACTTCAGCAGTGCAAAAACAATAGTAACATCAAAAGATAAGAAAGAAATGTATCTGTATTATTTTACTTTTTGACCTCCAATCATCCAAAATATTGTATTTTTAATTTTTAAAGCTAAAGTACTTGATTTTTTCACAAGAAATTATGAAAACATTTAAGATAATGGAAAAGATAATTGAAATGCCTAGCTTATTTGACAGAAGATGGATGATGGCCCAACTACATCTTATCTGAAATAAGTATGCAATTTCTATTTCTTTTCTTATTTTTTAAAGTACTCTGGATTGTGTCCTAAAGTTTTCTTCTGTAATATAGGAAACCTTGTTTGTGAATGGGAAGAAGATATTTTAATCAAATCTTCCCTTTTGTATGCAGTGTTCTGCACCCCAAAAATTTGTTCTTAAGGTTTGGAGCACCTTAATTAGCAGATATTTGTTTCAACCATAGAATTGCAAAGGGAAGGAAAAAGCTGCAAAAATTCCTTTTCACAACTTGTACAAAAGAGTCTTCTTCCATTAATAGACCTCCTTAGGATATAAACCCTACATTATACAGTATTGTCAAGGTGGTTTACGTATATCTGATGAATATTGCAAAAAACAAATAGCACAATAAAAACACAAAAATTAATAAAACATCAAAAAAGAAAAAATGCAATAAAACCTAATCATGAAACTGAACATTAGAGATTTTTTCAAGCAGTCTCCTTAGTTCCCTTTACAGTGTCTTTAGGTTCTGTTAAGAATAAAGTACACTGAAAGGGTCACTGATCAGAAAATTTCTTAATGCTGAAAATTTTTTAAGAAAGCTGCTGGGAATTCTTAATGGCCACAACTGAAACTGTAATGATTGCCATTTCTTTTTGCAGTCTCAAAGGGCACAGTCCTAACCAACTTTCCAGCACTGACCTATCAGCAATACCTCCTGCCTTGAGATAAGGTAACAAATATGCCCTTACCTTGAGGAGGCTTGTGCATGCCAGGATGCAGTGCATGCCATCTTGGCACAGCTATGTCAGTCCTAGAAAGTTGGTTAGGATTGTGACCTGATGTAGACTATTTTATTCTAATTTTCTGACTGTGCATATAAAAGCAGGCAGTTAACATAAATTCCCTGTAAGTAAACTAATGTTGGAAAATTTAGTAAAACTCTTCCGTTAGAAAATGTATTCTATTGTTTGATTCTGTTGGCAGAGATTGTCTTTACTAAACATGCCAACTATAAATACTACAGTAAAATATTATTCCACTGTATTTGCCTAATTTCAATTATATGTCTGAAACAGCATCTCCAACCTGTTCTTCAAGTGAGTACGTATGTGCCAGTGGAGGGTGTATTTCTGCAACTTACAGGTGTAATGGAGAATATGATTGTGCTGATGGTTCTGATGAGGTAAGTAGGTAATTAAATATGATCTAATGTTTTGATTAACTTAGAAATCAGAAGTAATAGATATTGTAGAATTTGCTTTCAAACATGCAACATTTTGGGTACACAGAATACAGAGTCTGATACTGACTCACCCACCACTGGTGTGCATTGTCATAAACATTTAGTAAGGTATGCATGTGATAGCACCTGCCTAGTACTAGAGCTATCTCAGCAGGAGCTTGTGAGTGTGCTATGGGAGGGAGCAGTGCAGGAGAGGGGCAGAACCAGTGGGGCTCATCTGTGCTAGTTGGGCCTCTTGGCCCTATACATGGTTGCTTTGAACCAACGAAATAGGTGGCACAGAATTGAGTATCCCCTCTTGCAGGGCTTTGTACCTTACCCAGGGGAAGGGGATGAATGTGCCCTTCCTCTGAGGAGACTTTGGGAGTTGCCAGCGGTTGCCCATCATTGATAGGAAATAGCCATTTTTTGCTCCACTGTAGCCCTGGGCATTGGACATTAGGTGGTTATTCCATAATGGACTTCTCGATTTATGTCAAAGAAGAGGCAACTGAATTTTTACTGGTGTAACATCATGAACTTTCACTGATGTTTCACAAACTGTGGAGTTTTCTCACCTGCTCTTTCTGGACATCTGTGACATCTTTCTCTTTCATATAAAACTTGAGTAGTACATATCGAGAGTTGCTCTTATAATCATTTCCTCTATTTCATGGTTTTAATTGATAAATATCTTTAAACTGATATTTTTCTCATGTTGTAATCTGTTTTGATGATGTAAATTTAAAAGTCAGGCAAGAAATTATCTAAAGCAGTCGAAGTGAGGGACTCCATATGTACACAGGACTGCTATGTGATTATTGGTAGGCTGTAAGTCAGGGTATAAGCAGTCAAAAATGGCAGTATAAGGTACTGTATTCTAAGCAGACAAGCACTGCCCTAGCAAGGAAAATTTATTACCCTCTTCCTTTTACTGAAGCTCCTTGAAGCCCCCCATTTAAAAAAAAAACAATAACTGAGAATTGAGGGTCGCTCAAGACTAATATTAAATACAGTCTGGGGAAATACAGTTAGTGAGAATCCCTGGTTATTGGATATATGCATCTTCTACAAGTGGAGAACTGCCCACTTTTTGGGGATTCCTTCTTTCTGCTGCAGACCCCAACGTCATATCAAGCCTTTCGCAAGAGTTCCTGACCTTCAGAGGCAACTTGAGGGATTAAGTATTCAAGGACCAGCAGTAAGGAGGAGAGTGTTGGCAAGATAATTTCTGCAAGTGCAACAGGGCTCATGCTTAGAATACAACCCAATGTCCCTCATTCATGATGCTTGCAATTTCACATTATTTTAGTTCAGTAATGATGTTGCTTTGAGCACAGTCTTAACCGTGTGAACTCAAAAGTAAGCCCCATTGTGTTCAATGGGTCCAGGAAAGTGTCTTTAGGATTGCGGCCTTTGTCAAAAGAATGCCAAATTCTTCCATCATGAGACAGCAAAAAGGTTGATTTAATTTTAGTAAATGTGGCTGAATTTTCACTGTTTTGTTGTAATAGCTCTGTAATTTGAGCTGATATTCAGCATATGTGTGTATTTAAACAGATGGATTGTGTAACAGAGTGTAAGGAAGATCAATTTCGATGTAAAAATAAGGCACACTGTATCCCTATCAGATGGCTTTGTGATGGAATCCAAGACTGTGTTGATAGCAGTGATGAACAAAATTGTGAGAAAGGTGAGGTTCATTTATTTACTAACTTTACTTTTCACTCCCCCCTGCCATAAGTATGCCTCTGTTGTAAAGTTGATTTCCACAGTCTCTTTTCTTCACAGAAGGGTAAAGGGACAAAGATAAGATTCTCGCACATGCTGGTGCCACCAGGATCCACCTCCTGCCCTACTTGTCTAGAAATTCTCCCTTCCCACTGCCTGTTCCCCTGCCAGCTTACCAGCTTTGGGGGATCTGGGATGACTACTGCTGTTCATCCGCATGTCATTTGCAGCAGTGGCTCCAAAATGGCTGCCAAAAGCACATAGAGCATGCCACAGTAAAGACACTTAAGACACTGGGACAGCATTCTATTGTCATATGGAAGCCCATAGGAATGGGCTGTAAGTTATACAGAATTTGGATACTTTATACCAGCTTCAAAACAAAAATAGGCATGATCTAGTTTGTGGGGAAAATACTGTAGCACATTTTGTAGCACATTTTGTAGAAGATGTTTTAAAGTTTTAGGATGAATTTTACTTTTGTTGTTTATTTTTAGGGGGAAATATATGTAGGGCAGATGAATTTCTTTGCAACAATTCCCTTTGTAAACTCCATCTTTGGGTTTGTGATGGCCAAGATGACTGTGGAGATAACTCTGATGAACTTCCTGAAATATGTGGTAAGCTTACTTTTCTGTTCATGTCCACAATGTTTCTGCTGTTAGTTTGATTGATATCAGGCTCTTGATCTCCATACATTCCTGACTGTTTCTTTCCCTGTAGATCAGTTCTTGTCTTTACTGTATATAAGCCTTAGGCAGCTAACAATGATACAATGAAACACAATATAACAAGATAAAAAAAAAAACTATTAAATCGATAAATTATTGTAATTGTTAAATAGTTTTAATAGTACTATTATAAGCAACACAGTGCAATCCTAACCATGTCTACTCAAAAGTAAGCCTCACTGTGTTAAATGGGTCTTACTTCCAGGGAAGGGCATGTAGGATTGCATCCATAATTTAAGAGGATATTTCAGTGGAATAAACCCATTTTCAGACCACAATGGAAATCTAACAGTGAGGTTTCAGTCTGTCATGCAGTTCCATAATTTTGGCTGCACTACAAAGAAGACGCTGCCACAAGAGAGACCTCCTATCACCTCAGGGTATGGGATGTGGAAAGAGAATGTGGTTCTTAAAGTAGCTTAGCCCCAAGATTTGAAGATTTTTCAGGTCAAGATCAGCACTTTAAATCTTGCCCCCAAACAGACTGGCAATCAGTGTAGCTAAAAGAACAGCAGTCTGGAAAGCCCAACGTCCAAAACTACTTCTATGTTTTGCTCTCTTTTCAGTTTTTGGAACTTTTTCATGTAGAGCATGTTACAGTAATTGAAACACAATGTCACAATTCATGATGGACTGCTGTGGTTGTGCTGCACTAGCCTCAGACCGAAATCCCCCTGGCCACTGATACTATCAGAGTAGCAATTGGAGCATTGGAGCAGGAAGACATTTAGGACACCCGAGCTGAAAACTTGTAGGAGTGTTATCCCATTCAGAACAGATTACTGATTTAATACGTGCATTAGAGCTTTTCAAACCCATATAACACCTGTTTTGTCTGGCATAAGTTTCAATTTGTATGCTTTCGTCCAGTCCAGTGAAGCAAATAAACTTTGCTTCAGTTGGCACCTGATACTGAATTAAGTCTCAGCATTAACATTTTCTCCCAAATCTAGCCACTTTACATTAATTTAAAGGATGTGCTTACAGTAAAAGCTGATTTAAATACAGAAGTCACATGAAGCTATTTGATGGAAGCAGATGAATAAATTTAATGTCATTTATGTTTATAAATTATTTTATCTTTCACAGTAAAATTTCCATGCCCCCCAACAAGGCCATACCGATGCAGAAACAACAGAGTTTGTCTGCGACATGAACAGATTTGTAATGGAATTGATGATTGTGGTGATGATTCAGATGAAGATCACTGTGGTAGGTAATTTTAGATTGTATTTCACTGCATTACATTAAAATAAATATTTTGTTTTATGACAGCACTATATAGTCATACATATGTCCCTGACATAAATCACTACATATGTCCCTGGCATAGCCAGGGAAACCCATAGAGCACTCGTGGGAGGTGCTGCACAAAGCATCTGCCAACCTCCTCATACCATCATGGAAAGATATGCCAGGTGAGTTAAGCCAGCCTAAATTTCTCATAATTACATCCTTAATAGATACAATGGTATTTCTAAATCTAAAATTTTGCACACACAGAAGCTATAGGAAAATGGCTAGAAGAACAAAAAGGCACAGATCAAAGAGGGAAAATTTGGAGTGCTAAAGAAAAAAATACAGGAAGGAAAATGGGGAGAAAGTGAGAAAGAACAGAGAAAGGTTGTGATGGTGAAATTCAGGCAATGGTGAAAGTTATGACTGGAAATGGGTTTTTGCAGCCTGAACTGTGGGAAACAGGGAAGGGCAACAGGGAAGCCTACAAAAGGGCTTCTTCACCACCTTTGGCAGCACTTCGCAGGACAGAGACATGGTGAGCATATGTCATAATTGCAAAAGAAGTCAAGGATCCCCAAAAATGTAGGACATCTTAGAAAAATCTAGGACATGACTAAATAAAAGCTAAAAACATTCAGATATAGGTGTAACCTAATTATCAATATTTTGTTTATCAGTGATTATGTTTCAACTCAAATGAGGTTGGCTCTTTAAATGAAAAGATAAACATATCTTAAGTAACAGTTGACGGCTTAAAGACAGCCTGCTTGCCATTGTAACATGGCAGGCAATTAATCTTGCCTGAGAATGGGTTCAGTTTGGTTTCTGTTTCAACTGGGAGGGAATTTCAACTGTTTCGACTCCCTTCCCCAGTGCGATTATCACATGAATAAAAAATGATCCCTTCTAAATTGCTTTTAAATGGGAAGCTTCTATGTTTGAACTGAAATTAAGCTGTTCAAAGTCCTTTGAAATGGAAATTGATTTATGTTGATTCATTGCCTGTGTAAACAATTAAAAATAGTAAACAATTGCTTTGCTATAACATCAAAAAATGGGTATCCCTGGAGGTTCCTGGAACCAAACGTCGCAGATGGAAAGATTCAACATGTATTGTATATTGCTTTCATATGCTTGACACTATATTACTTATTATTAAATTTAAATCTATTACATATAATTTATTACATATAGGCTGCAATCCTAAAAACACTTTCCTGGGTGTAAGACCCAGTGAACACAAAGGGGGTTACTTTTGAGGCGACATAGTGAGGATTATGCTCATAGGCTCTAACCCTAAGCACACTTTCCTGGGAGTAAGACCCATTGAACACAATGGGGCTTATTTCTGAGTAGACAGGGATAGGATTGTGCCCATAATTTACTAATTACAAGAAGGCTACGTGCTGCACTATCTCAAGGAAAAGGAAGACAATGAAGTTTTTTTTCTACACCTGCAAAACTGTAGCATATCCTTAATTCCTTAATCTTACATTTATTTGCGCACTCTCTCTCTCTTTATATATATATATGTATATATATATATATATGTATGTGTATATATATATATATATATGTATATATATATATATATATATATATATATATATATATATATATATATATATATATATGTATATATATATATATATATATATATATATATATATATATATATATATACACACACACACACACACACACACACATACATATACACACACACACACACAGAGATGTCCCTTGTTATCCACTAAGCTTCCGTTCTGGAACCTCCTGTGGATAAAAAAAATCACTGTATAAAGATATAATGGAAAAATAGGTTTAAACACCCACTTCCAGGTTTCTTGCTCCTCTATTGCACATCTATATATATAAAAGAGAAAAGTCACTGACTCACTGACTCACTCATCACTGACTTACTGACTCACTCATTGATGCATATGCGGTGATGGCATACAGGAGAATTTTACTCCTGCAACGCGGGTATGCTTTTCGCTAGTAGTTGAATAAAGTAGTACCTCAATATCTCCAGGGGTTTGATACTGGGACTGAAAAAATGGAATGAATGCTCACATGACTACCTATCTATAACAGTAGAGAAGTAGTTTTGTAAACTGATTTGCAGTGGCCATTTGTGTTGAGTCAAATCTTTGTATAAAAAAATCAGTGTTTAACAAGGTTGGACCTTGTATTTATGTATATGAAAAAGTATTTTTTCCTTTTGTAATTGTAATTTTTTGCAGGTAAAGCTATATACAAGGCAAGACCTTGTAAAAAAGATGAGTTTGCTTGTAGCAATAAGAAGTGTGTTCCTGTGGAAGTAGAGTGTGATCAGTTTGATGACTGTGGAGATGGCTCGGATGAGCAAGGCTGCAAAACAAGTAAGTTTGATTCAGAAGCTTCCTGCATTTTATTCTTATGGAAGAAAACTATTACCCAGATATACCTCCTGCAGCACAGGATCTGCTTAATCTTATGGCTCTTAAATTAGCACAAACAAAGAATAACCTATTATTTAAAGCTTGTGCAGTGTGACTGGGATCATAATGTCACCATCCAATGTCAACATAATTAATGTCATCAAAGATATATTGCAACAACACCTTTGTGTTGATGATGCATATTGTAATAAAACCAAAACATCCATTCTTCCTTTAACACAGAAGCAGTCTTGGAGGTGCTCAGGAGATCAGCCACAGAGCTATAACCATTCACAGGCAGAATCTTCTAGGGTATGCACATTGACTTTCAAGCACTCAAACTTATGTTAGTATTTTTCTATCAATAGTTTGATGCACAGTATCTCCATGCAATTACCTTTTCAGTGTTTAAAAGCAGGATGGAATTTGCCAATAGAATTGTTACATATGCACTATATTTCATTGAATTTCCCTTTTATGTGACATATCTTTAGAATGTTTTCTCAGTATAGCTCCTGAAATTTGGCAGACTTTCAAAAAGTATATCAGTAGTTCTGTCAGAGATGCTGCAATGAGAGATACTTAGAAAAAATGTACAGAAGCTGCACAACTATCTTCTCACCTTATTCTCACCTTACAATCACATATATTTTACTAGCCATACTTCTGCAATCTTCAGGGCTAACTCAATCAAGTCAAAAATTAATCAAAAACTGTATTAACAACAAGAGGAGCAATAGTATTCCATGGTTTATATAGAAATTATCATTATTTACATGTTCACATAAAGAACAACATCCATTTGATTTCACATTTCTATATCATTTTAGGTCTAACTGAATATAGCTGCGAAAATAATGTGAACCCTTGTGGTGATGATGCATATTGTAATAAAACCAAAACATCTCTTTTCTGTCAGTGTAAGTCTGGATTTCAAAGGAACAGAAGAAACTGGCAATGTGAAGGTATTTCCTTAGCAACAACTTCAAAATCTTTTTGTTCTAAATATGATTAATAAGCATGACAATAAAATAAATGTCAGAAGATGGTCTTCATTGACAATTATTGTGGTTATGGGATGTCAGTTCACTTATGCAAAATTAAATTAACAAACAACTTTTTGCAGTAAGAGTCAAACCATCCATAATATAATTAAAATGTTTTAAGACAATTAGAAACCTCTAGGATTTGATTGGCTCTGTTATGACCCTATTCAACCTATGGAAACAAAACAATTAAATCACAGATAATGAGCTTCTATTGTGACGTTAATATACTGTTGAATTTAGAGCACTGTTTGCTAAAACTATATTAAATGTTTTCTTTGTGCTTTCCTATGATAGGTTGTATCTCCCCAAGAATATTTTTTACATCTTTCTGTTGCACAGATTGAAAAATGAAACATGCTCTCAAAGGCATCTGGGGGGCTGTGGTGAGAGACAGAAAGTCTTTGGCCTGATCTAGTGGAGGCTCTTCTTATGTTCTATATCCATAAAAACCTTGCTAGATTTGGTCCAACAGTGCACCACAACCAGTTTCAAACAACAGTGGCATGCAGGATGGAATAATTGACTATGCTGAAATAATTGGATTTTCTTCCTGTAGATATCAATGAATGTGTGACATTTGGCATCTGTTCTCAATTCTGCACCAATGTGAAAGGATCATACAAATGTACTTGTGAAAAAAATTATATAGAAAGGAATAGCAGCTGCATTGCAAAAGGTAAGCTGTCCCCGATGAATACAGATACTACTATTACTGCTGCTGCTGCTGCTGCTGCTACTACTACTACTACTATTATTTTTATTATGATGATGCACTATTTCACAGTCGCCAGGTGTTTGACTGGAATTGGCTCTATTGTGATTCGGTTCCTATCCAAGGAACTAGGAATCACAAAGATACCATCTCAATATGTGTGAAGTTCTCAGGAGTGCTGCTTTTTGTAACTGGGCAGTTCTGATTTTCTGGAGGTCCATCAAGTTTAGATTTTCCTGGAGACTTAATGGAATTGCTTCAAGAGCACCTATTATTATTGGAATCACAGTGGCTTTCTTTTCCCGGATTCTCTGAATTTCTATCTGCAGGTCCTTTATTATTATTATTATTATTATTATTATTATTATTATTATTATTATTATTATTATTATTATTATTAAAATGTATATCATATATTTCCCATGCTAAGGGAAATGTCCACGATAGCTCACATAGTTCTACAATAAATGTACAGTGTATAACAAAAAATAATATATTAAAAACAAACCAGGCATGTGGTTTGTTCCCTCCCAGGCATATGGGAGGGAAGGTAAACTATTTGAAACAAGCAGCCAGGCATATCACTATTAAAGAGGTATAAAAGGCAGACATCTTTCCATTACACAAATGCCAGAAGAAAAAGACATGTTTTGAACCCTAACCTGAAAGCCATGAGTGAGGATAGTTCTTAATTCCCCCAGAAGCAAACATACAGAACCAAAACTTTTTTTTTCATTACACTTGCTTGATTTGATTAAATGATCTGTGGTTTGCATAATATTATGTTAAAATAGATTTGTTAGTCTTAAGTGACAACAGAATATTTTGTTAGCTTTGTATTGGTGTAGCTAAAAACTGCCAGGTGGAGAACACATTTTGGGGTGTATGTATTTGATATGCTGTAATGGACTCGAATAGTTATCACAGATAAGTCAAGTAATCTGTAGTTCAACCTTTTAAAGCCAATTTTAGATCTGGATGCTGCAGGGCTCCATAAGTGAAAGTGAATGAAAGCAACCCTCGGTGATTATTGAGTCACATTGCTGCCCTTGCCCCTGCCCCACATAGACTTACTTTGGGAGTAAATTTTCCTAGAATTGTGAGAATCACTGGATTACTCCACAATTTTCTGAACTCTGAAATCATCTTGACAAAGTTCCATTAACTTTAGTGCAATTTAAGTTAAAGTAAACTTTAACTTAAACCTTGAGAGTAAATGGGTAAGGCTGCAATCCTAACTTCCATTTAGGCTGGCATAAGTCCTAGCATAATTCTGGGCAGACCTGGGTACCAGAAGGCACTTTTGCCACACTCCTGGGAGGGAGGTTCATAGGGATATGCTGGCATTCCCACACCTTCATGTGAAGATAAGCCTGGTAAGTTAGGCCGGCCTAAATTGGTTAGGATTGCACTCAAAAGTGGTATATTGATTATAAAAGAATTTTTTAAAAGAAATTGTTTCAAGCAGATATGAGCATTTAAAATACATAAAGTCCATTGCTGCTTAGTAGTTGAAATTTACTTTATTTTTGTATTTTATTATAATAATCTCCAGGCTCTGAAGATCAAGTTCTCTACATTGCTAATGACACTGATATCCTGGGTTTTATATATCCATTCAACTACAGTGATGTTCATCAACAGATTGCACACATTGAACATAATTCAAGAATTACTGGAATGGATCTATATTATCAAGGGGAAATGATTATTTGGAGTACTCAGTTTAATCCAGGAGGAATTTTCTACAAAAAGTTCCATGAGGGAGAAAGAAGACAAAGCAGTAATGGTGTGATAGTAAGTAAATCAACATAATATATTTTTCCTGTGTGTGTAAATGGTTATGGCTCTGTCTTATCTTCATGATTTGATGGTGAGTCTTATTCAGCACTTTACCATGCAAACCAGCATTTGATGAGATGTTCCAAAGGTGGGCAGTTTCAAAGCTGGAATGCCCCCGTCTGCTTCTTTCCTGCCCTCCCCTGCTTACTCCCCACTCTCTCCTCACCTTCCCTGGCTCTTTTGCTGGCCTAGAGAGGCCAGTGCAGTGCCTTCCTTAGGCCGACCTACTGAAGGGTATGTTGGCCCAGTAATCATGATGCTCAGGATTTCACTCTGAGTGTTTCTTTCAGCCTGCAATTCTAACCTCCAGTTAGGCTGGCAGTTAGTCCTGTGCTGGCCTGACAGTGTAAAAAAAGTGCCATAAGGCATTTCTGACCCACTCTTGGATGGGTTAGGCCAGTGCACAGGCATACATCAACATCCCCACACCACCACAGGATGATAATAAGCCAGGTGAGTTATGCCAGCCTAAATTGGTTGAACCTCATTTAAATAGTGAGGAATGTTTTCTTATTTTTGAAACATTGCAGGTGTGTGCATATTAAAACAAGAGCTATCTAAATTCCCTCCTGCAGTATTTATCATGTAACTTGAAGATTGAACTGATCTCTCATTTATGAGTCTGTAAATGTCTTCTAAGTACATTGTTACTTTGCTTGCAGTTATTCTGAAAATGTTTCAGCTTCTTATTGGAATGAGATGGTATCACCCACAAGTGAATGTGTACAGTGGTGGGATTCAAATAAATTAACAACAGGTTCTATTCCATTAGTAACTGCTTCTCAGAACCAGGCACTCATTGGCAAAGGGTTCTATAGAACCTGTGAGAACCCCCTAAAGGTATGATATGTGTACCTATAAAATGGAGAGTGGTATTTTAAGGATGGTTCCAGTTAAAAAGTCAACTAAATGAGCTCTTTATCTGATCATGATAAAGATCTGTATAAATTCCAAACAACCAAATTGACTTCAGTCATCAAGGGCCTTGTTAATCATTTTATCCTGTTGCCTGACTGAATTGCAAAAACAAGGAGATTATGCAACAATATTTTAACAGGTCAAAATGCAGGACTTGTAATCTCTTCTCCATTTGGTGAGAGACATCCTACCAAATATGAGCGGAATCTATAATTTAAAAAAACAATAATCCAATTATTGCATCACAGTTAATCACAACAGAATGAGAAACAGGTCTGAACTCTTTGTTCAGTAGTAGTTAAGTTCTAGTACATGAGCTGAGCTAATACCTTGTAGAATTGTTAGCTACTCTCCATGCCCATACATGTTTTTATCTTTCCACATGGGATATGGGTTTCAGACCCTCTTCTTAACAGCACGTACGGGAGCACTTAAGAGACATTTACGTCGACATAGTTATGGCACCACCTAGTAAAAACCTATGGGAAATTCATATTGTAATCCAGACTAAATTGTTCTTACGTCAGAGCAAGGACTCCCCGTGGTTACTCTAGATTGTGCCCATAGAGCAAGATTATTTGTTTGCTGCTTTCTGCCTTGTTACCTCCTCCTAATACATTTTTTTTCACTGTCAGAGGTTTCTAGGCTTCCCCTTTTGTTCTCTTTGCTAGAAAGCCAACAAGCTTTCTGCTGGTTGGATAGAAGGGCACCATAGGCACAGAGGAAGATCTTATGTTGGCAAGGGAAAATGCTGTTGAGTAGCTCAGTTTGGGACAAATGACTCACTAAATTCCTTTTAAGACTCTTTGTAAAAAATTTACCCATGTATGTGCTTCTGAAGCAAATAAAGAAAGCTGTTTAGCCACTGCTATCTATATGATCATTTGTGGTGATCAGAAAAAGCCTGTTTGAAGCAGAATGTACAACTGCTATATGGCTGCTGAGGTGAGATATACAGTAATGAAGTAATTGCTGGAAGGATATTGCCATCTTGACGGTAAAAGCAAGACAGGCACAAAGCAACCAGCAGAAAGCTTGTTGGCTTTCTAGCAGAGAACAAAAAGAGAAAATATCTACAAAGAAAAGGAAATATGTTGCACTGCATGCAAAACATGAAGATTTTGGAGCAGTCCATACCCACATGTGCATACATGCACAAATACACACAAAATGGACTAGAAATCTGGATCTAGCACCTATTTTCAATGTGCTCCCTACAGCTGTTTCCTGAAGCCACATATCTGCTTCCAAAGACATAAATTCTGCTGGTGACTGAGGTTAAACCCCAGAAGAACTTTGTTGACACTGAACTGCAGAGCACATTGATCTTTTAGATTGTTAAGATTAATTCAAGTTTCTAGACCTGAATTTCAATCAATCCTTTGAACTCAGTATTAAAATGCTAGGATTCATATGTGAAAAAATTAACAAACCAAAACCATGCTAAAGAAATGAGTGATGTTCTGAATTTAAAATCTGCTTTCTCCTAGTGCTCGGAATTCAAAAGGCCCAGAGATATTGCGGTTGATTGGATAGCTGGAAACATTTATTGGACGGATCATTCGAGAATGCACTGGTTCAGTTACTATACAACTCACTGGACAAGTTTAAGATATTCCATCAATGTAGGACAGCTAAATGGACCAAACTGCACACGGCTCCTTACAAATATGGCTGGAGAACCATATGCAATTGCTGTAAATCCTCCCAAAGGGTATGTTATTCTGTAGACATATCATAGTCATTCCATTTGTTATCATAGTCATTTGTTATTATAGTCATTCCATTTTGTGTACTATAAGCTTAAAACTTAATTTGTTGTATGTTATAGCTGATGACAAAATGAAATTTGCCTCACTAGAGAATTTAATCAAGTTGCTATGTGTCTGCCTTTGGTTTATTTTGGGTCAAATGGAATTAAATAATTCTTATATGCCATGCCTTCTTTTCCTTTTTCTGAGATTCCATGTTGTATTAGAAATTTACATTCACTCAGACGAAATTGTTGATCTGAGCCCAGGCAGAATTTCAGGCATTGCAGCCAGAGACAAATGCTACACAAACGTGACTTTAGACCCATGTTTCACACCCCATAGGAGCTTGTAGACCATGGAGTGAAAAATTGGAATTGTTATGGATAACATGCAATACACCATGCACACAAAAATACGATTAAATTTGTATTAATTAGAAAATTATTATTTATAGAGAAAACTTGTAGGTTGCTGTTTTTGTTGCCTGGTGTGGCTGCACATGGCATGTTCTTTGCCCTCTCTGTTGGTCTCTGGTCTGTCTTCCAAGTTAGTGCTCCATCAGTGGACTACCAGGGAGGGTGGAGAATGAACTACCCATAGCTGCAGCTGACACATCAGTGCTAGTTAGTTCATTTTCTACCCTGTACTGAGGAGTACGTATCTACTACCAAATGAAGATGCTTCCATAGACTACCAAAAACACTGCTGACCCTTCAGGCAATTACTACAACCATAGCCAGCATTCCAGTCCTACCTGCAGCTGTGGACAGTCCAGTTTCTGTCCTCTCTGGTGGCCCATGAGAGAGAGTGCTTGCTTGGTGAAACACTGGAAAGGATCAAAAGCAATCTTTTTCACCTTACTTCCAGTCCATAGAACATGGCCACCAATTTCATTATGCTACTAAATACTGCCACTTTGAACTACTTAATGGTATATGTTTTGAATTTCCAGCATGATGTATTGGACAGTTATTGGAGATCATTCTCACATAGAAGAAGCAGCAATGGATGGTACTTTGAGGAGGATATTAGTTCAGAAGAACTTACAAAGACCTACAGGTACTCTCTCTCTCTCTCTCTCTCTCCCAGCTTTTCCAAAGTTTAAGGGTGCAATCCTAACCAACTTTCCAGCACTGGCATAAGGGCAATGCAACAACGAGGTAAGGGAATAAACATTGCCTTTCTTTGATGAGGCTTCTGTGACTGTCCCCCAACTATAGGATGCAGCACATGCCATAATGGGACAGGTAAGCCGGTGCTCAAAGGTTGATTAGGATTGTGCCCTAAATGACTTTTATTTTATTTTTCAGAAAATATTTATTACATATGTTTATTTTAAAACTTATAATTCTATAATAATTATATATTCTAAGAAATACTTATATTTTCATGTGTTCTAATTCTTCTGGAATAATTGAGTCATATTCTTCACATTTAAAAAGCTAATAAAGTCACAGGCAGCACAATCCTAACTTGTGCTGGAGCAGGCAGGTTAGCATGCCTGTGCTGTATCTAGCGCGAGTGTGGGGATGCTGTTGAATTACCACAGATAAGGGGAAACTTTTCCATTCCTCCAGGCAGGGCTGCAGCAGTCCCAACAGGTCTACTCAATTCTGCACCCCTAGGGCTGGATTTAGGTTTGATGAGGCCCTAAGCTATTGAAGGTAAAGGGGCCCCTTATATGTCCAGCTGTCCTTAGTCAACAACAAATTGTTACTGTTTTTTGTGTTGAATATAGGCTATATGGTAATTTATGGACCTAATAGGTATTTAAAAGCATTTGCACATAACAAAATATGTATTTTATCAAAGTAATTGTTGATCTGAAATACAATTTAAATTTTTTGGGGCCAGGGCTCCAAGAGAGTGGGGCCCTAAGCTATAGCTTGTTTAGCTTATACATAAATCTGGCACTGTGCACTCCCTTTGGAAGAGGCAAACAACCAATTAGATGAGAACATACAAAGGCTGTTCTGCACCATTCAGGTATCAGAGATGGGATCTGGCAAAGGAATTGGTCCCAGCCCTGCCTTACACTCCCTGGCTGCCTGCCCCAGGACCACAATCCTCAGCCCTCCCCCACTCAGAAGGCTGTTCTCCAGTTTCCTCCTCACCCTCCTCTGCCACCTCTAAACCTCTGTGCTGGCCAAGATAGGCTAGCACAACATACTATTTTCCTGGTGAGTTTGTTGATGCAGGTAGACCAGTGTATAGGTGCAATCCTAAGCATGTATACTCAGAAGTAAGTCCCATTCTGTTCTATGGGACTTACTCTTAGGAAAGTGTGTTTAGGATTGCAGCCTATGTCTCTGTGTTGGTATAACTCCTTGAACAATGTCACAGAAGTGCTTTACAAAATTTTTATAAGACACCTGGGCCAACACAAATGAAGGGGCCAGCACTCTTGGGCCTCTTATTTCTTCTGCTATCCTTACACTTCTTGGTCCTATGCCAGCAAATACCTGGCAGCGGTGGAAGGAAGCCCTCTCTGGCACTCACACAACAGCTATCTAACAACTTTAATCAACATTCAGTAGAAAGGTAAATGGGCTGCTGAATGCCCAGATACAAGCAGTTACGTAGATGACCCTACATGAAAGGTGCCAGGTTTTGACCTACCTCGCCAGCACTAGTCAACTCTGAACAGGATCTGTACTCAACATGGTGTCTGCTGGGACTCACTGTATCTTGTGTCTACTCCTCAGTGTGACTGTGGTGCTCCTTGACAAAATATTCATCACCTTTTGTCCAAGTGTCCATCAAGGGCTTACACCAACCCAATGTCTGATTTTTTTCAATATACAGTGGTACCTCACGTAACAAATTTAATTTGTTCCAGAGGCAAGTTTGTTACATGAAACGTTCTTTACGTGAAGCGGATTTTCCCATAGGAAATAATGGAAACTCAGATGATTGGTTCCATAACCCAAAAAATATTCATATAAAAATATTAACTGGATGTAAAAATGACAAAAACTGGAATTGAATTCAAAACATACATTCAATGTGCATGATCCTATGAAGTCTATTAGGCTGCAATCCTAAATACACTTTCCTGGAAGTAAGCCCCATTTAACACAATAGGGCTTATTTCATGGTAGACATGGTTAGGAGTCTGCAATCAAAGACACTTTCTTCTGCAGTCCAAGACACCTTCAAAGTGTCTCCCCACTTTCTCCTTCTCTTCATCCTGAGCCTCTCTCTCTCCCCTGCTCTCTTCTGGCTAGCCCTGAGCTGCTTCCCTCTTCTCCACTGCTCTTCTCTCCCTCTGCCCAGCAGATACCCAGCCACAGGAGAAACAGCATGAAGTCTTGCTTTCGCTATGGGCAGGCTCAGTAGGCAGCCCTGATGCTTTTTAAAAGGGGTGCCGGCCAGCGTGTCTGCCACAACTGCCAACGAGTTTGTTTGTTACGTGAAGCACAGTTTGTTACGTGAAGCAGAATCCTAGAGAAATTTTTGTTTGTTACGTGAAACATACTTTACGTGAGGCGTTTGTTACGGGAGGTACTACTGTACAGTCAGTGGTGGGCTCCAGCAGATTCGCACCTACTCTATAGAACCGGTTGTTAACGAGAGCTAGGACATATAAAGTTTAAAAATATCCATTTAAAAGTGGCTTCCAGATGGGCAGAGAACCGGTTGTTAATTTTCTTTGAGCCCATCACTGTGTACAGTGGTATCTCGTAAGACAAATGCTTTGTAAGAAGTATGCCTTGTAAGACAAACTAAAATTTCTAAGGAATTCTACTTTGTAAGACAAACAGTGCCTTGTAAGATGAACAGTTTTGGCAGAGTCTGGCAAATATTTTTACAACAAAAATTTGTTGTAAAACAAAAAAATTGATGGATCTGCATTGTGAGCAACAGCAAGAGGTTCTGGAAGAGATCTCATCTGCTGAGGAGGAGGAGAATAAGGAGGAGGAATCCCTCACATGAGATTAAAGACATTGTTAACATCGGGAAATTGTGCAATATTTTCTAGAAAAGCACCACACAAATAAGGCTGCAGCAGTGTGATTGATGAATCTGTTTAAGGACAATGCAATATCACATTTCTGAGAAATTCTCAAAAGGAGACAAAAGCAAGTGTTTTTGAAGATTCCTTGTTAAAGTTGCTCAAAAAGACACCAAAAGAGTGTCTTTTGGTGAGGATTACAGGACAATCCAGAGCAACTAATCTGTCCACATAAGAGCCCTTAGGATGCCCTATCTAACACTAGGTTGGAGCAACTGCAAGATGCTCCAGCCCAGTTACTCTGAAGGAGGCTTAGGGCAGAGCAAGGCAAGATAGGGTGCCCTAAGAGAGGTGGACCTGCTCTGCCCTAACTGGGGCAGCCTAAGCTCAGGAGAGGCAAGTTGAGGGCATGTTTAGCATTGCCTAGGGCAGAACAGTTATTCTGTATCCAGAGCCTGTTTCCAAGGCAGAAATGCCCTCTTCCAGCCCTCAGAGTTATACCACCTCAGGAGCAGGTATAGTAATGAGTAGACCCATAGGGGTCCATGATAAGACCCGAGTAAGAATGGCAGTGTTGACTAAAAATCTGAGTTCTTGGCCACCCTAGCTGCAACCCCTTCCTCTCAACCTCAGGATATGGAACAAACTACGGCTGCCCACAAACCTCAGGATACAGCAGGCCACTCCAAGAAGCCCCTTGTATTCACTGTAGAATGTACTGGCATCTCATCAGGGACTCCTTATAAGGCAGGCACCCAGTGGCGTCACCAGACTGGTGCGGCTGGTGTGGGCTGCATTGGGTGATTCGCTCCGTATGGGGTGATGTGCCAGAGGAGTTTGACTGTCCTTTGGCAGGCCCCGGGCGTCAGCACCCCCGTTCAGGTCTGCTCCAAGGCAGAGCAGCAGCCAGAAGCTGCCACTTGTCTGAGGAGCTAGCCTAAACGGCCATCTGAGGTGCACTGCACAGAAACACACTGAGCATGCCGAACAGCTTCAGAGGAGACTTCCTTAGAGCAGAGAAAGTCCGCGCCTCTGCACAGCCATTTGGCCTCACTCAGGAGGCGGAGCGGCAGCCAAATGGCTTCAGAAAGAGTACGGCACAGGCACCAACTCTGACGCCTGCATAGTCTCCCCCGAAGCCAAAAGGCTTTATAAAAGTACTGCGCAGGCCCCATCTCTGACACCTGCGCAGTACTCTTTCTGAAGCCAGTTGGCTTCAGAAACAACTGCGCAGGCGCCAACTTTGGTGACTGCGCAGTCCAGGTAGGGGGGGGCACGCATCCCAGGGATGACGCACAGACTTCCGTACCAGGTGATGTGCAGAGTCATGTCACCACTGTAGGCACCACAGCTGTTCCTTGTTCAGTGTGATCTGAGGGGTGTCTCCTCAGGAGCAAGTCTTCCCCTTGTGTCAATTACTTAGCATGCTCTGGAGAGTTAGGGCAGCCCAGGCTTCCTGACTCTCTGGATGCAGCATAACTTTCTGCTCTGGATACAGAATAGTTAGGAGAGTGCAGTTAGGTCAGAGCAGGCTGAATTTGCTCTGGATTATGTCCTTAGTCATCCTTGGCCATAAAGGTTTTTCTTTTCTGTTTTACTGTACAGGATATTACAATGTTTTTTATTAATATTACATGGGCTGTGGGTGGCGCAAGTGGTTAAGACACTGTGCCTGTTAACCAGAAGGCCAGGGTTCAAGACCCAGATCCCCACAAGATAGGGTAAGCACCTATTGTTAGCCCAGCTCTGCTACGCAACTGGAACCAATCATATTGGCTCTGCCGTTCCATTGGACGCATACAGCATTGAGCACGATACCATAGGCTTTTGAGACTGATGGATGCCAATACTTTATACTAATACATTAATTGTGTCCTGTATTATATTACAATGTTTTGAATTCAATTACAGTATTTTGTCATCATTTTTACATACAGTTAATTTTTTTATATGAATATTTTGGGTTGTGGAACCAATCTTGTGAGTTTCCATTTTTTTCCTATTGGAAAATCTGCTTGTAAGAAGAACACTTTGTAAGACAAACATGCCTCTGGAACGAATTATGTTCTTCCTACAAGGCACTACTTTATGTCATTGAAGGGCTAGGTGGACTGGATATTCCATAAATGCATATATTTGTCATATGCTAAATAAAGACCACACCTGGAGTACTATGTGAAGTTCTGAGTAGTCCATGTCAGGAAAAAGGTAGCAAAACTGGAGTGGATTCATAGAAGACTGATTGGAAGGATAAGAAGACTGGAGAACAAGCCTGTGTGTGTGTGTGTGTGTGTGTGTGTGTGTGTGTGTGTGTGTGTGTGTGTGTATTAATTATTGCTGTTCTTACTTAGACTTCTCATCACTGGTAGATCAACAATAAATATGATTCAGTGTATTTATTATGAGTTTACATAACATTACATAGCATTGTCAATGCCTCTATCATAGGCTGCATTGATACTATGTAAGGTACTATAGAATACATAGATAAGAACTGTTTCCCCTCACTTGCCTCTGAATTTTACTGAGCACTAAATGAGCTTTCTATAATTGCCATTACAGTCACAGTCCTATTCCAGGAAATATAAACTGATGTCAGGCAAATTGTTCCTACATAAGGGTTATATCACCATTGGAAAATGTATTAGCTATTCTGTTGTGAAAAAAAATGCGGTAAGAGGTAGCTCATTTACAGCCAAATTCAGAGTAACTACGTGAGCACGTAAGAGACAATACATGCACCCATAGTTACTGCACCACCTAGTGAAAACCTGTGGGAAATTTATATTGCAATCCAGAGCAAATTATTCTTACACTGGAGCAAGGACTCCCCATAGTTACACTGGATTTTGCCCTAAGTAACTGAAGTTGGATCCTGACATACGTATCTTGCATCAGTTACACAATTGCTGCTGGTATGAAGAGATATTATTTATATGGAATGGATTTATTCTGTAGAAATGCAGGTAGTTGGGGATTTTTATTACCATGTTGGTGAATGAATATTAGGATCCACATAATAGAACATTCAGACTGGCCTGCATAAGCTCATATTAATCAACCTTACAAGCAGTAATCTATTCTAACACCCTTTATGTTGTGTCTGTGAAGCAGTGTTTGCTCTGGGAAAGCAGGAGTTTTTTCTTACTATTTTTATTTCTTAAAATAAAATATAAAAGGTTTGATTTCTTTTTTCCCTAATATATTTATTTATTGCAGGTCTTGTAGTTGACCACTTCAGTCAACGATTATTCTGGGCTGATTTTGAATTATCTGTAATTGGTAGCGTTCTTTTTGATGGCTCTGATTCAGTAATATGTGTGAGCAGTAAGCAAGGTATGTATATTTTTGAATAAAGTGGCCATAGAAACTGTATGTCCACACAAACTAAAAGTTTCTGAAAAAATGCTTAGGGATTGCTGCTTTAAAACTTATTTTTTATTTTTACTGCAATCCTAAGTACACTTTCCTAAGAGTAAGTACTGTTGAACACAATGGGACTTACTTCTGAGTAGATATGCTTAGGATTGCACTGTTAATCATATAGAGGAGTGGTGCTCAAAGTCCAACCACTGTGCACAAGGAATGTGTTCCCCAGCACAGCCAGTTCTGCCAGTTGCCAGCTGCCAGTTCCAAGATTGGGATAATACAGCACTCTGGCCCATCTCATCAATAATGCAATCCTCCCCAGTTGTCAAAGAAAATGTACTGAGCCCTATGGAAAGAAAATTACAGTGCAACCCTAAACCCTTTAGGCTGGAACAAGTCCCTTGTGCTGACCTAGCATTTATACGCCACTTATAAACCACTTCCAGGGGCACAGTCATGCACTGTCCTCACCAAGCCACTATGAGAACGGGGAGACAGGTGAGTTTGGCTGGCCTAAATTGGTTAGGATTGCACCCTGGGCCACATGTGCATGATTCGTCATGAATATATTAATGTTCCTTATCAAATGCCAAGCTGTGGTGACTGCATCAGAATAGCTCCAAATCAATGAACAACAACAAACTTCAGAACTAAATCCTTTCCACCATAGAAAAAATGATAAAAACAGATGCTTGTGCAGCTAGCAAAACATAACTTTTAAATTTAGGGTACATAAAGCTAAATGGGTATTGCATCCTGATGCTTAAAGGTTTGGGAACCACTACACTAGAGGTTTGACTTGTACTTTACTAGCAAGTTGATACTTAATAAAATGTTGCTTTATTTAACCAATGATAGCTTTCAATGTTATAAAATAGTACACTTTTATTTGTTGATACTTAAATGAAACATTATAGCAGCATTTTTTTCTTTTATAATGCTAGGGTTACTCCACCCTCATAGAATTGATATATTTGAGAATTATATTTATGGAGCAGGACCTAAAAATGGAGCATTTAAAGTACAAAAATTTGGTCATAGCTCAGTCGAATACCTCAATTTGGAAATTGATAAAACAAAAAGTGCCTTGATTTCACAGCGCTATAAACAAACATACTGTAAGTATATTTTGTAACTTTCAAAATGTTTTAAAGTTTTTTTTAGTTTTATAATGGTATCTGGTATAATTCATCTATCTTTTCTTACACACACACACAAACACACACAGAGAGAGAGAGAGAGAGAGAGAGAGAGGGAGAGAGAGCATAAAGGCTATTTGTGCATACAAATTCCAGTTGGAATTCTTATCCAGGAGTACAGTGGCAAAAGAGGGAAGGTGAGAATAAGAAACAAACTCTAGTATCAATGGCAGGTCAGCAGAAGGCTTGCTTTACAGTGTATTTGCCATTAGCCAGTTTCCAAATCTGTAACTCTTTGGTGGAGGGGATGGCAGCACAAAGCCTAGGTGCACTGGTGGAAAGAGAGAGCCTTCCCACTGATGCTGTTGGAGCAGAAGAGGCCTGTCAGAGCAGCTAAGTCCAGTGCAGGGGTGGGGGAGAGCTGGATGGGGAAGAGATGGGGCAGCAACAGGTAGATGGTGCCCAGGAGGGGGCAAGATTAGCAGTGCCTGCACACACTGAATCCTAAGGCTTTATCTAGGTCTAATCTACCTGCAAGAATCAATAAGGACCTGTACCACCATTATTGTGAGCAGCAATATTGCTTGTACCAGTAGTATCACTAACACAGGTCCTAATTGATCTGTTGTGGCTACTAAGGCTTATCCTGGGGTAGGGACAAAAGCCACCTTAACCCAAGCAGTCCAAAATCCCTACTGTTTAGCCCTCTCCAACACTGCAGAATCTTCATACAATAATTTAGATTGGATTGGGATGGCCATCTGAAGACTTTGCTAACTATGTTTTATGTAGTACCCAATTTTTAAAAAAAATCATTTTGTATGAAAGAAGAAAAAATTACAAATACAAACAAAACACACAATTGCAAACAGAAATTGAGATATATAGTGGCACCCTTGTAAGACAGATAACTTGTAAGAAGACCACTTTGTAAGACAAACTAACATTTCTAAGAAATTTTGCTTTGTAAGGCAAACAGTGTTTTGTAAGAAAAACAGTTTTGGCATTGTTTGACAAATAGTTTTACAAGGAAAATTTGTTGTAAAACGAACAAATTGATGGATCTGCATCATGAGTAACAGCCAGAGGTTATGGAGGAAATCTCATCTGTAGGGGGGGAGAAGAATAAGGAGGAGGAATCTCTCACATCAAATGAGATGAAGGACCTTTGTAAACATTGGGAAATTGTTCAAAATTTTATAGAAAAGCACCACCCAAATAAGGCTGTAGCATTGCGAGCAATGAATCTGTTTAATGACAATGCAATTCACATTTTTGTGAAATCCTCAAAAGGAGACAAAAGCAAGTGTAATTAGAAGGTTCCTTGTTAAAGATTCTCAATAAGACACCAGTGACTCAGTGAAAATTAGTCACCCTTGGCTATAAAGACTTTTCTGTTTTACTGTACAGTATATTACAGTGTTTTTATTAATATTACAGTAATTGTGTTCTGTATTATATTGCATTATTTTGAATTCGATTACAGTGTTTTTTCATCATTTTTACATGGAGTTAATATTTTTATATGAATATTTTTGGGTTATGAAACCAATAATCTCAGTTACCATTATTTCCTGTGGGAAAATCCGCTTTGTATAAAGAATGCTTTGTAAGACAAACATGCTTCCAGAACAAATTATATTCTTACAAGACACCACTGTAGGCCTCAGTGTTTTTAAGACCTTATACAATGTGTGTGTTTACAAAAAGGGGGTGGAACTTATAAGAATATTTAGAAAACCAATTGCATATTTCACATATTAAATCTTAGTGTTTACACTAACCTGACTGAAATTAAGAGGACTTAAAAGTTCCTAACATTGCTTAGATTTTGCTCTAAGAAAACAATACACTGACCCTTCATAGTTCTGCACCACTTTTTCTTATTTTCTATATCATATTCTTTATCTTACTTACTATATCACAGATATTTCAGATCATATTAATTATCATATATAATTTATGTTGTTAATTGATTATGGCAATTAAAATGACAATATAAGATTTTTTGTAGATAATGTTCATTGAAAATGTTTTCATTTAAGACTTTTAGAATATACTGTATAAGCATATATAAATTCACTGAGATTTGCTCAGATCTTGCTAAATGGTTTATTCTTTTAGTTCAGAATTAATCCATTCCATACCCTTATTTTTTTCTTCTCCTTTCAGCACTCAATCCTTGCTTGGGGTTAACTTGCGAGTTCCTGTGTCTACTCAATCCTACAGGCGCAGCTTGTGTGTGTCCAGAAGGAAAGTCATTTTTTAATGGAACATGCAATGATTTGAGCATTGTAGGTGGGTATTATAATTTTACTCAAGTAATAACTAGAGGTGTTTATTTCCAGTAAATAAGATTTACAGCCAGGCAGCCTAATCTTTTGCTTCTGAACTCCCAAGACTGCAGTGGTGCCAAAATGGCCACTGCTGCATCCAGCAGGGCTGGGAAGCTTTGCCAGATATCTCTGGGGTTAGAGAGCTTATTTTTCCTTTGCCCTGTGAACCTAAGACCAGGCTGGCCTCCCATATCTCATTGGCTCTGTGCTAGCTATTGAGGGGGCACAGAATGAAGGAGACAGGTATCATGTCTCCCATGCCAAGACGTGGCATGTTATTCTTCTGTTATTTCTGTCTCCTTCACCTAGCTCCCATCTCCGCCTTGCCTTCTTCCCACTCTCTCCTGTCCTAGAATGTCACTACTTCACCCCCATCCCACGTCACTAGCCCCAGGCAACATTTGACCTGCAACTGCCCAGCACTGATTCAGTGTAGGCTCATGCTGAGCCGGCTGCGGCACTGGCCCAAAGGCCAGTGTTGCTGGTGTGCATTATGGCATATTTGCAACGCAGAACATCTGTTCTGGGCTCACACAGTCCTAATAGGATCAGGCCCTAAGTCTTACTGAACACAGTGGGCCTTTATAAAACATCATTTTCAAAGTCCTCTAGTAATAACAGTAAATAAGGATAAAATTGACTGTATGCTTGTTTGAGTCCTTTTAATGAACAGCCAATAGAAGAAGCTTTCAGAATTCTGTGTTCTGGCTTATGGCTAGAGACCATAACCAGAAGAGCATCTAGAACAACGTTTTATACTACATATGGATATGCAAAAGTTTTGCCACATTTTGGGTACCCATAAATGTAGTAGTATGAAGCTGATCTTCCACAGTGTTAGCATTCCCTTTATTTGAGTATTGGATAATGTCTTGCTTCATTTTCTTTCAGTTCCAGTATTAACAATTATAGGAATTTGATCTGTATGTTTATGCTTTAAGTACAGATGATACATGTAAATTGACATGTGAAAATGGAGGAAGATGTGTTATAAATGAGAAGGGTGATCCAAGATGTTACTGTTGGCCAAGTTATTCAGGGGAAAGATGTGAGATGAACCACTGTAGTAATTACTGTCAGAATGGAGGAACTTGTGTAGCTTCTGTTCTTGGTAAGTACTTAAATCCATTTTTCAGTGAAAAAAATGTATTTTAAAAATAATAATAATGAAGCATTGAAACCAGTGTGACATACAGTGCAATCCTAACCATATCTACTCAAAAGTAAGTCCCATTATGTTCAATAGTAGTTACTCCCAGGAAAGCATGGTTAGGATTGCAGCCATATTCTTATTCCAGGACGGTATGTGTTGAATTATTAAAATTAGATATGCAAAGCACACATTTTTGTATATGTATATTGTATGCATATTACATGGTTTTGGTTAATGTGAGAAGAGAAAGAAATACACACAAAAAAAGGATTTTTCCCCATATATTTTGTCATCAATCCTCCTCCCCCATTTTGCAATAATTGTGAGACTGCAGAACTTGTATACTCAGCTGTGACTTTGGAAGATGGGAATTTACAGATATTTTTCCACTTTGCCAATAATCAGGTTAACGGAAAAAGTAAAAGTTCCACAAATGCTATTGCAGTTGGGGGTGTATGGTTTGGGACAGGTTATTTGACATACCCCCTAATTCAGAGTAACTATGGGAGCACGTAAGAGACATTACATACAGGTTATTGTACCTCCTAGCGCAATTCCAATTCATAGATTCCAATTCATATTGGAATCCAGAGTAAATTGTTCTTACACCGGAGCAAGGACTCCCTGTAGTTACTCTGGATTTTGCCCATAATTAATATTCTTAATCATGTAGTAATAATGTAATGGGGCCAGCCCGTTAATGGGCTGGCCCTTTTGCCTCCCCCAGCCGGGATGGTCTGGCCGGAGGAGATGCTCGCAGCCTATTGGCTGCTATGGCCAGGGGGCGGCGCTGGAGGGACACTGTATGTGTGCTGCCGGCAGTGTCCCTCCAGTCTTCGCCGGAGAGTCGTCCCCACCCTCCCTCCCTTGTGCAGTTTAAGCTTTGCTGGTCGCATTTTGGGCCGGGTAGGAATTTTTGGGGTCCCTGCTGATTGGCTCTTGCCGGGACTCTTTTTTGCCTACCCTAAACTGTAATAGTGGTGAGGGAGGTTTAAATAGGTCACTTTATGGCAGGTGTCGTGCTGGAGTAGGCAGGATAGGCCTTCGGTGACTGCCTGAGACAGCAGGGTCAGTGCTACGCATCCCTTGCCTATTGGTACCAGACCGGACGTAGGTCGGGATGGCTAGCCCTGTACCTGGGAAGTTAGGCTTGGTTCGGCCGGGCATTAATTCGGGTGTACCGAGTGTTCAGCTGCTTTGATTGACCAAGCGCCCAGCTGTCTCGACCTTCGGGTTGGTGTTGATGGGTACCCTTGCGAGGGTGACACCTGAGCCAGGCTTTCGCCATCCCTTATTTTTTAGCTACCAGCACGACAAGTTAGCAGCCCCTTTTGTTGGGTTTTAAATATGTTATATTTTAATAAAGTGGCCATCAAATCCAGCATCTGTCTCCGGCTCTTTATTCTCGGCGTGGGGGGTAATGAATGAGGCTGCAATCCTAAACCTCAGTTAGGCTGGCATAACTTCTGGCACATGTCCTGTGCTAGCCTGGGGATCTCACAAAAGTGCCATAAGGCACCATCATGCCACTCCTGGGGTTTAGGCCAGTGCACAAAAATGCACCGGCTTCCCAACACCACCACAGGAACAGGGAGACAGGTGACTTATGCTGGCCTAAATTGGTTAGGACTGCACCTTGAATAATATAATGTAATGAACAAAACTGCAAATTATTAGTCATTGTGTTTTTTTAATTGTGTTTAAAAAAAGACTTGTTGAACCTTGTGGGTTTAAGATCCTCATTATCTGGACATAACTGTAAATTTGTAAAACAAATCCCTCTGGCAATTCACAGATTCCCTCATTATTGGTTTACTTACAGTTAAGCTTTTTTGCCTTTTGGCAACTTCGTATGTGGACATTGTGTAAGTAGTGTTTGGGGCAGCCTTAATTAACACATATAAATTAATGACAGCTGCATTGAACTATAACAACTGAACAAAGAAAATGTCATCAGTTAATTAAAAGCTTATATTTGAGATGCATAATTAAAACTTCAGCTACAGTACTGATTGTTTTGAAGAAAAAGAAACTTTACAAGGATTTAAAACAAATAATTAAGAGCAACAGTAGAACTTTTTGAAACATATAACAATTGGATTAGCCTTCCATTGTTTGATTTTATTATTGTTACTTTTTATATTTTATAATAAAAATAATATAATATATTATAATATATATTTTATAATAAAATATTACTGTGATTATAATTATTAGACATTATTATATAATTATTATTAAATTGACAACATTCCTACCATTCTATACTGTGGGCATAGAATATTTATATGCCCGGTGCTATCTCCTGCTAAGTTAAATAACATGCCATCTCACCAACAGGAGTGATCAGCCTGAAGGAAGTACAGTAAGAAAAAAAATTCATCAAACCAAAAATATCTCTCCAGGAGATGTTCTCATCTGAGGGTTTTTGTTGTTGTTAGTTACCTATCTCCCTAACCTAAGTTTGCTATATGTCCTAAAAAACAGGGACAATCCTGGTTTTGTGTTCACTTACTGACAAATGAGACAGAGGGTCCTGTCCGGATTTTGTGGAAGAGAATTATGGCAACGTTACCCTAAATCAATAGCTCCTTATTTAAGATAATGGCTGCAATCCTAAAGACACTTTCCTGGGAGTAAGACCATTTGAGCACAATGGGGAATACTTTTGAGTAGACATGGTTAGGACTGTGCTCTCAGTATATCTTGAGGTTTGCAGGAACCTAAACTTATTAGATCTGGGGTCTCTAAATTTTTTGGCAGTTGGGCCACATTGTCTTTCTGAAACTGTGTAAAGAAGAAGAAAAAGAATTGATTTACTTTTCAGATTTGGATTATTGACGGAAATTGTAAATGAATGCATTCAAATTAGTTCATAAACACCTTCCAACACAGAAAGAGAGGGTGATTTTTTTCAAACCAGTTGTTAAGCACTTTCATAGACAAAGAGGGGAGCTGAATGCAGCTCCACCAGAACTCCCTTCGCCTCTGCAGGATTACAAGACTTGCTTGAGAGCCATATGAAGGTGGCTTGCTGAGGACTGGTTGGGGGCACAAAAGGCCCCAGGGCTGGGGTTTGGAGATCCCTGCATTAGATGAAGATAATTGACTGTGATTTTAGGTCTTTCCTATAAGCATCTTTCCTGACAGAATCTGCCAAAATATCAATTGAAAATACTTCTATTTTAAAGTAATCTTCCTCAGTAAATGAGATCTGAATTAACCCTTTCAAAAGTTAATATTATATTAAAAATAAATATAAGCAATAAAATAATTTTTTTATAAATAAATAAGACACATTTCAAGAATCACTCAAGAATGTCATGCCATTCCTGTGAATGCTGCAAATAGAAAATAGGGGACTATTACAATAGACCTTCACTCAATTTTTTTTATCCACATTAATGATCTGCAATAAGTTTTCAAAGGAAAAATCAGTAAATTGAATGGAACATTATTAGAAAAATGAAATGAAAATGAAAACTGAAAAGCAAATGAAAAGGTAGCATTTTATTTTAAAGGCTTACAATTTTGTAAGTAAATTATAAAGACCGCTATCCTTTATAATTTAGGATGGTCTAACTTACCTAGCCTATCCTTCTGTTATTGTATGGGGATGTCATCATATTTCTATGTACTGGCACTTTTGTGATACCCCCAGATCACTACATGACTTATGCCAGGACTTATGCTGGTCTTAGTGGAGGTTAGGATTGTTATATTTCTGCTCATGTTTTGAAGCCAAATAGTCCATTTTTAGTAAATACTGTATGCTAAAATGACAATATAAATTATAAAATATTTTGTGATCTATAAATACATTAATGGATCTTTTTTCAAATGTTCTGATTTTCAGCTGAACCACATATTTAGTTTTACCATACAATGTATTTTATTTTTTGTCTTTCAGGAAGACCTACGTGCAGCTGTGCTCTGGGTTTTACAGGTCCAAACTGCAATAAAACAGTTTGTGATAATTTTTGTCAAAATGAAGGAACCTGCAGTGTCACTGCTGGAAATCAGCCACATTGTCATTGTCTGTCTGAATATACTGGTGACAGATGCCAATACTGTGAGTAGAAGGAAGAACAAGTTTCGTAGGATGCAAACCTAACCTAGGCTGGCATAACTCATTGGTCTTCCCATTCCCATGGTGATGTAGGGAGGGAAGCGCATGTCTGTGCACTGGCCTAACTCTCCCCCAGGGGTGGCACAGAAGTATCATACAGCACTTTTGTGACACCCCCAGGTCAACACAGGACTTATGCCGGGGCCTAGCCCAACCTAACTGGAGATTAGGATTTCAGCCATATTTAAAGTTTTCTGTACTCAAAATTTTAAAAACAACCTGAATTAAATGCATTTTCAGTTTAAATAAATGCATATAAAACTCACTTCTTTTACTGCCTGATCTAATTTTCCCTGCCATAGCTTGCAGCTGTGTCCAAATGAGCTGTACTATGTGCAGGGTAGGGGGAGATCACATGGCTTGGAAGAGGGAAGGAATGTTTTTCTCCCTATCGCTGCATAAATGAAATTACAAGACACTTGTTTCAGGAGATGAAAAATATGGCAGGCCTAAACAACCTAATTAAGAGTCAAGATATTACCTTGTTGACAAAGGTTTAGGTAGTCAAAGCTGTGGTTTTTACAGTAGTAGTGTATGGCTATGAGAGTTGGACCATAAAGAAGCCTTTGTGCTGAAGAATAGATGCCTTTGAATTATGGTGTTGGAGAAGACTCTTGGGAGTCTCTTGGACTGCAAGGATATCAAATCTGTCAACCCCACTAGAGCAATAGACAGGTTCTTTGCTTTGAATCAATCTCTGGAGATAGAGGAGCTACCCTGCTGTCCCACTTCAACCTTACATCATAGCAAAGTTAAATATCCAATTCCTGTGGCTATTTTTATATTTGTTGCCTTCTGTCTTCCACCTCATTCCATCCCATCTCATTATTGCTCAGAGGGGAAGGGTTGCCTGTTTCGAAAATCATATGGAAAAGCTTTGTTATTTGAGGCCATAAGGGCAGTGCTTTTCAAACAGAGGGGTTGTGACCTACCTGCTCATGTAAAAGTGCGGCTATCCCTTTAAGGGCAGGGAATAAATAGCATCAGAGAGATGTCATCAGGATCACTTTCCTGCTAGAAAATTGGGGGCTGCTTTGCTTACCCCCCACCCAGGCTTAAAATGTGAAATGTGAAAGATTTTGGTAAAAGTTTAAAAAGTGAAAGTTTTTTATGACAGTTTTGATTAAGGCTTGAGGCTTGAATGACGCCAAAACTTTCATTTTTCCAAGCTCAGGGGTGGGGGTCTGCAAAGCAATCTGCAGACCCCTCCCAAAGACTACTGCACAGACTGGCAGGATCTGAGGAGTGCAGAAAATCACCCCCCATTACCTTGCAGGGGCATGATCCAAAGCATCATGTCATTGCCCCAGCTCCTGTCCTGCAAACATTTACTCTCTCCCTACGTTTGGGTACCACTGCCCAACTGCCCAGTTTGTGATGTCCATATTTTGCCAGGTTGGAAGACAGCAGTTTCTCAAATATGGCAGCAACTGAATGGAAGCATCTGTTGAATATCAGTACCAAATCCATTCCACTTGCTCCTTATCCAGAAGTTCATCAGTCTTTGTATCCTTTCCCATTTCATCATTCTCTAGGTTCTCCATGGTGACTTGTGTGGATCAGGGAGACTTGTGTGGATCAGGGAGACTTGTGTGGAAATGGTTTGGTGGTTCATCATTGGCCCATGCAGCTGTGGTTTCCTGATCTAATAAGCTATATATAGTCCAAGAATGTTGGTAGCTCCCATTGGTAGTGAATCTGCTAATGTAGAATTAGTATTTCATCCCAGCTTTGCCCTACTCAAATGGTTCTTGTGTACTTTAAATGGAATATTAACTGAAATAAAAAGAATGCATTTCCAGATGGGAAACTATGGAAGTCAAATCTTTGAATAGAAAGACAGCAATGATTCTGTTTCTCAGGTATTAAATAAACTGGATAGATGCCAAAATAACTTACAGTGGGTATTTTAAAACAATATACAATATAAATCATGCACAGACAGGCACACATATTAAGAAAACATATTTACTCAAGACTTATCCAAAGCCACAACAAATTGTTTCTAGTTGACTGCTTCTGCAAACATCAGTTTTTTTTAAATAATTCATTTAAATGTAAATTTAAGAGTACTTTCTACACTGTTGATGATTAGATCTGAAAGTCTGCTGACTCATATTTCTGATCGACTAAATACCTTAATGAACAAAGTAAGAGGAAAAAAGAGGAATATTTCTTAAGCTCTCCAGGACCTTGAGGGTTAGGTAATTTTGTAATGGGCAAGAGTTATCTAGACGTATATTGTATTAGATTGGATAATAGTGGAGAAATGACACCTCTAAATCAGAATAAGTACTGCTTTCTTCTAACTAACACATCAGCAACATGATATTTATGCAATGTTCTTACCTTGGTGTTCTGCATCTACTATTTTAGTAACCATTATCACAAACTCCACCATGTAGGCAAGCAGCAGTTTCCCATTTCAGAAAGAGAGACCTAAGATTCTAATCATATGCATATTTGGTGCATTCTTCAGGCAGGTGCATTTTTCTAATTCACACAGAAGCACCATATGGGCTAGTGGTGGAAGATATCCTGGCACCATGTCATGTAGGGTTTTAAGGTAATTAACAACACATTGACTTGTGCTTGAAATTGGACAGGCAGTCAGTGTAGTTGTTTGAGGAATGGCATGGCAGACTCAACTCACCGAGCCACTGTGAATAGCTGGGCCACAGCATTCTGCACTGTCTGCTGTTTCTGGACTATTTTCAAAGGCATTTTATCCTCCAGAGTTCTAAGTCAAACCAAGGAGTTGGCTCAACTCTTTTTACCAACCTGAAGTGACATAAGAGCTGTTTGATCCACTATTTTCCCATTCCAAAATCAATCAATGCAGTAGGTGAATCACCAGCTCTAATATAGTAACTGATATATAATAGATACTTCCAGACTTCAGGATGCCACCTGATCCATTAGCCTTTCCATTAGCCAGTGAAACCTTGTCTCTGCCTTCTTAAGAGGCAGGACAGAGGATGACAGCAACATGATTGTGCCAGAAATCAACCTATCAGTGTGTTCAGATATATGAATTAATATGAAAATATTAAATTATTATTACTGTTCATTCATTACAGATGTTTGTCACCATTACTGTGTTAATTCTGAATCCTGTATTATTGCTGATGATGGCAATGTGGAATGTGTCTGTCCTTTACGATATGAAGGTCCTAAGTGTGAAGTAGACAGGTGTGTAAAATGCCATGGAGGACAGTGCATCATAGACAAGGAGAACGATGTCATAAAGTGCAAGTAAGTCAAAATTGAAAAAAGTGAAAAATATATATATTTAATATTTAATAATGTATAAACAAAGCCTTTTTTAGAATTACCATATGCCAAAGCAGTGATAGTCTTTTAAATTGGATTCAAATCAGTCAGTTAAATTGGATTGAATCAGTTATTTGGATTCAAATCAGGCCAACACAAAGAAAAATGAAAATTTCTTAAGGAAATATTAAGAAAGATTTACCTATTACCTAAATCAGGAATCAACTTACTGTGTTTTTCATTAATTTAGGACTTAATTCATATTCAGCAGCACAGCATGATATGAGGTTGTCACAAAAGGCAATATGCCATAGATTGTGGCTGGCTGCTGCAACAAGATATGTATAGGCACCACCTCCCAACAAGCTTCAGAGCTGATAAGTTAGTGTGGGAAGCAGTTGGGCAGTAGGTATCAGTCAATGGTATAGCTGATCAGTGTGCTACCCTGGGGATTTCCAGTCATCCTGCCAGTCCCTCCACCCAACCGCTCTGTTCTGGAAGTAATTGTAGTGATGAGATAGTGTCACCATAAATACTTCTGGAACACTTGTGAGTAAGCCACTAACTATGGAAGAAGTGGCCAATCTGGCTCTAAGTAACATTGCCAAGAGTGTCTGCAGCCACATGCCATTTGGAGTCTGGCTGGGGTGTGTGCCACTAGTAAAGGTAAGTTAAGTAGGACTGAGTTTTCAGTTGACTTATTGAAACCTGCAGAGTTCAGAGAAAAACAAATTAAAACAAATTACAATACCAAGAAATAATAAAATCACTTTAGTCCAAACACTACTATATTCTTCATCCATGAGCTTATCAACAAAATCTTCCGGATGTGAATATTGTATCTCAAAATTTAGAACATAGCTACAAAAGGCCCACCCAGACCAGCACCCTTTTTTCCACAGTGGTTCATCAGTTGCCCCTGGGAAATTCACCACCATGTACAAGGCAGTCACTATCTTCAGTTCACTGAATCTGCTAATAGGACATGGAGACAAAGATGAGGACTGTTTATATCTCTACTTCCAACTAATATAGTAATATGAACATCCATTACATGGAGTTCTTACTAGGTAAATCCATGTGCTCCAAGATTTCATCTTAATACACATATCAGTCCATGAGTAAATATTCAATTATTCATCCACCAAAGATAATGAGAGCTGATTTTGGGATGAAACAGATATAATCAATGGACTTTGATCTTCCTAGAGGTTCTCTTCTTATCCTCTGAACATGTGATTAATAATGTAAACCTACCTAGGGGAACAGAGATGTTGTCACCATATTTTTCTATAATGTAGATGATGAATTTCATTTCCCCTCGTTGCCCCTCCCCCCCAAAAAAAACAAACAAAAAACAAAACCAGAGATTCAACATTACTGGTATGGCTAATATTTTTTTCCTTTATTTTTCTCGTCAGCTGCACAAATGGAAAGATTGCATCTAGTTGTCAGTTATGTGATGGCTATTGCTACAATGGTGGTACATGTCAGTTGGATTCAGAAACAAATATACCTATTTGTTTGTGAGTATAGTGATGGATCTGCCAATCATTGGAATCTTTTTACATCTATTCAGTTCCTACTAGCATTTTTCTGCCTAACTTGTTTTTTTTTTCCTTTCCACGTGGACCTATGATAATTAAATCTTCTCTCTTCTAATTCATTTTTGACCATTTACAATGTTGGAAATGACAATTCAGAGTTATTGACATTTTACATATTTTGTATATGATATATCTAATGCTATTTATATTTACTTTAAATAAAGCACAGATACGAACACATGTGAAAATAACATTGTTGATGATAAATACGTAGCCTAGTATGGATA
Organism: Cryptoblepharus egeriae; assembly: GCA_030015325.1. Lineage (NCBI taxonomy): Eukaryota > Metazoa > Chordata > Lepidosauria > Squamata > Scincidae > Cryptoblepharus > Cryptoblepharus egeriae. The sequence continues at coordinate 74,242,231 of JAREYC010000001.1, read as the reverse complement.
CTTGAAATGCTTATAAATAATATTGACATTGTTGCAATAATTTCAGTTTGTATGTGCTAATTTATTTTTTAAGGCAGGATTCAAAACTAAATTTTGAAATGAATCCTTAAATTAATCAGCAACATTCCTTTTAATTGGTATGTATTCTTTTAAACACATATAGCAGCTGCTGCATATACCATCATGCTACCACTAGTCGTGTGATTGTGATTGTTTGGGTAACAGCCTATCCTCCACATTAATCTACCCAGGCCTTCGTGCTTCGCATGCAGCGTTGAGCACGATACCATAGTCTTGCAAGACTGATGGGTGCCAAGTTTTTAGGCCAGCTTAAATTGGTTAGGATTCCACTCAATACAAGGTTGAAACAAAAAATTGGAGGAGACAAATAGCAAATCCCTGCTGAAGATCATAGATCCAAAGTGTGTTCAGTGTATATGTCCCAGTAGCATATATATGTATACGTCCCAGTAGCAAGTTTTAAACTCTATTTAACACAATTGTTTAACTCTGTTTAAACAATTTAAATTCTATTTGTGTATTGTACCTGTAATTTGTAGTCAGATTTAGAGCTTATCAAGCTTTTTTAATCTGCATTGAAAAGGATAGTGGGGGAGGAGGAAATTGGGGGATTAAATTTGAACTGAAAATAAGGCAAAGTTATTAATTTATTTTGGGAGATGTAACTAGGCTTGTTTTTGAACCAATCTGATACAAACCATGAGAACTCTCGTATCACCAGTGCATGTGCATTTATGCAAGCACAGTGAGAGTGCCCTACTTTAGCACAGAGATCTACAAACTCAAACTGTGGGGCCAGATGGGGCAAGTCTCCATTCGGCCCTCAGCCAAGCCCTGTAAACCTCCAGAGGCAAAGAGATCTCTGTTCTCCACACCTCAAGAGGGTATTTAGAGGGCTGGAGAAGCTCCAGACCTCTTCTCTCTGTGCATAAAAGTACTTATGACCTGGTTTGAACATCTCTGTACTGGAAAGTTCTGTCACTAATATATTCATTTATGTGAATTTATTCAAATTTGAAAAGTAAATCAATACCTTTTTTCTTCCGACCCCCACATCAGAAAGACAATGTGGCCCTCTTGCCAAAATGTTTAGAGACCCCTGCTTTAGGGGGAACAACAGGACTACTGTATGCTGTGTTGCTCCTCTTTTCAAAGGCACCATAGCTGCTCTAGGATGGATTTTGCCTGAAGCACTTAGTAAGGATTTTATGTGTAGCATCAGATTAGGCCAAGCAGATTTCCTTATTGTTTGTTTTACCATTATTGTGTATATGCATTTAAAGCATGTTCAGCAAAAACGGCAGAATATTTATTTATTTAGCTATATTTTACTGAAATTCTGCAGATGCTCTGTGGGGTTTAAAAGTCAGCGCTGTGACCAGAAAGTGAACCCTTGTGATTACTACTGTCAGAATGAGGGAATTTGCACTTTAACTGCGTTTAATGAACCGAGATGCAAGTAGGTTTAACCTTCCACTTAATGCTGCGCATTTTGTGACATCATTTCAGGTCACAGTTCATTGGTTCACATCATGTACATTCATATACATTTCACAATTTAAACTTAATCTTAGGGATTCATTTGTGTAATAAAATGTAGCTTTTTGTAGTCTTGCTAAGCAGTGTATTAAGATGCAGTGTGCTTTGATATACTATTGCTATATTATTAGAAATAAAATATATTCTTGTTAATTAACATAATGAAAATGGTATAGCATGTATTTGCTAAATAACCCCATTTTTAAACAGTATAGTACAGAAAAATGGCAAACTGCATAAATTAATTATTTTGTATTCTAAAACCTGATGCTCTAATTTTAGCATGTGCAAGATAATTGAACAAGCAGACAATGTGTCTGCTTTTGAAGCAATAAACATGTAATATAAAAATAATTTTTAAAAATTAACTAGCAAAACAACAACAAATTGTTTGTGTGTTATCTTAAAACCCTTTCACTGACTATGCACAAGTTACCTTCAGTTTTAAATGGTCTCTTACTGGATAAAAAGTATAAAAAGACAAGACAAAATGAAAGCACACTTGCCTTGTGCAGTAAAATATGGTAATAGCTTTTAGATGAGCAACTTTTTCACTTTTACTGATATGGGGCATATACTCCCCACATACAGAGAATTAGATGCACTGAACGGGATGTAAGCATCCTTTACTGAGTACTGGGTTGCAGCTACAGTATATGATTTATGGCCAGTTGAAAAGTTGTTGATGCCACATCACTGGGAGCACATCAGTACTATAACAATGTCACAGTGAGGCCCATTGTTTGAATGTGCATCACATGTGACTCTCACAGTGTCATGGAGAGCCCCCGCTCTGTGCAACATACGTATACTGATGTTTGAGACAGCATAGAGACAATAAGCTCAGGCAAATTTATTTAACATTTTAAAATTATTGCCATTGCAATGTGAAGCTGCTCCAAATCAAAGCATTTCCCTTGCAGTAGCTGTTAACGTTTGAACTGACATCTTCGTCTTATGTCATTTTCCAAACAGAATTCAGGCATATTTCTTGTGGCAGCCTGTCAAAAGTGTGTTATGTTAACATTCCTTTTATATATGGATCAGCTTTGTGTGCAAGCTATTGTTGAACAAGGTTCATAGACAAAAGTTTATTTTTAAGATATGAATTACGCATGTTTGAGATACATTTGATGACCAGTCTGTAGAATACCTGCTGTGCTACCAGCATAATATTATTCTTAGTAGAAAATGAGCTTCCAGAGTACAGTGGTACCTTGCTTAACAAGTGCCTCGCTCAACAAGCATTTCACATAAAGAGCAAAAATTTCAATAAATCTTGCTTCACTTAACAAGTTCTGCTTCACTTAACAAGAAAGCGTGCTATGGGCACACATGCTATGCAGCCCTGACGCTCCACATGGAGGCTCTCTAAAAGGGCTGCCATCCAGTGCTGCTGCCTCTAACTGCTCCCAACTTGGGGGCAGTTGCCTGTAGGTGCCAGAGGCAGCTGCCCCTAACTGCCCCCAGGTACCCCCACCGATCACCTTGAACCTCTAGCAGCAGCCCAGGTAAGCCTCTCAGGAAAGTGTCTTTGATTGCAGTCTCCTAACTATGGGCACAATCCAGAGTAACTACAGGCAGTCCTTTCTCTGGTGTAAGAACAGTTTGCTCTGGATTGCAATATGAATTTCCCATAGGTTTTCACTAGGTGGTGCAGTAACTACGAGTACACGTAATGTCTCTTACGTGCTCCCGTAGTTACTCTGGATTGTAGGATATGTCTACTCAGAAGTAAGCCCCATTGTGTTAAATGGGGCTTGCTCCCAGGAAAGTGTCTTTGACTGCAACCTTTTAACCAAGTCTACCCAGAAATAAGCCTTATTGTGTTAAATGGGGCTTACTCCCAGGAAAGTGTCTTTAGGATTGCAGCCTAAGTAGACTTCATAGGATTATGCATATTGAATGCATGTTTTGAATTCAGTTCCAGTGTTTTGTCATCATTTTTACATCCAGTTAATATTTTTATATGAATATTTTGGTGGTTTTGGAACCAATCGTCTGAGTTTCCATTATTTCCTATGGGAAAATCTGCTTCACTTAAAGAGCATTTCACTTAAAGAGCATGCCTGCGGAACAAATTAAGCTCTTTATGTGAGGCACTACTGTATTCTGAACATCATCATTCTCATTATTAGCTTATTTTATTTACTTTTTCCAAGCCTGCTTAGTGGTGGCTAGTAATTGTTCTTTTTAAAATGCTTGTGCCTGGTATCCTGAAGTAATTCCCACTGAATTTTATCCTGGTAAATTTGTACAAGATTTTCATAGTGATATTTTTTCTAATTCTCAGTTGTCACTTCTAGTAATGACTAGAAGTTGAAGTGTGAAAGTTTTGGAACTGTGTTTGGAGGCCAAAAAAGAAGAAGCTGTATCTTTCTAAAAAGCCTAGAAGCAGTGGCGTAGCTAATGATCACATACCCTGGTGCAAAGCTCAAAAGTTTGCCCTGGAAGTGATGTCATTCCTGAGTATTTTTAAAAAGAATTTTTTAAAAAAAGAATTTCTTAAAGAGAAATTTTTTACTTAAGAAATAAAAAGAATTTTTTTTAAAGAAAAGAGGTAAGAAAACCTTACCATTTGCTCTGCTAGTGGCACAGCTAAAGCACCTATTTGCTTTCTGGAGTCAAAGAAAATTTTGTTGCCCTTTCCACAACAAAATCACTGAAATTGTCAAGGCTCACCATCAGTTGTTTTTACCTTTGGCAAGACACACCAGACTCTTCAAGTCCCCCAATTTTTCTATTAATGAATGTCAATCTCCAAATTCCCATGGCACACCTGGGGACTATCTGTGGTATCACTGGGGTAACAGTTTTATGATACATGTACTGTATATGATATACGTACTGAGAGCTGATTCTTATTAACACCTTATTAGTTCCATACAGTATCAGAATTATATCTCATTGACTCTCAAAGCAATCAGTATCATGGGAAAGTTGAGTTAAGTAAATCCGCTTTTTGTTCCATAGGTTTTTGTGTTTTCATTTTCTGGTTAATTTTTCATAACTTTTGATAGGCTATAGATATTGCAATGTGGTTTGTTTCATTGCATTCTGCATTAAATTACCTTTCCAACGATATATAACATGATGGTATTATCATTTATACATACCCCGTTTTTCACAAATTTAAACACTAGTGTCTAGCTCAGCTTGTATTCCCCCTAAAGTTTGTAGCCTGGTGCAAATGTACCCCCTGCACTTCTTAACTACACAACTGCCTAGAAGCTGTTATCATATTTGTTAGGGATATCAGGACCATTGACAAGGTGGGATAGAAATGCACATACACATGGTTTTTGAGATTCGCTTTGAAACTGACCTGTAGCTCCTTAAATACAGTGAGCCCTTAGTATTCTTGGGGAATTCATTTCAGGACCTCACATGGATATCAAATTTCATGGATAATGAAATTCATGGCTGGAGTGATTTATCAGAAATCCAGTCACAAACTGGAAATGACTTCTGGTCATGTCTGAGAAGTCCTATGAGTTTCTAGGTGTAGGTTGAACAACAGCAGATACTGAAATATGTGAATGACAAGCCTGCAGAAAAGTAACATCTTCTATTATGTGAAGCATGTTGAACCTAAAGGTGCTAGCTAAATATCTGTGGGTGGGAGGGGAGCGAGAGGTGAGGTGAAGACCCAGTTGTTATGCCAGGTCCAACCCCATTCCAGGACAGTTCTGGATTGCTCAGATTTGTGTCACTAAGTTTGGTGGCAGAGATCCAAATGGCGTCACTAGGGCTGCTGTAGTGTTAGCAGAATTAAAGAAATAATGTTGGCTCAGCACCAGCCCAAAACTTACATTGGATGAAGCACAGGAACATCAACCTCCCTGTTCCAGTGCAAATTAGGATTGTGCTGTTATTTGGTTAAAATGATGGTTGTTAAAAAATAAGGGACTGTTGGATATGGAAAGCTCAGATATAATGTTTGGATGGCATAAATTTCTATGCTACAATAAAATTAAAAGCATATCTAATAGGTTTTTTTTATAAAAACACCATAATGATGTGTCTCTTCAGAAGCTTTTTTGTCATCATACAAGTTCTATAGAAACACAACTTATCCTTCAGACCATTGCCACAGTGATGCAGGGAGGCCACTGCATGTTAGTTAACAAGCCTAATCCCCCCACGAGTGGCACAAAAATGCCTTACAGCACCTTTGTGACAACCCCAGGCTGGCACAAGGGACTTGTACTGGCCAAAAGAGGGGTTGAGATTGTGCTGCCCATATCTCTCAGGTTATTTCTAATGAAATTGCCATATCAAATCTTTCAGTTTAAAGGCTTTGTATCCTTTAATGTTGTCTGATATCTCTGTATCTTTTCTGTATCACCATATAAAAGTGGTGATAGTGAGCATCCTTGTCTTGTTCCTTTGTGTATCTTACTTAACTCTCTATTTGCCTCTACATGCACCAGAAGTAAAATATAAATTGATTTTAGCCAATTAAAAGTGTTTCACCCAAAGTAAACATTCTCTAAAATTTCAAATAAAAAAACTCTAACTCAGGTTATTAAAGCCCTTTTATGCATCCTAAAAGATAAGTGTCAAATGTTTATCTGTAAATTTATAAAAGTGTCCTATCAGAGCTGTTACTACTCTGACATTTTTTTTCTCATATAACTTTTAGGTTAAAAAAACTGATTTGATCTAAGTGAATTGAGTTATGTAAAATATTCTTCATTCTCTTTGCTAGAATTGTTATAAAACTTGTATAGTCAATATTCTACAATGAAATTTGTAGTTTTTTCAAGACATCCAACTGATGGTCTTTTAACATAAATGTAAGATTTGCCTCTCTCCTAGAATCTAGGAGATTTTCCTTAAATGAGTTATCATTTATAGTATTTTGTCATGGTATTCTCAATTCTTGCACAAAATATTTGTATATATTTCCTGGTTCCATCTGGTCCTTGAGATTTGACCACTTTTATTTTTTTCTATGTCATCAGCCACTTCTTTCTTCTTTTTCTTTAGTCCTTAGCTGGAGATTGGGGAGGGGGTCGTCCTCTCCAATATGCTGCTGTAGATGCTGTTAGATTTTGTGCATCATTCACAATGTGCTTCCACTCTTAGCAATTGAGGGTGATGTTTTTAGCCTCATCAGTGGTCAGTTGCTGGTTCTTTAGGTCTTGCTCAACTAGTTTGAGCCACATCTTCCTCAGTGCTGCTCACTGAACTCTCCAGTGAATAGTTTGCTCTCACCAGAGGGGCTTATATGGCACCCATTTGGTGTTCATTCTGCAGAAGTGGCCAAACCATCTCAGTCTGCGTTTTTGGATTAGTTCTTTGAGAGGTGATCGACACATTTCCTGTATTGTCTCGTTATGGTGGTGATCACAAAGAGAGACACTCAGGATGTGTCTTAGGCATCACACTTGGAAAGGCGATTTGATTTGAGCAGAATCCATGTCTCTGACCCATACAGAAGAATTGTCAGGATTAGTGTTTGGAAAAGTCTAATTTTGATGTTGGTGGAGATATTTGCCTTCTTCCAAAGGCACCATTTGAGAGAGGTGAATGCTGCTGTTGCCTGGCCAATCCTGCTATTGACTTCAGCCACTTTCTTCTCCTGCACCAGTGACCCTGGATATTTGAATTCTTGGAGCTGCTCTAGTCTCCTTTCAGGTGAACAATGGCCTGTGATCCATCCATGGTGATAACTTTGGTTTTGTCTGCATTGATTCTTAGGTCATAGGACTGGGCGGTGCATGCAGTGTGGTAAAGGATGTTGGTGGCATCTATATCAGTGAATATGGCACTGTTGTTTGCAATCATCAGGTCGATCAGGAAGTTGTTTACATTGGTTACGTCATATTGAATCCTGCATCAGCCCTCAAATGCTTTCCTCATAATGGCATAAATCACAATATTGAAGAGCAAGGGGGAGGTGACATCCTCCTTGTGGACTCCTGTTTGAGTAGGAAATTCCTGAGATAGCTTGTTTTGGTTGCACACACTGCTGGTTGAGCCATTGGATGATACTTGGAGAAGTCGGATCATCTTCAGCATCATGTGCTCATTCTCCAAGACCTTCCAAGTGCAGGCCAGTGAACACAGTCAAAAGTGGATTTGAAGACAGTGAAGACAATGATAGTTCACACCTTTTCACACCTGACCCTTTCCTCCCCCTATTGACGAATAGTGAATATTTTAGTGATGCAACCTTGATGTGGCCTGAATCCTGCTTGTTCTTCCCAACTTGTCTGTTCCCTATGTTCCTGCAGCCTCGACTTGTATAATCTTCAAAATCACCTTGTCAGTGATAGAGAGAAGGCTGATTGGCACAATTGAATTGGCATAATGATGGCTGTCTTCCATGCTGATGGAATGTGTTCTGAGTGCCAGATGTATGTCAGGAGAACATGGAGCCACTGTAGAAGGATATCTCCTCTGGCTTTGATCATTTCAGCAGTGACCTGGTCCCAGCTGGGCACCTTTGTGTTCTTCAACGATCTTTTCACACTCCTCACTTCTTTGATTGAGGAACAGATCCTCTGGCAGGTCAATGGCTCTAGCAGTAGTCCCTGGAGCGGGTTGTGATTATATAGTTGTTGGAAGAATTCTTTCCACCGCTGCAGGCATTCACCAGGAGAGCTCACAAAGATACCATCTGTTTTCTTGATGTTGTCATTGATTGACTTTGTTTGAGTGGTAACTCAGCCTTCTGAGTGTCAGATACAGAGTCCAATACTTGGGCCTAGATGACGGTAACCGGGCAAGAGACACTCTTTCGAGTGGGTGTTCCTCCTTCTTTTGCAGGGGAGAGTAACTGGCCCTACCCACTGCAGCAATATCTGTTCAAGTGGCTTCTGCTGATTTTGTTTTTGCAATTTAGGTTGTGAACCCTTTTGGGACAGGGACCCATTAGATATTAATTGGCCTGTAAAAGTTGTCACAGGGTTGCCATCTGTCTTCCTCCTTTAAAAGTTGAAAACAATAATGAACTGTATCGCTGTGAAGTTTGTGTCAGAAACTTTAAGTAGATAAGTATGCCCCTGCATGCTTTGAAGATCTAATGTCTCCTTTCAGTATCTTTATGCACCTATGAACTCTTTTTCACATTGGTAGAATTAGCCTTCGCTCATATCCTCTCTGATATTTCTGCACAAGCTGGGAAATCCCTATTTTCAATTCCTTTCTGTTTCTTCTTTTTCTTTTTTGGTCATACATACATACATGAAGCAAGCCTGATTTATAAAGATAATGAGTGGTACACTTCCTTCCTGGTCACAGACCTCAGACAAAGGTTGTCTGCCCTGGTCTAATCTCTGAGTTATTGAGGCTGGGGGGGTGGGGGAAGGGAGCAATGCTGAATCATTTAAAGTCCCTCATAAAAGAACTGTAAGGTAGTCCTTTCCCTCTTTCCACATTTACATAAGAACCCTAATCCAGTCCTATCTCTATTTCTGAAGCCCTGTTCTTACCCATTCCGTTTCAATATAAATGCAGAAATGCACTGTGTATCTGGCAGGGTGATTTGATATCAACTTCAAAAGAAGATAAGGCTTTGCAGTATGTCACATTGTCTGAGCAACAGTATTATACCAGCAAAATAGCTGGTGAAGAACTGAGCAGAGGCACAGAGGGACATTCTTTCCCCCAAAGTAAGCAATTCTTCCTTAGTGGGCATGCAATAGCAGTAAAGAGGGATTCGGGGCACAATCCTATGCATGTCTATTCAGTCCACTGTGTTCAATGGGGATTGAACTGGGGTTACTCCCAGGAACATGTGAAAAGGATTACACTTATTCCAATAGTGTAAGGCCCTTTACAACCATCACAAAGAACAGCAAGCCATGTTGTATGGCAGATGGTGAATGGCCTGGTCTACACAGTAGCTGAGCAGGAAAAGTTGCCAGCACCATAATTTTGCACAGGAGGCTGAAAGGAGAGGAAGGAATGGGTCAATGATTTTGTGTAGGAGAGAGCAGAATGGGATGGGGAATGGGTTGGTACCTGTGGTAGTGTTGGACATCGGTATCCTGATCCCTGGCTGGCCTCAGTATCCTGATCCAGGTCCATGCAGCCTTGAGCTGGCTATAGAGCTGGCATAGGTCTGAGTAGACTTCATGAGCTGGTGCAGGCTTATCCCAGGGCAATTGTAAAAATGCTCCCTTGCTCTGTAAAGGTCTCCAGCTGCTTAAACTCTCCCAGGGTATAAAGTAAGCAACTTGTTGGCACTGTTGAATCACTCAGGAGTTAAATAGGATTAGGCTGTTAATCTTACAAAACTGCAATATGCTTATGAACATTAGAAAGAGGTAGAAATTATTGTATGAATAGTTGTAGATAGAACATATTCATGTTTTCATTTATAGGACCTGAAGTCTTGTAAAGAAAGAAAAAACATGGGTACAGTAGTACCCAAATTTATCTTAGTGTGATTTTAAGTGTACATTCTTGGAATGTTCCATGGAAATCAATGACCTGTATTCAAAAGAAATAAGATGCAGACTGGAGTTCAGAACAGGAAAAAAAATGTGATTTGCCTAGGCATGCATTCTTTTATTCCCCCCCCCCCTTAGGAAAATTTCCTGTGGAAATTTTTGCTTTTTTCCGTTTCCTAAGAATTTTTGCAAAAAATCACAGGTGTAAAAATTTTAAGGAATTAAGTTTTATAATTGTATATCAATAATAACATTTTTAAGAAAAGGGCATCTTTTGGGGCTGGAAAAGATTGTGTCCCAGAAGGAACCATCTTAGAAAAATTGCCTCCTGTGTGAGAGAGATGGGAAATGTTTCTAAAAAGGTTCTTGATGTCTGAAGTTTTTATGTTTGCATTAAAATAGCATTCGTGAAATAGCATTCGTGAAATAGATTCCCAATTCTTTGGAATCTTTGTTTATATCAGTTAAAAAATTTAATCAGTTACTCTGACCAATTAATAGAGTGAAAGTCACAGATCTTGATTTAGCTGAGCTATATGGCATAAGAAAGAATTCATTTTAAGATTTTTACATTCCAGATAGAACCATTTTTATTTAATAAAACTATTCATTTCTATTTGTGATATGTTCATCAATTTAGAATTAGTGTGCAGTTTACAAGTAGTGCGCAAATAATTGGTAGTGTAGCTAGACTGTACTTTTAAGATTCCAGCGTAGGCGCTGTTACTAAAGTCAATACATTTCATTAAGCATGTTTTAGAAAAGCTGCTGAAGGGTGCAATCCACAGTAACTACGGGGAGTCCTTGCTCTGGTGTAAGAACAATTTGCTCTGGATTGCAATATGAATTTCCCATAGGTTTTCACTAGCCAGTGCAGTAACTACAGGTACACGTAATGTCTCTTACGTGCTCCTGTAGTTACTTTGGACTGCAGGGCTTGATAGTGGTAACATTTTAAAAGTTGTATAATAAAAATTGATACTTTCTGGATTGTGAAAGTTAACTGTCAGTTGTCACATGTGTTACAAATCTTTTATATTGATGTTCTGTTGCGATTATATATTATATAATATATTATAATACAATGTAAAATGGAGACATTAATACTCAGAATAAGTATCACTGTGCTGGCAGAGACAAACATTGTTAATTCTGGAATACAGTTTCCTTGTCTTTCATGTGGGTTACATCTGATTTATTTTGTGGGTATTTGTTTTATTAATGATTATAATTTAGTATAGTGAATAGATATTAGGTAATGGTGTCATGTTTATTGGGTTTTTTAGATGCTCCGCTAACTGGTCTGGTACACAGTGTGAAAGGCCAGCTCCCAAGAGTAGCAAGTCTGACAATATCAGTACACGTAAGTTTCTTTTGTTTCAGCTGGTTTTTACACTAAAAATTGTATTTTGCTAATATGCAAGAAAACTTTCTCATTCTTGTGGGTTTTATGAACATTATATGGTAACTCTGTCCTCAGAAACACAACAGGAAGGCAACAGAGGATGGTAAAATGGGAATAAGGAGAGGTAGAAATAACTAGTAATGAATAATAGATAATGACATACTTAATTCAATTGAGGGTGAAGTCTGCAAAGATAAGCCAAATGATAAATGGGAAAGTAATACATTGAAGATATATTTGAAAAAATAGAGGGAGCAGAGACATGGCACTATATAGTTGTAATGAGAGGAAGTTCATGAGTTTTCTGTCCAAACTCTGCTTGCAAACCACAAATGAGCTAGAACCTATGACTGCATGAGACAAGGCAGCTTTCATAAGTAGGAAATTCTTCCACATGTCTAATCTATATCTACTTCCCATTGGTTCTAGTCCTGCCTTCAAGAGCCTCAGAGCAGAAGTCTTCCCCACCAACTACATGATGACCCTGCAGATATCAACCAATCCAAGGACTATCATAGTATTGGAGAGGGAGAAACATGACTTTAATTTACAAAAAGTGTAAACTAAACACTCCATCTTAGATCGAAATCTAACCTGGTTTCATTCCATGCCTGCCTGATGTTGTTATCCTCAAAAGCCCCCTCTTAGCCCCACTTCTTCCTTTTACTTGGTTATCAGGGGACAGGGTGACTGCTCTCTTCATCAGTGCACAGCAACACTGTAGGCACAACATCCAGGGAACTAGAGCTGCAATCTTTCCTGGAGTAAGCCCTCCAGGAAGATTGGATGAGGAGAGTAGTAGTGTCACGAACGTGCCATAAAGCATATCTGCACCACTGTGAGGAGCTTAGGTCAGTTAGGCTGGTTGCAGGCCAATGCAGGGACTGGGGAGGGTAGGCAGGGAGAGGACAGTGAGGAGGCAGGACATTCTGGGGAGCAGGGACCAAGGGCAGGGAGCAGGGGACGGGCTCATTTCTGGCAGTTATGCCAGAGTCTTGTTTCCTGGGCACAATTTCACCCCCCCCCCATTTTTCTGTGTGACAATGGTTCAGTTCTCTCTGTTCAAGTAATACTTTTCACTAGAGGTGGTCTATGTCTAAGTAGACCCATTCAGGCTGCTGTCATGCTACGGAAGGGAAGGGAACAAGCCCCAGTGCTTGCATTGGATACAGTTCTAGCCTGCCTGTTCCAGCACAAGTTCGGATTGCTCTGTCAATGTGCTTTTGATCAGAATCTGGGAATACAAAGATTAATGTTATTCCTTTACTGGAATTATTATTTAGTTTATTCAGTATTCTCAGTTTGTCAGAATTTGATATCTGTTAAAACAAAAATTGCATACCAAAATGCTAAAATATTTTTCAAGTTTTGTTGCCACTTGTTAAACTTCACAGTAATCAATACTCTTTCTGTTATTTCTTGCAGGAAGCATTGCAATCATTGTTCCTCTAGTCCTTCTGGTGACTTTGATTACTACTTTGGTGATAGGTTTGCTCCTTTGTAAAAGAAAACGAAGGTAAGGATTAATTGGATTGTCTATGTCTAAGAAAAAAAAATTCAAAATGAATAGTAAATAATGGTATGTTGCGATAAGCACATACCTGTAGGAAATACTGAAAGTGAAACAGAGACATTTTTGTTTTCATTTAATATGCAGTATGGAACTAATCATTCAGTGGGCATACCTATTTACTGTTCTTAGCAGGGGGAGTAGGTTAACCTCCCTCCGCCCCGCCCGGAAACTTCCCACTTTCAACAGCAAACTGAATTTTGTCCTTAGTCTATTCCCAGTTCTATTAAAACAGACATAGAAAAGACAGGTAACATCACAGCTTTCAAAGTAATGAATCTCTGAGTCTGAGTCTGGAGAGGTCAGTGACAACTTAGCTAAATTTGCTCATCATACAAACATAAAACTTGTGCTAGTTTACTGTTGTGTACTCCCCTGATATGCCCCTACCCACCCACACAATTTGCCAGGTTGTATTAATGATTCCTGACTGCCTAGCTGTTATACCCATAGGTATAACAATCCCAATAATTGGGATTGGTATCTCAATAAGGGAGTGAAATGTGTATTCTTTAGTAAGTACCCAATCCAATGCCCTGCCATGCTGTAGCATGCTGAGGGAGGGGGGCAATCAGAGGCTAGTGAGAGGTAAGTAAATCCTCCATCAGATCCTGAACTTCATGGAAGGCCCAAGAAGGAGTCTCTCAAGTGTGTACCAGCAAAATAGCTGGTGTAAACTTTAAGAATCCAGTTGCAGCACTTGTGGATTTTCACAGGGGAAGGAGACAAAAATCCCCTTCTCCACCGGCTGCTGTGGCACGGCTGGATAGCAGTAGCTGCTTTGGCATTGCTGTACTTAGCTGCCTTTAGGATTGGGCTACCTTTAGGATTGGGTGCTGCCTTTGGATTGGGCTGAAATTCAGTCAAGGAGACATTGAAGTGGCTGTATATGGGGCAATCTGGAATAAATGGGATTGGGAATGTCTAGAATATAGAGATAAACACAAAGGATCAGCTTTGTCTTTATGAAAAACAGAATGGGTAATCTGATGGTGGTATATAAATTCATAAATAAATATATCCTAAGTGTCACTAAAAAGGATTTTCATGTCTCACATAAAGAACTCCTCACGTAAAGTATGTTTCACGTAACAAACAAAAATTTATCTAGGATTCTGCTTCACGTAAAGAAAGTGCTTCACGTAAAGAACACATTCGTTGGCAGTTGGGGCAGACGCCAACTGGGGCAGATGCTTTGAAAAGCATCAGGGCTGCCTAGCGCACCTGCCCTTAGTGAAAGCAACCCTTCCAAGCTGTTCCTCCTGTGCCCGGGCATCCACTGGGCAGAGGGAGAGAAGAGCAGTGGAGAAGAGGGAAGCAGCTCAGGGCCAGTCAGAAGGGAGCAGGGGAGAGAGAGGCTCAGGATGGAGAGAAGGAGAAAGTGAGGAGACACTTTGAAGGTGTCTAGGATTGCAGCCTCCCAACCACGTCTACCCAGAAGTAAGCCCCATTGTGTTAAATGGGTCTTACTCCTAGGAAAGTGTCTTTAGGACTGCAGCCTAAGTAGACTTCATAAGATCATGCACATTGAATGCATGTTTTGAATTCAATCTCAGTGTTCTGTCATCATTTTTACATCCAGTTAATATTTTTATATGAATATTTTTGGGGTTGTGGAACCAATCATCTGAATTTCCATTATTTCCTATGGAAAAATCCGCTTCACGTAAAGAATGTTTCACATAAAGAATATGCCTCCAGAATGAATTAAATTTGTTACATGAGGCGCCACTGTATTTGTCTGGAAATGGCATTTTCTTTACATAAATAATGTCTAGGCTCATGTTCTTAAATTTGATTTTTTAAAAAATCCATAAGTCAATGTTTCAATATGTATTATCCATCCAGAGAATGGTGTTCTTACTTATTTTCCTTCTTGTAGAACAAAAACAATCCGAAGACAACCAATAATAAATGGAGGACTCAATGTAGAAATTGGTAATCCATCATATAATATGTATGAGGTGGGCCATAATCACAGTGAAAGGGGTCTTTCAGATTTTACATTAAATCCAGAAAAGGTAATATTAAATATTTGTCATTATGTTTTGCATTTTAAATAATTGTTAAATAGTGTAATATTCTTATCATTTTTATGGTGCTTGGTCTATAGCGCCTTGTTAATATATGCAAACCACAAGATGATGTTCTCATTAAGGGATGAACATACAGGCATTAACCAGCTTTATGCTGTAATTTATAAAAATGTAATTAATGTACTTTAGTTATATAACTATAGTATGTACCTAAAACATATTATTTAAATGAAATCATCTATATCAGTGGTTTTCAACTGGTATGCCATGGCACACTGGTGTGCCGTGTCTAGCCCTCAGGTGTTCTGTGGAAATTTGGGGATTGACATTAATTAATAGGAAAATTGGGTGATTTGAACAGCCTGGTGTGCTTTGTAAATGGTTCAAATAACTGATGATGTGCCTTGAAAATTTCATTGCCTTGTTAGTGTGCCATGAGATGAAAAAGATTGAAAATCACTGATCTAAATGATTAGACAAACTAATTTGTGATAATGAATTCTATGTTTTAATTAGGCATTAAGACTATATTTCTAAGGGTGCAATCCTAAGAAATTTGGGGTGGCCTAACTCACCCGGCCTATCTTTCTGTGATAGTGTGGGGAGGTGAGCATATGCCTGTGCATTGGCCTAACCCAGAGTGGTGCAGATGTGGCTTCCTTCATTTTTGTGACACTCCCAAAATCAGCATAGGATTTATGCCAGGGCTTAGGCTGGCCTAAGTGGAGATTAGGATTGCAGCCAATATAACTTTGTTGGTAAACCTGTATTCTATTTGGTGTTCAGGGTGAAAGAATTCTCTCCCTCAATGCTGTTCATGATTTTCTACATCTGTAATTCTATTACCTCTTTTATTTTTTTTCTTTGATTAAAAGGGCATGTATGCTTCAGCATTTCTTGGCTATATCCTTATATGGATTATGTTCCAACTTTTAAAATCACTATAAATTTCCTTTTCTGTACCTTCTCTAGCTCTTTTGAAGACCTTTTTGAGATTGAAAAAAAAATCTGTTTTCTATTTTTGTGTGTGTACACACGTGCAACATTTTGGGTCCATTGCACGTGCATCACTGGCAATATTATTTTTCCACCCTTTTCTAGAACCTTTAAAACACTAAGGGGAAAGTCACCTTTATTGACCTGAAGTATAATCTGCACAACCCCATGAAGGGAAGACCTCATTTCCTCTTACAGAATTCTGGATAGACCTAGGACAATCACACTGTTTTTTTTTGTCAACAATAAAAGTACTGACAAAAAATTAAATATTTTTTTAATATTACTGGATTATTCAACAAAATGGGCTGTGGGTTAACCCTGTTAACCAGCAGGCCAGGGTTCGAGACCCGGGTCGGCCCCACAAGAAGGGTGAGCTCCTGTCCTTAGCCCAGCTCTGCGACACCAGCTGGATCCAATCGTATTGGCTCTGCCTTTCCATTGGACTAATTCAGTGGCGTGGAGAGGGGGGATTTGCTGTTTGGGTATCAGCCTATCCACCATAACAATCCAACCCAGGCTTTTGTGCTTCGCATGCAGCGTGTGCAGCGCCGAGCATGATACCATAGTCTTTCAAGGCTGACGGAGGCCTGCTTATTTGAAAAAATGAAAGTTAACCTGGATGTAATTTCGAACTGAAATTATTACTAAACCTTTGTTCTTTTGTGTTTAATAGCCCTCTAAACTGATACTTGTCTCTTTAGAATCTGTCTTAAATTACAAAAACCAATGTTAAAGTCAAATATGTGATGTCACTTGTTGCTTGTTTAACAACATTTCAAACTGTAAAAAATGTTCTATTTTTAACAAAGAAACTAAAATGCAAAAAATGCTCTATTTAAATGCAGGCCAGGTATATAGGGGGAGGGCCCACAGTCTTCAAGCTTCCCCACACAGCACCACCTATCTACTTAAACTCTGATTTGAAAGGACCTCTAACAACAGGGGTGAGAAATCATAATTCATTTTCCATACTCATTCCACCATAGTCACTTACTGAAGATGAGAAAAGTTTGTGTTTAAAGACAGGGCCAGCGTGTAGCAGAGCAGCTAATGTATAATGATAGCAAACAGCACATCTGATGTAAGAGAAGTGCAAGCTAAACTCACTGTGTGAGAAGTCCTACAAAGTAATACTTCTGTCTGAAGTTTAGTCATGCAATAGTAGCAGAACAGATAATCGAGTGCCTCAGAAAATATGCAAATTATTTGTTTCTTTTGCCAGTATTGGGAGTTCTTTGCCCTGAACTGCAAAAGCAGCAAAGATAATTGCTTCGGTTTACTTATGCTGGACAAGGGAATCAATCTATTAAATCAGCTCAAACCTATGAAAAGCAACTTTGCACAATTAATAAACAGTTGCCGTAAGGAGTTATTCTGGCATATGTAGATACAAGTGTGGCAAAGATATATTTCATGGAAATAGGATATTCCTTCATTTGTTTGGCACAAACCTGTCCTAATTCCTTGCAGTTGTTAAACAGAAGGATAAGACCAGAGAATTAGAATTATGAATTCTTGACAGAAGACCTTTGATCATCCTGGAATTAGTTGGCTAGTAAATTGATTCATTCAAAACTACATAAGTATTAAAATGCCCAAATTTATACTAAATTATTCTGAACATTGTTATTATTCTGAACAATGTTATTCTGAACATTGCATAAATTTTCAATAGATTTTCATTCAAATGAGGATTACTGACCATAATACTTCATATAAAAATAATGAAATATTTCTGTTAAGGCATAGCTTTTTGCTTAAAAATACAAACAAACCAAATACTATGCCAATTTTAACCATAATATTAAGTACACACAACCTTTAGGATCCCAATGGCCAAAACTAAGGGCGCAGTCCAGAATAACTACAGGAAGTCCTTGCTTCAGTGCAAGAACAATTTGGATTGTAATATGAATTTCCCATAACTTTTCACTAGGCGGTACAGTAACTACGGGTACATGTAATGTCTCTTACATGCTCATGTAGTTACTCTGGATTTGGCTGAACGTGTACAATTCTGACTTAGGCCAGAGAGAATGGCCTACCTGAGCTGGCCTAAGATAGGCCATAGCCTGAGCTGACAGGCCAGATCCTCAGGGCTAGGAGTCCTCTAGGGAGGCCTAATAGCTGCTGGAGAGGCAGCAGCACAAGGACAGCATGTTCACTGCACTGTGGGAGTTGTGCCATATCCTGAGGTGAGTTGTACCATATCCTGAGGTTGAGAGGCAGAAGTGGTGCTTAAGCTGAAACTTCCATCTAACTAATAACTTCTGTCTAAATTGGTTGTATCATTATATAAGACTATGCTTTTCTGGTGCTTTGGATTTGTCTATTGGGTTCCCATCATAAAGGGCATTACATGCTAGAACTCTAGTTCTAGAAATGCAAGGACCAGATGGGATAGTGTGCATTACATTTTTGCCCAAAGTGGGAAGTGCAATGGAACTAAATTGTGAACACAATGCACACAGATAGCATTAGATACATTCAAACTGTCACAGGATATTTGCCAAGCAATACCAGCACTTCCTCCTCCTCTAGCACCAAACTGTGTGTTACAACATGTTTACAACACCTAAAGATGGTGCTGGAGCTCAGTGCCAGCACTATAAGCCCAAAGAACTGGGCCTTCAGGCTCTAGAATCCTGGGATCTAACTGAGTGGGGTCTTAGCTGCTTAGAGGGATTTTTACTGTTTGAGAATGAAAGTGTAAGCACAATCATGCCGACCTAACAAAATCTCTATTTTATCACAGATGAGCTAAAATGTATTATATTAGTCTACAATACATCCCTTTGTTACCTGCTATTTTTATACCAACAAATCATATTTATAAAGGCATACAGAGCTAGTCTGGGACCAGCTCTGATGTAGGTCACTCTGTTGAGATTGGCGTTCTTGACATGTGCATGTAACTTCATTTTGGTCACCTGTGGCTAACTTTTAAAGGATGGGTTGAATAGATGGAGGAGGATGGAATGAGGTGGTGATGGAGTGGGAAGATCAGGTGGAAAAAGCAGCACCTGGATGTGCCATAACCAAGCCTCTTCTTTCTGGGCCTGGTTGGACTGCATGGACCATTGTCTTTTGCCAATGATAACCTATTCCAGCTGCTGTTGCTTAATCCAAGGCAAGGGGACAAATGTCCCTTTACATGAGGAGTCTTCCAGCAGCCAAGAATGCCCTGCAGGTACAGCACAAGCCATGCAAGCATTGCTCCACAGGGATTTAGGAAGGATTGGACTGTAAAGAAGTCAAATATGTGCATCATACTGGAATATTAAAAAGTTTTATCACATACCTCATTAAATTTTTCAGTAACTTTGTAAATAAAATTAAATGAAAGCCACATTCCAGCTGTCTTTCACCCACAGGAATAAATGTTACCAGAGAAATAAGCATATCTGCACAATCATATGGCACAAATATATTTGGTTTTATGTTTCTTTCTTAAAATTAGTTAATTGGAACAAATGGATTGGACCAAGACCTTGGATAAGAACATTGATTATTTCCATAAAAAGTGACCTTTGAAGGTTTTCTAAATATGCAACTTGATAATATGCAAATTAGATACAGATTTTCATGAAAATATTAAAAATTTTAGATATATGTAGCATTATGTATAATATTTATTTTAGATTTTGTTTGCACCCAGAAATGTGTTTAAAAACTAAGAAACTATGAAGATTAAGGACACAATCCAGAGCAAATTCAGCCTGCTCTGACCTAACTGCACTCTCCTAACTATTCTGTATCCAGAGCAGAAAGTTATGCTGAATCCAGAGAGTCAGGAAGCCTGGGCTGCCCTAACTGCTCCAGAGAGTGCTAAGTAATTGACACCAGGGGAAGACTTGCTCCTGAGGAGAAACCCCTCAGATCACACTGAACAAGGAACAGCTGTGGTGCCTACAGTGGTGACATGACTCTGCACATCACCTGGTGCGGAAGTCTGTGCGTCATCCCTGGGATGCGCGCCCCCCCCTACCTGGACTGCGCAGTCACCAAAGTTGGCGCCTGCGCAGTTGTTTCTGAAGCCAACTGGCTTCAGAAAGAGTACTGCGCAGGCCCCATCTCTGACACCTGCGCAGTACTTTTCTGAAGCCTTTTGGCTTCGGGGGAGACTGTGCAGGCGTCAGAGTTGGTGCCTGTGCAGTACTCTTTCTGAAGCCATTCGGCTGCCGCTCCGCCTCCTGAGTGAGGCCGAATGGCTGTGCAGAGGCGCAGACTTTCTCTGCTCTAAGGAAGTCTCCTCTGAGGCTGTTCAGCATGCTCAGTGTGTTTCTGCGCAGTGCACCTCAGATGGCCGTTCAGGCCAGCTCCTCAGACAAGTGGCAGCTTCTGGCTGCTGCTCTGCCTTGGAGCAGGCCTGAATGGGGGTGCTGACGCCCAGGGCCTGCCAAAGGACAGTCAAACTCCTCCAGCACATCACCCCATACGGAGCGCATCACCCAATGCAGCCCACACCAGCCGCACCAGTCTGGTGATGCCACTGGGTGCCTGCCTTATAAGGAGTCCCTGATGAGATGCCAGTACATTCTACAGTGAATAGAAGGGGCTTCTTGGAGTGGCCTGCTGTATCCTGAGGTTTGTGGGCAGCCATAGTTGTTCCATATCCTGAGGTTGAGAGGAAGGGGCTGGCCAAGAACTCAGATTTTTGGTCAACACTGCCATTCTTACTCGGGCCTTATCACGAACCCCTATGGGTCTACTCATTACTATACCTGCTCCTGAGGTGGTATAACTCTGAGGGCTGGAAGAGGGCATTTCTGCTTTGGAAACAGGCTCTGGATACAGAGTAACTGCTCTGCCCTAAGCAATGCTAAACATGCCCTCAACATGCCTCTCCTGAACTGCCTAGGGCAGAGCAGTTAGGGCAGAGCAGGTCCACCTCTTTTAGGGCACCCTATCTTGCCTTGCTCTGCCCTAAGCCTCTTTCATAGTAACTGGGCTGGAGCATCTTGGGCTGGAGCATCTTAGGGCAACCTACGGGCTTTTATGTGGACAGATTAGTTGCTCTGGATTGTCCTGTAAGAGTGCAGTCCTAACACACAACTCTTCCATTTCCATGGTAGGGGGCGAGCACATGTCTTTGCACTGGCCTAATCCCCTGCAGGAGTTGGGCCTTATCCCTTTTGCACTGGCCTAAACCCCCGCAAAGTGCCACTTATGGCACTTTGGTGATATTCCTAGGTTGGCACAGGACTTACTTCTGATTTTAGGCCAGCCTGACTGGAGATTATTATTGCAGTGGTCAGTCCAGTGCTGACCTAGGGTATCACCAAAGTGCCATAAGGGACTTCTGTCCTACTCCTGCAGGGGATTAGGTCAGTGCACAGGCATAAGTTAGCCTACCCACACCATATGCCAGGTGAGTTAGGCTGGCCAAATTGGTTAGGACTGCACTCTTAGTCATATGTTTAATCAATTAAGCTAACGTTAATGGAAACAAGTTGTTTAGAAATTATTATAAATTTACTGAAAGGACTTTAACATTAAAACAAACTAATTCAGTTTTATTATATGGCATGGTGCCTTTTGGTCCTGCAGCACTTTACAGTATTCCCTGACACAGAAATTAGATGAGGTATTTTCAGAGCCAGGATGGTGGAGTGGTTAGAGAATTGAACTGAGATCTGAAGATACAGGTTCAAAGTCCACCTTGGCTGATTCAAATCTTTCTGGGTGACCTTGGGCCAGTCACTCACTCTCAACCCACCTACCTCACAGGGTTGTTGTGAGACCAGCAGGAGGGGAGGAACTAAAGTTGCGTAAGCTGCCTTGGGCATTTGCTTTGGCATGAGAAAGGTAGGATATAAATGCAATGAATGAATGAATGAATGAAATTAGTTATATATGAAATCTTTTGATTGAAGATATATAAAGAATGCATGTCCCATATCTTATTCCATTATTTTCAGAAAAGTAGTAGATATTATAAAATGAACTGGAAAATTCATTTTATGAGTGTAGAGTATGCAGGTGTGTCTCCCTCTATATTTCTAGTAAACATCAGTTCATTTCACCTTGCAGGTCATTAATTGTTTCAAAAGCATGTGTTATTAAATATTTAAGTTTGCCTTTCAATGTGATTTATGTGTCTCCTGGTTTTTACTTAGGGTCTTATGCATGCAAGCGTCATAAAATTAGTTTCATCCAAATTTTTGTGCTTGAACTAATCTAAATGACATGTGGTATATTTGTCTTTTTTCAGCCAACAAACTACTCCAATCCAGTGTATGCCAAATTATACATGGATGGACAAAATTGTCGAAACTCCTTAGCCAGCGTTGATGAAAGGAAAGAACTTCTTCCAAAGAAATTAGATATTGGCATAAGGGAGACTGCGGCATAATCTATTATAGCCTTTTGTATACTGTATAAATGTACAAAATATAAGGATTACTTTTCTATGTACCAACAGTATTATAATTGTTTTGGCATCAGCATTACCTCTAGATTTTTTTTCCGGTTTGGTTGGTGGTTTTCTGGGTTTTTCTTTTGCTGATGACTTGACTGACCATTTGTATGGTATTTTTATGAAAAGAAAAAATCTGCACTACAGTACAATTTACAACAATGCTGCTGATGTAACACATTGAATTTGTTAAAAATTAAAAAAATCCTTTGTAGAGTGAATATGAGCAATCTATTTTGTATGGAAATTTTTTTGGTTTTACTTAATCAATGAAGATGATATCTGCACTTTTCCATTATATGGTCTGAAGACTGTAATACAGTGTGTGATTTGTTTGTTTTAAATGGTGAAAGTATGATTGGATGGTCTACTCTCTTTGTGCCCATTAGAAATTCACTTCAAACCTTAAAATAAAAGAATTTAATTTCACAAGTTAAACATAACTTCCTTTTGCAGTTAGCCTTAGGTAGCCAAAAAGCTATGAGTACTATGGAAAACATCTAATGGTCTGCATGAACACAGATTATACAATTCTGGAAATTCAGTGGTTGTCCATGCTATACTAAACATATATTCCATTTAAAAAGCTTTGTATTTAGTAAAAACATATAGAATTTAGTAATATACACCTTGCAAGTGGGAAAATCTTAATGGACACATGACATGGCCTGTTCTGCAGTCCTAAATACAGTGGCCTACCTGGAGCACAAGAGCGCATTGCATATACACACACGTTATATATTTATTTACTCACCCACATGTATTATTTGTGAATGATTAATTCCCCTGTGACATAAGGAGAGCAAAAAGCCATAAGCACACACATCGATAACAGAATTCTTAGAAGGAGGGGGAAAACCCATCCAAACATAGAAATATTAAATCAACCCAACCATCGTTTTGTATCTCTGGAAATATGATTTAAAAGCTATTGTGGATTAATTTTTAAACTTCAGCAAACCTCAAAACCACATTCTCAATAGTGGAGAGTGTTTAAATGTAATGAATTTCCAGCACTTTCTCTGGTATTAGTTTATTTTCTGTTGTTATGAAGAATAAAAAGAAAAACAAAATCAATACAATTTGCCTTTTTTAATTGTGACAGAACTATGTAATGAAATTTCTCTACACTGTAAAAAGAAAACCCAACCCTGGAAATCTTTTATATATAACTTTAAAGGCACAAAAGACTTCACACACACATGTACACAAAGAACTGAGGGCTTTTTGTTCCTCTCTTACATATTACTGATTTTTAGCTGTCATAATATATTAATCTTGCAGATTAAATATGTTTGTGGTGGCTCTTTATTCCCTTTGTACAAACATTGCAAAATAACAGCTGTTTTATAAACGATTTTTGTTGTACTCTGTGCATGCATACTACCTATTTCTAAACTTTGCCATGTTGAGGCCTTTATTAAAAAGAACTTGATACATGTAATACCAGTGCAGTTTTGCTTGAATAATGTTATGCATATCATAAACCTTTCCAGGTTCTTGTTTAAGTCTATTTTTAATTGAACAGTATATTTAATTTGGTTTAAAAAAATAGTCATTTTTGCCTATGTTTCTAAAAATGGAGTGTTACATACTTTATAAAAATGTTAACTTTTACTTATCCAAATGAAACTTTAACATATTTAACTACTGTGTTGATCACTTCTTATATGCATAAACATATTATTTCAACAATATCTACTTAAAATATTTAAGAATGGCAGAGAAATCATTACTCTAATGTCGGAAAAAAAGAGAAACATGAAAAAGCAAATTTCTTCAAAGGCCCATCCTATTCAACTTTCCAGTCCTGATGTAGCTGTGACTATGGGGCATTTGCTGCATCTTGCACTGAAGATGCAGAAGATTTCTAAAACTCTGTAAGAATTGTTAGTAAACGTTGGTATGAAACTGACAACTCTGATCAAGAGACAGCCTGCAGAACAGGTAATGCTGCATATAACATGCAAAGCTCTTTTTTTAAAAAACCACAGAAATCCCACCAATCACCTAGTTGTTGGAGAGGTGTGAGTTTTGGAGATTTAATTCCAGGTATTTTAAAGGGCCATTACAGACCCCTTCAGTTACTTGATTTGTCTTGAAAATTGCATGGAAAAGGTTCTGATGAAATGTATTAAAAAGGTATGAGTGGCCCCAAAGCCTGTCGGTAGAGGTATCTGGCAATATCAAGGAGATATGTATGGGAGATCTCACACATAAATGGATCTTTTGCATTCAATTTCCAAGATGCAATTTCCAACTAAAGTGTGCTTGTAAATAATCTGCACTGCACCAGCACAGGTTATGACTGGGCTGCCCGTTTATGTAGAACAAAATTTTTAAACTGGTGCATTGAAACCACTATTGTTAAAACCAATATTCCGTTCTACCAATATTTCATTCCAGATGCAGACTCTCGCAGTGCTGTATCAACATTATGAAACATAATTAAATAAATCTTACATGAGAGCTCTAACTAATTTTAAGGCAATGTTAATAACATGAGATGTTCCATGAATAGGATATCTATCAGGGGAAGCCAAACCATTTTGGGGAACTCAATCATAGGGTTGTACAGGGCTGGCACAAGTCGCTTTCACTAGCCTTACTAGTTGTAAATATGACAATGTTTACACCAGCTTGTGAATTGGCTGGCTTGGTGCATATTCATGAACCAATCCAAGGAGGCAATGTTTGGCCTTCTTGCTGACATGAAGAGGTGTAGGGGCTTGGGGAGGGCAAGAGGAGGACATAACTGGGATGGGCGGGCCGGACCCAGGAAGGGTTTAAGTCAGTGGTTTACAGCCATTTTGGCCTGGGACCACTTCAAACTTGCCACATCCAATCCAGGATACAATGCTAAAAAAGAGGGCACATCCTGGAAAAATAGGACATATGGTCACATAAACACATATGCACTCACATACACACATGCATACATGTACACATGAGCATACACACCTTGAGATTGGGGGCTCCTTCCTCCCCATTTCCCTTCTGTGGTATACTGCTTGGGGGGATTGGGGTGGGGGTGAAGTGTCCCCCAGGCACTCCTCACCTCAGAAATTGGAGCACCTGTGAGTCTTTTGTGCAAGGCGCTGTTTTAAAGCGTCTTGAGGGATCAGGATGAGTGCGCCAAAATGGAGCCCTGGTGGAGCAGCTGGCTGGGGGCTTTTGGGTGCCACGCTGTGTCCTGTTGTGAGGGGGGGGCAGAGGAGGGAGCACAGCCCAAGTAGTGATACCAAAAGCCCCCACCAAAAGCTGCTCTGCTGGGGCTCCGCTTGGGTGCAATTGAAACAATGCCTTGCAGGAAAGCCTCTGGAGCACTCCTGCAGCAGTGGGCAGACTTCAGCCTGCCTTTAAGTGGCCCCTGAGCAGCCTTAAAGCTGCAGCACTCCTCCAAGGTCACACACATGACAACCTTGGGGGTTCAATGGGGTCGCAAGGCAGGACCAAGATGGCAGCCTGTCAGGCTTTGAGACCCCTCTGGGGGCCTCCACAACTCCCCTAGGAGTTGCGACCCCCATTTTGAAGACCACTGGTTCAAATAATGATTGCATTACTTAAAGTTATTTAAAGATTACTTACATTACTTAAAGATTACATTACTAAAGTAACAGGAAGAAGTCTAAAGGGACCAGGTCAGGAGAATATGGCCACTCACAAAAGTAACGGTTTCTGCAGCTTGGTGTGCAATGCAGGGTCAACTTGCAGAAACATCTTTTGATAGCAAACCATGTCAAACAATTCTCAACATGCATGTCAGAAGGTGGCTATTCTGTTTGTAGAGTTACTTAATTCTTATTATTCAGGCTGTACACAGAAAATGCAAGTAGCAGGGAATTTTTCCACCTTTTTCCTGTAGCTGTTCCTGTGTCCTCCTTGCCAAAACTAGTCCTAAGTTTCGGAAGAATTGCTGGTTTGTTGTTGGGCATGGCATGCGGTTATAAGGGGAAATCAGTTAAAGTAGAATGAAAGCACCATCCTTGCATGAGAACCATACTCTTCTCAACTTCAACTGTCTATTTTTCTTTTGTTTGCTCTCACTGTATTTTTAAAGGACTTTAAGACAATCCAATTGAATCATATCACCAATCTGTGTTTTTTAAAAATTATTTTTCAATAGTATTTAATGGAAGCGCAAACAACAGGAGATCATAATTCAGAAGACATCATGAATTCATAAATTACATCAGAGAATAGAGGTCAAGAGGTCCTCACCCATAAAAAGATTTGCAAGCCATGTGTCCCATAGTGGTATTTCTTAGCACTGCCTTATAATTCACATACTACAATGATATATTAAGAAATAGCTACATAAGCTCATAGTTTCATCAGTTACTGCCTTTCTTCTCATCAGTTACCTCCTTTCTCAAACACAACCTTTATATATGGATTTGAAAAAGCATCACCTTACCCAATGGGAAGTCCAATCCTACCGAAACTTCCTTATGCAGCAATTCAAACAGTAATGGCATTATATACACTGCATCCCATTGGGGTATTTAGCAGGCAGAAAACTGATGTAAGGATCTATTTGTCTTCTTGCCCTGGTGTAAGGCCCAGTGTATGCACTCTGTCAACTCAGACTTGTGATAACAATGTTGCTGATGCAAGTCCATGCTGATCTATGTTGCCAGTTCAATAATAATACAGGTTCTTATATGCAGCTTTTCTGGTCATCGGATTGCTCCCTGTCTATATGCAAGGTGAATCACATAGATAGGCTTTTTCAAAACCCCAGAAGGGATTTTAAAAATGAGGTTCTACTAATGGCCCCCCAGTGCTTTCCACAATGGATCATAAATAACTCCATCTCTCACTTCATGGGCAGCTGAGCTGCTCACACCAAAGAACAAATGGAAAAACTCAGCTCATCTTAGCTGCTTTTCAAGTATCACCATGCAAAAAATCTTTCAGTGATCTCAAAGTGGCAACCTGCAGATGTTTATTTTCAGACCAACAGAGGCTTTACCTACATCCCTTCCATGCCCAGTTTGCCCAGTTGCTGCTCTTATGTCTCTCTTTATGCCCTTCCTTGTCCCTTGGTCCCTTGCAGCACTTAATTTGCTCTGGTGAGCACCACTCTTTGGCCCTGCAAACAGGTGATCCATCACAAAGTGTTTTACAGTGGCTAGTGCAAGTGGAGGACATGCTCCGTAGCATTGAAGGAGGATAGGATTTGGCCAACACTCTGGTCAGGAGAAGGCATAGAAATTTCTCCTACTGATGTCAACCGCAGCGACAAAGCAAAAACTGCTCTTGCCTTTTCCACAGATCCTCACCAAGAATGGATAACTAATTTCCACCCGTTCCCCCAAGGACTTGTATGCATCACAGTTTCTCTACAATGCTACATCCTACAAAGTGAAATACTGTAAGTCTAACAGTCACCGAGGTTGTCTTGCTGACTAAAAATTGGATTTTGAAGGTGTAACTGTACTACAGAGATTGCTTTCTGCACAAGTCATGACTCCAGTAAGACCCTGTTACTTCATAGCACCTATAATAAGCATCCCTAAGTTCTTTGAAGACCTTTGCCATTATATTCTCACCTATAATGTCCATTAAAAATGAACAGAATTAAATGAACAAAATGCCCTCAATTTATTCAAATATTCCCATCAGCAATTGCATGAGACTCATAGCCCAATCCAGAGTAGCACTTGGATTACCCTATATATCACTGCTCTGACCCAACTGCAAGAAGCTCCACCCTAATTACTCTGGAGAAGGCTTATGGGCAACCTCAGGCAACATAGAGTGCCCCACGAGAGGTGGACCTGGGTTCAGGAGAGGCATGTTGAGGGCATGTTTAGCATCGCCTAAGGCAGAGCAGTTACTCTGTATCCAGAGCCAGATTTCAGGGCAGAAATTCCCTCTTCAGCTCCTGAGTTATACCACCTTAGGAGCAGTATAGTAATGAGTAGACCCATAGGGGTCCATGATAAGGCCCGAGTAAGAATGGCAGTGTTGACAAAAAAATCTGAGTTCTTGGCTAGACTAGCTGCAACCCCTGCTTCTCAACCTTAGGATATGAAACAACTATGGCTGCCCACAAACCTCAGGATACAGCAGGCCACTCCAAGAAGCCCCTTGTATTCACTGTAGAATGTACTGGCATCTCATCAGGAACTCCTTATAAGGCAGGCACCCAGTGGCGTCACCAGACTGCTGCAGCTGGTGCGGGCCTCATTGAGTGACGCGCTCTGTATGGGCTGATTCGCCGGAGGAGTTTGATAGTCCTTTGGCAGGCCCTGGGCATCAGTGCACCCATTCAGGCCTGCTCAAAGGCGGAGCAGCAGCCAGAAGCTGCCACTTGTCCTCAGAGCTGGCCCAAACAGCCAGCTGAGCTGCACTGCACAGAAACACACTGAGCATGCCGAACAGCTTCAGAGGAGACTTCTTTAGAGTGGAGGAAGTCCACCTCTGCATGGCCATTTGGCCTCGCTCAGGAGGCAGAGCGGCAGCTGAATGGGTTCAGAAGAGTACTGCACAGGCATCAACTCTGATGCCTGCACAGTCTCCTCTGAAGCCGGAAATCTTCAGAAAAGTACTGCGCAGGTGTCAGAGATGGTGCCTGCACAGTACTCTTTCTGAAGCCAGTTAGCTTCAGAAACAGCTGCGCAAGCGCCATCTTTGGTGACTACGCAGTCCAGATAGGGGGTGCGTGCATCCCAGGGGTGACACACAGACTTCTGCACTGGGTGATGCACAGAGTCATGTCACCACTGTAGGAACCACAGCTGTTCCTTGTTCAGTGTGACCTGAGGGGTGTCTCCTCAGGAGCAAGTCCTCGCCATGTGTCAATTACTTAGCATGCTCTGGAGCAATTAGGGCAGCCCAGGCTTCCTGACTCTCTGGATGCAGCATAACTTTCTGCTCTGGATACAGAATAGTTAGGAGAGAGCAGTTAGGGCAGAGCAGGCTGAACTTGCTCTGGATTGTGCTCTAAATTTACTTTGTTAAGTGCCAGTCCAGATAAACCCATTTCAGCAGTGGAGAGCTATCCCTGGACAAGGGAACAAATTTCTCTTTAACCTGGAGGAGATTTCTGGGACATCACCTGTGAGGATGCAGTGTATGCTCCAATAAGGGTGGTAGGTGGGGAAGAGAAGTTAGGTTTGGGCTGCAAGGACACATTTATGCTAGTATGGGTGGCAATTAAAACCGGCATTCCTTAAACAACTAATCCTAAACACATCTTTCCTGGGAGCAAGACCCGTGGAACATAATGGGGCTTCCTTCTGAGTAGACATGGTTAGGATTGCATTTAGTAAAGTGATTTTTAAAAATATGAAAATATTAATATCTAATTAATTGTATTAATTAATACTGATAATAAATGAATGAATGAATGAATGAATGAATGAATAAATAAATAAATAAATAATTCATTAAATAATTATGGGAGTTTCCAAAAATTGTGGGCCTTAGGGTGCCAAATGCCCTAGGTATACCACTGGGCTGTCCTGAGGTGTATCTGGGCAGCTGTTCCCCCTCTGCTGACCATAAAAGAATCATCATTTTAGAAAGTGCACCTTTGCTGTGTTAGCAGGGGTTAGCATCAGGAAACTGTCCAATTTCCATGCACAATTAAAATGACAATGTAGTTTTCCACAATAGACACCAAAAGGTCTTTATAAATATTTGAAAAGATGCTCTTCAAAGGCTTCTGGAAGACAGGAGGCTGACTCATGACAGCCAATTAATTATCACAATCAGAGGAATTCTAGACAAAGTAGCTCCGCTGTTTAATGTGAAGGCTAATTAGAATTCATGTCCCATAAAAGTCACTTGACTCTCAATTATGATTAAGTGGGCAAGGTCATTACGACACAGCAAGAGGCTGCGCCAGAAGCAGTCCTGTACTTACTCTGCAACAGTTCCAGAGTATTGTCATGCTTGGGGAAGAACTGGATGCAAAATTGAAATTACAGTTCAGTGTTTCTCAGTGTGAAGGACTGACAGCCACAATAATTGACTGGTCCTGTGGCTTTTGTGAATGAGGTGAAGTGTGCTGCCTTTGTGTTTCCAAAACAGAAATTCAGTGCTATGCCCATTAGCGTCAAGCCTAACCAAAGTGCACCAAAGTTCTAGTTTAAGGACTGTCAGTCTTTATTCTTTTGTAATAAAAATTAATCGTCAACAGGCTTCAAGATGAACTGTGATTCAAATGGCAAAAATGCCTTCTGCCTTGAACTAAAAATGAGGCTGCAATTCTAATACCCAGTTTGGCTGCAATTCTAAAGCCCAGTTTGGCCAGCATAAGCCCCGGCACAAATCCTATGCTGGCTTGGGGATGTCACAAAAGTGCTTTAAGACACTTCTGCATCACTCTGGGGGAGGGTTAGGCTTGCCTTCCTATATCATAGACATGCACTTGCTTACCTACATCACTACAGAAATGGGAAGACTGAATGGTTCTGTGGACCTAGGTTAAGACTGCACCGTTAGTTGTTGCATTGGGGGTTCTGTGAACATATAGTGCTTCCTTATGTAGGGGGGCACCATATCCATGGATCCTGTAGCCAAGGATTCAGTTAACCATGGATTGGTTCTGGGCCTCCCAGCTCACATCCTGCAGCACACTGATTCTGGAGGAGAGAAGACTTCTGTATACAACATACACACCTGCCACACAGGCCACCTGTACAGACTCTAGGCTTCACATTAGCCCATGTATGATGATCTATGGTTATCATTTCTTCTGTACACATATCTTCTGATGGAGGGGTAATAAATAGAATTAGGTGTCAGTTGCCTTATGGAAATCTTCAGAGTTCAGAAAGTTTTGAAGCTTCTTGGTGGAGTATACCGTACCACTCTTCACATGCAATAGACTTCTGTGCTGCCAGAGGCCCCATTTCATACCTATAAAAAGGACCATCATGAGGAAGCATCTGGGGAATTATGAAAGGAACGTCCACTTTCTTACAGCACAGTCCCCAGGAACCCTCCCACCCCCTGGCTGTACAGTGGCATCTTATTATTATTATTATTATTTGGGGGGCGGGAGGGTTTGATATATTATGCTAAAGACCATTGGTATTAGTGAATACTTTTGTCCAAACCCTAAGGCTTCTGAGAGCAGTAAATAAATTCTTAACAAGAAACTGGCTGTACCATGTTCTCAGGTGATATTACAGTAGAATTAAAGAGAATTTCATATACAGTGGTGCCTCACATAATGAGTTTAATTGGTTCCAGAGGCCTGCTCGTTATGTGAAATGCTCGTTATGTGAGGCAGAGTTCCCCCTAGGGAATAATGGAAATTCAGACAATTGGTTACACAACCCC
This sequence comes from Cryptoblepharus egeriae, assembly GCA_030015325.1. Lineage (NCBI taxonomy): Eukaryota > Metazoa > Chordata > Lepidosauria > Squamata > Scincidae > Cryptoblepharus > Cryptoblepharus egeriae. Next base: position 74,210,538 of record JAREYC010000001.1, on the reverse strand, counting down.
AAAAAATTCTTTTAAAAATTGCCCCACTTACCTCTGGGTGCAGCTGTTAGGGGGCAGTTGGGGCAGACTGGGCTGCCCTGGCCCCTCTTGCAGCACATCCACTGCCTCCAGGGGCTCAGCAGCAGCCATGGAGGGCTTCCCGGAGAGTACAGGGCTTCCTTCGTGGCTGCTGAAGCTTCCAGCAAGTCCCCCATTCAGGAAAAAATACATGGGACTTTCAGACCATTGAGTGGACAGGTCCCAGCGGGACCCTTTCAATGGAGGTTCTTCCCAGCCAATCAGAGGCAGAGCACTCATTCTGCTCTCTGATTGGCCAACAGGACCCAGCTTGCCTGGTAAATTCAAAAGGCAGGCTGGATTCCCTCCCTTCCTGCTGCAACCCCCGGCTGCAACTCCCGGTCGCAACGGAGCCCCTGGAGGTGGTGGACATGCCACAAGGGGGGCCAGGGCAGCCCAATCTGCCCCAACTGCCCCCTCCAGCTGCAGCCAGCAGTAAGTTTTAACCCCCCCCCAAAAAAAGAATCCCTGAGAGTCTTGCTCGTTAAGTGGAGCAAGGCTTGCTATGCAAGCCAGATTCTCAGGGACTTTTTTTCCCTCGCTAAGCGAATCCCACGTTATGAGAGACACTCACAAACCAAGGTACCACTGTATTCATATTTATGGTTATATTCATCACAGTATGGTATATGTAAAATAAGTCGTTTTTGCTACCATCCAAAAATCTCAGTTAATCTCATACTCGAGGGCTGAAGAGAAATATAGCTTGCATTCAACTGATTTTTTCCCTTATCATTATGACTGACTATGCTCTTCATTTATGTATTGCAAAGACCTATTAGTTATTAAATAAATTAAAAAGGTAAATAAATAGAAAAAGGAAAATAACTTTGATTTAGCAGGCACATACAATAAAATTATCAAAAATAATCACAATAAACAAAAAAGCAATCCTAAATACTACTTTAAAAAAACTACTGATAAGACAACTGAGATGTAGGGAAAAGAATGTACATATAGGGGATTAATTTATCTGGAACACCTGCCTGAATACAAAAAAACTTAAGCAGCTGGTGAAAGGTCACCAGGGAGGAGCCATAATGCTCAGAGCTGCAACTGAACATGTGCTCTCAAACTAAATGTTCATCATCATAAACAAGAAGTTGAACAATTTTACAAAAAAGTGTCTACCCCATCTTTCTTTCTCTTCTACTATCCTTTATGAGAATAATTTTTCTGTTGAACATGGTTAGTCCAAAAGTTTTGTAACATTAAAAAAGGTTTAATTAATAATGAATCAATATCTGATAATACAAAGATGATTTTATTTCACAAATGCTGCAATCCTAATCTGCAGTAATGCCTGCCTAAGGGCAAAATCCATAGCAGTTACGTGTCCACACAGTTACGTCACACTCTAGTGTTATGTTATGGAAAGTCACCTTAACTGCTCCATCGCAAAGGGCTTAATCTGACTTTAGGATATGGGCCTAAGTCCAGGTATAAGTCCTGTGCTGACCTTGGGGATGTCACAAAAGTGCTACCATCTGCACCATTCCTGGGGGATGCTTGCCTCTCTGCATCACCATGGGAAGAGGAAGACGGATGAGTTGTGCTGGCCTAAGTTAAGATTGCACCAAGAAAGAGATTCAATTTAAATCTGAAAGTGGTTTCTGCATCTGATTCTATCATCACATCCCAATCCTGCCACCCTAAATGGCAATAAAATGGTAAATGTCAGTAGTGTTGGCAAATGGGACCTCAGTAAACCAGTATGGTCTGATGTTCATGGGACCAAACAGGGTGGTAAAGGGAAAAATATGGAGTGTGTGGGCAGGGAATTGGATAGCACAAATGAATTGGGTAAGAGAAGTGTGGGTCCTGGTTGTAGTGATTTGCACTGGCTCCTACCCCAAACTCTTCTCACTTTAGTAGGCTGACAGCAGCAAAATAGTTGGTGAAGATCCAAGAAGACCCATGAAAGAAGCAATGGTTTGCCTACTTTTTATTGCATAGATTTGTGGAAGCCTCTAACTGCTCTCCCACTGAAGAATACAGTGTGTTCCCCCATTGGTGCAGCCTCATTGGCACTGGGGGTCAGGATCAGGCTTCTTATCCTTCCAACTTCCCACACAGCTTTCTGCCTTTGCACCAGAGAAATAATCTCTGATGGGAAGCTTGATCCACTACAACGCCACACATGGTGATGCACCAGGGCTAACCCAGCATCTGCTGAATCCCATTGGAACGTTTTGGCCTCCCAAGTGTCAGAGAACATTTGTAACTTCATAAAACCTTATCGAGATTAAGGGTGACTATGAACAGCATGCTACAATCGATTGGAAGGGAAGGCATCAGAAGGAGATCAATGCAGAAGGAGGAAATGTGCATGGAAGGCACTGAACTGAGTTCTTTTGCGTACCTGGCCCCACTAAAAAAGGAGGCCTCCGTCAGTCTTGGAAGACTATGGTATCGTGCTCGGCACTGCATACGCTGCATACGCTGCATGTGAAGCACGAAAGCCTGGGTTGGATTGTTATGGAGGATAGGCTGTTACCCAAGCAGCAAATCCCCCCTCTCCATGCCACTGAATTAGTCCAATGAAAAGGCAGAGCCAATACGATTGGATCTGCATTGTAAAATGCATGTACATGCATTATATTTTTACCTCTTGTTGAAACATTTTCTCCCATTAGTCTGGTCTTCTACCTACTAGCATTTTCATGTTTAAAGAGGCATTTTCACTTTTAAATTCTGCGGGACGTGCCTGATACTTACCTACTGGAAATTTGTCATCAGAGGGTAGCATCATTTTTCCAGTTAGGAAACTAAGAATATGATGTTTCCAAACCGAACACTTTAAAGTTATGATGCTAAAGGAAGTTCTCCTACCAGACTCTGAAATTGTACATTCTAGTGTATTAAGTGCATATCTTGATAAAATTGAATGAGGCCTCTTTAATTAGTTGCAACACATGCAGTACTCAACAGTTCATCAAAGCGTTAGCAATCAGTTTCATTTATTTTCATGGTTTAAAAAAAAACTCTGGGAACGCTGAGATGCTTTTACATTGTCTGGAGAGAGGAGAAATTATGAGGCAAGGGATAAAAGATGCATGTTTTACATACATAGTGGCCTATTATCAATTCAAACTAATGGAAAACATCATTTAACAACATTTTAAGGACTTAGTTGCAACAATGTGTGTGATTGAGCTATTTTATTTCCATAGCGGAACCAGAACGAAGGGCACGAAGGCTACATTTGTAGCTTCCCAAGATGAATCTCTCCATTAACACATGTTATTGTTAATGACCCAGCACAAAATGAAAGTTCTGATAAAATTCATTTTGTTGTTGCTCACTCATTAAGTCATGTTTGTCTCTTCATGACCCCATTGACCGCATCACTCTAGGCCCCCTATCTTCCACTAACTTCCCAAGATTGTCAGAATTCATGTGAATTGCTTCAGAGACACTATGTAATCATCTCATCCTCTGTTGTCCTCTTCTCCTTTTGCCTTCAATTTTTCTGAATATCAGGGTCTTTTTTACAATGAACAGTCACAGCTGATTTCAAAAGGTTTGACTGATTTGATTTCCTTGCAGTCCAAAGGACTCTCAAGAGTCCTCTCCAATGCTATAATTCAAAGGTATCAGTTCTTCAGTGCTCAACCTTCCTTGTGGTCCAGCTCTCAGAGCCATACTGGGAAAACTGTAGCTTGGAGTAAATGAATATTTGTCAGCAAGGTGATGTCTCGATTTTTAATTAAGTGCAGGCTTGCCATAGCTTTCCTCCCGGAAACCAAGTTTCTTTTGCTTTCATGGCTGCAATAACCATTTGCAGTAATCTTAGAGTCTCAAAAAAATACAAACTTTCATTTCTTTCCCTTATGTTTGCCATGTTTGCCATATTTTAGTTTCTTTTAAATATTAGGTTTCAAGCCAAATTTTGCACTTCCTATTTTCATCCTCATCAAGAGATTCCAAAGTCTCATCCTGACTTGGATCGCTAGACTGTTAGCAATCCAGTCTACTTAAAAAGATTCAGTGAGTATTTATGAAAGGCTTCATAAACTTCACTATGCATTTACATGTAAATATTTGTTAATAGTTAGAGGAGATTCTAATCTCGAACAAATCCTGCTGCAGTCTTAACTTTCTTTTTTGGCAGGGATACGTTGGCAAGAAAGATGAATAAGAAATGAAAAATTAGCTAGCATATTTCATTACTTACTACTTGTGAAACGAACTGTGACATTTGTTTTTGATGGAAACTTACCTGCTATTGTAAGGTCTTGGATTCTCCTATTCAGAGATAAATTGAAAAATTATTCTGATGCAATTCAATTAATTTCCAGTATTCATTGATGCCAACATCTTTGAATACACTGAACCAGGGATTTGGGTGGCTGAATTTAAAAAATGATGTATGCATTTGCCCGATTAATAAATTTTAAAAATGTAAGAATGAAGTTTACAACCTACATTATAGGTTATCTATCAGCAACTGTCAATGCTGAATGCTCCTTGTCAGATTACTGTGAAAGGCTGCATGCCAGATGCCAGTCACACTCCAAAACTGCAAAATCTTTAGGTGCCAACTCCAGCACCAGATGAACTGATATTCTCTTCATGTTCAGAGACACTGAGAGATTATGTACTGTGAAAATCCAAGTCCCCTCCATCTGGCCCTGGGGCAATCCCTGTAATCCTCCAGAATTACAGAACAAGGTTCTTTAGAGCAGTGCAAACAGGTACCAGTATGCCACATGCAGCAGCCTCTTCTAAAGCCTCTGTCAGCACTGGTAAGTTGGCAGCAGAGGTGTGACATGGATGGGGAAGAGAAGGGTAGAAGGAGTTTTAGGATGGAGACAGGCTGTGATTAGCTGGATCTCAGCAGCACCAGGACACACAAGGATCATTACCCATCTCTTCCAGATTCATAGTTCTTGGATCTATGTTAGGAAAGTGGCTGGTGCATGTCCAAAGATACCAATAAATTATATAATGCAGCCTAGCAGGAACTAAGTAAAAGATATTTTAACTTACGTTCTGCTGCATGACAGCAGAACAGAGGGCCCACTGCCCCCATTTTAAATATATTACACTATATTGCACACAGAAACCCATTCCAATATTTTCAGTGGGAAGTACTAAATGTCCTAAATCCAGTCTATAAATATTTGAGGATCTAATGGATTAAAATAATGATTTAAAAGTTCACTCTATTTTTGGAGATAGATTTATTTCTCATGATATTTCTGGTGAAATCTTACCTATTCATGTACTATCATGCCTGAATAATGTTCTTACAGTAGTGCATCTTGAATGCACACTTCACATCACTATAACTTAGTACATTTTGTTGGGTTCATTAAGCATGAACAGAGAAAAGTTAACAGAGAGAGCTATATTTATTTATTGGCTTTTTAAAAATCTTCACTGCAGGAAAAGAACAAAAGTGGGAAAGGACACGTAGAATATATTAGGAGAGTTTTAAAAAGAGGGATGTCACAGTAGTTTCAGCTAGCAGGAGCAGGTGAAAGTAGATTTCATGTTTGCCACTTTTAATTACAGTTTTCAAACCATACGCTGGTAGGAAAAAATAAAAAATTAAATAGATTGAACATCTAAATCTGTCTTCATGTCCTGTACAGTTAATAGAATGGAGGTTCATAGCAAGTAAGTGAGCAATCTTGCTGAAGTCAAATCCTCTGGGTCTGCTTGGGCAAACTTGAACGGCCTATCAGTAAATGTCAACCCATTTTTAATGACAAGGTGAATCTGAAGCTGCTACTTGCCACAGGAAAAACATAAGGGGGATGATTTAGTTCTTGAAAATGCCATATATCTGCAATCTTAACTGCCAGTTAGGCTGGCCTCGGCATGGGGATGTCACCAAAGTCACATAAGACACTTTGTCACCACAACTGGAGGAAGGTAGGCCAGTGCACAAACATGCACTTGCCTCCCTATATCACCACAGGAATGGAAAGACCTATGAGTTCGGTCAGCCTAGGTTAGGACAGCACCCCAAAAAAGGCTTTATAATCCAACCCTGGGATTGGGTCATTGTGTGGAAATACTGTATTTACTGTAATGTAACACTCACCTTTTCAGATGAATTTCGTCTCCAAAATCAGATTGCACATTGGATTAGATGGTTAATTATATTTGAGTAAATATGGTATTTTGATTATAAGTATAGGGTGCGCATTGGATTCAATGGTTCAGTAAATATGGTATATACAACAGTGGAACATAGGTTTGTAGGTCACCTCTGGCCATTTTAAGATGAGCACTGCATCCTACCCTGCCTTAGCAATACAGAAGTCTCCAGATCATTAGGGGATTTCACTGACGCTTGGGAACCAGCACAATAGTAGATGTCTTCAGGCAGGTGGTGACAATGCACTGCAGCAGCAGAGATAAGTTGAAAATATTTGTGAAAATATTTGAGAAAACTTCAGTCGACTCTGCAGCACAGCCTCCGAGACTCAATTTGGTCCCACCGCCTTCCAGATGTTGACGTTCTGTACAGTACGTAAGCTGTGAATCTTCACGGGAGATGGGTATTTTCCAGTAGTTTACAAGGACTTTTTAAAAAGTATAGAAAATGCATCTGTAGCCACAAATGCTGCCTCCTGCTTTATTTGCAAACACTTCATGAACATCTCTGCACAGTTAATGGATATGTGTTTGTCACAAGAGGCTAGGATCTGTACTGCTCTGAATCAAAAGCTGAAGCCTAAAGAGGTAATTTTCTTATAAGATGAATATGTAATTTTAGTTTATCCTTGAAAAAAATGTTAGATGACTTAGCATATATAGCTCCATTACACCATCCAAGGATTGCCATACTTGCAGGTGCCAGGATCTAAGACAAAACCTGAAAGCAAAGCATGTGCTCTGCTACTGAGCTGCAGGAACTTATAAAAAATGTTTCATTCCCAAAAGATATCCAGCCTTTCTAGGAAAAATGCTCAAGAAAGCAAATACTATAGCTTTTATCCTAGAGCTATAACCACACTGAATGAACTGAATGAACTTTAAAATTACCATCAATGCAACACAATTTTTCAGTTTTTATTGGGTTTTATTATTTACCGGTATTATGTTTCCTAGTGCAATATAGGTATTATTCTACCTCTAGGTATTTCATATTTTATTTAAATGCATATGTGGCATTAAATGTTTGGTTAAAGTGAATGTGTTTGTATGATTGTTACATACAGTTTTTATGTTTGACTCTGTATCCTGAAAAGCATTGAATTTTCCTATACACTGTACAATGACAATAAAAGAATCTAACCTACAAAACATTCCAATGTTTGCAAAAGATGCAACATAATATTCCAAAAATATCCAACAAATTTCCAAACTAAGCATTAATTAAAAACAGGATTTTGAAAAAAAAAATTTCAGACAGCAGTAATCAAAGTCCTGCCCTAAAAAAATGTCCGCAAAAGGACTACTGAAAAAGATTAATCTTGTCTGCCTGCTGAAAGGCCAACTGCAGTGGGTCAGCTGGATGATGCCAATGGAAAGACGATATATAGGGTCATTACAAGACCGTCTGAAGCCTTGGCTGCCTGACGCCAAGGAGGTGATGGTGTGCCCCATGTGGCCCAGTGCAAAAACAACAACATAAAGCAGTGGGAGACTGTGAAATATCCATCGTTCAATGCAGGATGATACATTTTTCATTTGTCCTAAATAAAGTAACCAAGCATTAAACTGCAAATTTTTCCATTCTATAGAACTCTAAAGCAGGCAGAGGGAAGAAAAAAAGGATGGGGCTGAGCATGTTGCAAGTTTGTAAAATCCAAGATAGAATATGCAGGCATGGGGCAGTACTGGAAAGTATTCCACGGTTTTCATTGCAGACACTGGACTTATCAGATAAAGGAAGAAAGCCACACTGTTCTCTGGCCCTTCTACAGATATGAAATCTATAAGCTAATTGAGGTCAGTCTCCAGTCTGAAACACACAGAGATCCTCCAAGGCAGAGCTCAGACCTGGAACAATTGAGATAACGGGGGAGAAAGGAAAGAGAGAGGACAATGCCAGAGGGCACAGAGAGGGGGCACAATGTTGGAGCATGGTTATCTCCCACCAACTTACTGGCCTCCATAGCAGCAGTAAAAGAAGAAAAACCCCACACTCCCTGGCACAAGGGAAACCAGATCATCGAAGAAAAGGGAAGTTATGATGCTCCTCACACTTATGCCAGAAAAAGACGTCTGAGAAGAGCCATTGGTGGCCATGTGGCCTATAGAGGGTAAGTAAAAATATTTTTACTCACCTCTCTCGGGCCAACCCCCCCCCCCCCCCAACAGCACTGCACAACATGGCAGCATGGCTGCATGGAGGCCATTGGTGAAGGATAGGATTAAGCCATTAAACAATATCCATAAAGATTTTTTTCTCACACATGCACATCACTTCTACAGTTTGTGGCCTATGATAGTTTTAAGTAAACCTGGAGTTCCAAATTTACTCAAAACGAATGCGCACCTTTTTCATCTGAGATCTCCAAAATTGGGCACGAGCAGCAGTTCACATTGCATAGTGCTTGCAAAGCTTGCTCTGCCCCACATGCTCTTGCAGGCTGCAGAGCACCCATCTAGCTTTGCTGGAGGGGGAGAAAGAGTAGGAAGCATCTGCATTCCCTCCACTTTTCCTTGTTTCTGGAAGCAGGACTGGCTTCTGGCTGCTGCTTGCTTCTTCTCCCCTAAGCTGGGAGCCAGCAAATACAGGGGTTTCCTCCAGCTCACTATGTAGATTACCTGAATTTACACAACATTACAATAAATAATAAATAATGCATAAATAATGCAGCACATAAACATCCAACAGGAAATTGTGAATTTTGTGAGCAGAAAGAGACACTGGAACATGTGATGAACTATTGCCCAAAATATGAGAATGAGAGGAAGGAACTGACTGCAAACTTAGGCTGCCCTCCTAAAGACACTTTCCTGGGAGTAAGACCCATTGATCACAATGGGGCTTACTTTTTAGTAGACATGGTTAGGATTGTGCTAATAGGAAGTGAGTTGCCATTCAACTTATGTGATCTGTTACAGAGAAATTCTGGAGAGAGTTGCTAAAGGTTCCTGATTCAGTATCTGAGGAAAACACACCTGAGAGGATATGAATATGAGAAGACCTGTGGATATTACATGACGCTTAAGTTGGTGGTGGTAATGCACAACATTGCCAACTGCCATAAAACAACGACAACTACTACTACAATAAAGCTGTAGTACCGTATTTACTCGAATCCACATCTTTTGCAGCTGATTTTGGCCTCTAAAATATGTGTTCATTAGATTTGATGGGCATCAGATTCGAGTAAGATAATTAAACTTTTCAATGGTGCAGCAAATTTATTCCCAAAGACTCTAAGTTCTGCTGTTCTTAGACTTATCAATATTTTTATTGACGCCCACAAGTAGAATGTACGTCAATCAGCTACTGCTACATTTAACTCTCCATCACACAGTTGGCCTCATTAAATGCCAATATACTTTTCTCCATGAGATGTACAACACGCTCGCTCTCAACCCTGCAGTTGCTAGACCTCAAGTGTTAATTGGCACTGAAGTTATACCTCAAAAGAACTCATTTCTTCAGGCTAATCCTTCTGATGTTATTAGTAATTTCACAAACTCCATGTGAAACAGCCTCACCTCCTTATGTTCACTGATTGACTTCTGGGGAGGGTATTCGGCTCAATATTAAAAATACAGAGAAAAACACTCTCATCCCCCAGCGCTTAGACCTTTATAAATCTTGTTTTTGTTCAGTCTTCCTCAGGCATCCCCATCCTGCCCAGAAGGACTGCAGCCCCAGTTTCTGATCTTTCCCATTGCGATGCGTTTTTTTTTTAATTTTGGTGTGTTTTTTTTTTGCATACATCTGTCTTCCCTTAAATCCACCGCACACCACAATAAGAATCTGCTATGGGAAGGATCTCAGCATCTCAGTATTTCATGTATCACACTTTCATGTTTTATGCCCTAAAATTTTCTGTCCTTTGTGCTTTTCTCTAGTGGTGGATAGTAAGCAGACCATCCTTCTGTGTATGGGTGGGTTTCCCCTTCCCCTCGTTTATCTTAACTGTTCAGTGTTAAAGCCCTGCATCAGGCTTTAAAAGCAAAAATCCAAGAGGAAAAACTACTGTAGATGTAAGTATTTTGCTGTGCTCTTTTCTGGGACTGTCTCCTGCGCCTCCTATTGCGCCTTCCTTGCTGAAGGAAAAAATAACCTGCCTCTAGTTGCTTGGCTCTGCCTGTTGCTCTGTTGTAATGTGTTCACCATCTGGGGGAAGCTCAGGGGAGGGAAAGTCGACCAGGAGTGGGGCCACTATTAGTAGTGTGAGATACTCTACGTGGTGCTATGTGGGGCTGCCTCTGAAGGCAGTCTGGAAGCTTCAAGTAGTCCAGAATGCGGTGGCCCATGTGGTTGCTGGGGTCACCTAAGCACATCTGAGAGGGCCCTACTGACTGTGCCACCACTAAGAGATGTGAGAGATGTGGCGGCCAGAAATAGAGCCTTCTTGGTGGTGGCACCCAAGCTTTAGAACTCTCTCCCCTTAGAACTTAGGAAAGCTCCCTTGATACAGAGCTTCAGGCAGAGCCTAAAAACTTTTTATTTTAAAAAAGCATTTTAGTGAGGCAGAGGTTGGGGGTGGGTTATTGTTTTTATTGTTTTTAGCTTCTATGTTTTAATTGCTTTTAATTGATTGTTCTATTTAATGTTTTTAATTATGTTTTAATGTGAGTCTCCTTGAGTCAGTTTATGACCTGAGGAAGGTGGGATATAAATTTTTTAAATAAATAAAATAAAAAACTGCTAGTTTTCCCTTCTATAGGAGGTTTATTTGTGCCATTTGATTCCTTAGCTGTTTTTGTTTCATCTTGCCTACATATCCCTTAAGGTAGAAGGAGATAATCCTGTGTCCTTTTGGGGGGGACCATCTATTAATAATTCCCCATGGAAGCTTAGTAACAGACAATATTGCAAACATTTCCACACAGAAGATACAATTAAAATCACAATGAATACAGGAAATAATGCTGAAAATTACTGATGACTTGGGATGTGTGCAAAGCACAAGGTAATATTATTGATTTTCCCATTTGATAGATTGAATCAAATGGCTATCCGTTTTGCAGGTGTGAGGTGTATAAGGTAGAGCACTTTAAGCACAAGAACAGAGTCTTCACTTTTTCCATATGAGAATAATATTCAGAGAAGCAATGTAGTCTCCAGTCCTTCTCTGTTTTGTTGACTCTGAGACTGTAATCCTAATCTCCAGTTAGGCCAGCATAAGACCAGCTTAAGTCCTTTGCTAGTCTGGGGGTGTCACAAAAGTGCCATAAGGCACTTCTGCCCCACTCCTGTGCGGGTTAGGTAGCGCACAGACATATGCCGACCTCCCCACATCACTATGGGAAGATTTACCAGTTGAGTTAGGCTGGCCTTAAGTAATCTTTCTGTCTGTGATATACTGAGGCCTTTTAGAAGGTATGGAGCATTCTCACAATACAAGAGCAATTGTATTAAGTTCTCTCCAAAGAGAAGCTGGTATCACTGTGTGACTTTTCTGGAAAATTTTTGTCATTTAATTTTGTTTTTTTGTTTTCCTTCCTTCCTTCCTTCCTTCCTGCCTTCCTTCCTTCCTACAGCCTATCTCAAAATTTATAATAATACCCCAGAATCCATTTCCTATATGAAAAGTTGTCAGTGGGAGGAGTGTGAAATGGGGACTTGATAATGTCAAGAAACTGATGGAAAAGAAGGCATGAGAAGAAATGTAGGTGTTCAACTAGCATTAAAGGGACAATAACACACTGGTTTATGGCTATTTATTTTTTTATGAGAGACTTGGCAGGGCTTTGATTGAAGTTTTGATGGCCATATGCTTTCCTGAGAGACCCAGCACTGTTTTTAAACTGCACTATAATTGAAATTGAATTTTTTTAAATCATTGTGAAATATGATAATACATTAAAACACATATTCCTTTGGAGAGTTTCCTCATTGATCTTTGTTGTACTAAATCTGTTTACACATCAAAAGACCAAATTACATTTTGCCTTCCTTCATTTCTGACAGTCCCTTCCTGTTGTTTTCCTGGGGACTGCATAAATGCAAAATCAAACCAGTGTACCATTTCACACCTCTCCCTGACTTAATGGTCATATAATGATCCCTCATGCAGAATTCTTTCTACTCATAAGTTCTGTCTCCTATCCATACTTGTAAGCCTTTGAAAGGTATTTATAATTCATTTTCTCATAGATTGATTGTGGTATTCACCACTTCAAAGCTAGACAACCTATAACATTGAGTCATGTACTGTAGGTTTCCCTAATCTGTTGGTGGATGAGATTTTAAAAAGCCAAAGATTTAAGTTATGTCACCCAATATAAGTTAAGTTGATGTCACCCAATTTTGTGCATATTTACACAGAAGTAAGTCTCAGAACAGAATCACCAACAGGAGAGAATTGGATTTCCCCAGTTTCAAAAACACAGGCACCTTTTTAACACTCACATTTCATTATTCTATTATTATTATTATTATTATTATTATTATTATTATTATTATTATTATTATTATTAGTTATTCATTATTGTCCTACCTGAGTCTTGCATTGCTCAAACTCTCCAAAGCTCTTCTCAATGACACAAAAGTTGAGACTGTCCAGGCTCATTTGGAGACAAATGGGCAGATATCTGGTGCACACAGTAGCAGCGCCTGGAATTTGCTCCACTCTCAGTGAAGTTGGTGGCAGAGGTGGGAAGAGGCTTCATTTTCTCCTTACAGGGGCAGAAATGTGAGTTTGTACACTCCATATAATAAATAAGTCCTAGGATGGAAAACAGAAAATAGGAAGGCAAAATGAAAGGGGGAAACGTGACAGATTAAAAAATAATAATTCAGAGTCCAGTAATGTTTCCTAAAACTAGGCTAGGCAGATAGATTGGTATTAATGAGCAATTGTCATGTCTGAATGCTGGGGACGGAACCTTCAAATCACCTTCATAAGAATATCTATTTTAAAAATTAATACCTTTTCAGTTACTGAAAAAGAAATTTAATAACATATTAATAATTGCTATGGCCACAAAATTTATACGGAGAAAGAATGCTAAAACTCCTGGCATCAGCAAGTTATAAAAAGAAGTTTCACTGTATACTCCACAAATGTGTGAGTTAAAAGCCAAAGATTTAAGTTGATGTGTCACTCTATTCTGAGTTTACATACAAGTAGGTCCCCGTTTCCAATGAAATTGAGTAAAGGAGTACGTCCAATGCAGCTTAGAACTGTAGCCTTTGATTCAAATTAGATGTAATCCAGTAGTATGTAGTGACACAGATTGTGCCATTTTTTTAATGCATATTTTAGTTAAAGATCTGCTTTCTCAAGCTTTCTAAGGTCATGATCAGGGCAATAATATTCTTGCTGTTGATTTCCATCACTGCATATACACTTCCTTGATTGATGCTTCTCTTATTCTTTCCCTCCGCTTTCACATAGGGTGGCCAGGTGTCATAATCACAACACTGGGCATAACCACAAAAAGGCCTCCACAATAAAAGACCACCCAATAAAAATGTAGGACATTCCAAAATAAAAGCTAATAAAACTCAATTGCTTTCATGTAGTTAATTTAAACATACTATTACTTATTACATTCAAAACTACTACATATAATTTATTGCACATAATTTATTGATTACAAGAAGGCTACATGTACCAGGCAACTCATAAAGAAAAGGAGGAGACTTTAAAGTCATAAAGAAAAGGAGGAGACTCATAAAGAAAAGGAGACTTTTTTCAAGGACAAAAGGCTAAAAAATAGGCCATATCCTGGAAATTGAGGACACTGGTTTTCATGTAATACTGTCAAGGATAGAACTCCTACTTTTTTGGAGTTGGTATATAGATTCCTCAACAGTGTTGATTTACTTGTAAATTCAGTGGTCAATTCTCAGAATTAACCATGTTCTCAGAATAACGTCTCTCTAGGAGCACCATCCTAACCATGTCTACTCAAAAGCAAGCCCTATCGTGTTCAATGGGTCTTACTCCCAGGAAAGTGTCTTTGGAAAGTGTCTTTGGAATTCCAGCCTAAGTATGGGTTATGGGTTATGCTTGACAGTAAGTATTTTCAGCATTGCAGTCCCTATTTGTGAAGAAAATAATACTGGCAACACAATGTGCTCTAGAATAGGCAGGCTGACGTGCTTGCGCTGTATCCAGCTCATGCTTAGAGGCTGCTGTTGTGCTACTGCTGGGAGGGGGAAATGAATCTGCTTCCCAGAGGTAAAGCTGCAGCAGCCTCTATGGGTCTACTCAGACTTGCGCCACTTCTGGAGACAGAAGCGGCCATGAATCTCATTTTTTTTTGATCAACCACAGCAATGAACTGGCTACAATATTATGCACATAGACCTAGGAGTAAGTCCCATTAAATAGACTGGGACATGCTTCTGAGTAGACACACGTAGGTTTGAACTATAAATTGTTGGTTTAATTTTGCAGACAATCTTTATGTGAGCTTTACTCTTGGTTCAGTCATTAACTGAGGTCACAATCCAAATAAATTTAAGCCAGCCAAACTCACCTGGCCTATCTTTCTGTGATGGTGTGGGAGGATGACGTATGCCTGTGCATTGCCATAACCCCCAAGAGTTGGGCAGAAGTGTCTTACTGCACTCTTGTGATACCCCCAGGCCAGCACAGAACTTATGTCAGGGTTTAGGTCAGATTAAGAAGAGGTTAGGATTGCAGCCTTCATGTTAAACCTTGAATAAATAACACTTATTCACTTGAATAATTCTCAGGAAGTGTAAAAAAAATCAAGTGTCACCAAAGGGAAGATTAAATTTAATGGCTCTTGTGAGACTTCAATTGGATCCCCCTTTACCTTTGCATAGCTTATTCTATTCTAGGAAAAAAGAAAAAAGAAAGCTGTGCCGATTTTCCTTCTCTCAGGAGTCTGAAACTGCAGTCTGCCAATCCAATTTTATTTATACATTAGAGCACACTCTCGCTGATTAGCTCTCCTTATCTGTAGAAATTGTAGCGTCCTAAAACGGACGATTTTGCTGTGAGGCCTCTGAATCAGAAGTTTGGGATTATATCTGTCTTGAGCTTCTAAGATATTTTTATAATGAAACTTAAGTCTTTAAGAAAATGCCCCAAATCCATGTAAGGTTCTTCAGGGCAGTCATTTGCATGGAAGCCTTTTATGTTAGAATATTGATGTGTGAAAATGGCAATGCATGGATCCTTTAATGTGCAGCGGAACTTCACATCTCAGGAAGCTGCTGCTCTTAAATTATTCTGCAAAATTCTGGGGTATACTTTTCCCTTTGAACTTTTCACAGACACTATTGAGAAAGGAGATGCTGATGAACACTTTGGCTATCTTTTCAGTGCGCTTTATGAATATGGTGTGACTTCCCCCCAGGGTGACCATGATTCATGATTCAGGGTGACCTTTTTTGTGGAGAGCTAAGAAGGAGCTCAGAGTCCCAGGTGAGTGGAGGAGGACCTGCTTAGCTGGGGAGGGTTAATTGCTGGTAGCTGTTCATTGGCTGGTTGCCTGGTGGGAGGAGCTTTGTAGGGCTTTATCTGGGCCTGTTCCTAGTTCAGCCTCCTTTTTGTGGAGAGCTGAGAAGGAGCTCAGAGTCCCAGGACTCTGAGGCACACAGAACTTCTCCAGAGGGATGACACTTCGTGGAGACACGTGACAGTCAGGAGAAAAAAGGGCAGGAGCAGTCGAGAACCACTGGAGCTATACAACCGTTTCCAGCGTCTCTCAGATTCCACCATGCTGGCAGAAGTTCCTCTTGCTAGCACACCTACACCGGATCCTGGCATTGCCCATACTGGCATGCCTACAGATCCCCCTCATAGACAGCAGCCACAACCAGTTAGTGTGGGAGAATCTTGACACAGAAGGAGAACATGGAGGAGGGTGGTAGTGATTGGAGATTCTCTCCTGAGGGGCATGGAAGCTGTATGCTGACCAGACCGTTTTCCCATGAGGTGTGCTGCCTCCCTGGTGCCAGGATACGGGATATCACGGAGAGGCTACCGAGGATGATCACGCCTGCTGATCGTCACCCGTTCTTACTCATCCACGTAGGAACAAACGATACTGCTCGGGAAACTTTTCAAAAAGTAGTTGGGGATTATGAAGCTCTGGGGAAGAAGATTAAGGACATGGGGGATACCCAAGTGGTATTCTCATCCATCCTCCCAGTAATCGGCAAAGGTCCTCAGAGAGATGGCAAGATTTTCCATGTGAATAGCTGGCTTCGAAAATGGTGTCATCGAGAAGGATTTGGATTCTGGGATCACAGGATGAACTTCCTTGAGGAAGGACTCCTAGCAAAGGATGGACTACATCTTACAGGTTGGGGGAAGAGTGTCTTCAGACGGGAGATGGCCAACCTAATCAGGAGGGCTTTAAACTAAATAACAAAGGGGTGGGTTACGTCCAAAGGGAACCTAGGAATAAGGAAAATGCTCTGGATGGAAATTGCCAGGGCACAGCTGTAACTCAAAAATCTTTAGAGGGGCCTGGCCTTACAAAAAAGGAGGGAAATGCATTGAGTTGCAACATTCAGGTCTTACGTTGCATTTACACAAATGCACAGAGCCTGGGAAATAAACAAGTTGAGCTGGAACTTTTAGCAAGTGAAGGGAAATTTGATTTGATAGGAATAACTGAAACTTGGTGGGACGACTCCCATGACTGGAACACACAATTGGAAGGCTATCAGCTGTTCCGGAGGAACAGAAGTGGCAAAAGGGGAGGTGGAGTAGCATTATACGTCAAGAACATATATACATGCTCTGAAATCCAGGAAACTGGTCCGGATATCCCTGCGGAGTGTGTTTGGGTAAAGGTTAGGGGGAAAAACAAGAAACAAAACATTGTGGTGGGCGTCTACTATAGACCGCCAGGCCAAGGAGAAGGAGTAGACGATGTCTTCTTGGAGCAACTGGCAGGCGTTGCAAGGAAATATGAGGTAGTAGTAATGGAGGACTTTAACTATCCAGACATTTGCTGGGAGACAAACTCAGCCAAACATGGAAGCTCCAGTAGATTCCTGAGGGGTCTGGAAGGTAACTTCATGGTCCAGAAGGTGGAGGAAACAACAAGGGGAGGGGCCATCCTTGACCTGATCTTAACTAATTGTGATGAACTGATAGACCAGGTCAACGTGGCGGGAACTTTAGGGGAAAGCGATTATGAGCTGCTGGAATTTAGAATAATGTGGGAAATAAAAAGAGTGCAGAGTGAAACTTATATGTTGGATTTCAGGAAAGCTGATTTCAACAGGCTTAGAGGAGTCATAGGTGGGATCCCATGGGTTGATGATCTAATGGGGAAAGGGGCCCAAGATGGGTGGGAGCTCCTTAAGAGGCAGCTTCTACAAGCACAGTCAGAAACAATTCCAATAAAAAAGAAAGGGGGGAAAATGCTGAAAAAACCAGGTTGGCTCCACAGGCAACTTGGGGATCAGCTGAAGTTAAAGAAAGAGAAGTATAGGGAGTGGAAGACTGGAAAGATCACCAGAGAGGAGTATAGGCAGGTAGCCCGGTCCTGTAGGGAGGGGGTCAGGGATGCTAAAGCTCAGTATGAGCTGAGGCTGGCCAGGGGAGTCAAAGATAACAAAAAGAGCTTCTTTCGATATGCCCAAAGGAACAGGAGGAGAGACGGGGGGGGGGGCTTGTCTTGGACAAGGATGGACAACAGGTGTCTGGAAACCAGCAGAAGGCGGAGCTGCTCAACTCCTACTTTGCATCCGTCTATTCACAGAAGGAGGGCTGTGCAAATGGGGGTGCAGGATCATTGACTGATTCGGGGATGTGTTTACATCCCCTAAGAGGTAATGAAAACATGGATGGTGCAGAACAGCAGATTAAGATCGACAGAGAACTGGTTCGAAACCACTTAACTGGCCTAAATGAATTCAAGTAATTTGGACCAGATGAGCTGCATCCTAGAGTTCTTAAGGAACTGGCAGATGTCCTTGCAGAGCCTCTGTTGATCTTCTTTGAGAAATCCTTGAGGAGTGGAGAAGCGCCACTGGACTGGAAGAGGGCAAATGTAGTCCCAATCTTTAAGAAGGGGAGAAAAGAAGACCCGGGAAATTATAGACCAGTCAGTTTGACTTCAGTCCTGGGCAAGATATTAGAGCAAATAATAAAACACACAATTTGCACATCTAGACAAGTACTCAGTGATCAAAACAACCCAACATGGATTTACCAAGAATAAATCTTGCCAGACAAATCTGATCTTCTTTTTTGATCGGGTTATGAGCTTACTGGACAGTGGCAATGCTGTGGATGTCATTTATCTTGACTTCAGCAAAACATTTGACAAGGTCCCTCATGACATTTTAATTGGGAAGTTGGAAAAATATGGGCTAGACGGGGCAATTGTTAGGTGGATCCGCAACTGGCTTGACAACCACACCCAAAGTGTTTTAGTAAATGGTTCTATGTCAACCTGGAGGTCGGTTTCAAGTGGGGTCCCCCAAGGCTCTGTCTTGGGACTGGTTCTCTTTAACATTTTCATCAGTGACTTAGAGGAAGGGATACAGGGGAGCCTGATCAAATTTGCAGATGACACCAAGCTGGGAGGAGTAGCAAACACATCAGAAGATAGGAGAAACCTCCAGGAGGATCTGGATAAACTGGAATACTGGGCTGTAACAAACAGTATGAATTTCAACAGGGAGAAGTGGAAGGTTCTGCACTTAGGCAATAAAAACCAAAAATACAGGTATAAAATGGGGAATACTTGGCTTGGCAGCACAACATGTGAGCGGGATCTTGGAGTCGCCGTGGATCACAAGCTGAACGTGAGTCAGCAGTGTGATGTGTCTGCAAAGAAGGCAAATGCCATTTTAGGTTGCATTAAGAGGACTGTAGCTTCCAAGTCATGAGAAGTTCTAGTTCCTCTTTATTCTGCATTGGTCAGACCTCACCTTGAGTACTGTGTTCAGTTCTGGGCACCTCACTTGAAGAAAGAGGCAGCCAAACTGGAGCAAGTCTAGAGGAGAGCAACAAGAATGATCAGTGGGATGGAAGGGAAACCCTACGAGGAAAGGTTGGGGGAACTTGGGATGTTCAGCCTGGAGAAGAGGAGGCTGAGAGGAGACATGATTGCCCTCTTCAGATACCTGAAGGGCTGTCATAGGGAGGAAGGGGCCAATTTGTTCATAGCTGCTTCTGAAAGCAGGACTAGAACCAGTGGGTACAAACTGCAAGAGCGGAGATTCCGGTTGGATATCCGGAAAAAATTCCTGACGGTGAGGGCGGTTTGGCAGTGGAACGGACTGCCAAGGGAGGTTGTGGACTCTCCCTCACTGGGGATCTTCAAGCAGAGGCTCGACGAGCACGTGTCGGAGATGCTCTAGGGAGATTTCCTGCTGCAGGCAGGGGGTTGGACTAGATGACCTACTAGGTCCCTTCCAACTCTATGATTCTATAATTCTGTGACCAGATGCCGAATCCAAAATTCCCCCCCAAGCTCCCCAAAATTCCTGCTCCCAAGCCAAAATTCCTACCCAGTTAAAAATGTAGGACACCCCAAAAAATGTAGGACATTATGTAGGACATGTTAAAGTAAAGCAAAAAATACTCGTATTGGTTTCCTGTACTTAATTTCAATACTTTTAAAATTGAAAACCTTTTAATATGCATGATTTTGATCCAGATATGCAAAGCAGTTTGCAGCAATGCAAGTCACAAGCAAGTGACTTCATCATGTATGATTCCGACCCAGACATGTAAGATGCTCTCAAAGCAGTTTGCAGCAACACAACTCATGCAAGTGACTTCAACATGAATAATTCTGACACATACATGTAAGATGCCATCAAAGTAGTTTGCTGCAAGACAAGCCACACACAAGGGGAAGGAAGGTGTGATAGTCAAGTAACCACCAGGAAGCAGGGGAGGGACCTCCTCCTGATCCTGCCTCTTGAGGCTCCCAATGGGAGCCCCAAAGCTGCGTGAAGCTGCTGCTGCATGCAAGAATTAAAATGGAGACTGGGAAATGCATGGAACCCGGAGGAAGGTGGGATTTTTCTGGCTTGCCCGCCTTTTTCGGGGACCTCTGGGCATTTATGGTCAAATGGGCACTCTGACTTTCCCGTTTAATGGCTACTACTAATACTGCATGACATTTCACCCATGAACTTAGGGAAAATTGCATTCCCTGACCATGCTTGTACTGTATAATCACAGGCAATGGAACATAGAATAATAGGCAATTGTACATGTTGGAATATTGGCATCACAGTTTACATTCCCATAAAGTACAACGGGGTAAGCCACTTTCCTTACCCCATCCCTTCATTCTTTCCTCCCAAAGACCCTGAAAGTCCTCTTGCAAATTCCCCACAGAGCTTTGGGGGACTGCTTTTGGTGCCACTCCCATCTTATGGGTATTCCTCTCCACAGCCCTTCATACTTCATTATACATTTGAGGGACTTCTAATGACCCTCAGTGGAAACTTCTTGAGGGCTTCAAGAAGGAGGGCTGTGTTAGGTGGTTGGTGCCTGCATGCATTGTTAAGTTCAGATTGCTAACCATAGCAAAACCATTTCCTAGACCCCTAAGTTTAGTTAAGACCCAGTACAATCCAGGATTTGCTATTCTATCTCTGTTTTCCCAGCCTGGTATACTGCCTGAGGTTCTTCAGATTTATATCAGCTAAATAGCTGGCATAGATCTCTGGAAGAATTATTAGCAGTCTGGTGGAGGCCATAATGTTTTTCATCATATAGATTGGTGAGGGACAGGATTGGGTTGTTAAACTATGAACTGGGAGATGCTTACAACTACGTTCATCTACCAATTGCTCATGATCTTTGGCATAGCAGCCTCGGAAGGAATTTGCCTTTAGGAATAATACTCCACAGAGCTTGAAAAGAACTAAAAGTACAAGATAATTTCAACATTCTGATGTAGAAGGTCCTCTTGCTGAACCATATCATGTCACACTATACATTGACATGCATAGTGCAGGTCTTTGAATCTATTCTGTGAAGATATTTTGTCAGCACATGGACAGTGTAAACCTCAGAGTGTCAGAGAACATGAACACACTCGAAAAATAAAGTTCCCCCTTAGGTTATTTTGAGATAGCGGAGTCCCATGAGAAAGTCCCTATTTGAATCAGCTCTTCTCTGGTTTTATGAAAATTCCAAGGGAAACGAAAGAACAAATATTTGTGCAAAATAAGGATGAGACAAGAAACATTAATTATAGCATGGCCAAGAGTGCAGTGCTAGGAAGAAGAGCAAATGATTTAACAGAAGGGAAATGTAGAGTTTGACACCTGAGGCAATTTTTCCCAGTGTGAAATGTGTGGGGCTGTAGAACAACCAATTCCCCCAAGTGAGAACGATCTCAGAAAAGATGGTCAACACTCTATCACAAGGGATATTCCAAATTAGACTTGCTCAAATGAGAAGGTAGAAATGTACATGATTGAGAAGGAGTTTGCAACCCTGTTGGCTACTGGTGACCTGTGGCTTCTCTTTCAGAGTCAGCCTGAGCTGCCCTGCAGTCATGGTCCTTTCCTACATCATGAATCATAAATGTGATGTATTTTTACATTGTAAAAATTCTGCTGTTGTATATAATGTATGATCTGCTGAGCCTCAAGCTTGGAACTTCCAAGTTTTCAAAAACCACAGGAGGGACAGTCACCAAGGTGGGCTTCCCCCCCCCCATCCCTTCCAGTTAAATCCTCTCTGAATAGTGAGTGGGAATGTAGGAAGAAGGTGCTAGAAATGCTATACTTTGAAGTGGGGTGCCTTTTCTTCTGTAAGATCCAGAATGCTTTGAAATGGAAAAGTCCTTCCCGTAAGAGCCGCCTTGGAAGAGAAGTTGTTTGATGAGAGATGAAGAAGTCAGAGGCCTGTCTAGCCAGAGGAATAAGCCAGACAAAGTAGAAGTCAAAGGGGAAAGAGAGCAACCAAAATGATTACTGGGCTGAGGCACCCACATTATAAAGAAAGACCACAGCGTTTGACATTCTTCAGCCTTGAAAAGTGGTGCCTGGCACAGGAGGCATGACTGAGACACATAAAATTATGCAGAGCATCTCATGCCACACCAGAACTTGGGTATAACTGATGTATAAGAACTTGTGTACATCCACTAAAATTGAGAGGAGAGTTAGGAAAGCCAAAATATTTCTTTACCCAGCACTTAATTAGACTGTGGAACTCCTTACTGCAGGACATGGTGAAGTTATCCACCCTAAATGCCTTTAAAAGGAGAATGGACAGTTTTCTGGATAGAAAACGCCATCACAGGTTACAAGCCATGATGGGTATGTACAGTATGAGATTAGCTGGTCATGAGACCATCATGAGACCAAGGTAGGAAATATTTTTCTTTCAGTTAAATTGGCTGTCATTGGCAGTTTCTATTGCACCAGACTGGTGAGGGAGGAAAGATATGTTCAGACATGCTGAGTAGCAGGGTGACCATTCAGAATGGAGGACAGAGTGCCTCTACCTTTAAGCATTGCATAGAAGAGGCAGGTGCTGCTTTTTAAACCCTTCTAAGACGAGCAAATCCTGCCTCAATTCCCTCTTCTGTGCAGGGCCTAAATGTAGAGGCACTCTGTCCTCCATTCTATATGGTCATCCTGCTCAGTAGGTTACATGCATTGAAATGTCCTTGGTGAGTGAGGGAAAACAGAATGCCAGATGCAGCGAGATGCAGGGATCTTGTGGTCTTGTGTGCTCCCTCAGGCATGTCGTGGGCTGCTGTGAGATATAGATGCTGGACTAGATGTGTCCTGATCCAGCAGGGCTCCTCATATATTCCACTGCTGGGAACTAAAAGGGTGTCTTGTAATCTGATATGGGGTGCTGTACTACAATGAAAGAGACCTGGTGCTGTCCATTTAGTTTTATGCCAAGCAGCCTTTTAAACCAGCCAGATTTAAACCAGCCACAAAAAACCAAAGGGCTTTTTGTGTCTTTTTTGAGACCAGGTCAAACCACCTCCAGCACTGTGCATGTTTTCTTGGATGTTGCATTCAGTGGAATTTATTCCAAGGTCACTACCCAGGATCAATTAAAGCAAACATATACATGCGTATCCAAAAGAAAGTCCACTGATTTAAATTGAATGTGATTTGCTTCTGAATAGCCATACATGGGATTGTGCTGCAACTTTTTGATAATTTGCTGAAATGGAGAAATTATAAAATGCAAACTACATCTTTTTGATTAACAGGAATTATTTTTTCCACGCATGGACTAATAAATGTATACTTTTGCGAGAGAGAGAGAGAGAGAGAGAGAGAGAGAGAGAGAGAGAGAGAGAGAGAGAGGGAGCACATAGTGTTTATTTATAAGCAAGATGACATTTGAATGATTTTTTTTTCATATTTCCAAGGTTTTACACTTTGATTTTATTCAGAATTATATTAGCTGAGATTCTTATATACAGAATATTCATGCCTCACAGATGAAAATACTAGACAGTGTTCCATAATGAAGGAACCATAGTACTGTACTTGGACCCTTTTTGGCTTTTTCCTTTCATGTTCATCATTCATGGCCAAATGCTATACTGGAATGACTTTGCCAGGATATTGTTTCACTCACTGACAGTCAAGCAAAGGAGAAGGCAATTGAGAATAAAAATATAAAAGAAGCGAAGAAGAAATTGAATGAAATAGCACTTTGGAAGGGTTGCTCTGCTGCATTTGAAAATGACAGAAGGTTCCAGATTGGGAATCTAATAATAAAAAGCATTGATCTTTAATTTTCAAAGACAAAACACCTTCATTTGTTCATAAATGTATACGTATTGACATTTTCTTACAAAGGTGAACATTTTATGATTCATTAGATAAGATTAAATGTTAAGCTGACTTTTTAAAGTGCCATTGACCTTAGATACATATAATTTAGGAAAAAAAGCTGGGCAGAGTAGATTTGTGTGGTACAAAATTGATCCCCACATTTTATGCCTCTTTTTTCTTATGTGAGCTTTTCCAACCCCTGTAGAAGTGTTTCTGATTTCTCAGCCTCCTAAAAAGCTGTAACCCTAGTCCTGAGCACCATTACAGATATGCAACATGGAGGCAGGCCATTTTGTGGATTACCTTTTTTACAGTCAGAATTTTCCACTGAACAATTTATTTCAGACACAAGAACTGGCACATCAGGCCAATTAAGCATCCTCTTGGTCAAGGTGGCTTTTCATTAATCTTTGACATCAGCAACCCTTTGTAAGA
Source organism: Cryptoblepharus egeriae (assembly GCA_030015325.1). NCBI lineage: Eukaryota > Metazoa > Chordata > Lepidosauria > Squamata > Scincidae > Cryptoblepharus > Cryptoblepharus egeriae. The sequence continues at coordinate 74,186,213 of JAREYC010000001.1, read as the reverse complement.
TCACACAGAGGATGCATTTGTTTATTGCCCTGGCCATCATGGGAGGACAAGGGCACACCCATGATGACTTCCTGCGTTTGAACAGAACCAGAGTGTTTGTTCGTTTAAGATACGGAGGTGCTGAATACATCAGTGGGCAAAGTGGCACACAATTTAAGGCTTAAAAAGAAAAGGGTAACCAAAAAATCTGCAGGAATGCCTACCAATTATATGAAGAAAATACTCTTCAATATGCTGTAGCAATTGACAAATAACTCCTAAATGGTCTGAAAGGATTGAGAAGGGGCATGTGGACACCACCAACTACTCAAAATCACAATGACCTTCTGCAATTTCCCATGATAACAACATAGACCAGATCCTACAATGTAGTAAACTTGAACAGGAACTGTGCTTAGTTTTCTGCATCAGATGAATTTATTTTATTTTGCCACTTGCCATTTAGGGTGAAATCCAGAGTAACTATGTGGAGTCCTCGCTCTGGAGTAAGAACAAGTTACTCTAGATTGCAGTATGAATTTCCCATAGGTTTTTCACTACGTGCTGCAGTAACTATGGGTGCACGTAATGTCTCTTATGTGCTCCTGTAGTTACCCTGGATTGTGGCCCTAGGCTGCAATCCTAAAGACATTTTCCTGGGAGTAAGACCCATTGAACATAATGTGGCTTACTTTTGAGTAGACATGGTTAGGATTGTGCTGTTTTAAGTCTATTTGCAAATCCTTTGCTAACTATCCTTCCTTAAAAATATACCTCCTTGGATTTGATATGTAGCTTACTGCAATTTTTTGCAAAAGCTTTCTTTTTATGCTTTCATTCCTTTGGCCTTTTAAGAAACTTATAATTTTTACTGATAAATTGAGGGTCTGGAGAGTTAGGACAGACAAAATAAAATATTTCTTAAGTCAGCTTGAAATTAGTCTGTGGAACCCTAGTCCCACAGGATGTGGTAATGACATCTGGCCTAGCTGCCATTAAGAGGGGACGACACATTTCTGGAAGAAAAGTCCATGGCAGATTATATACCATAATGGGTATGTGCAGTAGCCTTACTTTAGATGTTGACTATCTCTGCTGGGCAGCAGGCAGCAGGTGTCTTGTTTTCTTGTATGTTCCCTGAAGCATTTGGTGGGCCACTGAGATTCAGGAAGCTGGCATAGATAAGTCTTTGGACTGATTCAGTGGGGCTCTTTATATGTTCTTATGTTTTTAAAGCACGAGGGAAAGGGCTGTGCCTGTTTTGCTATTCATCCCTCTCTCACCCCATTTTGACTTTTCAGAATTCTTATAGTGCCCTGAAAATAATGGTTATACTAAAATGCCAGTAACAGATAGCAGAATCCAAAGAGAAATGTGAAAAGCTGTTTATATGACCTGACCTTTGAGCCCAATTATTTCATTTTGAGCTTGAGAAACAAACCTGAAAGCAACAAAGTTTTAGAAGAATAAAAAGAAATATCTTTGCCCACCAGAGTCTCTTTCAACCTCTCCCACCTTGCCAGCAATGCTGTCTATAGTCATAACCGAGCCTAACCTATCCCGCAGGACAATTTCTTCAGTAATTGCAAGTGATTTTACAGAGACTGTATAATATCTATCACTGTTTCAATAGCCATTTTAAGTGACATTAGAGCCAAAGGGCATTGTGTCCCTTAATGCAGAGGAACATAGAGAAAACACATTGAGAAAGAGGAAGGGAAAGAAAAAAAAGAGAGAGAGAGGCTCCAAGTTGAAAGCAGAAAAAATGTCTTCTGGAGACTGAATGTGACAACCATTCCAAGGTATGTTATGTGAAAGGAGATGGCAAAGCATATGTTTCATGTAAGAAATGTTGATGCAAAGGACACTTGGGGAGAAAAATGATGAGAAAAATTTACTTCTTGAAAAAAAGAAGAGGGGTAAGAATTTTACTATCCTAGTTCAAACTAAATAGATTTTGAAAAAAACTTTTGGATGTAGAATCTTGGATCAAGTATTCTTATTTAAGGTTTGGTGCAGCAATTCCAATATTCAGGTTGCAGTTCTTGCTTTCCAAGTCAGAATAACAAAACAAACCCAGAAAAATGTATGTGCATAAACCGTAAAGTCAATGACTGAAGGACAAGTTTTCTGAAAAGGACTGAAGAACAAGTTCCTTTTCATTGTTGGGTATCCAAGTGTGGTTTCTATGGGGGAGGAGGAAGGAAAACAAGGTTTGGTCCCAAGCAAACCTACTTGGGGTCACATTCAAGATTGTTCAAAAGAAGTGTGTTTTAAATATTCATTCTGGCTATGGTGAAACCTCATAACAAATAGATATATAGTTACACCTGAGGAATCATTATATGAGAGCTTAAAAATTGAATGGCTTGGGGAGGTTGATAAGTCCTCTCATCCCTTCCGAAACAGAAACACTGATTTTTTAAAAAATGAAAAGCATAATGGCTAACTGAAATATACAAGTGCTCTTGCAATAATTCTTCTGTAAAGTGCTTTTGGGCTGCGAGGTGTTCTATAATGATAAAATTATACCCTGTGGTGAACCTCTTTCAGAATGAAATGTCCCAAAATGGAACATGTTAATGTCAGATTTAAACAATTTGCTGAGTCCCTATCTTTCCCATGGTTTTTTTTCCCCCAGCCTTTCAGGAATGCTGCTAACTATATCTATAAAAGCCATTTTATCTCACTTTATGAGAATTGTCCTAAGGACAATGAAAAAAAGAGGAGCAGAAGCAGAGAAGATCATATAATAATTTAATTCTCAGCACCAGAACACAAGCAATTCCAATCAATCAATTAACTGGCTATTACTTGCCCACACTCAAATAATATTCATGAAGCTGAGAATAGCTTTCTCTCTTCTTTTATTGCAGGTTTCCTTCATCGTCAGCTTATTGTTAATTTTTTTATTTTCTAACATATTTCGAACTTCATCTATCTTGGATTTGTACTAGGACCATTTTCCCCTATGGTACAACAACTGGTATATATCATGCAATTAATAACTGAAAAGTCCACAGACTCACGCCTTCCTGAAAAGGACAGTATCATGTAATGGGCAGAGTCATCAGTTCCAAAAAATATCTTGAGTCAGTGCTGCTTAAAGAACTGTTGCTTACATAGCATCAAAATGCTGTTGCCACATAGTAGGCATAATAATACAGAGAAGGGCTCATTCCTCATTAAAACCAATGTTATCCTGGCTCTAATGAGCAATAAGCATTAGCATCAAGGTCTCCTATAAGTACAATTTTCAGTGTGCGTGAAGGCTAGTTAGCTTAGGCAAGCTGTCTTAAAACTGTTTCACCTGTGGTATTATTTATTTCCCTTCTTTTTAATATGCCTGCATTAAAAAAAACTCAGTGCCCTGGACAATTCTAGATAGCTAGCATTCCCTTATTGAAATAAATATAGAAGTAAATAATTTTTTTCCATTATTACTAGGCTTCTTGACCACAAACTCATTGTTGAGAATGTTGCCCCGTAGAGGTGGCATCTGCTATCCCAATTTACCCAGCCATGTCCTGGCCGTTATGCTGATGTAGCCTGTGTTTTTGGCTCTTCTCATCACAACATTGCTAGCTTTTCTCATCCTATTCCAGTCTGCCTGCAGGATGATGTGCCAGGCATCAGTCAGCCATTAGGTTAGCTATGATGTGCAATAAACAACATCACAACATCACAACATCCCTTCCCTTCCCTTACTAGATCAATTGGACTCCAGGCTGAAAGCATTCATGGCACCCATTAATCCCATTCAGTACATTAATTCGTTCATACATTCCTTCCCTTTATTGAAGAAACAATTTCAAGATCGCTTGCTTCCCACCACCTTCTGGAATGAAGGTTCATCTTTATACTTCATATAATGAAGTATGAAGCTTCATCTGCTTCGTATTTCCTTCTAGGAAGCTAAAGGAAAAAGAGGAATATAGATAAACAAGAGGAATCTGATGTTTAGGAAACAAAATGCTTACTTCACCATTCCTATGGAGCTGGAATTCCTTCACCATTCCCATTCCTACTTGGAGTCCTCCAAGTATCCAGTAACCACTACCATATGGGTGCGTGGCTCCATTTCTCAATCATTGTGCTGAGTTGCCATTTACGTTTGCAGGCCTTTTTCCCATTCTAATGCCATTAAACTTGTGTTCCCTTTCCAGAACCCATTGAGCTATGGAAAATCTATCAATAGCATTGAAAATTATTCCTACATTTGTTATTGTTCCCACCAATAAAAGGCAGGTAACTCCATTGCTTAAGGCAAATTGCAGTTATTGCAAATGACACTTAGAGCACAATCCTAACCATGTCTGTTCAAAAGTAAGCCCCATTGTGTTCAATAAGTCTTACTCCCAGAAAAAGTAGGATTGCAGCCATCCATCTTTGTGTTTAATTAATCAGATTTTAACATGAGTTACTGTACATCCCAAACATTTGGAATTTGGGTTAATATTTAACTCTCTGCATAGGACTGCACACAAACACAAAGGCCGCAAAGGCCTCCTGCAACCAGCATTGGCTTCCTATCTTATGTCTACTGAGAAATAAGAAATGAGCACAATGGACCTTACTCCTATGAAAGTGTGTTTAGGATTGCAGCCAATGTCACATACATGCTCTGCTACTCTAAGATGTGATGCTACCACCTTTCTCAATTTAAGCCAACGGACTCTAGGAACCTCACTATCAGTGCAATCCTAAGCATATCTACTCAGAAGTAAGTCCCATTGTGTTCAATAGTATTTACTTCCAGAAAAGCATGGTTAATCATACGTACCTGGGAGTAAGCCGTATTGACTATAATGAGACTTACTTCTGATTAGACCTGCATTGGATTGGGCTTTCAGAATATCTAGGTGAGGTGATGAGACCGGTCAAATGGGCCAAAAACACTGTTGAAAAAGTGTAAAGGTGTTCAGCCTATTCCCACCTATGCCTATATATATTTATTCAAGGAAGGCACAATGAATCGATGGAGACCTAAAAAAAAGAGGCAGGCATCTGAGCTCTAACAGAGCTGTACCTGTTAATTGGTTTTTCCTCCCCCTTCATCTTTTGCATTCAGACCTGAAACATGAGATTAATCTTCAGCACCACTTCAACAACTGCTATTTTTTAAAAAGGATTTAAATAAAGTTCAAGTTTCCAAACTAAAGCATTTTAGGACATTACCTTTAATGTGGTTTGACTACAATTACCTAAGTGCTGCTTTCTCGCAGTTGCTGCTTTATTCATGTGTTGTCTACAGGACCAACAGTCCAGTAACCTAAACAACCCTCTTCTCTGAAACAGGCTTCTTTTTAATGACTAAATGTCTTCATTAGAGCATCTCAGTCAGCAGCGAAGCCAGAAAACCTTGCAAATTAAAAGGGGAAAACACTGCCAAGAGTTGAGTCCAGGAAAGTGATTTGCTTTACTGCTATGGACTCTCTGGCAAACCAAAAATTCCAGTTAATTTTGGGAACATGTGTCTAGTGTTCCTATAGTTTGCAAGCTGAGTAGTGCCTCCTGCCAGCTGCGTTTTCCACATGAAAAGTATTTCCCTGTATGGAAATGTATGAGAAAAATCTATATGTGATGTCCCTATGTTATTTGTTGCACATACAAACATTGGGCAGCCATAACAGTTTCATATACACAGGAATGTCACATTGGGTGTCACATACACCTGTGTTATGAGAATTATGGATTGGTGCTTTCATATCATGTCCAGTCATTCTTTCCAGGCCTTTACTCTTTGTCAAGCCCCAGGCTGCCCAATAGGGCAGCTCAATTTGGTGTTATCAAAATCATTGGCGTAAATCCAAGAAACTCCATGTAGAGCCTTTGGGAATAGAATGGGGGTTGGATTAAAGCTGAGGCCTAAGTCCTAACAGGAGGCGGGCCTGATTCATCCCCATTACATCATCCTTGGCCTGCCCCAAGGTGGATTATAATAAATAATATCAAAACAAGTTGAAACAACAAATCTTAAAATGGTTGAAGTGTCAAAAGACAGAATGTGGAAAAGAAACCAGCTGAAACAATAAAGGTCATAATGGCCTGTTTAAGTGGGAAGCATAGGAACATGGGGAAGTTTCACAATAAAAAATATAGCTCTTACTGTTTTCTGACTTGGATCGATGCTCCTTCATCTTCTTATTTTCCTTTACTATTTCCTTAGTTTTATTACAGAGTCACTTGACTTATAATTGCCATAAAATATATCCTAATACTACACACACCATCTTTATCAGTTTGCTTCTATTATTGTATTAGTCTGACAGTACAGCTTGAAAATGAGCATTTGCATTAATATGATGTAAGTTCAAAGCATCCCTGCTTCAAAACAGGACTTCTGTCCTAAAGGTCACATTCTGGATGAATTTCATTCCAACATTTAGCATCACAGCTCTCTGGGAAAAGGAAGAGAGAGCCAGAAAAATATGCCAAGTCATAGGCTTAGCTTTCTTATGGCTTTCTTATGATGCTGTCATCTGCGGGTCTTTAATCATTATGTTATACTGAATTACTTCTTCATGTCAGAGTGATCGTTTAAGGGGGAAATTGCAAGGGTGCCTTTGGTCCTTTTTATTGATAGCAAGAGGAATAATAATACAATATTCCATCCTCCCTTAAATACAGATTGGCCTTGTCAGAAAGAATTGCCTCTTTTAAATCAAATTAGTGGCAGTAATAATTCAGAGAAGGGTCTTAGATATTCTGGATGAATTCATTGAGGTAGTCACCATCAGGATTCAGAAGGAAGATGGAGATAAAATCATGTGCAGCCTTTTAGAAGAGAACAAGTCTCTCTCTCTCTCTCTCTCTCTCTCTCTCTCTCTCTTTAAAGATACTCATGACATTTCTGGAATGATGGGTCAATGAAAAATTTACTATAACACTCATGACCCACTGACACAACCTCACAGCAGCTTGAGGCACATGTACCCAATTAAGTTTTCAGGTAGCCCATGCTCTTAAGGGATCCAAATTCTTGGCTTACAGATATAGGCTACTGTTATTAATTATCTACCATTCTATGCTATCTTGGAAGTCCCAGCAAAACCACAGACAGCATAGACTCTGGCTAGCTCTCATACAAGTGAATATACTTTTCCTGAGGCAACAAGACCCCCTGTCTTATATGACCCCGCACGTGTCAGATCCATACTCAGTTGGTCTTTGCAGATCCTGAGCTTTGCTACCCACATATCAATACTTCGGCACACATTTTGGGTGCAAGCTAAGAAACTAGGCCAAACTACCTGAATTCCCATTTCTTGACAATCAAAGCCACAGTCAGTGGCTATCTAATATATATCTATATCTATACCTATCTAATATATATTGCTTTATTAAAAATAAAAAAATTGTTACACATGGTCAAGAAGAAGCATTAAGGGTGCAATCTTAACAAATTTAGGCTGGCCTTACTCACCTGGCATATCTTCCTGCGGTGGTGTGGGAAGGCCAGTGCATTTCTGTGCATTGGCCTAACCCTCCCAGGAGGGGCACAGAAGTGTCTTACAGTATGTTTGTAAAAACCTCAGATCAGCACAGGACTTGTGCCAGAGCTTAGGCCAGCCTAAATGGAGGGTAGGATTGCAGCCTATGTATTTGTAGACAAGTCTTAGAGCACAATCCTAACTATGTCTACTCAAAAGTAAGCCCCATTATGTTTGAAGGGACTTACTCTGAGGAAAGTGTTTGCAGCCTTACTCAATAGGCTACCAACAATAAAGCTAGTTCAGAAATTCAGGAGGCTAATTTCAAGAGATGCTGTTAGCCCAACAGAATAAGTGGACCATTCAAGAAAGCTGCCACAGCATCTACTGAAAACCATCTCCCGTATTTACATATCCTTCATCACCTGGCTGTACTTCTTAATCTTGATCATCCTGGCCACTGAGAAGTAAGTAACAGCAAACTTTTCCTGCTTCAAATTATCAGGATTCTCACCATAATCTTGTGAATCTCCACTAACACCATTTTGTGAAGGCTTCAAAATGGTTGCAAGCTTCAAAACGGAATCAAAGGTGAACTAGATTTTATGTTTACATCACAGGCCCCTTGCATATATATTCCCTTCCTTTATGCTTTATAATTGTTGCTAGACTAGAAAGCTAGTCTTCCATTTACTTTGGACCCATATCAATTTGCTTATAGGAGTAACAGATCAACTGATTCTGTGTCTATTGTTGTCCATACTGTATTGAGTCATTTGGAACAACAGGGAACATATGTAAGGCTGTTATTTGTGGATTATAGTTCTGCCATTAATACCATTCTACCCAGCAGGTTGTTTTTTCAAAATATCCAATTTGGGTATACATCAGAAGATTTGTTAGGATTTTCTGACGGATAGGCCACAGTCAGTAAGGATGGGATCTTATCATTCTTCTACTCTCGAATATTAAGCACAGGAGCCTCTCAGGGTTTTGTGCTAAGCCCCTTCCTTTATTCTCTGTACCCATATAACTGCACCCCACTGTATAACACCAATGCAATTATCAAATTTGTGGATGACACGACAGTGGTGGGGCTCATTAATAAGAAAAATGAGTCTGCTTACAAAAAGGAAGTACAAGGGCTGATACTGTGGTGTAAAGAAAATAATCTTACACGTAACACCAAAAAAACTAAAGAACTTATAATTGATTTCAGGAGGAAGAGAGATGTACATTTGTTATTGTACATAAATGGTGAGGAGGTGGAGAGGGTTGGTAGTTTTAAATTTTTGGGCACTTATAGCTCAGTGGACCTTGCATGGACCAGAAATGCTAATATGCTTGTGAAGAAGGCACAAAAGAGGGTCATGAAGATGAATCTATCTCAGCGGCTACTTCTGTCCTACTATTGCAGCACAATTGAGAGTGTCCTGACATACAGCATTCTTGCATGTTATGGGAGCAGCTCTGTAGTGGACAAAAAAGGTCTACGGAGAATCATTAAAATTGCTCAGAATATCATCAGGCAGCAGCTACCAACCCTGGATGACATCTTTGCATCTCTCTGTTCGAGGAAGTCACACACAATATTCTTAGAGTCTCTTCCCATCCTGCTTACAATGTTTTTGAACTGTTGCCTTCTGGCAGAAGATACAGAACAATTAAAACTTGGACCACACATTTTCTGAACTGTTTTTATTCCAGAGCTATGACTGCACTTAATAATGAATTTAATGACCTTCATAAGTGAGCTGTTGGACAGTATTACTTGGTCTATTGTGTGGATGTTTGTGTGTTTTAGGGAGGGAATCTTTGGCAGGTGAGGGTGTGTTTCGGGATTGTAGTAATTTCCATGTATTTGCACACTGTGTATATACATAAAATGACAATAAAGAATTTATTATTATTGTGGCACATCAATGCACATGTGGCACCCCCATGCACATCAACCCCCCTGCACAACATCCCCCATACGTATCAACCCCCCCCATGCACATCAACCCCCCATGCGCATCAACCCCCCATGCGCATCAACCCCATGTGCATCATTGCCCCATGCGCATCACCTCCCCATCTGCAACACCCCCTATTTGCAACACCCCCATGCACAACCACCCCCATGCATAACAGGCCCCTGTGCGCAACAACCCCCATGCGCAGCATCCTCCTCAGTGCAACCCCTTCCTTTGAACAACATCCCCTCCAGAGCACCAGGCACCAAGCACAAAATTGGCTGGATGTAGGTCAGTCTTCCATGGGTTAAATTTTATGGGTTAAATTTCTGAACATCGGTTCTTGGTGGATGTTGATGTCACAGAAGGAACACCCTCCCCAAATTTCATGCTTCTAGGTCCAGGGTTGGGGCAGGGTCACTGATTCTTCATTGCAAAGTATAGGGAGGAAAACACATTACTCCCCATTTCACCCCCTTCCAGTTGGAATTCCCAAAAACTGATTTTTAGTGACTCCCTCCATCACGGAAGGAACACCCTCCCCAAGTTTCACACTTCTAGGCCCAGCAGATTTGGCTGGGCGTTGATGAGTCAGTGAGTGAGTCAGTCAGTGAATTTTCTCTTTTATATACATAGAAGAAGATAAAGAAAAGGAGAATCATAAAGAGTACCACTTACCTGCCACCTAAAGGAGTACAATACAGACTACCACCTCATTAGGTTGTATATGTAGACTGTTGACAAAATGACATTTCTTCCCTCTTTGGAGTAAGAAGTCACATATCATTTGGCATCTGGATATTTACCCGTTTTGCTGTCCATTTAATAATAAGGAAGAATGCTAGCTTTCTGTTTGTTTTATTTTGCTGGATGTTGTAGCATAGTGGATGTGACCAAGTTGAAAGAGAAGAGTTGTTTTTCAGATAAAACAGTCATCTTTTTTTGTGAACCCCAAATGATTGGCATTAAACCAGTACTCACTGGTAGATTGACAGCTGGCAAAGTCAGCAAGTTGTGCTTCTCTGGAAAATCTTCTCAAAAGACTCTGCTTAGAGGTTTGGTTCAGTGGAGAAAAATGTGAAAATGAATTTTCTTTATGGTTTTGAAGTGAGAAAAACTGAATTTATTAATATTAATTATCTCAACAAGTAACTGAATGCTTATATAATTTCTCAAAGAGCTTCGTTGGATTTAATTGGCTTCATTGATGCACTCGGACAAATCTTTACTTGACAATGTACTGCTCTCTCTCTCTCTCTCTCTCTCTCTCTCTCTCTCTCTCTCTCTCTCTGAAATGGCCATAACATTTCTGGTGTGATAGGGCATTGAAAAATTACAGATGACTTACATTGCTGTCTTTGAAATCTCCTGGATTTCTCAAAACATGCAAAAAAGGAAAAAGAATATTTATTGTTGCGTGCTGTTGAACACAGCTAACCTGCAGTATTTCAAATGAATTTCAGGACATTCCCAAATGTCTCCAATGCATTGTTTTGGAAGCTGTATAACAGAGCCATCTGTTTGGCAACCTTCAACAGGGAACATCACAAGACAGAAATTTCAGGAACAGCAAAGGTCATTAAGGCCTTGCAGAATTGCCCTCGCTTTTGTGCTCTTCTCTCTTCTGCCAGCTTTTGCGTTCCATCTGATCTCCAGTGACAAAACAGAATAATCTGCATCTTACAACTGTGAGCAGAGGAAGAGAAAGTCATGTATACAGAAAAATGGATTACTTTTAAATTTAAATTTTTCCTTTTTGAGATATATGCAAATACTAGAGGAATGTATCTGCTTTGCAGGAGGAAAATACCTTCTTGTGCCATCCCCCCATGTGCAACATTTCCTCTTGCGCATCACCCCTCCAAGCACATCATCCCCCTGGGCAACATCCCCCTATGCAACACCCCTCCCCCCTGCTCAGCAACCCCCCGCGCAACACCCCCATGTGCAACAGCCCCCTGTGCAACACCCCTTCCCCATGTGCAACAACCCTCCCCCCTGTGCAAAACCCTTCCCCCATGCACAATATCCCCCATATGCAACACCCTCCATGTGCATCAACCCCCAGGTGCATCACTCTCGCAGGCACATCCCTCCCCCCTGCACAGTACCCCCATGCACATAATTCCACTCCCCTGCATAACAATCCCATGTGCATCATCCCCCATGTGGGTCCCCTTGGATCTTCATCCACTATTGACCAGGCAAAAAATCAAGGAGACCCATGCCAGGCTTTCTGGGAGGGAGAACAGGATATGGCAGCAAAAATTGCTGCTGTCTCCACCTTTCATGGACCCATTCTTTCCTTCACCTTGCCCAGTTCTGTTTTCCCTTGCCCTTAAAAAGTGCTTTCTGCATGAAAGTAGTTTTCTGTATTAGAAAATTCAGAGCTTCACTGAATATGTAGATGCTCAAATTTAGAATAAACTCTAGCAAATGCATCAGCTGAAGGAACCCCATTATGAAAAAGAGGAAGAATGAGTTCCTGAGAAAGAAGGTAGGAAACTTTTAAAATTGCTTTCTCCAAAATTAATTTGTTAGGAAAGCTTTGGGGGATTTAGAATAATTATGTTTCCCATATTTACTTTTGTTTAAAGAAAATGCACATTCTGATCTCATATAACAACATCCAAGCTTATTGCTTATCATTTAAAGTAGGCTACACCTTTCCAGTGCTCTGCAGAGAAATCTGCAATCCTTTCATCCAACTAATGTGTTCATAGCTTAAGTGATAAGTAGAAATAGTGATATGAGTGGTTTGAAGGTCGGGTTTATTTGCAGGATCAGGGTTCAGACAACGCAAATAACTATTATCATCTGAATTACCATGGAAAATATGTTAGGGTGGTTTTAGAGATTTACTTGCAGAGAATCCTTAATGAAATCAGTGGCAGGTTTGGTCTTTGGGATGCAAAGATTGTGGCTTCCTTTTTAACCCGCGCTGGGCACCATTGGGTCTTTTTGACCCAGCCCCTACTTTACACATGCATATCTTTGAAATTTAATCATTAGTGACCTGAACTTTCATGTATTCCTCCATTAGGCTCTTCTAACAATGTGACTCACAATGTTATTGTTTTTGTTCATATATTTATTTTTAATAATTTTTTTTCTCACGTTTACAAATTTTTGGGATCTAAAAGACCCAGCGGTACCTGCCATGTAATATCTGCTTCTCCATCCCCTGGCTGATTGGTGATTTTCTCAGGCTCATATATTGCAATAAAAGCTACCCGAAGATGCTTCTCAGGCCAAGTAAGATGAACTTGCAGCATGGGAAAGCATGAGCCCAATCCAATGCATGTCTACTCAGATGTAATTCCCTGTCATTGGTGTTTACTCCCAGAAATCTATGGATATAGTTGGGCTGTAAATGTGACAGCAACCTGAGCTCTGCAGCCTAATGAATGGCTAAGTGAAAACCCATGTATAAGTTATTTGAAAGTTTCTAAGACAAATTTGGCTCTGTTTATTGATATTTTTATACAAATGTTTAATGTACAATCTGAAAAATTTGAAGAAAAATTGAAGAAAAACAAAAGGGTTTTACAATGGGGTCAAATTAACCCCTTGGTACCAGTGGTTTTTTTACAACTGGGTCAAAAAGATCCGATGGTACTCAGAAGGTGATTATTTTCATGGTACTTGGTGAAGGTTAAAAACTTTGTTGAAAATAATTTTTCAGGCTACAAATAAATAAGAGGACTTGGTACATCATTACTTGCTGACTTATGATCCACAGATCTGATTTACTTTTTATTTATGATGGGTAACTGAAGGCTGCAAGTCTTCCCTCTGGACTTCCCATGTGTTTCAATGTCAACTGCTCCACACACACTCCATCAGCCATATTCTTTCCTGGTGGATTTTATGAAGACAGCAAATGAGAATTTGGTGGAACTTCCCTGTACTGTGCTACTTGGCAGCTCCCTGCCCTGTGCAAGAAAGGGCAGTGGTGGCCCATGAGATGTGGGTGCCTGGTAGTGCAATCCTATCTTGTGCTGGTACAGGAAAACGGTTTAGCCTGTGCTGAATCCAGTACAAGTTTGGAATTGAGGCAATGCTACTGCAAGGAAGAGAAAATTTTTCCCCTTCCTCCGGGTAGGAGTGCATCAGCTCCAACAGGACCACTCAGGCCTGTGCTGTTCTGGAGGTGGTTCAGAGCTGAGGAGATGCAAGCAACCTGAGGCTGCTATGTGCTGTACAGGGAAGTGGATTGGCTCTGGCATATCATTCCCAGCCCTGCCTCTTACTCTCTGCCATCCCCTGGGAGCACTTTTTCGCCCAAGTGCCAGAATGTTCCTCCTACCTCCTCACTGCCCCCTCTAAACACTTTGCTGGCCAACCTTGGCCAGTATGTCTTAACCTTTCCACATTGGCATGGGAAGGCCAGTACACATCCATGTGCTGGCTTAAATCTTCCAACTGCGATGCAGGAGTGCCTTACACCACATTTACAACATTCCTGGGCTGGTACAAGGGACTTGTGCCGTTTGGGGTTGGGATTGCACTCTGAGACAGGAACTAAAAGTTGCTCTGAACTTTATCATACCTACTCACCATTGCTTGGCTCAGTAGCAGTACACTGCATGTACAGTGCTTTATACTGAACAAGTGACCTCCAAGTCTTAATTGTGCAAAGAAAGTCCTCAGTTGCCTGCTGTGCAACCAAAATTCACCAGTGGGTCAATATTGCCTGACGCTGGCAGAGTCCCCAAATTTTTGGACATCTATCATAAAAGTCCACCAGCCAGTTCTGTATCTGAGACTTCTGCATGAATTTCTTTCATTGCCTTTCAGAGATATAGGCACTTGTGTCCTCTTTATATGAAACAGCTCCCGCACCAGATCTGGCCGTGTTGCTGACCCAATCAAGCGCATCAATAACTGGATACATGCAACTACCAGAATAATTACGCTAGTTACACACTTCACATTATTCAGTCGGGATCAATGTTTCATTTTATTACAGAAGCTCTTACTTTCCAACCGTTTCGGTGTTCCCTTTCACCCTATCTTCTCAGTCTTGACAAACCCATGTCACACAAACTGTCAAACCTGATGACTGGATGTCAAAATTATGAGGCGTAAATTATAAGTTGTGCAAGACCTTTTTTGAGAGTAGAAGGCCTGGCAGTTTCTAATAATTGTAGCCTTTCTGTTTCCACAGTAATCCACTCAAGTCAACGGAAAGCAAAGACCGACAAGAATAATATCTGCTAGACAAGCAGCAGTCATGCATTGAGAAAGTTCGGTCATCATGCTGTTAAGGCTATGTCTAAGGAAGCAACTAACAATAGTTAGTAGAGAATATTTGTTCTGAATAGCACTCAGTGGCAGCATTTTACCTTTCTGCCTTTTTATCACATAGGTACAACAGAAAATAACGGACAAGTGTAAACATTGCATATTTATTTATACTGGTGTGCCAACTTCCCTCAAGCCTGCATTGTATGTTCAGGGTGCTTATTCATATATACAGATTTTCACAGAGCAGATCTGATTAACCCTTTCACGTCCCATGCATATTATAAACAAATTTTTCCCTGTTCAAGTACATATACTGTGCTGCAATGAATTATTGCTTCATGAGACCAACACTGTCCACTCTGCCTGTTGGCAGCTTTCCAGAACCTCTTGCAGGTCCTTTAGTTATCCCTGTCATTCAAGATCCCTTGGAAGATGCCAGGGATTGAAACAAGAATGTTCTGAACTAAGGCTGCAATCCTAACCTCCACTTAGGCTGGCCTAAGCCCCAGCAAAAGTCTTGTGCTGACCTCAGGTGTCACAAAAGTGCTGTAAGATACTTCTGCATCATTCCTGGGGGATGGTTAGGCCAGTGCACAGACACGTGCTTGCCTCCCTTCATCATCAAGGGAACAGGAAGACCAGTGAGTTGTGCTGGTCTGAAATAGGATTGCACCCAGATTGCACCCAGAGTAAAATGTCATTGTCCTGAAATTGTAACTCAAGTTTGCAATGAAATTCAAAAGTGTAGACAATGATGTGGTGCAGCAGAATAATTGTTGTACATCAAGTTGAACTCCAACATTTTACTTTCTGGAGATGTGACAATGTCCCTAAATCTGTCTCACAGTCAAGAAATTGTGGCTTACACTTTAACAGCAGAACAGCACAGTATTTCAAGACATTAACACAGAAGGTAACAGCCACTGATGACTTCCTGTCAGTTTGTGATCTATGAAGCTAGTATTCACTGCGTACTACATCAGCATATGTATAAAGTATAACTATGCATCTGTAACATTGGCAACGGCTTCAAGGTGATCATCATGAGAATACGGACTAACACTGGATAATTAGAGGAAGAATGATTTAAAAACAAAAATAGACAGCAATGAGCTCTTATTTTTCCAACAAGCGTTGAATTTTCTGAGTTTGGAATCCAGGAGAAGGTGTGCTGTGCATGAAAAACTGGAGGATGGAGAGAAGCATTCAGGCTAACAAAACTCTAGCTTGTCTAGCTATGGGAATTCATCATAATCTGGGACTCATCAGACAAGCTAATTCCACATGATTCATAGTACATGACAGAACTGCAAGTATCAGAGCGTGTTCAGAAACCTGTTTAGAAAGTAACTTGAACAACAGTTTCAGCATGTACTGACATCTTGATGGGGTGATATAAGGCCTGAATGAGTGCCAAGGACCACTTATTGTTTGAAAGTTTACCAATAAAACAGCACAATAGCATGTGGCACAAGCGGTTAAGACGCTGTGCCTGTTAACCAGCAGGGCAGGGTTCGAGACCCGGGTCAGCCTCACAAGACAGGGTGAGCTCCTGTCCTTAGCCCAGCTCTGCGACGCCAGCTGGATCCAATCGTATTGGCTCTGCCTTTCCATTGGACTAATTCAGTGGCGTGGAGAGGGGGGATTTGCTGCTTGGGTAACAGCCTATCCTCCATAACAATCCAACCCAGGCTTTCGTGCTTCGCATGCAGTGTATGCAGCGCCAAGCACGATACCATAGTCTTTCAAGACTGACGGAGGCCTGCTTTTTGCTTTAGCATTTAAATACAAGTGACAGGAATTTTTAAAAAGGTGTCAATTCCACATTTATCACTTTTGATTTCTTTGCAATTATCCCCTTCCAATCTGTATTCATTATGTCACTGAGCCAGTTCACATACACATGTTCATGTTATTTGAAGCAAAATCATGGGTGACTTGGATATGTGAATGAGCTTTTTCCACTAATGCTCATATCTCCCAGAGTGACACCAAATGTGTTGCTTGGTTGAAAAAATACTTGCTGTGTTCATTCACACATAGAAATGCTGGCATTAGGTGTGGAAAAAAGCAAATGATCAGCCATCAAGGGAAGGATGTGCATTTTTGTGCCAGTCCTTAACTGTGACAAAGTGACATGATATGTTATGACCTGACTGCAAACAAATAATCAGACGGATCCCAGCACATTGCATTTAGTTATCCAGTCACTCTGTCCTGCATTTGGTTGTTGCATCTGTTTGCCTTTGTTTGGCTTATCTTACTTGGTTTTATATTTTATGGTAATGCTGATGAAATTTTTATTGTTCTGTTTAGCTGGCAGCATTAATGCACCTAGTGCTTTACATAAACTGAAAAGACAGAACTCTGTAACGAGGATCGTCCTGACACAGGGATAGCACCAAAAGAAGAAAAGAGGTAAGAAGGCTAAAGTTAACAAGGAAAGCACATGCAATTAGTTCATAAACATACTTATAGCCCAATCCTAAATCCAAACAGTTTATACTGTGCAGCTTTGCTGGCAGACAACACACTGCATATGATGATGAAAAGGTGGCCAAAGGCCTAGGAAGATATATTTTTTTACTCAATTCTCTATAGGCCACCTGGCTGTGAATGGGTCTTCTTGGAGCAGCACCAGCTCTTTAGCTGACTGTTTAGCTATTGTAAGTTCAAGGATCCTCATGGGGCATGTTGGGATGAGGAAATGGGGAAATGGTCTTGGCATGTTCTAATGTCTTGGAGATTATCTCCCATCTCTACCCCCATCTCCACACTCTCCCATCTCCTAACCACTCTCTGCCTGCCCCACTTCCTGCCCTAAAGTTCCCTGAACTGCCTATGTGGCCACCATACCTGGTCCAGCATGGCATCTGGGATCTATTGGAAAGCACAAAGAGCTTCTGGCCATTTGTGCCTGCAGCAATCGTGCCTTTTTGTGCCTACCCTTTTCAGACTCATAGCAGCGGATCATAGGCCATACATGATAATGGGCCACTCAGTTTTGTTGCAGTCGGCAATGGGATTAGGTGTGGTGCCAGAAAATTCATGGAAAAGGGCATTTGAAGATGGGATTGGAAGGAAGTGAAGAAATGTTGAAGAGGTTCCAAGCAAAGATTGTGTCATTTAGGGAGCAGGAAACTCCAAATATTTGATGGTGGTGGAATTGAAAGGATGAAGATTGTAGGCAGAGTGCAATGGGATCTAAAAAGTGACAATGCCAGGGCAGGCTTTGAAGAACAGGGAGCTTGTTCTGGATCTAGGAGTGAAGGTTTTAAGGCAGAGTTGATGTGCTCAGTGTAAAGAACTAGAAGCACAGACCTTAGTGGCAGAGTTTTTACCTTCATCCAAAAAGACAAACATGCCAGTGAAAGACCATCAAGGAGGGTTGGCAAGAGTACTCAGTGTGAAAGGCATGACCAGCAAGGATGTTATAAATTGCATAAACCAGAGGACCTTAATTCATAGTGATTTTATACTGCTGCAAAAGATTTGTTCAACTCTGAAATCATTCACAACATGCATGATGAAACTGCTTGTATCAGGGCTCTGATGCTGCAAAGGCTTAATGCCTGCTTATGATTTTGCTCTTGTGAAAAATCCTAGAATATTCAATGATTTTATAATCATAAAACACAACTGAGGGAAAAAATGAGTACAGAAGTTTCATTGGTTTCAACAGGATTTTTTGGGAGGGAGCTGCTGTGCTCATATCTCATTAATTTTGATAACATCCAAGAGCATCTAATATCTGGACTGTACTTCTACAGCTGTAATCCTATACACAGTCTTTTGGGAGGATGCTGCACTGAATGGGATTCAATTTCTAAGTAGAACTGCATTGGCTTTATTGGGCATACATCCCACTGAAGTACATGCGAATTACTAAGTAATCACACTTTGGATTGCTCTGAAAATATATCATTCATCAAGTACAGAAGTCCTGAAGCCTGATTCTCTGCAGCTGTGGACATAAATATCCACATTGTGCCGAGTAACTATTAGTCCTTTGCTTTAATAACATCATAATGCAAACCAGGAAAGGGGCATACATTTTGCTGGTAATTCAAAGCAAACAAACAAATCTCTAATAAAATGATAACTATACCTCTGGCTGCTTCCTGGGCCTATCAGTTTCCCCAGCTGGTCATTAATCCCCAGGAAATGACCCAAGCCTGGATCGTTATTACTTACTATATTGCTAATCTAATTTAGACTTGCTTATAAACTGTTAAAATATCTCTCGACACCCTAGGTCCTCATGGGGCGATGTGTAGAACTGATTGGTTTATAAATTAAGAAATCACTGGTGTATGAAAAACTGGTAGAAAGTATGTTGCACCTACAGGTAAATTACTCTTGTAGCAGATGGGGATCAGGCTGGCAAGAAAGAAAAATTTATCTGTGGAAAAAGGGTGAAGTGCAAAAAAGGAGACTCACAAGGCAATTCTGACATTACAACAGAGAAGGTATCTGAGGATATGGGAATCACTGCCACATCCAGTTTCATGGGAAAATGTAACATCTGAGCTAATAATTAATAGAGCACTCCATTGTTAACCCCATTAAATTTCTCCCACAAGTGAACTGGAGAAAAAAATTGCATTTAAACAAATATTCTAGTGTATTTTCCTGGAATGATTCTATATGTACAGATCTCCTAGGGCAGCGGTCAGCGGAACAGGGGTAAATTACCCAAAATGGGGTAAAATGAAATTCCTGGGGGTAATGGACAGTCCAGCTGCCGAGACACAGCCGGGCATGCATATTAATCTATATGCATGCCTGGCTGTGTCTTGGCAGTGCAACTGTCCATTACCCCCAGGAATTTCATTTCATTGCATATAGAATCTATATATAGATTCTAAACGCATGCCCGGTTTTGTGTGTCACAGTACTGTAGTGTACAAGGACCTGACACAGTGCACTATATTAATAATATATGATTTCTTTCCTTTCAAATCAAGATATTTCAAATCAAATATTTAAATATATTTTGGGGTAAAAGGTAAAAATGTTCCCTGACCCCTGTCGTAGGGGCTTATGATGAAACAATCATTGGTTAGACCTGAAGGTTGGGTGTTGTGGAACAATCTCTGCCCCAAGCAAACATCAGCGTGACAGTTCATAGTTCATAAACCAAGAAAGGATCAAGAGCTTGGTATGCAAGTCCAAAGCTTTTTCCACCGAGCTACAGAGCATGGTTGCATATAAAGCTTTGGTCTGTGCTGAACCACCCACTGGCTTCTGAACTGAACAACACAAGCTTCTATCTACATAAACACCAACCTGTGTGAGGGTGTCCACATCTTCTGGTGAACTTTCCTTGTTAATCAAGCAAGTTGGGGAGAGGGAACTATCATCATTCCACATGTCAGCTATCAACATTCCAGCTACCACTGAAAACTACCATGTCAACTATCAACATTCCAGCTGCCATTGAAAATACGGGAAGATGAAACGATGCACCGTGGGGGGATTGCGTATGGGGAAATGTTACTCCCACAAATTTATAAATAAATTTATATATAAATTTATATATATATATATACTAGCGAAAAGCGTACCCGCATTGCGGGTGTAACATTTTCCCCTATGCCATCCCCCCACGGTGCAGAAACACCCCATGTGCCACTTCCCTATGCGCATCATCCCCTCATGCGCATCATCCCCCATGCGCAACATCGCCCATGCGCATCACCCCCATGTGCAACTTCCCCCATGTGCAACTTCCCCCATGTGCATCATCCCCCCATGTGCAACGTCCCCTATGCGCATCATCCGCCGATGCTCAACTTTTCCCCATGCGCATCATCCCCCATGCACATCATCCCCCATGTGCAACTTCCCCCATGCGCATCATTCCCCCATGTGCATCATTCCCCATGCGCAACTTTCCCCCATGCGCAACTTTCCCCATGCGTAACTTTCCCTCATGCGCAAATTTCCCCCATGCGCAACTTCCCCCATGAGCAACATCCCCCATGAGCAACATCCCCCACGAGCAACTTTCCGCCCATGCGCATCATCCTCCCATATGCAACTTTCCCCATGTGCATCACCCCCATGCGAAACTTCCTCCATGCACAACTTCCCTCATGCTCAATTTTCCCCCATGCGCATCATCTGCCGATGCGCAACTTTTCCGCATGTGCAACTTCCCCATGCGCATCAACCCCCATGCGCATCATCCCCATGCACATCATCCCTCCATGTGCATCATCCCCATGCACAACATCCCCCATGAGAAACTTCCCCCCATGCGCATCATTCACCCACGTGCATCATTCCCCCATCCGCAACTTTCCCCCATGTGCAACTTTCCCCCATGTACAACTTTCCCCCATGTGCAACTTTCCCTCATGCGCAAATTTCCCCATGCACAACATCCCCCATGCGCAACTTTCCACCCATGTGAATCATCCTCCCATGCACAACTTTGCTCCATGCGCAACTTTCCTCCATGCGCAGATTTCCCCCATGCGCAGCATCCTTGCCAGTGCAACCTGTTCCTCCTAACAACATCCCCCCAGTGCACCAGGCACTGAGCACCCAATTGGCTGGATGTTGTTCAGTCTCCCATGTTAAGTATAGGACAAAAACACGTTGCCCCCTTTTCAGCCCCTGAAGGGTTAACTTTCTCCCGATGGTTCTTGGTGGGAGTTCAGGTGACAGAAGGAACTCCCAGAATTCCATGCTTCAGGCCCAGCAGTTGGGGCGGAATGTTGCTGAGTCAGCAATTCTCAATGCAAAGTATAGGGAGGAAAACGCGTTGTGCCCCTTTTCACCCCCTTCCGGTTGGAATTTCCAAAAACCAGTTCTTAGTGCACCCCTCCCTCACGGAAGGAACATCCACCCCAAATTTCACATTTCTAGGCCCAGCGGTTTTGGCAGGGCGGTGATGAGTGAGTCAGTCAGTGAGTGACTTTTCTCTTTTATATATATAGCTAAATTTTTATATAATTGAAGAGTTACTGACTGTCTCACTGCCTGACTGACTCATCAACACACAGCCAAAATCCCTGGAACTCGAAGTGTGAAATTTGGGGAGGGTACTCCTTCTGTTTTGTAGGCAACCACTAAGAACCGATTTTTAGAAATTCAAATTGAAAAGGGATACAATGTGTTTTCATCCCTACACTAAACTGACTGATTCACTGACTCCTCAGTGTTCAGCCCAAACCTGGTGGTGCCCAGTATCAGGTGACTGGTGCCCAGTGATGCATAGTGTGTGACCAGTAGTGCCCTGCACCCCTTGACTGGCAGGGATGCCCCGTGCCTGATGGTGCATGGTGGGGATGCCCACTGTCCAGTGGTGCCTGCTGGTGCCCACTGCCCATTTCCAGCTGGTCCCCAATGCCCGGTAGGTATGCACGTGGTTCCTTGTGGTGCCTGCTGCCTGGTGGTGTCCTCTGATGCCTGCTGGTGCCCAGTGATACCCGATGCCTGCCAGTGCCCAGCTATTCCCACCAGTCCTCACAAATATTCTTTAAATTTTACTCCCACAGTGATGGGTAAATTCTGCTAGTTCAGTTTAAAGACGAAAGTACTTGGTCTATATTCCGTGTGTTAACATCCTGTGCTTTCTACTCTACTGAACCAAAAGATATGGAGATCTACTGCCATTCGCAACTGACCTTGATTTGTCATTTGAAAGTCCAAGGGTTGAAAGGCATGCCTTAATGAGCTTGGCAAATTGAGATTATTCATTGCTTCCTTACTGCCAGGTAGAACCAAATGTCGGCAGGAATTGAAGCATGTCTTTGCAGAATACATTCTGAATTTGGTGGTTTTGTGTCTGGTTTGCCTGACAGCACCTTTTGTATGTGTTGTTCTGCATCCTGAAACTCATAGTTTACTTCAATTTGTCTCAGATATGCTCGATAATATCCAGGCAGCCACATCGGTGTAAATACACATGCCTGAACGTGAAGATGTTCTGAATCAATAGGTAAACCAGTTTCTGCTCAGTGCTCAAGCCTTGACAGAAAGAGTATGGGGACTTGAATTTTGTTTCTGCTCAGTTGGGCTACCCAATGTAATTGGCACCACACTCTGCATTCAAGAGGAGGTCACAGCCTTTTCTGGGATGAAGAAATCCATCCAGCCAGAACAACTTTCCAGAAGAGAATACAAGTTGTCTTTGACAGCTGAGCCCAGTTTTCAAAGATACCTGATAAATTCTCTGGGGTTGGTTTCTCTTGTCTGTTCTCCTCCTCCAGAGCCTGCTCTTGGAACAAAATCATTCAATTTGTAGCAAGTTGACTTTCTTCTTTCATACCTTCTTTTAAAAAAATCAGCACCAAATACATGATTGTGCATTTTTTTGTGTGATATTTCATCCAAACTTGGAGAGATGCACTTAACAATACTGTTAAATCAAACTATTTGATTTGTTTGCAGAAAATATTGTGTTGGACTTATTACATGTGTTGGACTTATTGCATGGCCATGACCAGAATGTATTATATAGTTAAGTATAGTTAAAACTGAAGAGGAATCTTACAGACAAATTCTAATAAAATTTGAGGAAGTCATTGTGTGTGCATGTACATGTGGGCACTTTATAACTTTTGAATAGCTATCAGCAATTGCAGAAACTGTTTAGTATTTTAAAACCAAATATGGCTACAATCATATACAGATTTTCCTGGGGTAAGCTGCACTGAACACATTTTTTTTCTGTTACTTTCAGTGAACTCACTTTTGAGTAGACATGCATAGGACATGTCTAGCTAGCAGACTTGGGGCACAACCCAGAGTAACTACGGGAGCACGTAAGAGACATTACATGTACACGTAGTTACTGCACAATATAGTGAAAACCTATGGGAAATTCATATTGCAATCCAGAGCAAATTGTTCTTACACCGGAGCAAGGACTCCCCGTAGTTACTCAGGATTGCGCCCTTAGAGAAATGCATCAGGGCAGGACCTTAATATCCGACCCTTCTCCCTGTTATTTAAAGGTTGATTTTAAAGTTTACAAACATTTCAGCCACCCCTTTTCCAATCCTTTGAGCATGGTCTTGATCTGCAGAATTAGCTGATCCTATGACGTTCATCCTGATGCCATATAAAGCACTTCCTTTTAATTGCCACACATCAAACTGCTGCTAAAGGTACAGCATTGGGAGATGGTTGAGAACTTGACAACCCTACCAGTCCACTGGTATTACATAACTGATGACCGAAGGGCAGCTGGCCTTGCAGTATTCTAGCTCCTCTGAATAATCTTCAACTCCCCAAATGGCCATTGACTGCTTTCTCTAAATCAGCACTGCTTTATCCACAGCATTAAAGCCCTATGCTAACTGTCTTTCAACATGAATCTCCAAACAAGACCTGATTCCCTGTGTTTTGAATCTCTCTGCCCCCATCCATTCAATCTGAGGGTCACTAAATGCGGGTCCTTTGTGGTTAGCAGCCACACCTGAGGGCAATCTGGTAAATGGCCATTCCAGGCTTTTTCAGGAGACTTGTAACTTGTGCAATGTTTATAGATCTCTCAGGTATGGAACAGCCAATCACAGAAGGCCATATATCAGCGGTAAACTCCTTAACTAAGAGCATAATCCTCACCATTGTCTTACTCCCAGGAAAATGTCTTAAGGATTGCAGCCATTGTAAATTTTGCCTGCAGAAAATACCTCCTTGTAATCACTGCTTGCAATTTCAGGGAGGACTGACTAGAGCTGTGCTTGAAACCCAAAAGACATGACCCAAAAAGAGTTGAGATAGACAGCACTACACCAGTGGTCTGACATGGTGCAGCCATCTTCAGATGGTGGTTGTATGTATTGCTACTCCTGAAGTTCAAAGAGGAAAACCAAAACGAAACATTTTGAGGTCTCATTGCTTTCAGTGAGAAATATGGTGTTTGGAGGGGGAGTCCTGTGCAATTAGCCAGACTAGCTCTCCGGGCAGGCACTTGGCAACTACTACATGTGTATGCTGTGTGTTTCCTGCGTGCCATGAAATGAAATGAAATATTAATCAAGTAGGAGTAAAAGCACCAGTTTGGTGGGTCAAACCCTTACAAGACCAGCATTATAAAGATTCATGGCCATTTAGGGTCATGCAACATTTGCTTCATTTGCTTCCTGGCTTTGATTCTCTGTTAAATGAGAAAAAGCATGAGAGAGGGAGAATAACTAAACAAAAATCCTTGTTCACTTGTCTAATAACAATACAACTAGAAAAAGCCACCCTTGTGAATAAGAAAGGTCAGAATCCAAACGAACCCTGAGGATTTTCTTTAAGATAAAGGCCAGATAAAGGGCTCTATGAAATGAACCTCATTTGTTCAAGTTGCAACCTGCCATGGCCCCATTTTTTTAAAAGCAAAGGGAAAACAAAGGTAATCTTCAATTGAATGTAAAGGTGCCAATGTGAACTGCGAGGATAATTCAAGGCAACGTTGCCATGCAAGCCACATCCATTTCAACAGAGCTGGGTTGGTAGAATAATAAAGTCCAGTAAGTACTGCTCCTGTAAATGAGGCCATCAATCTGCATTGCAGGTACATTAATTTCAGTAGAACTGAAATCCCAGTGTCTTTACTTGGAAGCTGAACTTCACCCCTGCAAAGTTACCTAGCCATAATATTTTCAGAGTGAAGGAGGATTTCACTCCTCAGTTTACCTTGTTCTTCGTACACCATGGTATAGAAAGTTTATAGCATTCCATCACTTATTCCCTTCAAAGGGGGAAACTTGAAAGGAAACTCTTGGAGGGTGTTCCTTTCGTTGCTTTTGATCAAAAACTCCCATTTTTATCCCAACTTTTCAATGGAGATTCATCTGTATTCATCCTGCAGTAGAAAGCAGTGCGTTTTTTGCTTTGTTTTCCAATTAAAAAGAAGGATTTCCATAGGCATAAAGAATGAACCGTGAAGTAAGTTGTAATACTCAAAGGCTTGACACATTAAAACTAAACACAGTGCAATCAATAACAAAAATTGACTAAGCACACAGCTTTTTACAGAGTAATTTGAATAGACTTGTCTCTTGGATATTCATCTGAAAAATCAATTTTTTGAACTAACCAAGCTGCAAAGGAGGAAGAACGCGCTTCAAAATAGTGACTGAGTGACTGAGTGTCATGTAGTAGGGCAGTGCCAGGCAATCCTGATTTTTCAGGGCAGTTTAATATCTGCCCCGTTTGTTTGTTTCTTTGCTTGCTTACTTGTTTGCTGGCATGCCCCTACCCACATATACTGGTTTCACTAGATATTGTTCCATGTGCCATGTCGGTGGAAAGGCTCTGGCCATCCCACCAGTGTGTGCAGCTGTCATGCCATTCTGAAGTGCGATCCCTTTTGTGATAGCATGAAGACTTGATGCGTCAGCCTGGTGCATTCTCTACAAGCTCACCTCTTGAATAGGATTCAGGCATCAACGTACAGTATCTTGAATGATATCACTCAGATTATGACCCCAGTTTTGCTTTAAGAGCACACAAAGCTCATCTCCACTGAGCATTTTCCTGTTCACTTCAATGAAAACCTACAACATTGGACATGCAGACTCTGGCAATTTTAATTCATCATCCCCTCCTTCCCTGCATTAGAGAAAGGAGAAGAATAAGGCCCAGTGACCATGATCCCTAATATACCCATTGGTATTTTCCCTGGTTGTCAAATATTCTGCTTTAGTTCAGGAGGTGCCTTACGTACATTCAGCCAGAGTTCCATACAGCACTAGGTTTTTGCAGACATCTTCATAGCACTATGTTTTTGCAGACATCTGTGGGCTGTGGGTGGCGCAAGCGGTCAAGACACTGTGCCTGTTAACCAGCAAGCCAGGGTTCGAGACCCGGGTCAGCCTCACAAGACAGGGTGAGCTCCTGTCCTTAGCCCAGCTCTGCGACACCAGCTGGATCCAATCGTATTGGCTCTGCCTTTCCATTGGACTAATTCAGTGGCATAGAGAGGGGGGATTTGCTGCTTGGGTAACAGCCTATCCTCCATAACAATCTAACCCAGGCTTTCGTACTTCGCATGCAGCATATGCAGCGCTGAGCACAATACCATAGTCTTTCAAGACTGACGGAGGCCTGCTGGATCTGGAGTCAGGCAAGTGCAGGATGACCAGAAACCAAACCCAAATCCCCTCCAGTTTTACAAAATTCCTGTCCTCCAAGCAAAAATTCCTACCCGGTTAAAAAAATGTAGGACACCCCAAAAATGTAGCACAAATGTAGGATATGTTAAAATAAAGCTAAAAACACTCGTATTGCATTCCTGTACTTAATTTTTGCACAGTTCTCATTGCAATAGACCAATGAGACCTCAACCAAACCTCAACCAAAAAGGCAGATATTTATCTGAAAGGCCATTTACTTGGCCTTTCAGCCTCCTTTGCCCTCTTACACAATATAAGCTCCATGGACTGTTGTACTTTTGACTGGACACAACGGGCCTGGAGGCTTAAAATTTAAGAAGCCAGGAGTTATCTCACCATTCCTACCCTACTCAACTTTGCACCCAGCCCCTGCTCCTCTGCTTTGACAACAGCTGGATGAAAGGCCCCAAACCTGAAAAAACTCAAGCCCTTGTTGTGAATTACATGCTTTTTTTGCAAAGTATATATTGGTGGATCCATCTACAAGGAGCAGGAGAGGCTTGGGTTTTTCTGGTCAGTTGGCAACCCTGCTTAAAAAATTAATTCTTCATCCCCCTCTTTCTCTCCAAAGCCAAACATGCTGCAAAGTTTCAGGGCAGCTCCACCTGCAAGGCTCCCTCCTTCCTCTGCTATTCAGCAGCCTCAGCTCCCTACACCCCTTCTTTGCTGCAAACAGCAAGCAGATTCTCTCTCTCTCTCTCTCTCTCTCTCTCTCTCTGGCAAGTACAGGGACTGGAGCTGAATGACAGCCACAGCCATTTTGTAGCATGTCTGGAGCATTTAGTCCCTGGGAATCAGGATGCAAAGCTTGGTGCAGTGCATACTGGCAGATGTAGTTCTTCCACTGATGGCTTGGAAAGGGTCTTTAGCATGGGAAGGAGGGGGGAAAGGCTGCAATTTGGGCCCTAAAACAAGCTTAAAATCCCAGGAGATGGCTGGAAAGGCCCCCTGACATAGAGGCCTCCACCCAGACTTCTGGTTCCAGTGCCTCATTTCCAGTTCTGTCAGGGAAATTCCTATCATCTGGTCATCGACATACTTCTTCTTTTAAGAAGAAGAGAGGAGAGGAGACTGAACAATATAAATAACTTTTAAAGTGTGTTTTTCATGCCTTGGTGGTAGAAGGAAAATGGTACTGCCTTCTTGCATTCTTTGACTAGCCAGTGGTCCTGCTTTACAAACACGTCTGAAGGGCTAAATGTCTAATAATTCAAGTGCAGGGCAATATAGAATCTATATATATAAAAGAGAAAAGTCACTCACTGACTTACTGACTCACTGACTCACTCACTGACTGGCTCATCACTGCCCTGCCAAAACTGACCGCCCTAGAAGCGTGAAATTTGGGGTGGGTGTTCCTTCCGTGACGGAGGGGTGCACTAAGAACCGGTTTTCGGAAATTCCAACCGGAAGGGGGTGAAAAGGGGCGCAACGCGTTTTCCTCCCTATACTTTGCATTGGAGAATTGCTGAGTCATCAACATTCCTTCCAACTGCTGGGCCTGAAGCATGGAATTCTGGGAGTTCCTTCTGTCACCTGAACTCCCACCAAGAACCATCTGGAGAAATTTAACCCTTCAGGGGCTGAAAAGGGGGCAACGTGTTTCTGTCCTATACTTAACATGGGAGACTGTACAACATCCAGCCAGTTTGGTGCTCATACCCTGGTGCACTGGGGGATGTTTTTGGAGGAAGAGGTTGCGCTGGCGAGGATGCTACACATGGAGGGAAGTTGCGCATGGCGGGATGATGCGCCTGTAGGAAAGTTGCACATGGGGGAGTTGCATATGGGGGGAAGTTGCGCATGGGGGGAAGTTGCGCATGGGGATGATGCACATGGGGGGATGATGCACATGGGGGGGGTGATGCACATGTAGGGAAGTTGCACATGGGGGAATTTGCGCATGGGGGATGATGCGCATGGAGGGAAGTTGCGCATGGCAGGATGATGCGCATGGTGGGATGATGCGCATGGCGGGATGATGCGCATGGGGATGATGCATATGGGGGATGATGCGCACGGGGGAAGTTGCGCATGTAGGAAAGTTGCGCATGGGGGAAGTTGCACATGGGGGATAATGCGCATGGGAGAAGTTGCGCATGTAGGAAAGTTGCGCATGGGGGAAGTTGCACATGGGGGGACGATGCGCATGTAGGAAAGTTGTGCATGGGTGGAAGTTGCGCATGGGGGAAGTTGCGCATGTAGGAAAGTTGCGCATGGGAGATGATGTGCATGGGGGAACGATGCGCACAGGGGAAGTTGCGCATGGTGGGATGATGCGCATGGGGGGAAGTTGCGCATGGGGGAAGTTGCGCATGGGGAAGTTGCGCATGGGGGGAAGTTGTGCGTGTGGGAAAGTTGTACATGGGGGAAGTTGCGCATGGGGGATGGTGCGCATGGGGGAAAGTTGCGCATGGCGGTATGATGCGCATGGCGGTATGATGCGCATGGTGGGTTGATGCACATGGGGGATGATGCACATGGGGGAAGTTGCGCATGGGGGAAGTTGCACATGGGGGAAGTTGCGCATGGGGGAAGTTGCGCATGGGAGATGATGCGCATGGGGGAAGTTGCGCATGGGGGAAGTTGCGCAAGGGGGGAAGTTGCGCATGGGGGGATGATGCGCATGGGGGATGATGTGCATGGGGGGATGATGCGCATGTAGGAAAGTTGCGCATGGGGGAAGTTGCACATGGAGGGAAGTTGCACATTGGGGGAAGTTGCGCAAGGGGGAAGTTGCACGTAAGGAGAAGTTGTGCGTGGGGGGATGATGCACATAGGGAAAGTTGCGAGTGGGGATGATGCTCACAGGGGAATGTTGTACATGGGGGTAGGTTGCGCATGGGTTGTTGATGCGCCGTGGAGGATGCTGTATGGGGAAGTTACTCCCGCAACGTGGGTACGCCTTTCGCTAGTTAATAATATATGTTGTTTTGAAGCAATGTCTCGGAGTAGAATATAATCTCATTTTGTCATGATTGTCTCCTATTTAGATGTATTTACTAGCATTATTCAGCCAAGATGGGCTGAGCTTTGCAGACTGAAATGCTGAGCTTGGAATAACTTTCAGATTTCCTCTTTACAGTATTTGTGCTTTCAGCAAGCAGTTGTACCTGCAGGAAGCACTTGTGTTTAGTCTCCCATTAAAGGATATATTTTTGTTCTACCATGCTAGACCTACATGTATTATTAGCCTCTTTTGTTGTTCTCTTTCCCAGAAATAGCCTTCTGAAGGCTTTCAAAGCAAAAGCAGCATGGTAAATTCCTTCAAGGATATCATCTATATATTTATAGTTATGCCTGGTCTGCCATATGGAAGGGGGGCTTAAAGTGATCCACCAGTACTCTCCCTGAAAACCATATGGAAGGCAGTTATACCCTTGTCTCATGCCACATGGTGGGGGAGTGCACTTAGTGGCAATCAGTTATGTGAAATCAGCAGGTGAGTATGTGATATTCATGCAGGACATGTGGGAATGTGGCTATAAGACCTAACTGGAAACAAAACGTTACATTAATGTTTCAGTAAGAAGCCAAAGTTCAGGCTTATTGGCCATGGTCTATGAAGATTTTCATTGAAAGTTACATTAATAGGGATTATGTTGAGTATTAAATTTTTAATGAGTGTGAATAAAAATAGTTTATAGTGAAATGTAGGTGAGGGAAAATGAACCCTTGAAAAAGGTGGCATATTTAATTATGCAAAAGACATATTGTATAGGTAATGGAGTTGGCCGGCGGCTGCAGGTGGAATATACCAAACTAAACCTCACTCCTCATCAGAGAAAGGGTATTTCATCTTTACTTTCTATCCATACATCCATGAATGCTACACTCCCTAGTAATTTAAATAGGAAATGTGGCTGATTAAGGATTGTACACTCCATCCTGAATCCTACTGTAATTTCACATAACTCTGTAGAGCTTTCAAATAATACATAAATCAAGCATGCTGGAGTTTGGTAAGTGCCTCAAAATGGGATACACACAGGGTTTGAAAACAGAACATAGATTTCCTATGAGAGTAACTGAGCTGTAGGAAAATGGACCATTTTTCTAGGAAAATATAGCACTTCCTTCTTCAGATGCTCTCTGGAGAGAATGGGATAATAAACCTTTGCTAGGAATGACTTATGTATAGTAAACTCTGCGGTAGATGGGATCTGATAATGCAAAAAGTTCTTTCCTACAGCTTCCTACAGTTCTGTGAATAAACTAACTCATCAGCCTTAAAGCTAGTCTTTAGCTATGACTGCAGGTGAAAAATCAATGGAACAAACTCATGGCACCAAAAAGCCCCGTGGTCCTTTATCTGAAAAACTATTAATTAGTTTCTAGTAGAAATATATGGTGTATGAGCCACAGCACTTTACCTTCTCTCTTGTGGTACAGTTGGTGTCTTATAGTACTGGCTCCATAAACAGTACTTTGGTTGGCTGGTTTCTTTTTGTTGTTAGTAAGGTTATCACAGCAATAGAGGGATAGGACAATGTTCTTGAAATGATAAATAAAATAAGGTATTTGCTTTTTGCAAAACTTTGAGATGAAATCATCTGGTGCTTGTATGTCAATGTGAATGACTTTAAGGAAGCCCTCGTTTTTCCTACAAGTTTCCCACAGTTTCATCATGCAGGTTGCCTCCTAACAGTGCCAGTGTTGTGTTTTTAGACCTGCTGCTGGCATCAATCAAGGGAAGGAGAAAACACATCAACAGCAAGTCAAAACCAGTGCTAGGGTTATATTGTTAATGCACTTGAAGGGGCTTTTCTTATACTGTAGAAGTCTGGCCGGCGTTGGCACTGGTAGGAGGCAATGTGACTTTTATGTGGATATAAAGGCACAGTTGGTGGGACTGTGACCATGCTCATGTAAAAGTTTCTGGAAACAATTTCTGAAAATGATTGTTAACAAGTGAAACTACCAAAGGAGCTTTAATGTATACAGTATGAAAACTTCTTGACCTCACTGTGAACATCAATGAGCTCAACACCTATGCAATCAGAATTAAAAGCATGTTGACAATTCATGCTATTAAAAGTAAACTGCAAGCTAGATTTGGCACACAGTTGAATGACTCCCACCCTTAAACCAGCCACCACTCACAGGATCCCGGGTGCCACACACTTACCATGCTGTGCAATAACCCTGGACCTGTGTGTGCAGTGTGAGGATATGATCAAATGGATACAGAGGAAGGGCCAAAGAAAAAATTGGATTCAAGAGAATTTTCAATGGCTCACAAAATCACCTGACAGTCAGGTAAATTAATCATCTATTGTATCTGAAATACAAATATTATTATGATACCAGTTCTTAGGTATCAAATTTATGTTATTTCACCCATTTGCCAACTGAGCAATAAGAAGATCAGCTCCAAACTCAACAAGAAACATGGGTGAAGGAAATACAACCTCCCTAGATCCAAGTCTACCTTCTTGTGTTAAATTCCAACAAATGACCTCTTGTTTCCCCCAAACAATTAAGAGTATCCCTTCTCTATAATCAATAGATAGGTTGAAAAAAGACCCACCTCTGAAGAGAACCCCGCTATAATGAATCTTACTTTTGTTTGGGGGTCAGAACATGGTAATGGGGTAGCTGTTGCCATTATCACATTGACAGTAAGCTGAAATGAAACATACTTTTCCTGGAAAGTGGTAAGGTCAAGGGAGCGATTCACTGCATGTTGGAAAGTCAGCATGTCAGACAGTAAGGCATGTACCTAATCCACATCAGTTTAAATACATATCTGAACTGAGTAAATAGCAAGAGAACCATAGGACAGTGAAAGATCTCATGGGTTTAAAGCAGAAGGTCTCAGGTTCATCTAGGGCTGGGCAACATTCATCTGAAATGGATGGAGATCCACTGCCTGGCAGGGTAGCCACTGCTGAGCTAGAGGAACACATAGTGAACAATCCTAACTTAGGCCAGCACAAACACATGGATCTTCACATTCCCTGGTGATGTATGGAGGCAAGTGCATGTCTGTTCACAGGCCTAACACATTCCAAGGAGTGGTGCAGAAGAGTCTTATGGCACTTTTATGGCATCCCCATGGCAGCACAAGACTTGTGCAGGGGCTTAGGCTGGCCTAACTGCAGTTTAGGATTGCAGCCATAGTCATACTTGATGTAAGGAAGCTTCCTATGTTAATAGTATGACATTCTCTATTTCAGGATGTGGGGCAGAGGATATTTCATGTTTTGAAAGTTATTTTATTAAACACACACACTACTCTGCATGTAGAAAACTAGCATGTCAAGAATGATTTCTCCTTGTTAGCACAATCCTAACCATGTCTACCCAAAAATAATCCCATTGTGTTCAATGGGTCTAACTCCCAGGGAAAGTATCTTTAGGATTGCAGCCTTAGGGCGCAATCCAGAATAACTTGCTCTGGTCTAAGAACAATTCACTCTGGATTGCAATATGAATTTCCCACAGGTTTTCACTAGGTGGTGCCGTAAATTCAGGTGCAATGTCTCTTACATGCTCCTGCAGTTACTCTGGATTGTAGGATATATCTAGTATTTACCTTAATATACTAATACTTTTGTCTGGGCTGCTTTGGTACACAAATTGCTCTTCATCTGGATACATGGGTAGCACTTAAGATTTTCAGTAGGCAATTCCAATTCAGTGGGGACATTTGGTTATCTGGGGACACACACAGCCTTTTCTTTAAAAGATGTATTGTTATCCAGCGATCAGGAACATCATTGCTTTGTTGGGCAGCTGCTTTGACAGTGCTATTTAACTCTTTACAAATCTGCCCTTTTGTGCACAGACCAATTTGTCATTCCATCACATTTGCTTCTTAGATCTACAGCATGCTGTGTTGTAGGACATGATCAAGGATTTATAGAAATACTATATAAAATAAGCAGCACTTTTAATTTTTCAATATACACCTGTGTTCAAGGCAAACAGACTCCAGGATGAAAGTCAAACTGTGAACAACTCAGATGACCATGTCTGCGGGCGGTGCAGCAAGCTTTCCTTGTTTTGTGAGGGAATAATCAATTAATGATTTGTTATGCTGGGAGTAGTGATGTGACCTCTCATGGAAAATGATTGTGGTATGTACTACTTTTCTCGTTTCAAATAAAACATTGTTAAAAGGATGATAAATTAATTTCTGCCCAAATTGAGCTGATTAAAGTCTGCTGTGAGTAGGAAGCCCCCACGGGGCTGAACAAAGTTGAGACCGAGACCTATATAACTAACAGCAGAAAAGCACTGTGGTGAAAGTTTTTTAAAAGGAGAAAGCTATTCTACTTAATCAATAAACTGAATCAAAGTTTATTATGTTCCATTGCATTGCTTGAAAAACAAAATTAATTAAGATTCTGATCCTGAAAGCTTTGCAATTCTTTTGAATGTTCCTCATCCTTTAGGCAATTTTAGGACTGTGCAGTTGCTGTGAACTCAATGGAGCCATGTTTGTCTGATCCTTAATAAGTGTAGGGTGTCCAAACGTTTTGGCAGTGGGATCACATCATCTGTCTGAAACTGTGTTGGGGGCCAAAAGAGAAAAAAATATGATATATTTTTATATCAAATTTGAATAAATTTACGTACCGTAAATGAATATATTAGAGACAAACTAATGAATGAATTCAAATTTCATAAAACTCTTTCTTACAGAGAGGGGTGATCTTCAAACTAGTTCATAAGTACACATAACCTCATGAAATGGTGAGGAAGAGGTGGGTGGGGCTATGTTAGTCATTCCAAACAACTGGGAGTCAAACTCCTGCCTCTCCATGGGAGGAAAAATAATTATGTTAAGCTCTTTGGGAATCCATCTGTAGATATGTGCTGTACCTGCATGGAAAAGTATTTCTGTATAGCCCTCATTCATTATAAAAATATGGTAATAGTTAAGGGACAGTCTGTCTCCTGTATACTTAGGATCAAGTATTGCTTTTCTCTCTGCTGCTAGTTTACGCACTGTATGGTTTCTGTCTTTTGTTCCTGTGTTTTAAATAATGTTGTAAATACTCTCTTTTATGTTTCCCAGCTGGTGTGATGCTTCGAAATTTAAACAACATAATTAGGCACAGCAGAGTTTTTTAAGTATAGAATTTAAAGAACTAGACATAGGAGGGCTATAAAAAACCCTTTCTTTGCCCTAAATGCAAGGAAGACAGTGAGCACCAGGCAGCTAGGAGTTCTCCTGCATGTCAGCTGTTGACATGAATGAGACATTAGGAAAGTGTCAAGCACTCTTGGGTTGTATCTTCCATTTGTCTTAATGGGACATATGAGAATGTAACCTTATCCTGTGGTCTCTTAGTTTATTTTTAGCAGTTTATATGTAAAGGGCTTCAGTAGAAAGAAAGAAGGGGGAAGAGGAAATAGGGCAGAAGAAGGAAGACTTCCCTTAAACTTCTTTGGATGCTTTGTCTGAAGTGGAATATCTGAATTTATCTCAGATTTTACTTTCAGATCAAATATGGTAATAGGATTGCCATAATTCTTTTCCACAAAGAATTTCCACATAATTCTTTTCCACAAAGAATTCTGTCACACTTGCCAGTACGTGAACTGTCCCAGTATTGGGACTGTCCCTGGTTTTTTGGGACATATGGCAACCCTATCTGGTAACAACCTAAATAGCTCATTCCAGCATAAATTCCTCTGCTCCAGTGCAGCAGCATTAACATAGCTTGTCCTGCATCCCATAGGGTAATTTAGCAGTGGAAAAGTTTCTTCAGGATATTGCTAGTATTAAAACTAATATTTGCTTGCTTCAAATATTAGGTTCATGTCAGGAAAACATCAATCCACATCAGTCCCCCAATGCACATCAAAGTTCACCTTAGGACACATTTCAGTTTCAACTGGAGGGGCACTTTACCCTTGTCAATCACATGTTCTGCAGGCCTGCTTAATACCTATTTAAGTACTTAATACTGATTGTTTCAGGAACACCAACTTCAATACATATTATCAGTTCAAGGGTCTGTGGGAGAATATAGTGGTCTTCTAAATGTTTTCCCTTATGCATGCAACTGCAACTTATAAATTATGGGAAAATGTGAGGTGTGAAAACATGTGATATCATGTCACATCAGCATGTTTATGTTGCTCCATCACAAACTGGAAGAAGCAGCCAGTGAAGAAAAAAAGGAGTGTCTAAATACTAGCATGACTACATCATATCACATATTTTTTGAGTTACTAAAGACATATAAGAGGGATGTTTGCATTGGTAATACCTTTTCAGCTTCAGCAGTGTATAGTTTATTCCAGTAACTATGTGGCGAGACTTGCGATGGCCTAGCAACTGAATGAGGGCTCACTGAATATCTAGAAACCGTCCATCTCTATAAGCCCAGCAGCTGTTTAAATTAGCCCCAGGCTTTGATTATTTGAATGCTTAACATGTCCCACAGGCTGCATGGAAAAACTGAACTGTATGCTAATAAATGCTCACTGTTGATTGGCAGACTTTGCCTTTAGGAGAAAATTGAAAACCTTGCCGCTGGGTAACCATATATAATTTCATCTTATTTTGTTTTTTTATTGCTCTCTTATGTACCAGTGAAGAGCTTAACTAACATTAGTGTGAATATTATTAACACTACTTCTGTTTACTTATATAAGAAATTACACTTGTAATTCTCAATATAAACACATGCAAATTCCCTCTGGAAATTACAGAGTATTGTTTGCAAAGTGCCAAGAAATCCAGATATTTTCCCTCTTCTGGATAGTTGGCAAGCTACAGTAATGATCTTTGGCATTCCTGTGTCACCTTGTTCTTCCAAAGATCTCAGTGTGCTTTTAAAACATTTAATTGGGCCTCGCAACACTCCGGAGAGTAAATTGCAAGTTTTCAAGCATAATCTCATACTGTTTCAATTAAAGTAATTCTGTAAACTTTCTTGAGGGAAATAATCTGTGCCAGCTTGGACCATGAAGACCTTTCTTCTGTCCTCAGTGACGTGGCGCTCAGTTGGTTAAGGACTTGCATTTCTATACTTTCAAAGGGAAGGTGAGAGAACAGCTTCCTTACTGTTGAATTCCTTTCCTATGTTAACAAGCAGAGAGCATCTTTATTCATATGATTGTGTTGATTGATTTGTAAGGCATGCATGCTGGTGTCCCTTCAAAGCTCTAAAGGTGTTATATTGCTCAGTAATCCTATCTTACTACGGTGCATAAGAAGTTGATGAGTAAAAATATGATGGAATGCAAGGCTGGTGTACTGGTTAGAAATCACAGAATGCCTTGGGAACCCATCCTCCACCTGCTCTCCAAGCAATGCAGCTTCTTTTATAGCCCAGTCTTATGTGCGCTTTAAGATAGATCCCAAAATGCAGTAGTAAAAGGCCCAGTGATGCTACAAATCTATGACTACAGCTGGTCCACTCAGAGCAGGCTTCCCAGAAAGCTGAATCTGCTGGCTTTTGGCCATAGGATCAGGCTGTCCAGCCTTCTGGGGATGTGAGGGAGGATGCTTGGGGACACGGGGGGGGGGGGGGAGGGAGAGATAGAGCTAGCTGCAGCTTGGCACGGCTATGTCTGACCAGCCTCAGCATCCATTTAAAAAAAATTACTGTGTGCATGTGCGCGCAGTCTTTCCCTGCCTAAATGATCTGACGGAGAGCCTAAAGGATCCTTCTCTGTGGGCGGAGTATCCTCTTCTGACCTCCTCTGGCACTTTCACTTTCATTAATTGGAGGTGCTTGCCGGTGAGGTCAGAAGAGGATACTCTGCCCACAGAGA
Source organism: Cryptoblepharus egeriae (assembly GCA_030015325.1). Taxonomy (NCBI): domain Eukaryota; kingdom Metazoa; phylum Chordata; class Lepidosauria; order Squamata; family Scincidae; genus Cryptoblepharus; species Cryptoblepharus egeriae. Next base: position 74,148,731 of record JAREYC010000001.1, on the reverse strand, counting down.
AGTGCTCTCCATCGGAACCATTAGGCAGGGAAAGACTGCATGCACATGCACACAGTAATTTTTAAAAATGTAGTTGAAAATCCTACATTGGATTGAAAATCCAGACATTGGGGTGACCATGTACTACATTTTGGCTTTAGGATCTGGACACTCTGACTCAGAGCAGGTTCTGCAAAGCAGTGGTAGTTGGACACCTGCTACCCAGGCTGTGCCAACACCAGTAAGGGCCCAATTCTGTGTAACTTCAGCATCAGCACTGGTGCTATGTGTTGCAAACACGCCATAAGGCATGACTGTACCCAGAGATGAGGGGCTGCTGTGAGTACTGAGCCACACCAGTCCTTAGAGGGATGGCCAGAGTATTTTAGGGTGGGAGAGGTGTAGAGTGGGTGATGTGGGTTGTGGAGAGCAGGGTGAGGGAGGGAACCCTCCAGCTCTGTCATATCTTATCCTTCATATCAGGATCTCAAGTTGCACCAGCAAAATAGCCAGCAATGACTTGAGAAATCCCATTGCAGGACTTGCAATAGTTGCATCTGTTAAGTTGAAGAAACATGTGTGTTTGTTTTTGTTGTGAAGGATTCTTCTTCCATTATTTGCTGATTGATCAACTGATCTAAAAGGGAAATTTGCTTGAATCTGATATAAAAATTTTGGCCTGATTTTGAAAATCTAGTGAAATGATTGCAGATAAGCAGACAATAAAAAATAAAATTGCAGTATTATAATTGTCCATTTCCACCTGAGCATGCTTGCCTAAAAATATTTAATACAGTACATTTTGAAAACTCGCAATGTGTTCAGGTTAAATGTTCAGGTAAGAATGAATTTGCATTTATATTTTTGTAACTGCTCTGAAAAAACCCAATACTTTAGAATATCCTAAATCTTAACAACAAAATGAAGTATTCTGAGGCAGTCCTGACCTTTTCCTTTATAAATTAACCTGCATTATATTAATCAATAAGAACAAAATTTGTTGGAGAACCCAGTATTCAAGGGCAGCATGTTTTTGAAATAAATGGAATATTTCCTGCTTCTACTAGACTTTCTAGTGATTAGAGAATGTTATGCCCTAATCACAGCTAATATTTTGCTCTTGGGGAATTTCAGTGTAGTAAAATTGTATTGTACTACAGAACAATAAGCTCAGTGCCTACTTGCTTTCCATATTTTAATACTGAGCACATAAAAGGTAAAACATTTTAAAGTGATTCACTTCTGTCTGTAG